>CM059425.1:107976508-109176508 GCA_030390025.1 Squalus acanthias | reverse complement strand
TGATGTCGTATACATGGATTTTAGTAAGGCGTTTGATAAGGTTCCCCATGGTCGTCTCATGAAGAAAGTAAGGAGTTGTGGGATAGAGGGAAATTTGGCCGATTGGATAAGTAACTGGCTATCTCATAGAAGGCAGAGGGTGGTGGTGGATGGAACATTTTCGGACTGGAGACCAGTTACCAGCGGTGTGCCACAGGGGTCGGCGCTGGGTCCTCTGCTGTTTGTGATTTTTATCAATGACTTGGAGGAGGGGACTGAAGGGTGGATCAGTAAATTTGCTGATGACACCAAGATTGGTGGAGCAGTGGATGAGGTGGAGGGCTGTTGTAGGCTGCAAAGAGACATTGATAGGATGCAGAGCTGGGCCGAAAAATGGCAGATGGAATTTAACCCTGATAAGTGCGAGATGATTCATTTTGGTAGGGCAAATTTGAATAAGGATTACAGGGTCAACGGCAGGGTTCTGAGGAACGTGGAGGAGCAGAGGGATCTGGGGGTTCATATCCACAGATCTCTGAAGGTTGCCACTCAAGTGGATAGAGCAGTAAAGAAGGCCTATGGTGTGTTGGCGTTTATTAACAGAGGGTTTGAGTTTAAGAACCGTGAGGTTATGCTGCAACTGTACAGGACCTTGGTGAGACCACATTTGGAATATTGTGTGCAGTTCTGGTCACCTCACTATAGGAAGGACGTGGAAGCATTGGAAAGAGTGCAAAGGAGATTTACCAGGATGCTGCCTGGTTTGGGGGGGAGGTCTTATGAGGAAAGATTGAGGGAGTTGGGGCTTTTCTCTTTAGAGCGGAGGAGGATGAGAGGCGACTTAATAGAGGTTTATAAGATGATGAGGGGGATAGATAGAGTGGATGTTCAGAGACTATTTCCTCGGGTAGAGGCAGCTGTTACAAAAGGGGCATAACTATAAGGTGCATGGGGGGAGATATAGAAGGGATGTCCGAGGTAGATTCTTTACTGGGGTGTGGAATGGACTGCCTGATGTGATAGTGGAGTCGGACACTTTAGGAACTTTCAAGCGGTTATTGGATAAGCACATGGAGCACACCAGAGTGATAGGGAGTGTGATAGCTTGATCTTGGTCTCGGACAATGCTCGGCACAACATCGAGGGCCGAAGGGCCTGTACTGTGCTGTAATGTTCTATGTTTCTATGTATGTTTCTATCACCAAAACTAAGCGACACAGGTTAATAAGACCATAAAGAAAGCAAACAAAGCATTGGGGTTCATTTCTAGAGGAATAGAATTGAAAAGCAGAGAAGCTATGTTAAACTTGTATAGAACCTTGAGTAGACTGCACTGGCGTACTGTGAACAGTTCTGGTCTCCATATCATAAAGAGACACTGGAGAAGGTGCAAAAAAAGATTTACAAGAATGATACTAGAACTGAGAGTTATACCCATCAGGAAAGAATGAACAGGCTGGGACTTTTTTTCTCCAGAAAAAGAGACTATGGGGTGGCCTAATAGCGATCTTAGAGAGATTATGAAAGGTATACATAGAGAAGATGTTCCCACTTGCAGGCGAGACCAGAACTAGGGGCCATCAATATCAGACAGTCAATAATAAATCCACATGAACATTGCATAAAGCACCCAAGTGCCTACCCTTGTGTCTTGTTAGTTGGTATGATTGGACTAGGATGAGGGTGAGTGTGAGGGGTGGCTAGTGAGATGGGGAAGTGATAATGTAGATAGAGAGGGATAGAAACATAGAAACATAGAATCTAGGAGCAGGAGTAGGCCATTCAGCCCATCGAGCATGCTCCACCATTCAATACGATCATGGCTGATCATCCAAATCCAGTACCCTGTCCCTGCTTTAATCCCCACAGTACACATATCCCACCCTACCCCCGTAACCCCACGTATTTAATTCCCCCTAACATATCCCATGCTATCCCCATAATCCCCCCCTAACACTAAGGGTCAATTTATCATAGCCAAATCAACCTCACCCGCACATTTTTGGACTGTGGGAGGAAACCGGAGCACCCGGAGGAAACCCACGCAGACACGGGGAGAATGTGCAAACTCCACACAGACAGTCACCCTAGGTCAGATTCGAACCCGGGTCCCTGGCGCTGTGAGGCACCAGTGCTAACCACTATGCCACCGTGTTGCCCTGTTGGATGAGTGGAGGTCCAAGGTAAGTTGGTGTAAGGATGTGCAGGAGCAGGGTAGGGAAGGGAGAGTGATGGGGATGTGATGAGTGGCACTGCAGGATGAGGTTGAGTGTGGCTTTGTACTAACGTTTTGTGATCTGAGGTCATTGAAAGGTTTGCACCACTGCAACCTGGTCCTCCTGACCACATCCCTGCTTGTGGCCTCCTGTGCAATGTGCAACCAGGCTGTGTTGATCTCCTGGGGAGGTCTCTTCCGCCCATGGGAAGGGAAGAGGACCTTCCTGTGTGCTGTGACTCCCTCCATAAGCATATGGAGGGAGTCATGGGAGAGCCTGGGTGCAACCGTGCACCTCTGTGCAGTGCTCGTCAGTGTTTGCAGCACCTCAATGCTGTAGAACACGGACAGCACAACTGTCAAAATAAATTTGGACTTGGTCTTTTTATGGAAACCGGCTGATGATGTGTCATCAAATGACGTCACCAGACCCGCTTCCTCTAATTGGCCGGGAAACGCGCTGGGCAGGCGTAACAAGCCCAATCAAGGTAAACTCATTTTACACAGCGGGCTGTAGCCAGCAGCGGGGTCGGGACCCGCCACCGACGTCACCCACCACGGGCCCACTGAGGTCAGCAAAATCGCGGCCATATTCTTTGCTAGAATATGCGATCCTTGCCTGATTGAAAGCTGACAATCTGTGACATTTCTGCTGAGCAGGATTTTCTCAAGAGGATGCATTAGATCATAATAAAAAGGATCCAATTTCTTTTCATCACAACACATTTTCAAACTCCCTCATAAAATTGTGTTTGTTCCAAATGTGTCCAGTGGTTAACTTCTCATCCAGTGACAACTGAGTCAGTACATGCAGATTCAAACAAAATTGCTAGTCAAATGGTCTTAAGCCATGCCAGGAACAACAGCAACACAACAAGTCCATAATTACCTAGAGCAAGATGGATTTTAATGTTATTTGCCTGCCTCCTCTATAAAGTTTACGAATTCCCGTCACTTATAAATGTTCAGCTTCTTGTCTTGGTAATCACATCCGAGGTACAGTGGGGCAAACAGATAGTAAAGTAAACTAGCGGGCGAATAGGAGAAAGGATATTTTTAAGCAAGCTTGGCTAAACTTGTTACCATCGGCAGCTTCAGTATTCTACAAAGTCTACACAAGCCCTGCAATGAAATGTTGTATTTCTTGTCTGGCAGAGAAAATTAATCTTTTGCTTGGGGACTCAAGGATAGCCCAGCGAAGATGGTGAGAATAGCTTTTCCATGCCAGACTTCACCATTACCAACACTCAAGAGATCTATCCAAGGTGTTGGTCCTCTGCAAGACCAGAGGTTTAAATGCAAAATTAACTATATTACTTGCTGAGCTATGATTTCCACACCCAACGTGAGTTTTTCCAGTTATCTGTCAATTGCCTGCTAATCTGACAGGACAGTTTCTTAACTTTTTTTTTGCTGTCTGAGCAACCAGCACATTGATGAAATGCCTTCCTTTGTTACAGTTGGTTCCAGGTGCACTGTGCTCTTGTGTCAGCTTAAATACAAAAAAAAGAACAATTGAAAGAAAGGTCATCAAAAGACAAAACAAAGGAGCCAAAGATAAAGACAGGGCAATGAGTTAAAAAGAAAAAGTGTTTTATTTTTAAATTTTTTTACTACGTACTGTATTTGAAAGAACCATCCTTTTCTAACACCAAGATGGGCATGAACCATGTAACAGTAAGTAGTTATTTTCTTAAACTTAGCTGATGTGCTTGCCCTGCTTGAAGATCTGTGGTGAACCAGGAGACAGAGATAATAAACCATGAAACAGTAATCAAGGGCTTTATTAAACCAAGATCTTCTTTTACAAAATGAATAAAACCTACATGTTCATGCAGCGTATCTATTAGAAGATAGTTCACTGCACATAACAGCAAGAACACTGTGGATCTACTTTTCAAATCTAAATGAAGGTCTTAGACTGTACAACTGAGCGTTGGATTAGTACCTGCTGGTTAGTCAACCAGTTATTTTAATAAATATGTGTAACTACTAGTTCAAATGATTACATTTTTATTTCTGTTTTCAAAGTCAAAGACCCAAATGATGTCACTTATAGTGCAAGGCCAAATAAAGATCAAACCAATAATATTTAGAAATGCAAACACAACAATCGGCCATTACATCCCTTCCTTTCCGACCTCGAGGGATCCATTAATACACAGCAGTGGTTAATATTTGACGACTCTCTCAGAGAAAACCAACCAAGCCACAAAGATATCACTTTCTGACAGAGTTCATCAAGTGTTGATCACCCGACAGCAGAGCTAACACGTATTGATCCGTTATTGCAAATGCTTCTAATAGAATTTTACATATTTTTAAAAAAACTGTGGAAAAAATTGATGCACCACTTTACTTCAAATAAAAACATTTAAAAACTAGTATGTTCATAACATCGACAATTACCTTCTCCCGAGATACAATGGTGACATTTGAAGTGCAGAAGCATGATTCATTACTGGGAGATGCCAAGCATCAGTGTTATACATAAGTAATACAAGCAAAGATGCACCTTAACATCATCAGTAGTTAAGGAGTTGAAAATCTTTGGTACATGTACGAGGTTATATGTATCAGGAAAGGATGAACAGGCTGGGCATCTTTTCTCTCGAAAAGAAAAGACTGAGAGGTGATCGTATAAAGGTCTTTAAAATTATGAAAGGTTTTAATAGAGTAGAGAGAGGGAGAGGGGGAGAGAGAGGGAGAGAGAGAGAGAGAGAGAGAGAGAGAGAGAGAGAGTTTCCACTTGCCAGAGAGGATGTTTGACTGTAATTAAGACTTACCATGCCGTTAAAAGGGTACTTAGACTGAAATCAACAAGCCCTAACTTTCTGAGATGAGTTTAGTTCATATCCACCATGCAAGTACAAGAACTTTATGCTATTCAATGCATTTGAATGGTGAATCAGACAGTGAGACACCATTTTCGGGAAGCTAATGGTGGAGAGGCACATCTCAGCAGCAACTTCCGGATTTTCAAGTATAACCGCGCATCTACCATTGCCTGAGCTTGCTGTACGATTTGCACATAAATAACGATGAGCGCCATTAGCCTCACCATTACTTTGACAGTAAATTCTGGCCCATTATTTCACCCAACATCATCTTCCTAGTTTGCACATTATAAAGTGAACTCTGCGGCAATCTATTTTTACTGTTTACAAGGAGTGAATTAGCGTGCCTAATGCATCTGATGATTTATAAAAGTTGTACTTTCCGGTGGCAGAAGATTAAAACATCTTTGGAATAAGTGTGTATAAAATGAAACCTGCGGTGAAAATTGTAAGCCATCTGAAGCTATTAACATTTTAGCCATTTTGAGTAAGGGAGGGTTAATGTGCAGTGGCAGTAATAGCTGTTTAAAATAAGAAAGAGAGTCAATTTCTCTATTTGCATGAACAAACCAAGCCTGTGGGCTCACAGTCACACACCAAGCATCAAGTTCGCACCATTAGAATGTTTCCTGTGTTGGCTGCACCAGGTGTTAAGGCATTACAATTTCATTAACAGTTAATCATCAGGGAGAGATACAGGAGCACTGCATACTTACATTTAAAATTCACACTTTTTTTTTAGCATCATGGACAAGCTCAGTGCTGTGTGTCTTCCAGAAAACATCTTGTTGCATTAGACAGTTTGCAATGTATTATTTATTGCACTTACACTCAGGCAGGAGGTATTTACAGACAGAGAATGCAAGTTGCTCTTCTGGGAACAATTTGATTATTGACGGCAAAATTTAAAATGAGTTCATTACATGAACGAAAAAATGCGCAGTAACAATGCAGCATTGGAGAGGACCTCAAACAATTGACTGGCAAATAATGCTCAAAATAAACTGGTCTACTTTGAAGCTTTTAAAATTTTAATTAGATTAATTTTTCTTGTAAAATGTAGCTGTTCCACAAGCATATTCTCCTCTGTGGTGGTGACAAGCTCGTACATTTTTGTTTCAAAAGAACTATCCCATGGGCTGAAAAACAATCTAACTATTGTATTTTCAATGTGTCTAAATACCAAAATGATGCTCATACATACAAATGTGTTTAAAATGCTATTGTGCAGTCAGGCATTTCTTTTATTACTTGTAACCTGGTTATTGAAATATTTTATATAAGTGATGGTGACTCAGAAAGACACTGATCGGTCCAAAGAACCTGTTATTCTGTGAGGTCCACTGCACTTGTCATACTAATCCAATACTCTCAGAGGGCTTCTGTCATCACCCAATTGTGCTGCCAGCAGAAGAGGTTAAAAAAATTAATTAAATCTACAGTTAACACAAATAAATACTGATTGGATGGATGGCAGAATATTGCAGGCATCAATCAGGTTCCAAGTTCTGCTGATTAATAAATTGGCCAAATTTTACCCTTGCTGTTTGCAACATCAACTGGACCCCTAAAATGGATTACTGCCTTACAGTATAGACATGCTACAGTAAATCACGACTGCTGTTTGTTGGTGTTTACAAGGAACATTTGGTGCTGTCTAACATGGAATCTAGGACAAGAATAAAAATGGGACCCTCAGCCAGGAAAGGGAGTGGGAGGGAGAAAGATAGAGGACTTTCATCTAATCAGTCTGATTCGACTTGAATACATAAGAACATAAGAAATAGGAGCTGGAGTAGGCCATTCGGCCCCTCGAGCCTGCTCCGCCATTCAATAAGGTCATGGCTGATCTTCTACCTCAACACCACCTTCCCGCACTATCCCCATATCCCTTAATTTCCAAAAATTTAATCGACCTCTGTCTTGAATATACTCAGCGACTGAGCATCCACAGCTCTCTGGGGTAGAGAATTCCAAAGATTCACAACCCTTTGAGTGAAGAAATTTCTCCTCATTTCAGTCTTAAATGGCCGACCCCTTATTCTGTGACTGTGACCCTGTGTTCTAGATTCCCCAGCCAGGGGAAACACTTTCTCAGCATTAACCCTGTCAAGCCCTAAGAATTTTCTATGTTTCAATGAGATCACCCCTCATTCTTCTAAACTCTAGGGTATCCAGGTTGTAGAGTTGCATTAGCTCACCGGGTCACCTAAAGCACTTGCAAAATATGTTTCAAAGAACTGGTGTATCAGGGTTGAGATTACATCGTTAAACCATGCAAAATCATACTCTCAGCCTATGACGACACAACCCTTCGATGCCTGTTGCACACTATGGCCGCGATTTTATCAATGGAGGCGGGTTGGGTGCGGGTCAGGTGGTTTCTGGCTTCCAGTCACGCCCCCCAGCTGCATCCGGCCCACAGACATGATTTTGCCTTGATTGACCTTGTTAAGCCCGCCCTGCGGGCTTGCCGGCCAATTAAGAGGAAACGGGACAGATGACATTATTTGATGACGCATCATCTGCTGGTTTCCTTAAGGGGACCACGCACAATTTTATTTTGACAGTTGATTTCTCAGTGTTTGACAGCATTGAGGTGCTGAAAACACTGACAATCACTGCACAAAGGTGAACTCTTGCACCCAGGCTCTCCATTGACTCCCTCTGCAGGCTGGAATAGATGGCAGCTGCAGGTGAGGTGGCAGAAGCGATCTGTCACTGGTGAGGGAGGTTCTCCCAGTGAGGTGGCACTGGACATGGATTTTAAAACTTGTAACTTGAAGAAAAGTGTAAATGTATTAAAAATGCAGTTCCCAACATTTTCTTTTCTCTGAGACTCACCATGTGCAATATTGGATCTTTCACACCACTTCTGCAGCTGTCATCAATCCAGAAACATTACAGCAGACTCACAACACGCCACACCTACCTGGCGTGGTGTCCGGACGTCGGGGAAAGCCTGAGCCAGAAGCAACAAAATTCAAAAATAGGCTGTCAAACTACTGGCAACTACCTGTTGGTAGGCAGGTAATTGCCTTTAATCCTCTTCCTGCCACTAGGCGTCGGGTCCATTCGCAAATCGGGGACCCGACACTTGGGGAAAATTGTTTGGAGGCGGGTTGATAGCGGGATCGCAACCCGCCGTCAATCAAAACGATTTTACCCTTTGACCCGCCTCCAAACCCGCCCTCTGAGCACCGGCAAAATCCAGCCCTATATGTCACCCAATATCCTTGAAAATTATAAAAGTGACATAGTAAATGCAACTGCAAATGAAAAAAAATTGTAATCGTAACTGCACTTGGAGTACTGTGTACAGTTCTGGTTGCCACATTATAAAAAGGATATAGAGGCACTGGAGAGGGTGCAGAGAAGATTTACAAGGATGATATTAGAAATGCGAGGGTATGCATATCAGGAAAGGATGAACAGGCTGGGTCTCTTTTCTCTAGGGGAAAAAAAGGCTGAGGGGTGACCTAATAGAGGTCTATAAAATTATAAAAGGTTTTGATAGAGTGGATAGAGAGAGAATGTTTCCACATGTGGGGAAGAGCACAACTGGAGGCCATCAATATAAGATAGTCACTAAGAAATCCAATAGGGAATTCAGAAGAAACTTCTTTACCCAGAGAGTGGTGAGAATGTGGAACTCGCTACCACAGGGAGTGGTTGAAGCGAATAGTATCAATGAGGCAGAAATTCCGATCCCTACGGGTGTGAACGCGCTGTGTACTCACCCGTAGGGCCAACGGAAATGCCGGTTTTAGGCATGCACTGCGTATGGTGCTGGAAACCGGCATTTCCGATCTGTCAAGAAAGTTCTTGACCGATCCTCCACCTGCCCGGGAGCAGTGCCTCTGCGGGGGGAGAGTTCAGTTTTTTGGAGACCCTCCGCCCGCAGAAAACACTTAATTCTTGCGCCTGGTAAAAGTAGGCATAAGGCCTACTGTTACCAGGATAAGAGTGGAAAAAAGTTTTTTAAAAAATTAAAATTTCAGTCATTTATCATTTAAAAATACTTTAAAAAAAGGTAAGTTGATTTTTAGCCCCGTAAAAAACTTTAATTATTTAAAAAAAAAATGTTGTTTAAAATACTTAATTTATTGTAATTTGAAGTCATTTTAAAAATGTGATTTTTAAAAAAAATTATTTAAAGTTTTACTATGTTTTTTCATTGATCTCTATTCATATATTTGACAGGTCTTCCCGTCAAATGTATGAAGGGAGATTCCCTTCTGTGATTGGCTCCCCATGGCCCACGTGATCCCAGGGACGCTGCGAACCGCCTGGGCCTCTGGGATACGTGGGCCCTGCGCACCGGCAGTTTGGAGCAGCCCAGCAACGGAACTCTGCACCTCCCGGGAGCCCTCCGGTCTAGGCGCAGATTTTTCCAGATCGCAGCCCTCCGCCCGCGGGAGGCCTGCGAACAGAATTTCTGGGCCAATGCATTTAAGGGGAGGCTGGACAAGCATATGAGGGAGAAGGGAATAGAGGGTTATGCTGATAGAGTTAGATGAGGAAATATGGGAGGAGGCTCGAGTGGAGCACAAATGCCGGCATGGACAGGTTGGGCCGAATGGCTCGTTTCTGTGCCGTATATCCTATGTAATCCAACGTATGTAATATCCCCAAGTATAAGAGTTTAAGAGATGTTAAAACTAATTCAAAACGAGGAAGAATCTGAGCAAATGTTAATATAACTGACTTTTCTTCACTTAAAATCAGTAAACATTTGCTGTTTAATTGTTTATTGAAAATATTTTACTAAGAGGCAGAACTGGGGGCCGGATCTCAGTTATGAACCATTTATATTCACAGCTGGCCACCAATGGCACCTAAGAAGTTGGCAGGAGAAACAAAACCTAAATGATGTGGAAGCACAGGGTCATTCATTACAAACATCACCAAGGATTCAAATACGTTTACAACTGAATTAATTCAGCTTTAATTAAGACAGAATGAGGATTTGTCAAGGCGATTACATTTATCTAACGTGGGCATGTGTAGGTTTATCAATTTAAGAAAAGTATGAAAATTGTGTTATAGTCTGGAGAGAGTAGAATATTTCAGCGGGGAACAGAATATGAAAAACAGAATTCATCCGAAAGCCCAGTGGTACAGCATTGGTATACCAACAGCTTGGACTATAGGTAGGCAGTGTGTTGTACACATCGCTCCAGACATGGTGAGTTAGAGACCTGCCACATTTCAGGCACCAGTTATGAACTATTTATATCCACTGTCCTGTTTCTTGTCAAGATCTAATGGCTCCCTCTACGCATGCGCACATATGCCCAAACACAAACTTATGGTCTCTCTCTTTCTCAAGAATCTGCAGCATCTTAGCCACAAGTAAACACTAACTGTGGCAATGGAACTTTCAGGGGAAATGCTTTACTTTTTACCTAAGCTCAAATGGGCTGCAATATCTAATTCACACTAACAAATGCTTCTGAGATCTGTGTGGATGAGATGGACCAACAGGAGATTAAATAGAGGGAATATTGTTCTCCTACTCAAAAAGGTAAAGGTAAGCAGGAATCACAAATATTTATCAATGCAGCAATGTCAGACAGAAATAAATGATTAGAAAAAGAGATAAACCAAAACAGTCCGATAACTGCCACAGCTGCAATGCTACAGTTAGGGGGAAAAATTCGGTTGCTTTGCGCCTCTCGTTAGCGCCCCAAGTAATAGCGTCTGGGTGCGGCGCCGCCAGCGCCTCCCGCGATCTTCGGAAGCGCCCCACTGACTTACCGCCGGACGCTATGTCCGACAGGGTCAAGGGGGTCAACCTGCGGCCGGGGCGCCGCTAATTAAAGGCGAAGTGCCGGGCGGCCATTTTTGTTGCTGGCCACCTGCCAGCACCTGCCCCTATTGCCGTCCCCGGCCTTGTGAGAAGCCTCCCCGTGGAGTGCTGGCTGCGCCTGGAGACTCGGCGGACCCATACAACAGAGCAAGTAAAGTGAGACATCGGGCTGGTTAGATCCCTGGGATCTCAAAATCATGCAGCACAATGATACATGAGCTAGCAGCTGCATCATATATTGCGAGGTAGTTTTATTAAAGAACCAGAGGACTGTCACAGCCATGGATCTGCACTCTAGCATGAGCCAGCGCCTTAGGGAGTGATGGGCAGAAAATGGGATATTACACACACACACACACCTAATGGAACTTTCAGGGGAAATGCTTTACTTTTTACTTTTTACCTAAGCTCAAATCTGCTGCAATATCTAATTCACACTAACAAATGCTTCTGAGATCTGTGTGGATGAGATGGACCAACAGAAGATTAAATAGAGGAAATTAAAAACCCTCTGGGATTTTAAAAAAAACAACTGCTGCTATATGCTTTATCTTAAAATTGTCAGAGCGCTTATTTGAAAATAAGTGTGACTGGCCAGATAAGTAGAGCTCTTTTAAATGATCAACAACATTTTCATAAAACACAGATATTGGGAGATCTTCAAATTACTTGGGCTGGGCTGTTTTAGTTGAATGAGTGTCGGTCTTGGAAGGCCATGAATGCAGAGTTACCAATGTCACATTATCGGCCAGATTTTAAGCCTTGGTTCAGTGATTGTGGGTTCAAGTCCTACTTCAGAGACTTGAGCACATAATCTGGACTGACACTTCAGTGCGGCACTGAGAGAGTACTGCACTATCGAATGAGCTGTTTTTCAGAGGGGACATTAAAATGTGGCTCTCTCTGCCCTCTCAGATGAACGTAAAAGTTCCCATGGCGCAATTCAAACAAGAGCAGGGGAATTCTCCTGGGGCACAACTTAAAAAAGCAACAGTGTTAGTGTTTGTGTTACGGGCTATTTTAATTACTCAGCTATCCCGTGGTCCAATTGTGACAAAGTATTGAGGTGGGTAGGGCTGAAATATTTGTAGATGTTAGAAATGATTACTTCCTTACACAGCATGTCAGAGAAAATACATGGGGAAATTACATACTTGACCCAGTTCTTAGCAGTGACCCCAATGTGGTTCAGACCTCTATGTGGGAAATAGCTGGGCAACAATGACTATAGTGTTGAGGCTGCCGCGAAACACGAATTAAGGCTGAATCCATGTGTGGAAAACAAGAGACTTTTTTTAATACAACTGCATGGTACAAAATGGCTGAACAGACTGCTCCCAGAATTCTCTGGAAAAACCCTGAGGCCCCGCCCACTCCTGCCTTAAAGGTAAGGTGCTCGATATATTGTCCACGGACGGAAAAGTGGGTAATGCCCGTTTCGGTGGCGATCCGCCACACAGCTCCCCCCAGAATCCGCTTAGGTGTGGACGAGACGGTGCAGCGGTCTGATGGGCCGGCCGGAGCGGCTCTTGTAGGACGCCGGTGGACGTGGAACGGCCGGGCGTGGAGCAGCCGGGTGAACCGGCTTGAGGGCAGGTCGGCCGCGTGGAGGTGGACGAGGTACAGGGACCTGCTCACCGGGCTCCGAGTGTGCTGGCTTGAGTCGGTCAACCGACACTTTTTCGGTCCTGTCGCCCACTTGCAGGGTGAAAAATTTGTCCCAAGCCTGTAGCACCTTGTAGGGACCGTCGTACGGGGGTTGAAGGGGTCCGCGGTGGGCGTCGTGCCGGATGAAAACAAACCGTGCCTGGTGCAGGCTTAGTGGGACGTGTGAGGTGGATTCGCCATGTCGGGCAATGGGCACCGGGGCGAACTGCAGCGCCGGTGAGGCGAAGTCGTGGCGTTGCTGGTCGGCTGACCAGGGTGTCGTGGCGGTGGGCAGGAACTCGCCGGGTACGCGCAGCGGCTGACAGTACACGAGCTCTGCTGCCGATTCGTGGAGGTCTTCTTTAACCGCGGTGCGCAGGCCAAGGAGGACCCACGGAAGTCGGTCGGTCCAGGTGCCGTCCTGGAGGCTGGCTCGAAGAGATGCCTTCAAGGATCCGTGGAACCGCTCACACAGTCTGTTGGCTTGGGGGTGGTACGCTGTGGTGCGGTGAATGGTCACCCCAAGATTGCATGCGACGGCGGTCCAGAGGTAAATTGCGGACCTCTGTCCGACGTCATGTCGGAGGGGACGCTGAACCGTGCGACCCAGGTGCTGACGAAGGCTCTGGCGATGTCGGCGGTGGTGGTAGAGGTCAGTGGAATTGCCTCGGGCCAGCGTGTGGTGCGGTCAACGATGGTCAGCAAGTGCGTGTGGCCTTGCGACGGCGGCAGGGGCCCGACGATGTCCACGTGGATGTGGTCGAATCTCCGCGAGGGGACGGTAAACTCCTCGAGGGGTGCTTTAGTGTGTTGTTGTACCTTGGCCCGTTGGCAGGCTGGGCAGGAGTTGGCCCAAGTATGCACATCCTTGCGAAGGCCGCGCCAGACGAAGCGGTTGGCTACCAATTTGATGGATGCGCGGGCGCCGGGGTGGGAGAGGTTGTGGAGAATGTCGAATACCCGGCGGCACCAGGACGCTGGGACGATGGGCCGAGGTTGACATAGGGATATGTTGCACTTGACCGTGGCTGTGGTCGGGCCACAGGCGACGTCGGCCAGGCGTAGCCCTGCTAGGTTGGTGGGTGCGGAGAGCAGATCAGGGTCGATGATCTGGTCTGCTGCAAGTTGAGCGTAGTCGACTGCCAGGTGTGTGGCGTGGATGGCGGGGCGGGAGAGGCAGTCGGCTACCACATTGTCTCGGCCGGAGACATGTTGGATGTACGTGGTGAACTCGGGCACTGCCACGAGCTGGCACTGCTGCCTGGCGGACCAGGGGTCGGTTGTCTTTGCCATTGCGAATGTCAGGGGCTTGTGGTCGACAAACACAGTGATGGGGTGGCCCTCAAGCAAAAACTGGAGATGGCGGACCGCCGGGAACAGCGCGAGGAGCTCGTGGTCGATGGTGCTGTACTTGACCTCCGGGGGACATAGTTGGCGGCTGAAGAAGGCAAGTGGTTGCCAGGCACCGTTGACCCACTGCTCATACACGGTGCCGACCGCGTGGTCGGAGGCGTTCGTGGTGAGCGCTACCCTAGCATTGGGCCGTGGGTGCGCGAGCAGGGTGGCGTTGGCGAGCGCGGTCTTGGTGGAGTCGAAGGCGGCGGACGCGTCTGCCGTCCATTCGACCGCCATCTTGCCGCTCCTGCCCCGGAGGGCTTCATACAGGGGCCTCATGAGGGACGCCGCTTTGGGGATGAAGCGGTTATAGAAATTCACCATCCCAAGGAACTCCTGGAGGCCTTTGATGGTGGCGGGGCGGGGAAATTGTTGGACGGCCTGCACCTTGGTGGGCAGGGGAATGGCCCCAGCATGGGTGATGTGGTGGCCGAGGAAGTCGATCTTGTCCAGGCCGAACTGGCATTTGGCTGGGCTGAGGATGAGCCCGTGGTCGCTGAGGCGCCCGAACAGGATGCGAAGGTGTTCCTGCTTGGAGGAACTGGCTACCAGGATGTCGTCCAGGTAGACGAACAGGAACTTCAGGTCCCGAAGGACCGAGTCCATGAGCCGTTGGAATGCCTGGGCCGCGTTTTTGAGGCCGAAGGGCATCCGCAGGAACTCGAACAGGCCGAAGGGGGTGATTACGGCCGTCTTGGGGACGTCCGCGGGGTGGACGGGGACTTGGTGGTAGCCGCGCACCAGGTCGACCTTGGAAAAGACTGAGCGGCCGGCCAGTCTAGCCGAGAAGTCTTGAATGTGCGGCACGGGGTACCGATCAGGGGTGGTGGCGTCATTGAGGCGGCGGTAATCCCCGCAGGGGCGCCAACCTCCGCCTGGTTTGGGGGCGATGTGGAGTGGGGAGGCCCAGGGACTGTTGGAGCGGCGGATGATGCCGAGCTGTTCCATGGTGGCAAACTCGTTCCGCGCGATCTCCAGTTTGGTCGGGTCCAGCCTGCGGGCGTGGGCGTACACTGGGGGGCCTGTGGTGGGGATGAAGTGTTCCACCCCGTGTTTGGCAGCCTCCGCGGAGAAGGTCGGATTGGTAAGGGCCGGGAATTCGGCCAGGAGTGTCGAGTAGTCAACCGTGGCCCGGGCGTGGCACTGTGACGCCATGTCGGCGGGTTGACGGGGGGGCCATGGCGCCCAGGATGGGGGACATGGTGTTCATGTCCACGAGGCGGTGACGGGGGATGTCTACCAGTAGGCCGTGGGCGCACAGGAAATCTGCGCCGATGAGAGGGGAGAGCACCTTGGCAGTGATGAACTCCCATCGGTAGCGGCGACCAGCGAGGTCAAGGGTGACTGTCCGGGTGCCATACGTCCGGATTTCCGAGCCGTTAGCAGCAGCCAGCGCCGGTCCTCGTTCGCCCTTTTGGATGTCGAGGGAGGAGGCCGGGATGATGCTGTGCTGAGCCCCAGTGTCGCACAGGAACCGGCGGCCGGTTTTGTCATCCGTGACGAACAGCAGGGAGCCCGCGTGGCCCATGCCCATCGCGGGGGCTGGTACGGGGGCGGACTTGAAAGAGCAGGGAGGTGTGCACCATTGCGCCCTGGCGCCGAACCGTGCATGGTAGTAACAGTGGCCTGGGTTAGTGGGGCGTGAAGGCCCCGTGGGCCTGGTGGCAGGCCCTTGTGGCCGCGTGGTGGCCGGTGAGGGGCGCGCCCCGGCATTGGCTGCCAGGTCCGGAGTGACGTCGCGGCTGGAGTGAGCGGACAGCAGCTTGTCGGCCTCATCGGCCAGGGCTTCCAGGTTCGTGAGGCCGGACGCCACGATCGCTGGGCGGATGCTGAGAGGGAGCTGGCGGATGAACAGCGTGTGGAAGATGGATCCGGGTGGGCTCTCGTCGGTGAGGGAGAGCATGTGGGAGAGGAGGTCTGACGGTGAGGCATCACCGAGGCCTGGAAGGTCGAGGAGGTGGCAGTTTCGCTGATATGCCGAGGCCGTAAATTTTTTAAGGAGCGCTGTCTTGAGATGTGCGTACTTGCCTTCCTCTGGTGGGTTCTGCAGCGCTGTCCAAACCTTCAAAACTGTGGCGCTACCGAGTGATGTGACGAGGTAGTCGTACTGCGTCCCATCTGTGGTGATGTTTCGCAGCCGGAAGCGAGATTCAGCTTGGAGAAACCAGGCTTCGGTCTGGTTTTCCCAAAACTCCGGCAGTTTCACGGAAACTGCGTTCGTGTCCGCCATTGCAGTGCTCGGAATACGTTCTGAGCGTCGGGGTCACCAATATTGAGGCTGCCGCGAAACACGAATTAAGGCTGAATCCATGTGTGGAAAACAAGAGACTTTTTTAATACAACTGCATGGTATAAAATGGCTGAACAGACTGCTCCCAGAATTCACTGGAAAAATCCTGAGGCCCCGCCCACTCCTGCCTTAAAGGTAAGGTGCCTTAAAGGGAAGGTGCTCGAGATATTGTCCACGGACGGAAAAGTGGGTAATGCCCGTTTAGGTAGCGACCCGCCACAACAGAATCATTGATCAGCCAAGTTAAAGCTGATGAAAATGGCATTCTATTGACATGGGCTAAAATAACAAAACTGGCAGATGATTTGCGTAAGATTGTCGATGGAATCCTCTCAGTCTGGGATAATTGCAGCACGGATGAAAAATGGAATACTTTTAGAACCAGTCTTATGCATAAAGATGCCAGCTATGTCCCTGGGGTCAAGTGGGACAGGGTTAAAACAAAAAATTAAAAAAATGGCTAACTGGTGACATCCAAAGAGAAACAAAACTGAAGTGGGAATCTTTTACCAGGTGCACAGTAAACAACTCAAGCAAATGGGGACAGGTATCAGATTCAACCGAGAACAAAATCTGCCATCAAAGGGCAATTGAGAAAAAGATAGTGCTTGGATGTGGTTGTGCTAGCAAGGTTTTATAACATTGTTAGGAGTCAGAGGTCTATTAAGAACTGTACTGGATCATTGAGGGCAGATGCAGGGCAGATTCAGGTGGAGTCCCAAGATAGGGCTGATGTTTTAATGGCTACTTTGGATTAATGTTCTTCACTAGTGAAGATGAGGCTGATTTTTCAATACTGTGGCAGAATGGTGTTGCTAAAATTCCATGTGTAGAAATGTTTGTGGAAAGAATCTTGCCTGAAGTTAAGGCTCTTAAATCGGATCGGACTGCTTGCCCTGATATTGTCCACCTAGGGTGCTGAAAGAAATGAAGGTTATGTTATGCAAACCACTGATTCATATTTTAACAGCTCACTGAGGTCTTGCATTGTTTCCATGGACTGGAGAGATTGCAGGTCAGAACCAGGAAACTAAAGGCCCAATAGTTTAACTTTGTTACCTTTTAGCCTGTAACTGGAGATGTGTTATTTTAAACCAAGGAGTCGTAACATGGCTTCTGGAAAAAGAACTCCTGTCACACCAGCTTGATTACATCTTTTGAAGAGGTTACCAAGTTGCTGGGTGATGGAAGCCTTGTTGATATTGTACACCTAGGATTTTCAAAAATCCTTTGATAACGTGCCGCCCAAAAAGACGGCTGCTAATAAGGTTATATTTGGCAGGCTTGGTGGACAGATCTTAGCTTGGATAGCAAATTGGTCGCTTATTTTGAGACAGGGGGTCGTTATTAATGACAATAGCTCTGAATGAGTTCAGTCACTTATTAAGTCCAGCAGTGACCTGCGTTAGTTTCATTGCTCTTCATCGTCTTTATTAATGATCTGGATGAAGGCATCAGGGAAGGCATACAGCAAGTTTATGGATGACACAAAGATATGTACAGGGGTTGGGACTTTAGATGCAGGCAGAACTAGACACATTGGGGGAATGGGCCCATGTCTGGCAGATGTATTTTAACATAGACAAGTGCAGCACAATGCATTTAAGCAGAAGCAATTCCATGCAGGGTACATGCTCAAGGCTGCCGAGCAGCAGGACATTGGCGTTATATTTCATGAAATGTTGAAGTGTCCGAAAGATGTTGCAGAAGCAAACAGGGTGTTGGGATATATAACTCGGACAATTAAATATGAAACTTCAAATACAATTCTGACCTTGCACAAGGCTTTGGTTTGGCTGCATTTAGAAATATGGACGGCGATTTTGCCGGCGCTCAGAGGGTGGATTGGCTGTCAAAATCTAAATGATTGACAGCGGGTTGGGAGCCCGCCTCCATGTAAGTTTCCTAAGTGTCGGGTCTGCGATTTCAGAACAGACCCGACACCAAGCGGCGGAGGAGGCATTCAAGATAGTTAAACGCTTGTTAACTACTATTTCGCCAGCCTATTTCTATTTTACCAAATCCTGTCCTTTTTTTGTACATTGCTCATATTGTGCAACTGTGATGGAGTACAGTTTTAAATTTCTTGTGGACATTTATGCTGCAAACATTTTGTTCCTGATATTTTCACTTCACCCAAAGGATCATATGGCTGTAATGAAGTGTTCATGAAGGTGGGAGTAAACCGACTGCTCTGGGTGTGCGTAGAGAGCAAAAAATACACACTACTTGCTCTTTTCCAACATGATACTACCTACCAGAAGGGGCCATTTCCCTTGCATGATGTCAGTTCTGAGTGTTAGTAAGAAACAATAGCTGTGCACTGAGGTGACCCACAGCACCGTAAAGGTTCAAGGTGGAATTAATGTTGATTCCTCTCTACTGGTGACCAATTGAGTGAACTGGCTGTGGTTGCTCATTTCCACCGGGAGCTTTCTGGATCACTGGCATCAAAGATACACAGTGAAGTGTTATTGTTGTCTGGATTCTGTAGACTTCACATTCTTTGTTTTAAATGTTAGGGGTTGGCTTCACAATACGGTGCTGAAGACTGATATTTCACATCTTCAGCCATTGTGGCTGTTGAAAGCACAGAACAGCAACAGATTTAACTGTGAAAATAGACATTTGTCTATTTATCATACGGCAATGTTACAACTACCAAGTGCATCAAAGCTATAATTCTTCAGTAGCATGGTGGCTGTGTGTTGGAACATGAACAGAGTGGTAGAGTGCAAATTTAGTTCACAACTCCACTGAGTTGCTAATAATATCTGTGCAGAGATACAAGTGGAAGACAGCTTCATACACACAGGGAGGATAGGAAAATTGGAGGGCAAGTCAACTGTGGGTCATCCCTATCAGCTTCCTACTCGCCAATTTACAGCAGCATTGGCAGAGGGAGGGAGCCTTCAGCACAGGGAGAAAGAATAAAAATGAAGAACTTTAAATAATTAGGAAAGCATGAATATCCACAACCCCCGCACCCACCCCACCCCCATCCAAAAAAACAACTTACACAGACACACACATGCAAAGACAAGGTGCTATGGCCGTCAGAAATGGTCTTTTGTAGGACCAATACACACATCTGCTGCACCTAGCTAGTTTGAAAACTAACATAAATGGTCAAGGCAGGTTCAAAATTGCATGTAGCCTGCATCAAAAGTCATACATGATTAACAGGTCTCAATGGAAATCATAGTGCAACTTGTTGGGTTTTTTGAGCAAATGGTCTGTCAAACACTAAATCAAATTTCATTTTTTTTTAAATGGGTATTTTAGAACAAAAGAAATAAGCTTCAGGATACTTCTGTCTATTGATTGGAAATCTATTTAATGCACTTCAGGACAGCAAATGTATTGCTGTTCTGCTCTGCTTGCAGGGTTGATATACCATTTGAACATTCAAATTGATTATTATTCAACGTAAGAGCAGTGGCAAATGATGAATATCAATACACACAAATTCAAAAGGGTTTTGACAAGCCCGATCAATGGGTGGAGAAATGGCAATTTAATACAGGAAAATGTAAGTTTACGGGATTTGGCAGAGGGAAGTTTGATGTGGATTATCTGCTAAATGGGAATGTACTTGAGGCATCGGAGCAGGAGAGAGCGCTTGGGGTTTTCATGGACAGGTCACTAAAACCATCAGCAGAATGCTTTTTTTTTAAAAAAACAGCCTGAAAACAAACAAAATGCTAAGATGCAAAGTAAGGAGTTCAACATCAATCCAGAGAGGTAATTTTAAAATAGTATTTGGCCCTGGTGACACCATATCTGGAGTACGACGTGCAGTTTTGGTCTCCTTATTTCAAAAAGGGTATTCAGTTATTGGAGGAGGTACAGAGAAGGGCTAAACGGTTGATCCCAGAACTTAAGGGACGGTCATATGAGGAAAGGTGGACAACCCTGGATCTTTTCTCTCTTGAAAAGAGAAGACTGAGAGGGGATATAATAGAAATGTTTCAAATTATGAAAAATTTGGACAAATTAGATCCAAGTAAGCATTTCTACCATGAACAGAATATAAGCACAAGGGGGTCATATTTACAATTTAAGGGCAACAAAAGGAAACATAGAAAATGCAGGAGGGACGTTTATTTTTACTAAAAGGGTGGTAAGTATGTAGAAGAGATTACAAGCAAAGGATTGTGAAATAAAACCGCTCATGGCTTTCAAGAAGGAACTGTTCAGGTTCTTGTAAACCAATCGGATTCAGGTTATTGTAAATGCACCAATGAAATACTGTCCATTGGTGGGATCGATGGACTGACGGTCTTTCCATGCCTGGAACAGCTACTCTGTTGTTAGGTATAAATCTTGCAATTTATCGGTTTCGTTATATAATTCAATCTTGGGTTTATGTCCTAATAACCAGTACAAAACAGAATGTTCAGGATGCTGCACATTGAGAAGGGATGTTCAAGTGAATTTGGAGGACACTCTTGTCAAAGGAAGGGAAGATATCATTAAAATTAACCTGATCATTATGGAGTCACGCTACCAAAACCATTATTCACAACACCCCTATTCTCTCTCGGCATCTACTTAAATGGAGCACCAGTAGACAAAATATCATGCTTTTCCCTAACCTGGTGCAAATTTACTTCAGACCTTGCACTTCAGTGACTTTTGCTAATTGTTTCCACAAGTAACGCATTGTCTTATCAATCCTATATGCTGGAGCCTTTGCGTGAATTTTAAATCTCATTGCAAAAACGTAAACTATAGAAGCCATCACTCTGTAAAACTATTTTGTTCAACATAATTTCAAGAAATATCATGAAGATATTTTATCAATGATATTAGAGTTTCCATCATATAGTTTCCTCGACCAGTCAGGCCAGCATGTTTTCTGTCTGTGGTTGCATTGCGCTAATTTCATTAGACTATTTTGTTTTGGCAGCAATGCAATAATGTCATCAGCAATTCAGAATTATGTTTTTGTCGCTGTTGTATAGTCTCGTGATTACTCATAGAAACAATTCTACTGAGCATGACCTTTTTTTTTTTCCTTAACATGGTTATTGGATAGTGGCATATCAGAGCCTTCCGAACGAGATCAGAAATATGGCTGATAGCAAAGGATGGCCAAGAGCTGGACCCAAGGCGATATAAAATGGGTTTCAAAGATAGAGCGACAAAGATAGATGGAGGAGTTGTCTTATTGGGAATGATATTGCAGTTATTGAATGGTTGAATATAGCAGCAGTAACGGGATAAAAGACTTGCATTTATATAGTACCATTCATGACCTCAGGACGTCCCAAAGCACTTCACAGCCAACAAACTAATTTTGAAGGGCAGTCACTGTTGTAATTTAGGAAACGCATCAGGCAATTTGCGTACAACAAAGTCCCACAAATATCAATGTGATAATGACCAGATAATTTGCTTTTAGGTGTTGGTTGAGGGATAAATATTGGCCAAGACACCGAGGAGAAGTCCCCTGCTCCTCTCTGAAGTAGTGCCATGGGACCTTCTACATCCACCTGAAACAGCAGACTCAGTTTAACGTCTCATCCGAAGGACGACACCTCCGACAGTGCAGCACTCCCTCAGCATTGCGCTGGAGTGTCAGCCTAGATTTCTATGCTCAAGTGTCTGGAGTGGGACTTGAACCCACAACCTTCTGACTCAGCGGCGAGAGTGCTACCACAATATAAATAGAACTGAGTAATGATAAAGACCGCGATTTTTAATTGGTAACTGCTTCAGACCTCCAGCACAAGGTGAGCAGGTAGATAGGGAACAGGTTGGGTTGATAAGGAGGGCTGTGGAACATTGCAATGTGCAAATCATGAGGATTTCAACATCCCACAAGTTGGACGACAGACCAAGGACCACCTGAAAAGGAAAAATTAAAATACAAATAAATTAATGGAGGACGTCAGGGATGGTTTCTTTATACAAAGGCCCAGATTTTCTGGGGCCTACGAATGCGTACACAGTGTGCCCCGCAAGTTCCTAGTTTCCACGTGCGATGTGCATGCGCAAAAACCCGGAACTTGCGATCTGCCAAGTTTCTACTCGACAGATCGTGCGCATCCGCTGGAAATGGACATTCGCTGGTGGAGAGCTGGGCTATTTGCCCAGCGAATGCCCACCAAACCCTTACGCCTGGTAAAAGCAGCATAAGGCCTTCTTTTACCAGCGTAAGGGTTAAAATAAATGTTAAAATAATTTTTTTTTAAATCACTTAAACATTCCCTTAGATTTAAAATTAATTTAGGTTATTTTTATCCCATTTAAAAATGTTTAAATTTATTTTTCAAAAAATAGAATTTTTATTTTAAATGTTTAGTTAAATGGTATTTTAATTAATTTTGAACCTATGATTTATTTTTATTTCAGTGTTGTGAAAATGTATTTTTTTTTTTAGGTGATTCCTATTATGCTTATGGGGATTCCGTACGTAAATCCGCCTGCGCCCCTGGGATACGTGTGCTTTTGCCCAGCCGTACGCCTGCAGGCCCAGATGCGCAAGTGTTCAAATATCCAGAGCAATCAGGTAGGTGCGTAATTTTCTTGCGGTTCGGAGGCGTTTGCCCGCGGAAAGGCTCCGACTGCAATTTCCACCACCCCAACATTTCAGTAGGATACTGGATCAGAGGCTGTGGTGAATTTATTGTTTAGCAATCCACCAAAGCTGAGAAGTAACCTGGAGGTTGGTAAGCATCTGGGATCCATGCATTAGTAGACTTGATATCGTTATGGCCAAAAGTGATGGTGCAGGACTTTGTAAAAGTAGATTTTGGCACCACAAGAGTCACAGGCAATATTAATTGGGAAAACAGGTTTAAAAATAGAACAGAAGGAAATGGGACACCTTTAAGGCTATTATGCAGGATGAAGAAAGAAAAAATTCTCTTAAAGAGCATAACAAGAGCTAGACTACAGGGGTTTAATAAAGAGGAATCTAAAGTAAGCAAGGTAACTTTAAAAGATATGAGCAAACAAAAACATAATGAGGATTGGGATTCCCACAAAAGATGATAAAAGAAAGTATCCGAAAAAATAAGGGAAGGAGAGACAAAATGCAGAGAGCTGCAGTAGCGACTCAAAAGAGTTATACAACTCGGAAGATTAATGAACTAGTGGATCTGCTGAAAGCATAAATTGGGCAGGACTGATCAGGATGTGTCAGGAATATTGAATTAATTCTTCACATCAGTTTTCACAAAGCAGGCATGTAGACTAGGTTGAGTTCTAGTAAATGGGGCTAAGCAATTTATAGCATAAACAGTCATCAAACAATATAGGTGCATTAGAAAGCTTTCAGAGATGAGTGAACAGGGTGATTGCAGTTTTAAAGGGACTGGATAATGAAGAAAAGCTGAAGTGATCACACCTACTTTTACTGGGGAAAAGAATGTAGGGAGCTAGGATACAGGTCTTCAAAATAATGAAAGGTACTGATAAGGTGGAAGTATGCAAGCTATTTATATTTGGACATAGAAACACAGCACAAATGACAAGACTTGAGTAATGCTCAAGATCAGAAAACCTTTCCCCTGCAAGATAGTAGATATGTGGAACAAATTCCCAGAGAAGGCAATTGATTTTGTATCTTTAAAAAGGAGCTGGATCCTTATCCTTTAAGAAGTCGGGTTGACTGTCAGAGATGTTTAATAACATTTCTTTATTTTCTCTCCCCCACTCCCCCACCCCCAAAGTTAAATTTCAGAAGGAAATTAAGCCCCGATTTAACAGTGCGATCGATTGCAGTCGGCACTCTGCATGACTGGCCCCCAGCATGAAAACAGCAACGGGCTCCCAATGACTGCATTGGACCCCGGCTTTTTAATATTCATGTGGCCCTCACCTGCTTGGGGCGATTGCCTTCGATACTACCAAACACGTGTTTAAAATGGAGTTGGGCGTAAATTCAGTGCAAAGACGGTGAGTAACCTGCGGCCCCGATTATAATCCCATGCTCATTGGGCATGGTGGGGAGCGGGGGTAAAAATTAGGCTTTTAGTGTTCGTTCACAATAGGTGGTGTGGAAAGTAGTTAATTCATGATATAAAGTAATCATACATGGACTCTGGAAGCAGTGAACTTGAATGGTCTTTTCTTGTTATGGATTTTCTTGTATTATTTCAGGAACCAATGATGTGTAAATTAACAAGACATCTTTTTGAAATCCTGAAGCAATGGGCATAATTCCTCAATGAATCAGCATATACTGAAGTTTCCTGAACATGTATTTTGGCAGAAGGCTGCAGGAAAAGTGCCTTAAAAACTGATATTTTCAGCTGAATTCTGGGAAACCCAGAAGTGTTAATATAATTCTGGGAAAGTTCAAACAGCACCCTTAGAGCAAGAGTCAAACTAACATAGAAACATAGAAGATAGGAGCAGGAGTAGGCCATTCGGCCCCTCGAGCCTGCTCCGCCATTCGATCAGATCATGGTTGATCATCCAAACTCAGTACCCTGTCCCTGCCCTCTCCCCATATCCCTTGATACCTTTAGCTTTAAGAAATATATCTAACTCATTCTTGAATATATTTAATGACTTGGCCTCAACTACCTTTTGTGGTAGAGAATTCCACAGGTTCACCACTCTCTGGGTGAAGAAATTCTTCCTCATTTCTGTCCTAAATGGCTTACCCCTTATCCTTAGATTATGACCCCTGGTTCTGGACTCTCCGACCATCGGGAACATGCTTCCTGCATCTAGTTTGTCCAGACCTGTCAGAATTTTATATGTTTCGATGAGATCCCCTCTCATTCTTCTATACTCCAGCGAGTATAAGCCCAATCGAACCAATCTCTCCTCATATGTCATTCCTGCCATCCCAGGAGGGGAATCTTCGCTGAACTCCTTCCATGGCAAGAACATCCTTCCTCAGATAAGGCGACCAAAACTGCACACAATACTCAAGGTGTGGTCTCACCAAGGCCCTGTACAACTGCAGCAGGACATCCCTGTTCCTATACTCAAACTCTTTCGCTATGAAGGCCAACATACCATTTGCCTTCTTCACCGCCTGCTGCACCTGCATGCTTACCTTCAGCGACTGGTGCACAAGGACACCCAGGTCTCGTTGCACTTCCCCTTCTCCCAATCTATCGCCATAAAGATAATAGTCTGCCTTTCTGTTTTTGACACCAAAGTGGATAACCTCGCATTTATCCACGTTATATTGCATCTGCCACGCTTCTGCCCACTCACCCAACCTGTCCAAATCATCCTGGAGTTTCTCGGTATCCTCCTCGCAGCACACACTCCCACCCAGCTTGGTGTCATCTGCAAACTTGGAGATATTACATTTAGTTCCCTTATCTAGATCATTAATGTATATTGTGAATAGCTGGGGTCCAAGGACCGATCCCTGCGGTACCCCACTAGTCACTGCTTGCCACTCGGAAAAAGACCCATTAATTCCTACTCTTTGCTTTCTGTCCGCCAACCAGTTCTCTATCCAAGTCAATACCTTGCCCCCAATCCCATGTGCCTTAACTTTACACGCTAATCTCTTATGCTGGACCTTATCGAAAGCCTTTTGAAAGTCCAAATACACCATATCTACTGGTTCTCGCTTATCTATTTTCCCAGTTACATCCTCAAAAAATTCCAGTAGATTAGTCAAGCACGATTTACCTTTTGTAAATCCATGTTGACTTTGTCCGATCCTGTCACTGTTTTTCAAGTGCTCAGCTATTACATCCTTTATAATGGACTCTAGCATTTTCCCCACTACCGATGTCAGGCTTACCGGTCTGTAATTCCCCGCTTTCTCTCTACCACCCTTTTTGAATAGTGGGGTAACATTAGCTACCCTCCAATCCATGGGTACAGTTCCAGATTCCATCGAATGTTGGAAGATAATCAGCAATGCATCTACTATTTCTAGGGCCACTTCCTGAAGTACCCTAGGATGTAGATTATCAGGCCCTGGGGATTTATCGGCCTTCAATCCTGTCAATTTCCCTAACACCATTTCCCTGCAAATACTGATTTCTTTCAGTTCCTCCCTTTCATCAGACCGTATGTTCTCCAACATCTCTGAGAGGTTATTTGTGTCTTCCTTTGTGAAGACAGAACCAAAATATGCATTTAATTGGACTGCCATTTCTTTGTTCCCCATTATAACTTCCCCCGCTTCTGACTGCAAGGGACCTACACTTGATTTCACTAATCTTTTTCTCTTCACATATCTTTTAAAACTCAGTCAGTTTTTATGTTCCCTGCAAGCTTACTTTCATATTCTATTAACCCCTTCTTAATTAATCCCTTTGTCCTCCTTTGTTGAAACCTAAACTGCTCCCAATCCTCAGGGTTACCGCTTTTTCTGGCCAATTTATATGCCCTCTACTTGGATCTCATGCTATACCTAATTTCCCTTGTTAGCCACGGTTGAGTCACCCTTTTTGTTTTATTCTTATGCCACACTGGGATGAACAAATTCTGTAGTTCATCCATGCAGTCTTTGAATGTTTGCCATTGCCTATCCACCGTCAACCCTTTAAGTGACATTCACCAATCAATCCTACCCAATTCGCGCCTCATACCATCATAGTCTCCTTTATTTAAATTCAGGACCCTAGTCTCTGATTCAACTACTTCACTCTCCATCCTAATGAAGAATTCTATCATATTATGATCACTCTGACCCAAGGGGCCGCATACAACAAGATTGCTAATTAATCCTTTCTTGTTACATAATACCCAGTCTAAGATGGCCTGATCTCTGGTTGGTTCCTCGACATATTGTTCCAGAAAACCATCCCGTAAACATTCTAGGAATTCCTCCTCTTGTAAATGAAAGCCGTTTTCAGTTGCCAGTGAAGACAGGTCCAGCAAGGTCACTAAATAAATGGCTGCATTGTCTGGTGGATAAGGAATATCGGGAATCTTCCTGAGGAATACCATGTTTACCCAATACTAATCCCTTGTAGAGTGAATAAAGCCGAAGAAATCGAACGGCAGTTGAGTATCTGCCCGATGGGCCTAGGGGGATAGAATATAAAAACAGGGAGGTATTGCTGCAGTTGTATAGGGTATTGGTGAGACCGCACCTGGAGTACTGCATACAGTTTTGGTGTCCATACTTAAGAAAAGACATACTTGCTCTCGAGGCAGTACAAAGAAGGTTCACTCGGTTAATTCTGGGGATGAGGGGGTGGACATACGAGGAGAGGTTGAGTAGATTGGGACTCTACTCATTGGAGTTCAGAAGAATGAGACGCGATCTTATTGAAACATATAAGATTGTGAAGGGGCTTGATCGGGTGCATGCGGTGAGGATGTTCCCAATGATGGGTGAAACTAGAACTAGGGGACATTATCTTAGAATAAGGGGCTCCTCTTTCAAAACTGAGATGAGGAGAAACTTTTTCACTCAGAGGCTAGTGGGTCTGTGGAATTTGCTACCCCAGGAAGCTGTGGAAGCTACTTCATTAAATAAATTTAAAACAGAAATAGACCGTTTCCTAGAAGTAAAGGGAATCAGGGGTTACGGGGAGCGGGCTGGAAATTGGACATGAGTTTGAGTTCGGATCGGTCAAGGCCCTGTGGGTGGCGGAGCGGGCCCAGGGGCCGAGTGGCCTGGTCCTGCTCCTGCTTCTTGTGTTCTTTAGAGTTGAGGTTGGATCAGATCAGCCATGATCTCATTGAATGGCGGAGCAGGCTCGAGGGGCCGATTGGTCTACTCCTGCTCCTATTTCTTATGTTCTTATGTTTAACAAATTGGAATCTGGTCATGACAGGTTCTTGACATCCTCTGTCCACAGTGAATGACACCTAAAGTGAATCCTCATGAAAATAAATAGGATAAGCTTGATTGGTCAAACAAACAAAAGTTGAAATGGGGATTTTTAAAAAATATAATTATGGATATAAAAAGGTGCATGTTTTGACATCCAAACCACAGAACATTTTGGAATCAACCCAAGGAAAAAAAAGGAAGTTTCAGAAAGCTTGGGAAGTTGTCAGAACTTATGAAGTAATTCCTCCAAGCCAAAGAAAGTTTCCAAAAATTTGATGGTTGGAAGGAAATGTGCAACTGTTATGTAACAGTTCAAATCTGTGAGAAGAGAGAAATAAATCATGACTGTGTAACGAAATAGCAAAATAGCATAGGTGCAAGGTTGGATACAAGAAGACATGAAGAAGACTACCAAAGAGGGAAGGAATACCATGTTTACAGATGAGATTAACCCAAATCCTCCAGCAGTATTCCCGAGGGAGGCAAAACCACCCAACTTTACCACAACTAGCCCTGGATGGACAACGTCCTATCCTTCTACTATGGTTTGCAAGGGATATCCTTAGTTATTCAGAGCTGTGAAACTGTCAACTATGCAAGGAATCTAACTGTAAAGTAACTTTACCCACCTTGCATCGATCTTGGACACTAAGTATAACTGTTGCATAAAACAAAGCTACTGTGCTACACTTAAATCATCTCTGTGCCTATAATGATTTGAACTCCGTTAATATTGGCCCGAAAATTAGACCTAATACGCGAGAGTACGCACTGTGTACTCTCGCGTTTTAGGTCTCCAATTGCCGGTTTCCAGCATGCACTGCGCATGCGCGGGAAACCGGCACTTCGTGAACTCAAAAGGGGGCGGTTCCTAAGTGAACCGCGTGCGCGCTACAGGCTGCGCGCACGCAGTGCACTTAGTGCTTTGAACGCGCAGGTAAGCATGGAAGATTTTGCACATAAAGAAAGGAGGCGTAAGACCCTCTTTAAACAAGGTAAGTAGTTAATTAAGTATTATTTTAAATTTTTTTCAACAGGTTTATCTTTTTTTTAGAGACTTTAAAGAAAGGTAAGTTTATTTTTATAGCTTTTAAAAAGTTATTACATTTTTTCAAAAATTTAATTTTTTGTTTAAAGTGGTTAATTTATTTAACTATACTTATTTTATTAATGTGATGGCTTTTTTAAAAATTTAATTGAGGTTTAGCTGTTCTTTTGGGGGGGGGGTATAGATTCAAAGCTTTGACAGGTCTTCCTGTCAAAACTATGAATGAAAGATGGTGTGCTGCCATTGGCTCTAACTGAATCACGTGATCCCAGAGCTCGCACGAACTAACTGCGTCTCTGGCTCACGCAAGCACTGCACAGCTGCAGCCTTGAAACTAAAGTTCGTGAGAGCCTGGAGGGAAAAGGTAGGCGCGCAGTGAGATATCGCGGGGAAGCCTTACCCCCGCAGGAACGCTCCATGTTTAATTTCTGGGCCAACATCTGCACAACTATTTTGTGTACCTCTTAATTCTTAATCTTGTGACAGTATTAGTTATGTTATCATGGATATGTTCATTTCTGTGTCTAACCCCATCTTCGACAGGATAGTGTTAACTTGTTCACTCTATCGTGTGCTGCATCCCCGAAGGAGTTAGCTTGGCTTATGTAACTGTTGATATACTTTGGACTGGGTAATATGATACAATTGAGAGATGCACTAAAACTTCTGGCATCTAATAACCCTGAGACTGGAGGGGGTAAATCTTCAGCCAGTTCTCCGATGTAAAATTGAGTTTTAAATGATTAAAGATTCATCTGATACCCTTTGATTAATATTCCTTACATGGTCGATGGATTTACCAGCCATAGCAATATCAAATGGTCAAGCTTGCAAGCTGGGTGCAAAATCCGTTGAAGTACTGCGAGTTTGAATTCAACACTCGTTAAAATGTGCTATTTAGGTCTGTTGGCTGACCTATTTTCAACCTGCGCTTCTGCCAAAATAAAACATTGTTCAGGGAAAATAAAATCGATTGAGGAAAAACACACAGAATAACAGTTTATTTTAGCTTGAACTATTACTTTCTTGCCTTCTCACAAGGCATACAATTTTCAGCCAAAGAGTGAGGGAGGGCACAGGCCTCTCTGAAACCAAATGATAGTTGTGTGAAAAATGACGAAAATCTGCAACAATTTTATCAAGTTAGGCTGGGACATGATTTCTGTGCGTGAAGTTGCTTTTTAAACTCCTTATATGCGATGACAGAATTAAAGTCAATATCATGCAAAATTGGTAAAGAATGCTTGATCTTTTGGGACAAATAGGAAACTTCAAGTATGTAAATATTGCACTTATATCCATGTCCAATGTTTGGTATCAGAAAATGCCAAGATGGTATTTGCAATGTGCACTGATGTGGTTGCAATTTATTAGTATTAGTGGGCAATGCTTCCACGTGCACAGGAATGGTAGACGTATTTATTTTAACTGACATATTTTAACAGATATTAACACACACACACACACGCATTTTAATCTTGTGCTAAAATAAAATGTACAATTATAGCCAGAGCTTTTCAGAGATTGCCGTCAGATCACAGCCATCTGCATAAGTCACATGTTTCCATACAAGATACTCAAAGTTCTGGGGAGAAATCCATGATCCAGTCTGCACTGAAGTCCACCATAGAGCACATCGAAACTCCTGTGGCACTGAAAATGGAGCAGAGTGAGGGCGCCGGTTACGAATGCTCATACTGCTGCTAATGACAACTTAAACTCAAAAGAGAACACTTTCATTTATGTAGCACGTTATCATGTTCTCAGGACATCCTAAAGCACTTCACAAATAATAAAGTACTTTTGAAGCATAGTCGTTGTTAGGTAGGTAAATACAGCAGCCAATTTACACACAGCAAGATCCCACAGACAATAAATTAAACATAGAAACTTGGGGGGTGATTTTCTCAATGGGGAGCTTCTGGAGGCGGGACTCCCACTTGTCAGGTTTTAGTCCTGCCTCCATCGATTTGTGGCCAACCCACACTATTTTCCCTTGATTGACCTTGTTAATCCCGCCCAGCGGGATTAGCAGGCCAATTAAGGGAAAGCCGGTTGCTGAGAATATTTGACAGCTCTGTGAAGCTGTCAAACACTGACATTCTCTGTAGTTTGATGAGGTCTTGAATTCAAGACCTCATCAAATCTTTCTTTTGGAGAAATGAGATGGTTGTTGCATTGGAGAATGCAGCGGCCATCTGTCATCTCCAACATGGAGGTGCGAGACTCTCTGCATACATACTGACTGAAGCCTGCAGGAAGAAACAAAAGTAAGTGCACTTTTTCTAATATTTGCACTTACCTCAGATACTCACCTCTCCACACATGCACCCATCACTTACCTTCACAGCACACTTTTGGACCCCATGAGCCCCGCAGACCCATTACTCGCCTCGCTGACCTGGCGGGGTTCGGAGCCTTGTGTGGGCAAAAAGGGCATAATCCTATTTTCTGCATGTTAACTACCTGTTAACAGGCAGCTAAGTGGATGTAATCCCTTCCCACCTCCAAGGAGACAGGATCCAGCATGGGACGGTTACCCGCCTCCTGGCAAGATAGCACGGAGGCGGGTTGGGCACCCACCCCAAATTCTGCCATTTTCCCGGCAGTCCCGCCTCCAAACCCGCCTCCCCAGGGCTGGCAAGATCGCACCCATAGAAAAATAGGAGCAGGAGTAGGCCATTCGGCCCTTAGAGCCTGCTCCGCCATTCAATATGATCATGGCTGATCCTCTGTCTCAATACCATATTCCCGCTCTCTCCCCATACCCCTTGATGCCTTTTGTGTCTAGAAATCTATCTATCTCCTTCTTAAATATATTCAGTGACTTGGCCTCCACAGCCTTCTGTGGTAGAGAATTCCACAACTGACCAGTTGAACTGTTTTTACTCGTATTGGATGAGGGAACAATGTTGACCAGAACATGAGGATCTTTTATGTCTACCTGAGCTGATGAACAGGGCCCTGGTTTAACAGCTCTTCTGGAAAATGGCCCCTCTGACAATACAACACTCCCTCAGTCCTGTGCTGAAGTGTCAACGTAGATTATGTGCTCAAGTTCTGGATTGGGGATTGAGCCTAAATCTTCTGACTCAGAGGTGAGAGCGTACCAACTGAGCCACCTGCACATTTACCCTTAAAGATATACACTTGGCTGTCTTTAACAATGCTTGGAGATTGAACAGCTTTTAACCAGGGATTCATAGTCCTCAGAGCTGCACAAAGTTCTCTTCACAGATAGTAACTGGACATGTTGAAAGAGTGCTCAGCAGCAGCGAGGTGCCTGTATTAGTCGACAACAGGCCACCAAGCATCCCTGTAGATGTGGCTGTTCAGTGCTGCTTGCTTTCTGTCACAACAGCACTTGATGTGACTGACTCAGATTCAGGGCCATCAGAATACACAACATGAAGTATAGAGCAGTCTCCTCTACATTGGGGAGACCAAACGCAAATTGGGTGACTGCTTGTCGGAACACCTCCATTCAGTCCGTAAGCGTGACGCTGAGCTTCTGGTCGCCTGTCACATTAATTCCCCGCTCCACTCCACTCTGACCTCTCCATCCTCGGCCTCTTACACTGTTCCAATGAAGCTCAATGTAAGCTCGAGGAACAGCACCTCATCTTTCGATTAGGCACTTTACAGCCTTCTGGACTCAACATAGAGTTCAACAATTTCAGATCATAACCTCTGCTCCTATTTTTTTTTCCACATGGCAGCTGTTGATGATTCTGCCAGTGCCATTTACACCTCATCTAGTCTCATCTTTTGTTTCTTAACTTGTCCCATTACCGTCTCCTTTTGCCTTGCACCATCATCCCTTTTGTCTCTTAATCTCTCCTGCCTTCCATCCTATCACAGACCTTCCCTTTTGTTCTTTCCTCCCCTCCCCCCTTTCCCTGCCCCTGCACTTGCTTAAAAATCTGTTACATCTCTAACTTTTTCCAGTTCTGACGAAGGGTCATCGACCTGAAACGTTAACGGTTTCTCTCTCCACGGATGCTGCCTGCTGAGTATTTCCAGCATTTTCTGTTTTTATTTCAGATTTCCAGCATCAGCAGTATTTTGCTTTTGTATTGTGTGAAGTATAGAGCACCAGTTATCTCAGCAGGCTGGTTGTGAATCTGAGGTCAGCAGTATTTGTGCCAGTATGAAATGGAAAAGACCGTGGGAAATCATGCTAACACGGACCTACCATACAACGCATTTGATTACAACATTTTACTCGTTTTTGTGTATCGTTAGGTATGAGAAACAGAAAAAGATAATATTGATGCTATCTGAGGGACCGCATAACAAAGTGCCAGATGAAAGCTACTTCCTAAAGTAATTGTCGTGGTGTGTGATAACTAAGGATAAAGTGGGCACTACCCCACACTCCCGATATTACTGCTATCTACTCCACAAATAGCGCAATATTCTTTTCAACACCAGAAGTGATTTCCAGGGTTATAAAAGCTGGGCAAACTCCATGATTGCAAAATATACATGGCCACTGGAGGAATTGATTTTTTTTGAATCAAACAGCTCCCTTTTCCAATGCTCGTGTACTTTTTCATTTGTCTCTTGCCTTTTTCAGTTACTTATTTTATTTAATCCTCTATCTATCTTTCCATCACCATCTATTTCATTCTGCTCTTATAGTATCCAAGCTCTCATCTCTGTCCTTATCAACATCCAGGGTCCCCTCCAATCATGCCACAGCTCTGTCTTTGTCCACCTCCAGGATCTATTTCCATGATATCATATCTCTGCATTCATGCATCTTCAACATTTAGCTGCAGGGTAGGTCAAAAACCTATTCTTACTGATCATTATGCTCTTTCCCTTTCCCTAAATATCCCAGCTTTGCTTTCACAGTTTTCCATATCCCAGCTCCATCCCCAATCTCAGAGCCTTATCCTTCACCATCTGTCACCTCTATCCCTAAAGTTTCAACTTGCCCTTGGGAGAAATTTTGCAAATAAGCTGGTCTCAGGAGATGAAATGAGTTGGACAAATTTCATATGTGTCAGCTGTGGCTCAGTGGGTAGCACCCTCCCCTCTGAGTCAAAAGGTTGTGGGTTCAAGTCTCACTCCAGAGACTTGAGCACAAAAATCTAGGCTGACACTCCAGTGCAGTGCTGAGGGAGTGCTGCACTGTCAGAGGTGCCGTCTTTCGCATGAGTCGTTAAACCGAGGCCCTGTCTGCTCTTTCAGGTGGAGGTAAAAGATCCCAGGGCACTATTTCGAAGAGGAGCAGGGGAAATTATCCCTGGTGTCCTGGCCAATATTTATCCCTCAATCAACGTAACAAAAACAGATTATCTGGTCATTATCACATTGTTGTTTGTGGGAGCTTGCTGTGCGCAAATTGGCTGACGTGTTTTCAACATTACAACAGTGACTACACTTCAAAAACTACTTCATTGGCTGTAAAGTGCTTTGGGACATCCAGTGGTCATGAAACATACTATATAAATGCAAGTCTTTCTTCTATAGCATATAGACTGTGAAAAGAATAAGCTTGATAGGCTGAATGGCTTTTCCTCTTTCCTTGTTTACTTATATTTGAATGATGTGTCAGCCTCAGGTCTGCATGTCCACACAGACAGATATGTGTAGCTGTCACTATTCTGACAGCATAACAGTTGCTCATACCTTCATTGCTGTTACTTATTATTTTACCTACAAATGTTAAGCCTTATTCTTCATTTATTCAGGCTAGAAATGACCAAGTACAACTCCAATAAATACCAGAAATGTGATTTCATATTTCCAGCACAGAGGATCTCATTCCAATTTTTAACTAAATCACTTTCTGTTCCGCAATATTTTTTGAATCAAGCAAAATTATTGCAAATTTATTTATTTCCACCTCCGTAACATCGCCCGACTCCACCCCGTCTCAGCTCATCTGCTGCTGAAACCCGCATCCATGCCTTTGTTACCTCTAGTCTTGAATCCAAAGCTCTCCTGGCCATCTCCCATCTTGTACCCTCCGTAAACTTGAGGTCATCTAAAACTCGGCTGCCCGTGTCCTAACTCGCACATCCCCTCTTGCACATCCCTGATTTTAATCGCTCCACCAGTGGCGACCTGTGCCCTCAGCTACTAAGGCCCTAAGCTCTGGAATTCTGGCACTCTGAGGCGGAACTCCAAACCATTGTCAACACCTTCACCGAAGCGTACGAGAGCATGGGCCTTACACTAAACATCCGTAAGACAAAGGTCCTCTACCAACCTGTCCCCGCCACACAGTACTGGCCCCCGATTATCAAAATCCATGACGAAGCCTTGGACAACGTGGACCACTTTCCATACCTCAGGAGCCTACGGTCAACAAGGGCAGATGTCGATGACGAAGTCCAACACGGCCTTCAGTGCGCCAGTGCAGCCTTCGGTCGCCTGAGGAAGAGTGTGTTTGAAGACCAGGACCTCAAACCCGGCACTAAGCTCATGGTCTACAGGAGCAGTAGTGATACCCGCCCTCCTGTATGCTTCAGAGACATGGACCATGTACAGCAGGCACCTCAAAGCACCGGAGAGGTACCACCAATGCTGCCTCAGCAAGATCCTGCAAATCCATTGGCAGGATCGGCGCACCAACGTCAGTGTTCTCGCTCAGGCCAACATCCCCAGCACCAAAGCTTTGACCACGCTCGATCAGCTCCGATGGACGGGCCACATCGTCCGCATGCCCGATACGAGACTCCCAAATTCAAGCGCTCTACTCGGAACTCCGACACGGCAAGAGAGCCCCAGGTGGGCAGAGGAAACGCTACAAGGACACCCTCAAAGCCTCCTTGAAAAAGTGCAACATCCCCACTGACACCTGGGAATCCCTGGCCCAAGACCGCACAAAGTGGAGGAGAAGCATCCGGGAAGGGGCTGAAAACCTCGAGTCTCTTCGCCGGGAGCAAGCGGAAGTCAAGCGCAAACAGCGGAAGGAGCGCACGTCAACCCAAGCACCCCACCCACCCGCCCCTTCGACCACCGTCTGCCCCACCTGTGACAGAGACTGTAGGTCCCGCATTGGACTCATCAGTCACCTGAGAACTCATTTTTAGTGTGGAAGTAAGTCATCCTCGGTTCCGAGGGACTGCCTAAGAGGAAGAAGCAACTCTGGAATTCCCTCCCTAAACCTCTCCGCCTCTCTTTCCTATTTTAAGACGCTCCTTAAAACTTACCTCTCTGACCAAGCTTCTGCTCTAATATCTCCTTATGTGGCTCGGTGTCAAATTTTGTTTGATAACGCTGCTGTGAAGCCCCTTGGGATGTTTTACTAAGTTAAAGAATCTGTATAAATACAAGATGTTGTTGTTCTTGTTGTTTTGAGCAGTGCATCCATTCATTCACTCACAGGCTTATACACTCAATTAAACAGACATGAACATGCAGCATCATCTGTATTATAATGCAAAATGGGCCTGTTGATATTTTTAATAAAACTTTAAGCTGACTGTAATTCTGCTGCAATTATCATTTGGTGTTAATTCAATTTGTATCGATATCGGTACAATAAAAATGACCAAACAGGGCCATTACCAAAAGTGTCTAGCGAAGGCACAAGAACATCGCCCTGTTCATTCCACAAGCTTTATTTCACAGTGACTATCACAAATTTGACCTTGCACTAAACTTTGCTGCATTAGTCTAGGTTTCCATTGAGGAACCCGCATTAAAAATTCACTCAAGGTTATATGGATTTCATCCTGATTGCACTTTGGAATCTGGCCGATGTCAATGCTCAGTCGACATGACACTGCTCGAAGGTATCCGACTACACTTTGCAGCTGTCTGGTAACGTGTGAATTGCAAATTCTCATGTCATTGTGTCTTCAGCCATGAACCACAGCACACAACAACAATATTTGCACAGACATGTACCCACGTATTAATTTCTTCTCTCTTTCGATGAAATTTGGTACATGTTATTAGTGTAAATTTTGAGCGTTTTTTAAAAATTTAGTCATGAGATGTGGGCGTCGCTGGCAAGGCCAGCATTTATTGCCCATCCCTAATTGCCCTGGAGAAGGTGGTGGTGAGCTGCCTTCTTGACAACCAAGTGGCTTGTCAGGCCATCCCAGAGGGTCAAACCAGGTGAGGAATAAGGACAGCAAATTTCCTTCCCTAAAGGACATTAGTGAACCAGATGGGTTTTTACGACAATCTGGTAGTTTCATGCTTTTTATACGAGCTTTTTAATTCCAGATTTATTTAATTGACTTTAAATTCCCCAGCTGCCTTGGTGGGAGTTGAACTCATGTCTCTGGGTCATTAGTCCAGGCTTCTGAATTATTAGTCCAATAACATAGCCACTGTGCTACTGCATCCTGACACAGAACTTTGTTCAGCAGGAACACTCATCAGGAATTCAAAAAGGAAAACCTTTTGGGCCGCAAATCAAATTCCCAATACGTGCGGTCATCTGTGCTGGGAGTAAAATGTACCCTCACGGTCCCAGAAAATGAATACAAGAACCTCCAGCTTCAAGATTTAACAGGTTTTGCCATACAAGCTTCAGAAAAGATCTGATTGATACAACTTACTTCCACTGCCATCACAATGATCATTCTACAATATACACTTTTAATTCATCAACATGTTTTATTTAAGGATAACATCCAACCGTCCTCCAATTTGTTTTAAGAGCAGCAAATGTTAGCAAACATGATTTTTTTTACCCACCCACCCACACACACACACACACACACCCACCCACCCACCCACCCACCCACCCACACACCCACACACCCACACACACACACACACACACACACAAACAATAGCATCATGACAAGGTACGCACGATGTGCTTGGCTGGGAACGGATTTGTGCAATAGGCTGCTTGTGAAATTACACTGCCGTGGGAAGATGCATCACCAATCCACTCATTGCACTGGAGATAATCACCCCTTCCCATTCACAACACAGATGGAAAGATACTATAAATACTGGTCTCTGGTGACTGGAAATAATGGTAAGCTATGCTCAGTGCCTTGCTCAAACTAAACAGACTTAATGAAGGCTGAAAGAGAGTGTATACTACATTGTACTAATGAAGTTGTGCTCCTACAATCTCTCATTTAATTCATTATTCAGTGAACAGTTGAGCCACACAAACCAGGATGATCGCAAGTTCAGTCTATGGTTTTTGCTGAATTAATTGACCTGAACTAGGATGACACTTGTGGCACTACAGCTGATCTCAATGGCCCTTAGTTGGGAAGAGAAACATTGGCCATGGTTGGGGTCAATAATTGCTTTGTATTCTGGGCTTTAAAACAGCAAAATGAAGTAGAATACAGATGTAAACAAACATCAACAAAACCACTGATTTTCATTTTGCATTGAAAAGTGGACAAAATGGTGGAATTTAATCCCAGAAACACAGGTAAATATCCTGAATACTGTATTAAAAAAAGCAAATTGATTTTTCGCTGTAAATCAATTGCCCTGATTATGTATTTAATATTGCATCGCATGACACCCCTATTTTATAAAACAGCATATCCACTGCCTCATTAGTGTGATTAAACATCTTATGTCTGTGCACATGTCCTGTCAACTTTTCTCTATTATAAATTTGTACGTCCACAATTGTAATAGGAGCTGCCTATGCAAACTTTTCATGCTGCAATTACATCCCCTTGCCAGTTACAGCACTGAAGTGCCTCAGTTTTGCATCTCCCAGCTCCTCAGCCTGTACTGCAGAGAAATTCCTAACACCAACCAAGTCATAGAGTCATAGGGCTGGATTTTACCAATGGGGAGCTTTTGGAGGCGGGACTCCCACTTGTCGGGTTTCAGTCCCGCCTCCATCAACTTCTGGCCAACCCACGCTATTTTCCCTTGATTGACCTTGTTAAACCCGCCCAGCAGGTTTAGCAGGCCAATTAAGGGAAAGCCGATTGCAGAGAACGTCAACGTATGATGTTCTGTGAAGCTGTCAAACACTGACATTCTCTGTAGTTTGATGAGTTCTTGAATTCAAGACTCATCAAACCTCTTTATGCAGCCGAAATTAGATGGCTGCTGCACTGGAGAATGCAACGGCCATCTGTCATCTCTGCCACGGAGGTGCGAGACTCTCTGCATACCCACTGACTGAAGCCTGCAGGAAGAAACAAAGGTAAGTAAACTTTTTCTAATACTTTCCACTTACCTCACATACTCACCTCTCCACACTTGCACCCATCACTTACCTTCACAGTGCACTTTTGCATCCCCCGGGTCACCCCCCAAGACCTACTGATCGCCTCGGTGACTCTGGCGGCGTTCGGAGCCTTCGGGAAGCCCGCACTTGTGTGGGTAAAATGGGGATAATCCTCTTTTCTGCCTGTTAACTACCTGTTAACAGGCAGATAAGTGGCACTAATCCCCTTCCCGCCTCCAAGGAGACGGGACCCGGCACGGGTCGGCTACCCGCCTCCTGGCAAGATGGCACGGAGGCGGGTTCGGCACCCGCCCCTAGATTCTGCCATTTTCCCGGCAGTCCCGCCTCCATACCAGCCTCCCCAGGGCTGGCAAGATCGCGCCATAGAGTCATAACGGCACAGAAGGAGGCCATTCGGCCCATCGAGTCCGCGCCAGCTCTCTGCAGTGCAATCCAGTCAATCCCATTCGCCCGCAAGTTTATTTCCCTCCCTCAAGTGCCTATCCAGTCCCCCCTTGAAAACATTGAGTGTCTCCGCTTCCATCACTTCCATCAGCAGCGAGTTCCAGGTCCTCACCACTCGCTGCATAAAAAAGTTTTTCCCTCACATCCCCCCTGTATCTCTTGCCCAAAACCTTAAATCTGTGTCCCCTAGTCCTTGTACCATCAACTACTGGAAATAGCCTTTCCCCATCTAGCCTATCCAAACCCGTCATAATCTTGTACACCTCTTATCAAATCACCCCTCAACCTCCTTTGCTCCAATGAAAACAAATTCAGCTTCTCCAACCTGTCCTTGTAGCTAAGATCCCCATCCCCGGAACCATTCTGGTAAATATCCTTTGCACCCTCTCAAGGGCCTTCACATCCTTCCTAAAATGTGCTGACCAGAACTGGATGCAATACTCCAGTTGTGGCCTAACCAGCGCTTTATAAAGGTTCAGAATAACTTCTCTACTTTTGTACTCAATACTTCTATTTATGAAGCACAAGATCCCATATGCTTTGCTAACCACTCTCTCAATATGTCCCACCACCTTCAGGGACCTATGCACATTAACTCCCAGGTCCCTCTGTCCCTGCACACTCTTTAAAACTGTGCCATTAAGTGTATATTGCCTCTCCCTGTTCCTTCTGCCAAAATGCATCACCTCACACTTCTCTTTATTAAATTCCATCTGCCACTTGTCTGCCCATTCTGCTAGCCTTTCTATGTCCTGTTGCAGTCAATTGATATCATCCTCACTGTTTGCCACACCCCCAAGTTTGGTGTCATCGGCAAATTTAGAAATTCTACTCTATTCCAATATCCAGGCCATTTATATATATCAAAAAAAAGTGGCCCCAGCACTGATTATTGGGCAACACCACTGTCTACCATCCTCCAGTCTGAAAAACAGCCAATTACCACAACACGCTGTTTTCTGTCATAAAGTCAATTCCTTATCCAAGTTGCCACTGACCCACTTGTTCCATGAGCCTCAATTTTGTTAACCAGCCTTCTATGTGGTACTTTGTCAAACGCCTTCCTAAAATCCATGCAGACAACATCCATTGCAATCCCTTCAACAATCCTCCGTTACTTCATCAAAAAATTCAATTAGATTCGTCAAACACGATCTGGCTTTTACAAATCCGTGTTGGCTCTCCTTAATTAGCTTAAACCTCTGCAAATGCCCGTTAAATTTTTTCCTTGATTATTGCTAAAACTTTACCCACAACTGATGTTAAACTGACCAGCCTATAGTTACTAGAAGTGTCCTTACACCCTTTCTTGAACAATGGGGGACGATTTTGCCAGCCCTGGGGAGGCGGGTCTGCCGGGAAAATGGAAGAATTAGGGGTTGGGTGCCCAACCCCACCTCCATGCCATCTTAATAGGAGGTGGCAAGCCGACCTGCGCCGGGTCCCGTCTCCTTGGAGGCGGGAAGGGATTAAAGCCTATTAACTGTCTGTTAACAGGTAGTTAACAGGCAGAAAATAGGATTATCCCCTTTTTGCCAATTGATGGAGGCGGGACATCGACCCGACAAGCAGCAGTCCCGCCTCCAATGCGCCCCCATTGGCAAAAACACCCCAATGGTGTCACATTTGCCACTTTCCAATCCTCAGGCACCTCCCCCCGCATCGAAGGAAGATTGGAAAATTATGGCAAGCCCTTCTGCTATCTCCTCCCCCAATTCCCTTAGCAACCTGGGATTCAAGCCATCTGGACCAGGCGACTTAACCACTCTAAGCATACCCAGCCTTTCTAGAACATCTCGTCTATCAATTTTCACCCCTTCCATTGCTTCTACCTTTTCCACTTCTACTGATATTTTGTCAGCATCCACCTCCTTAGTAAACACCAATACAAAGTACTCATTGAGTGTACTAGCCTTGCCCTGCGCCTCTAAGCATAGATCACCTTCTTTGTCCCTAATAGGCCCCACCCCGCCTCTTACTACCCACTTACTGTTTACATGCCGGTAGAAGATTTTTGGGTTCCCTTTTATGTTGACCGCCATTCTACTCTCATAACCTCTCTTGACCAATCTCATTTTCATCTTCACTTCCCCTCTCAACTTATTGTATTTGGTCTGGTTCTCCCTTGACATTCATCATACACCCTCTTTTTTTGTTTCATCATCTTCTCAATCTCCTTTGTCATCCAAGGAGCCCTTGCTTTGGTTCCCTTACCCTTCCCTCTTGTTGGAATGTACCTAGCCTGTACTTGGAACATCTCCTCTTTAAAGATCACCCATTGTTCCGTTACAGTTTTTCCTGTCAGTCTTTGGTTCCATTTTACCCTGGCTAGATCCTGTCACATCCCATTGAAGTTAGCCCTATTCCAGTTTAGAAGTTCCACTCTAGATTGTTCCTTGCTCCTCTCCATTGCTAATCTAAATCTTATGATACGATGATCACTCGTACCCAAGTGTTCTCCCACAGACACTTGATCGACCTGGCCCACCTCATTCCCCAGCACCAGATCCAGCAATGCCTCTTCCTAGTTAGGCCAAGAACATACTGGTCAAGGAAATTCTCCTGAACACATTTCAGAAATTCCTCCCCCCCCTTTCCCTTTACCCTAGCATTATCCCAATCGATATTTGGCTAATTAAATTTTCCCAATATCACCACTCTATAGCTCTTGCATATCTCTGCGATTTCCCTACAGATTTGCTCCTCTACCTCCCTCTCAGTATTTTGGAGGTCTGCAGAATACCCCCAATAGCGTGATCATACCCTTTTTGCTCCTCAACTCTAACCAAATGGATTCTGTCCTTGTCCCCTCAAGAACATCTCACTTTCCAACACTACAATGTCTTCCTTAATCAGCACTGCCACCCCACCTCCCTTTTTTCCTTCCCTATCTTTTCTGAACAAGTTGTACCTTTGAATATTAAGTGCCCAGTCCTCACCGTTTTTAAGCCACGTTTCTGTTATTGCCACATCATATTGCCACACGGCTAATTGTGCTTGTAGCTCACCAGCCTTATTCACCACACTTTGTGCGTTTACGTACATGCATTCTAAACCCATTTTTGAATTTTTCGTAGTTTTAGTCTTAATTCTCCGCTTCACAAATTGCCATATGTTTTGCTATTTAATTAAAAATAAAGAAGATAAAAATAAGAGACAGAATATTTGACCTTAAAATAGTGACAATTTATCCAATTATCTCTCCACCCTCTAACTCTACTTCACCTGATTGCTGCACTTGGTCTTGACTCCCCATACGTATTGTTGGCAAGATTACCTATTAAAAATCTCTTTTCCACAAAAGAATTATAATTAGTTTTGGGGGGAGGGTGGTGGGTGCAGTGCTGTAGGGCTGGAGAAGGTTGCAGAGATTGGGAGAGGTGATGCCTTGAATGGAGTTAAACAAAAGTATGAGAATTTTAAAATGGAGATGTTGGGGGACTGGGAGCCAATGTGTGTCAGCGAGGCAAGGTGAGCGGTACTTGGTGCAGGATAGGACGCAGGTCGCAGAATTTTGGATGAGCTGAAGTTTATGGAGGGTGGAGAATGGGAGGCCAAACAGGAGAGCGTTGGAATCGTCAAGTCTAAAGGTGATAAGGGCCTAAATGAGGGTTTTGGCAGCTGAAATGGGCTGGTTGGGTTCATAGCCTGTTTCCGTGTGGTAATTTCTATGTAATTGTATGAGCACAGGATCTGCCTTCAGTGAACGGAGGCAAAGAAGCCACCACTCTGAAGAAAAACATCAAGTCCACGCCCAGGCTAAAGTCTTTGGGGGCAAAATTGGGTCACTAATTTTAGCGCCCCGAAAAAATTAGAGCCCCATGCCCAAAATTCACTGGCAGCACCTCAAGAGGGAGGTGGGGCGCTACTGGAAGCGCCCCGCCTCCCTCTTGGGGCGAGGCCAGTGAATATTGCGGCGCTATGTGCCGCAGCACCACGGTACTGCAGGCCTTCCTCCCCTTATTAAAGGCGAGGGGCCTAGCGCAGCGCAACCCAGCTGGGCCACCAGGGATCAGAGTGCCGGCAAAAGAGCCCGGCACTCAAAGGAGCACCGCAGGGCGGGGTGCTAACCGTTATTGCCGCCGCTAACCTCCCGCTGAATTTCACAGGAGGCGATAGCGGCGCCGCGCCCAGGCGCTCGTTGCTTTGCACCCCGTTAGCGCCCTCTTAGGGCGCTAACGGGAGGTGCAAATCAACCGAATTTTTCCCCCTTTGAGTAAACAGTCCTGAAGTGATGGGCAAACCTCTGTTACATTTAGGCTGTAGCAGAACCACAGTAAACATCAGCAACCATCATCCAGATCCTGCATTACCAGTGAACAGTGAACTTGGGAATTTTAGAAAATTGATTGGTGTATATTTGAAAGACAAAGGGCACGATCTTGCCAGCCTTGGGGAGGCGGGTTTGGAGCTGGGACTGCCGGGAAAATGGCAGAATCTGGGGGCAGGTGCCCATCTCACCCCCAACCCACCTCCGTGCCATCTCCCAGGAGGCAGGTAGCCATCCCGCGCCGGGTCCCGTCTCCTTGGAGGCGGGTAGGGGATTACAGCCACATAACTCCCTGTTAACAGGCAGATAAGAGGATTATCCCCATTTTACCCACAAAGTGTGGGCTTCCCAAAGTCTGTGAACCCCGCCAGGGTCACCGAGGCGAGCAGTGGGTCTGCAGGGGTCGGTGGAGTCCAAAAGTGCGCTGTGGAGGTGAGTGATGGGTTCAAGTGTAGAGAGGTGAGTGTGTGAGGTAAGTGGAAAGTCTTAGAAAAAGTTTACTTACTTTTGTTTTTCCTGCAGGCTTCAATCGTTGGGAATGCGGAGAGTCTCGCAAGTCCGCAGCAGAGATGACAGATGGCCGTTTCATTCTCCAATGCAACAACCATCTAATTTCTGCAAAAGAAAGGTTTGATGAGGTCTTAAATTCAAGAACACATCAAACAACAGAGAATGTCAGTGTTTGACAGCTTCACAGAATTGTCAAATGATGACAATTCATGTCAAAAATTGACAGATGAAACGTCAATACGCTGACGTTCTCTGTAACCGGCTTCCCCTTAATTGGCCTGCTAAGCCCACTGGGCGGGCTCAACACGGTCAATCAAGGGAAAATAGCGTGGGCTGGCCACAAATCGATGGATGCGGGACATCAACCTGCCAATCAGCAGCCCCGCCTCCAACGTGCCCCCATTAACAAAATCACCCCCAAAGAGAAAGATTCTTGTGTCCCATTAGGTCTGAGTTTATGAAACCACATCCAAGGGACAAACGCTCCCATCAGGAGTGAAATTGCACAATTATCTGGACCTTAGATCATGGTCATACATGGGCAGGGGGGGGTGGGTGGGAGAAAGAGAGGGGAGAATCACCAGTCGACCAATTACAATGACATCTTTTAATACTGTGACAAAAGATGAGCCACTTCATTCACTGCTTTTGTTAAAATCTGTATGATCAAACTGAGAGGTAAAGATGACTAACTAATAATGGAATGACCATTAAATGAGTGCCATATCAGTTTAGGTGAAGGGAAAAACATACTCCAGAACGTGAAGGGAAATGTTATTTCAAATTTTAAATAAATTTAAATTCCCAAGTAAATTAAATTTGCATAACCATTAATATTTAATGGTTGCAAAGCCAGAGGTACATTAATTTTACAAAGAAGCATAAAAACTTTTCAATGATTAAAATAATTGCAATTTGCACAAATTTATGGTTCAGAAAATATATTTTAAAGTTTGTATAATTAACTGTGCTTTAAAAATTATTGCATCCAATAGTGTTAATATTATGGTGTGCAATACAGTATTTACTCTTCCAGTCTACTGAAAATAATGAACTCACTAAGGAGGGAACAAACGGTGAAGCCATTCTTTTACTTTCTGAGGTGTTACATTGTAGTAAAGGATCATATTTAAGCAGTCGCCGCCGCCGCCCCCCACCACAGCGGATCTTTTTCTTTATAATTCAGACGGCATATCTTTTCTGTAATCTGGCCTTACACCTGGTGTGCACCTGGCAAGTTAACAATTGCCCCACTCCATTTATTGGATTTAACACAGTCTTGTGCTACGCTGCAAAACACTCTTCAAAATGGCAGACATTTCCACATTGGCCAGAAGTTTACAGACTAAGATATATTTATTTAGACACTAAATGGACTACACAAAAGTACAGTACTAAAAGTACAATAAAAACCTGTATACAGTGAGAATATTTACAAATCGGGCAATTTTCCTTCCTAAAACTAGCTTTGGATTAAGTGCAGATAATTTAGAGACTTTTCTGCATTAAATGAATTATCCAATAATTTAAATTATGCAATATAAATAAAACCAAAGTCGGAGTTTACTACTAAAAAAGATTTGAATTAAGACAAGAGCAGCAATCTCAAAAGAACACCATCTCCTACAAGATCCCTTCCAAGTCTGATACCATCCTGACATGGACATGTGAACCTCAAGGATGTAGGGTCAAAATCTTGGGAATCCACCGTGGGGGTACCACCACCACAAGGCCTGCAGTAGTTCAATTCCTTTAATGTAGAAGTTGCCAGACACCCTGAGTATAACTCTTACATAAATACAATTAATAACAGAAAACTAATGTTGTAAATACCATAGTCCATATCCCAGAAGATGTGGCCACTTCACATGTCTGAGTTGGTAACACCAAAATGTATACACCAGAACCAAGCAGATAGTTCACATCAAAGGAACAATGCTTCTCAGTAAATCAAGGAAACAAACTACCTTTTACCTTTTCAGTAAGTTAAACCAACAATACAATTTTTGCCACAGCGGTAATATATTTAATACATGTTTTGAATGAAACAGATTGATTGCAGGTTACGATGCAGGTCTTTTATCATAAATAAGTAATTTGATTGTATACATGACTGACACTTAGTCAATAAATTTAAGTAATAATGGCAAGAATGACAGAAAATGCTCGAGGCTGTTCTGCACAGGTCAGTGATCAGAGAAACCCTGCAAAGTCTATGGTGTCTTGTTGCTTATCTTTGCTTAATGCTGGGGAAAAATTTATATTATATTATTCAGGATACTAGTACATTTAGAGGGGTTAAGTTTTGTTCTTACCATAAAATAGTTTAATCTTTATATTGAGGGCAGCAATCCTGTGGTTGATTTGACTGCTGAGGGAATCTGCTAGTTTAGCAATGCTAGGCTTTGTTTAATTTTTTTTTTTTTAATTCGCTTATGGGATCAGGGTGTCACTGGCAATGCCAGCATTTATTGCCCATCCCTCGTTGCCCTTGAGAAGGTGGTGGTGAGCCGCCTTCTTGAACCACTGCAGTCCGTGTGGTGAAGGTACTCCCACAGTGCTGTTAGGGAGGGAGTTCCAGGATTTGACCCAGCGACGATGAAGGATCGGCGATATACTTCTAAGTCAGGATGGTGTGAGACTTGGAGGTGGTGATGTTCCCATGCGCCTGCTGCCCTTGTCCTTCTCGGCGGAAGAGGTCGCAGGTTTGGGAGGTGCTGCTGAAGAAGCCTTGGCGAGTTGCTGCAGTGCATCTTGTAGATGGTACACACTGCAGCCACAGTGCGCCGGTGGTGGAGGGAGTGAATGTTTAAGGTGGTGGATGGGGTGCCAATCAAACGGGCTGCTTTGTCCTGGAATAGTGTCGAGCTTCTTGAGTGTTATTGGAGCTGCACTCATCCAGGCAAGTGGAGATGTGTAAATGTTAAATTTTTTTTGGTCAAATATGGTAAAGCCACAGGGGGGAAAAATACATCCCCTTCGAGCCTCCCAATAGCATCAATAGATGGTGCTAATGGGGCGGTAGACCAGTATCCAGCCTCAGACCAGGGCGACCACGGCTCTCCCAGTGGCAGTCAAGGTCACTGTGGCCCTCAATTTCTTTGCCAGCGGATCCTTCCAGTTTGCTACCGGCTGTCCGTGAGCAGCTCACCAGACTCTGATTCACACGAATGAAACCCCAGATCCCCGTAGCTCACCACAGCGTCCTCCTGGGTGCAAAGGTGAAATTAGAGAGACCACAAAATATTCCAAAGACCATTAATACATTTTTCTATAAACGTATCACACATATCACATGAATTCGAATAAATAATGTCCCTTGTGCCTGCCATAGTTGAATAGCTGTCACTGTGTGCAAGGTGTGAGATGTGGGTGTGACTGTTGCTAGGTAGAGATTGTTAGTCAGTGAGCGCTGAGGGTGTGGTGCTTTGGGCAGTGTGTGGAGATTGTGGTACAGATGGTGGTACGTAGCATTTGTTGAAAAGACAGGCAGAATGGAGAAGGAGGGGGAGTAGCCCTGATAATAAAGGATGACAGAACAACAGTAGCGAGAAAGGATCTCGGCTCGGAAGATCAGGAAGCAGAATCAGTATGGGTGGAGATAAGGAATAACAAGGGGCAGAAAACACTGGTGGGAGGAGTATATAGACACCCTAACAGTAGCTGTACCGTTGGACAGAATATTAATCAAGAAATAGTAGGAGCTTGTAACAAAGGTAATGCAATAATCTTGGGGGACTTTAATCTTCATATAGACTGGACAAATCAAATTGGCAAAGGTAGTCTGGAGGACGAGTTAATGGAATGCATTCGGGACAGTTTTCTGGAACAATGTGTCATGGAACCAACCAGGGAACAGGCTATTTTAGATCTTGTACAATGTAATGAGACAGGGTTAATTAGCAATCTCATAGTAAAGGATCCTCTGGGGCAGAGTGATCATAATATGATAGAATTTCACATCAATTTTGAGAGTGACTTTCCCAAGTCCGAAACTAGAGTCTTCAACTTTAATAAAGGCAATTAAAAGGGATGTGGAGCGAGTTGGCTAAGGGAGATTGGAAAAATAGATTAAAAGGTATGGCGGTAGATAAGCAGTAGCTAGCATTTGAAGAAATATTTCATAATTCTCAACAAAAATACATTCCATTGAGAAACAAAAACTCCACGGGAAAAGTGATCCAACTGTGACTAACTGAAGAAGTTAAGGATAGCATTAGATTGAAAGAAGAAGCTTATAAATTTGCAAAGAATAATAGTATGCCTGAGGATTGGGAGAGTTTCAGAAACCAGCAAAGGATGACCAAAAAACTGATAAAAAGGGGAAAAATAGAATGAGAGAAAACTAGCAAGAAATATAAAAGCAGATTGTAAGAGCATGTAAAAAGGAAGAGAGTAGCAAAAGTAAATGTTGGTCCCTTAGAGGGTGAGACAGGAGAAATTATTATGGGGAATAAGGAAATGGCAGAAAAGTTATAAACAAATATTTTGTATCTGTCTTCACAGTAGAAGACACAAAAAGCATACCAAAAATGGTGGGGAACCAAGGGTCTAATGAGGGTGAGGAACTTAATGTAATTAATATAAGTAGAGAAAAAGTACGAGAGAAAAAATACAAGAGAAACTAATGGGACTAAAAGCCGACAAATCCCCTGGACCTGACGGCCTACATCCTCGGGTTCTAAAAGAGGTGGCTGAAGAGACAGTGGATGCATTGGTTTTGATCTTCCAAAATTCCCAGGATTCTAGAATGATCCCAGCGGATTGGAAGGTCGCAAATGTAACATCGCTATTCAAGAAAGGAGGGAGAGAAAAAACAGGGAACTGCAGGCCAGTTATAGCCTGACATCAGTCGTCAGGAAAATGCTGGAATCCATTGTTGAGGAAGTGGTATCAGGGCACTTAGAAAATCATAACATGATTAGGCAGAGTCAACATGGTTTTATGAAAGGGAAATCGTGTTTGACAAACTTTAGAGTTTTTTGAGGATGTAACTAGCAGGGTAGATAAAGGGGAACCAGTGGATGGAGTATATTTAGATTTCCAAAAGGCATTTGATAAGGTGCCACATAAAATGTTATTAAACAAGATAAGGGCTCACGGGGTTGGGGGTAATATAGTAGCATGGATAGAGGATTGGTTAATGGACAGAAAATAGAGAATAGTGATAAACGGATCTTTTTCAGGTTGGCAGGCTGTAACTAGTGGGGTGCCGCAAGGATCAGTGTTGGGGCCTCAGTTATTTACAATCTATATCAATGACCTAGATGAAGGGACCGAGTGTAATGTATCCAAGTTTGCTGATGATACAAAGCTAGGTGGGACAGTGAGCTGTGAGGAGAAGACAAAGCGTCTGCAAAGGGATATAGTTAGACTACATGAGTGGGCAGTAAGGTGGCAGATGGAGTATAATGTAGGGAAATGTGAGGTTATTCACTTTGGTAGGAAGAATAGAAAAACAATAATTTTTAAAATGGTGAGAAACTTTCAAATGTTGGAGTTCAGAGAGATTTGGGTATCCTCGTGCAAGAAACACAGAAAGCCAGCATGCAGGTACAGCAAGCAATAAGGAAGGCAAGTAGCATGTTGGCCTTTATTGCAAGGGGGTTGGAGTATAAGAGTAAGGAAGTCTTGCTACAATTGTACAGGGCCTTGGTGAGACCACACCTGGAGTGCTGTGCACAGTTTTGGTCTCCTTATCTGAGGAAGGATATACTTGCCTTGGAGGCGGTGCAACGAAGGTTCACTAGATTGATTCCTGGGATGAGAGGGCTGTCCTTTGATGAGACATTGTGTAGAATGGGCCTATACTCTCTGGAGTTTAGAAGAATGAGAGGTGATCTCATTGAAACATCCAGGATTCTGAAGGGGATTGACAGGGTAGATGCTGAGAGGTTGATTCCCCTGGCTGGAGTGTCTAGAACGAGGGGGCACAGTCTCCGGATAAGGGGTAGACCATTTAAGACTGAGATGAGGAGGAATTTCTTCACTCAGAGGGTTGTGAATCTTTGGAATTCTCTGCCCCAGAGGGCTGTGCATGCGAAGTCTTGGAGTATATTCAAGGCTGAGATAGATAGATTTTTGGACTCTAGGGGAAGCAAGGGATATGGAGATCGGGTGGGAAAGTGGAGTTGAGGACGATGATCAGCCATGATCTTATTGAATGGTGGAGCAGGCTCGAGGGGCCGTATGGCCTACTCCTGCTCTTTATTTCTTATGTTCTTAAGCATTCACTCACCCTGACCACCCGAGTGAGGTTGTTAAATTTCTTCCTGCACTGTGTGGGGGTCCCGGGGACCACAGTGCTGACCGAGATGTGCTGCGTTGCCTCCCTCCACATGGTGTGGAAGACTTGTGGCGAAGGCCTCCTGCCACTTGCCTGGCAGAGCACCGCCCTCCATCTCTCCACAGCGAAAACCAATGCCTCCATCGGAGAATCTGCAGGCTCTCTCCCTTGGGCGTGGACCTGGCATAAGCACACCTGGTTCAGTCCTCCGGCTCCTTCTCCTTGTTCTGCTTGCTGAGGCAGCTGCACAGCCAGCAATGATGAGAATGAGGTGCTGCAGCATCAATGAACCTCCCCTTTAAGTAATGAAAAAAGCCTTTGGCAATGAGGAGTTACGATTAGACTGCACCTGATATTGGTCCACCCTTTAAGTCTAACGCCAATGATCTTGGGTCTTACGACTTGATTTTGGACTCCAATCATTTTATTGAGCAGTGAGAACTAATTTTCGTGCAGTCTAAAGCATTTGCGCCTGGCGCTAATTCTCCAACTTTTCTACCGACACCGCCCATTCCTTGGCTATAACGAATTTCTAGCCCACAATGTCCTTACGTAGCTAATCAGTGCCTCATTACAGTTTTTGCAGTGGTATGTAAGGAAATCATTTAAACATATGGGGGGAAAAATTCGGTTGATTTGCGCCTCCCGTTAGTGCCCTAAGAGGGCGCTAATGGGGCACAAAGCAATTCGCGCCCGGGCGCAGCGATGTTTGCGCCACTCGCGGAATTGACCAGACATTTTGCAGCGGCGCTAAACACTACCGCCACGATCTCCTGCACCCGCAGATCGTGACGTCAGTCAAGCGTGCAACGTCCCGGACTGGATATTGAGTGGTGCCCCCTGCCTTACTACCTGCCGCTAGCAACGACAGGTTGAGGGGAGCATTTTGCAGTCGGGAAGGGACTGGGGGAGCGCTATTTAAATGCGACCGCTTCCTACCATTTTTTGTTGGCTACATTTTTGCACCACGCATTCTGAGAGACTCTTCTGGAGAGATTCAATGCTGTGTGAAGGAGTTTTGGGTACTGAGCAGCACTTTGCAGGTTCATTTTGATTTGACCTTCCTTGCATCGATTTAGAAGAGACTATGGGGGCTGCACTCTGAGCTCTTTCCCTGGGCCTCTCCATTGTTCTTTCCAGCAGATTTGATGTACAGGTCTCTCCAGACCAAGATTCAAGGCTGCAATGAGCAGGGTGTGGATGGAGAGCAAGATTGACCCTCCCCTTTAAGAACTGGCCGGCCCCAGTGTGGCTGTGCTCCATTGTTGACTGACATCACATGAGCTTCACCAGCGCTGAGGTAGCGCCTCGCTCCTCGGTGTTAGCGCCTTGAGAGGTGCGTAGCGCCTGATTTAGCGCTCCAATCACCTCCAGGGGCGATGGAAGCCAAGTTTGCAGTTGGAGGCGATAATTAACGCCAGGCGCTAAACTTTGCGCCCGGCCGATAATTGCTCCCGAAACGGGGCGATACCGAATTTCTCCTCCCATGGTTTGTTCAGTGAGTGAATGAATAGAGAAGTAGAATCTGTGGCTAGAGATGAGCATTGAGGTTGGAGAAACAAGTCGGGTATGTCTTTGCAATAAAATACTGCATTAGAGGAGGAGATAGGAACTGGTCACCTTCCAAGTCTGCCTAAGAACAAGCAATAACCAGACTTGTGGCCAACAAATCCACAAGGCTGAACAACAATTGATTGCAGGAAGAATGTGCTGCGAGAGAGGATAACTGGTACTTAGTGATACAAATTGCACGGATATCAAGGTATTAACTCAACAAAAGGGAACCAGTTCCATAAACGGAGCATCTTTTCTTCTTGTAATAAAGTTTATATGAAGCCTGGGAGACAAAAGGGAAGTTGTTGCTGGAGCAGGATGCCGAGCACAATGATCAGTAATAATAACAAAAAGGTAGAGAGAGGTTCTTCCCCTAGACTGGGAGCCAGCAGAAAGATGTTGTTGGCTGGCCATGCTTTCAGGATGGAGATAATCACTGTGCCCTGATCTAAGGGTTTCCTCATATCGGATTGCAGTGCAATTTCCTCTTACTGCTGCTGCGGTCAATGCTGCGAGCATTGTTGGTTTACGTGAAATCTTCTACAAATAAAGACTAAATTGATTTTTAAAATATGCATATATATGAAATTGAGTCTGATTCGACCGACCTGAACCCAAATTATATTTAAAGACACGGTGTATCTGACAAAACAATTTTCAATACCGAATATATTTCTCGTCTACATAAAAGCGAACATGATTTTTTTTTATCATACCATCTAAAACTTAAATTATTCACGCTGTTATTAATTTTCAATGTTTGATATCACATTGCTTGGCGCAAGAAATAATGCTGTGCAGATGTAATCCATTTATCTAGTTAAAAGTCTTGCATCTAGTACATATCTGAAATGCATGGGTAAGAGTCAATCAAACTTCAGTGTCACCAGTCAGTCACACTGGAAACATTATTGTCTCAAATTTCATGTACATAAAAAAGCAACAAGTGGCAGCTAATTGAACAGCACTGATTACATCAAATATTACTAAACAGGTAGTAAGAATCGATTTCCCCTCTGGGATTTTTTTGGATAACATCCACAAGAATGAAAGAGAAAAAACAATTTTACAGCCAAATTTCAGTAGCAATCACATCACAAATCTATCAAAAGCACATTCTTTAAAATCTAAAAAGTGAATTAAGACAACTTAATTCAGACAAACACTCCCACTCATACACATACAATTTTTCCACTGGCCTACTTTGGCTCCTGGCCGCTCCCCCCACAAATTAAAAAAATTGTCAGTATGTTTAAATTGGTCCATGGCTACATCTCTCCTTGTCTCTGTAACCTTCTCCCCCTGCTAAACGCTCCATTTTTCTGACTCTGGCCTCTTGTGCGTCCCACCATTGGTGGCCTTGCTTTTAGCTGCCTAGGTTAAACACTCGAATTCCTAAACATTAAAGCCCCATCCACTCCACCTTCCTCTCCTTTAAAACCCAACTCTTTAGCCAAGCTCTTGATCATCCCTGTTGATATCTCCTTAAGCTCATAATTCAATGTTTTTCCGACACCTCTAACATGCCTGCGTACATTTTTATACATTATAAGCGTTATTGTTGTTATAGGAAGAAGCAACATTACTGACACAGCTATCAAGAGTTTATCAACACAAACTATGTACAATGTGAGTCAGGTTGGTCGAGCAGTCTAAGGCCGCAGGTCGCAGTTTCCTCTGGAGGCGTGAGTTTGAATCCCACTTCTGGCAGACAGATCTTTCAAGGGTTATAATCTCTGGATTATTACCTGAGCCACCTGCAAATTGGCATAGGGATAAGCTGATTAGGGAAGTGAACACGTGGCTAAAGGAGTGGTGTGGGAAAGAGGGGTACCATTTTATGGGGCACTGGCACCAGTATTGGGACAGGAAGGAACTGTACCTTTGGGACAGGCTCCACCTGAACCGGGCTGGGACCAGGGTCCGAGCGGAAAGGACAAATAGCGTGGTCACAAAGACTTTAAATGGCAGGGGCGGGGGAGATGAGGGCTGAAGTGAAAATTGGCGTACAAATAGTAGTTCAAAAACAAACAAAAAAGGGAAGAGAGCAGAGTAACAGTCAGAAATTGTGCTTTAGGCACTACAGGTAAAGGGAAAACTAAAAGATATAAAGTGATTAAACCAGGAGAGAGAAATAAAAAACATGCGAGTAAAACATTGGAGTTGAAGGACAGGCGAGGGTGTGTGGCCCAAATAAGCATTCTTTATACAAACGCACAGAGTATAACGAATAAATTGAATAATCTGCAGGCGCAAATTCAAATTGGAGGGTACAACCTTGTAGCCATTACTGAGACATGGCTGCAAGATGGTCAGGACTGGGAACTAAATATACCAGGTTATAAGGTCTACAGGAAAGATAGGAAAATGGCAGAGGGGGAGGAGTAGCCTTAGTGATTAAGGATGAAATCAGTTCAATGATGAGAGGATATAAAGAGAGGTAAGCAGGCAGTGGAGACTTTATGGGTACAATTAAGAAATATAAAAGGATTTAAGATTGTAGTGGGAGTTTGTGTATAGGCCCCCTGGTAGCAGCTGTGAAGTGCTAGATTGTATAAATGCAGAGATTAGACAAGCGTGTAGTAAAGGTAGAATGATTTAAATGGGGGATTTTAACTTTCATATAGATTGGGAAAAGCAGACTAGCACCTGTCAGAAATGTAGCAAATTTCGTGTGTGTGTCCGGGATAGTTTTCTACAACAATATGTCCTAGAGGCAACAAGGGGGCAAGCCATATTATATTTAGTAATGAGTCAGATTTTGTTAACAGCCTAACTGTGCGTGACCATTTATCCAATAGTGATCATAACATGATCAAGTACAACGTAGAGTTTGAAAGGGAGAAACGGGAAACAGCTACTAAGATTCTATATTTAGGTAAGGCTGACTTCAATGGGATCAGGCAGAAAGGTAAAAAATCACGGGATGGGGGTAATATTCTGGCATGGATAGAGGATTGGCTATCTAACAGAAAGCAAAGAGTTGGGATAAATGGTTCATTCTCAGACTGGCAATCAGTAACTGGTGGTGTTCCACAGGGGTCAGTGCTGGGTCCCCAACTCTTTACAATCTATATTAACGATTTGGAGGAAGGGACCAAGTGTAACATATCAAAATTTGCAGATGATACAAAGATGGGAGGGAAAGTAGTGAGTGAGGAGGACATAAAAAACCTGCAAGGGGACATAGACAGGCTAAGTAAGTGGGCAGAGATTTGGCAGATGGAATACAACACTGGAAAGTGTGAGGTGATGCACTTTGGCAGGAAAAATCCTAGAGCAATTTATTATCTTAATGGCAAGAAACTGGAGAGTACTGAAGTGCAAAGGGATCTGGGGGTCCTGGTGCACGAAACTCAAAAGGTTAGTATGCAGGTGCAGCAAGTGATTAAGAAGGCAAATGGAATGTTGGCTTTCATTGCTAAGGGGATAGAATATAAAAATAGGGAGGTATTGCTTCAGTTGTACAAGGTATTGGTGAGACCGCACCTGGAATACTGCATACAGTTTTGGTGTCCTTACTTAAGGAAAGACATCCTTGCTCTCGAGGCAGTGCAAAAAAGGTTCACTCGGTTAATCCCGGGGATGAGGGGGTGGTCATATGAGGAGAGGTTGGGTAGATTGGGACTCTACTCATTGGAGTTCAGAAGAATGAGAGGCGATCTTATTGAAACATATAAGATTGTGAAGGGGTTGGATCGGGTGGATGCGGGGAGGATGTTCCCGATGACGGGTGAGACTAGAACTAGGGGACATAGTCTTAGAATAAGGGGCTGCTCTTTCAAAACTGAGATGAGGAGGAACTACTTCACTCAGGAGGGTGGTAGGTCCATGGAATATGCTGCCACAAAAAGCTGTAGAAGCTACATCATTAAATAAATTTAAAACAGAAATAGACAGTTTCCTAGAAGTAAAGGGCATTAAGGGTTACGGGGAGCGGGCAGGAATTTGGACATGAGTCTAGGTTCGGATCGGTCATGGCCCTGTGGGTAGTGGAGCGGGCCCAGGGACCGTGTAGCCTGATTCTGCTCCTATTTCGTGTGTGCAATTCTGTTAGATGCAGGAGATGGTTCTGTGATAGATAGTAGATTGGCGGTTAGGATCAGATCAGCCATGATCTTATTGAATGGCGGAGCAGGCTCGAGGGGCCGATTGGCCTACTCCTGCTCCTATTTCTTATGTTCTTAGACTGTCCACAGTAAACTGGGCAAATCTGTTAATGGTAAAATGACAGATCATCAGTGGGAGAGGTTTAAAAAAAAAAATTAATGTGGTACAGAACCAGCTTATACCCGAGGGGCAAGAGCTCTACTTGCCAAAAAAAAAAGCCATGGATGACTAAAGAGGTAAGGGACAGCATAAAACTAAAGGGCTGGGCATACAAAAATGCAAAAAATAGCACAGATCCTGGCGAATAGGAAAGATACAAAGAACAGCAAAGGGTCACAAAACAGGTAGTAAGATCTACAAAAAGGGAGTATGAAAAGAAACTTGCAAGGGATATCAAAATCAATAAAGAATTTTTACAATTACATTAGGAAAAAGAGGGTAGTCAGGAGCAATGTTGGCCCCTTAAAAACCAAAATCGGTAATATTGTCAATGATAAGGAAATGGCGGACGTGTTGAATAATTACTTTGCGTCAGTATTTACAGTACATGCCGGAAATCCCAAGAAAACTAATATTGAATCGGGGACAGGGACTCAATAAAATTCATGACAGATTTCAGGTCAAGAATACATGTGAGAATCAGGCTAAATATAGAAAGTTGAGGGGAGAAGTGAAAAAGAAAATAAGAGGTGAAAAGAAAGGGTATGATGATAGAATGGCAGCCAACATAAAAAGATAATCCAAACGTCTTCTGTAGGCATATAAATAGTGAACGGGTAGTAAGAGGAGGGGTGGGGCCAATTAGGAACCAAAAAGTAGACCTACGCATGGAGGCAGAGGGTATGGCTGAGGTACTACAGGAAACTCTTGTTTATCCGGCACCCAAATATCCAGAATTCTCGCTTAACCGGCAAAAATCATCCTCCGAAAACTCCTCTCAAATAACCGGCAATGTTGCCGAGTCGCAGTCCGAGTCTCCGCGAACGCCGAGTACTCCGAAAACTCCTCTCAAATAACCGGCAATGTTGCCGATCCCGAGTCCGCGAACGCTGATTTAGTCAGTTGGGGTAGTTTTCAAAAGTGCCACTACTCGGCCTCCTGGCGCTGTCGGAAGTCCGAAACACTGCAGTAGCAGGAGTTGATTCTCCCGCGCTGCCGGGAGTCTCACTTACTGTTAAGTAATTAAAGAGTTATGGATTACTCTCAACTGGCAGTACTGTACTTAATCAAGCATCTTCCACCATCCATTTAACACAACATTCTGTAGGTGAGTACCCAAATACTGTATACTGCACATTTCTTGATTTTTTTTATTTTTCTTTGTTAAAAATAGCCTCGGTAGATATAACTCTGTTATCCGGAACTTTCGATCAACCGGCACCACGTCGGTCCCGTCGGTGCCGGATACCAAAGAGTTTCCTGTAAATGAGTACTTTGTATCTGTCTTCATCAAGGAAGAAGATAGACATAGTAAAGGAGGAAGTAGAGGAGATACTGGATGGGATAAGAATTGATAAAGATGAGGTACTAGAAAGGCTGGCTGTAGTTAAAGTAGATATGTCACCAGGACCAGATGGGATGCATTATCGGATGCTGAGGTAAGTGAAGGAAGAAATCGCAGAGGTACTGGCCATAATCTTTCAATCCTCCTTAGAAACGGGGGTGGTGCCAGAAGACTCGAGAATTGCAAATGTTACACCCTTTTCAAAAAAGGGTGTAAGGATAAACCCAGCAACTACAGGCCAGTCAGTTTAACCTCAGTAGTGGGGAACCTTTTAGAATCAATAAACTGGGACAAAATTAACAGTCACTTGGACAAGTGTGGATTAATTAAGGAAAGCCTGGATTTGTTAAAGGCAAATCATGTTCAGCCAACTTGATCGAGTTTTTTGATGAGGTAACAGAGAGTGTTGATGAGGTCAATGCGGTTGACGTTGGTGTACATGGATTTCCAAAAGGCGTTTGACAAAGTGCCACATAATAGGCTTACGAGCAAAGTTGAAGCCCATGGAATAAAAGGGACAGTGGCAGCATGGATGCAAAATTGGCTAAGTGAGAGGAAACAGAGAGTCGTGGTGAACGGTTGTTTTTCGGACTGGAGGAAGGTATACAGTGGGGTTCCCCAGGGGTCGGTACTAGGACCGTTTCTTTTCTTGATATATATTAATGATTTGGACGTGGGTGTACAGGGCACAATTTCAAAATTTGCAGATGACACAAAACTTGAAAGTACAGTGAACAGTGAGGAGGATAGTGATAGACTTCAAGAGGATATAGACAGGCTGATGGAATGGGTGGATACGTGGCAGATGAAATTTAACGCAGAAAAGTGCGAAATGATACATTTTGGTAGAAAGAAAGAGGAGAGGAAATATAAACTAAAGGGTACAATCCTAAAGGGGTGCATGAACAGAGAGACCTGGGGTACATGTGCACAAATCGTTGAAGGTGGCAGGGCAGGTTAAGAAAGCAGTTAAAAAAGCTTATGGGATCCTAGGCTTCATGAATAGCGGTATAGAGTACAAAAGCATGGAAATTATGATGAACCTGTATAAAACACTGGTTCGGCCTCAACTGGAGTATTGTGTCCAATTCTGGGCACCGCACTTTAGGAAGGATGTGACGGCTGCAGAAAAGATTTACGAGAATGATTCCAGGGATGAGGGACTTCAGTTACGTGGCTAGATGGGAGAAGCTGGGGTTGTTCTCCTTGGAGCAGAGAAGGTTGAGAGGAGATTTGATAGAGGTGTTCAAAATCATGAGGGGTCTGGACAGAGTAGATGGAGAGAGACTGTTCCCATTGGCAGAAGGGTCGAGAACCAGCGGACACAGATTTAAGGTGATTGGCAAAAGAACCAAAGGCGACGTAAGAAAAAACGTTTTTACTCAGTGCATGGTTAGGATCTGGAATGCACTGCCTGAAAGGGTGGTGGGGGCAGACTCAATCACGGCTTTCAAAAGGGAGTTGGATAAGTACCTGAAAGAAAATCATTTTTCAGGGCTACGGGGAAAGGGCGGGGGAGTTGGACTAGCTGAGGTGCTCTTGCAGAGAGCCAGCACGGGCTCGACCGGCCGAATGGCCTTCTTCCGTGCTGTAACCGTTCTATGATACTCGATCACTTACAAAGCTCACGCTGGGGCACATGGCATCAAAAATTGGTTTTACACTGATATCAGTGGGGAACTTGCATCAGCACTTCTTGAATCGCAGGTCTTGCTCAGCCAGCAGGAACACCATTGAGAACATATCTGGTTTGCTAAATCTGGACACCAGGAAGACAGAGTAAAAAGTGGGTCTTCCCAGCAGACCATTTAATGAACGTGGTAGGTTAACACTGGGGTTGTTGGCAGTGCTTCGACACACGCCCTTTGGGAACTGACAGCTCAAATGCCTCACTGACACCAAGAGAGCGGGGCTATCAAATTTGTAACTTACAAAACAAAGGGGCAGGCTCTTGATGAAAAGTCTCGAGCAAAGCTGCCAACACAAAGTACAAATTCTGTTGAAATGAATCATTGGCGCACTTGTGCATGATGTAATCATGAAATATGACATGGCTCTGTTGGGTTTTCTCATTAAAGAAAAGGTTCGATGAGGTCAAACCCATTTATGTCTCCCTCTTCCTTGGTCAAGTATGTGCTCTCTCTTTCTCTCTGGGAATCCACATTCAACTCCCATAACACACGTACTGATTTATTCAGCTAATAGAAAATTCTGAAGCTACATTTGTGAATGAGCATTTTACATCACAATTAATGTCATGGGTGCATCAAAACATCGATATATTTTATATTTAACATTATGACGTCAGAATCCTGTATGGCAGCATTACAAATTGGGCTCAATAAATGCAATATTTGTGTTGTAAAACCACCATCTTAAATGTTAAGGTGTGATCATTTGACAGCAGCTTTGAGCAATTGTAGGGGGTTTTCAGCAACAAGCATTCTTCATTTGGAATCTAGAATTTTTCTTGACGCTTTTGCCTAATTAAACGATATAGTCTCCAAACGTCCATCCATCTCATTTGCATCTCTCTCTGAATGCTGATTGTCTGATGCTTCTTCACCTGAAACAATCCATTACTATGGGTGACCACATACAAATCATTTTCCCCATCCTCCCAACTTTATTTATAAGATGTGATTTAAGAAGAGTTCTCGGTGATTTACCCGTGGGCGAGATATTTTGACTCAGACACCAGTCCATCTGAAAATCTTTTTTTTGGTGATTGTGTATGCTACAATATGGATAATTAATCATCACTTAATTACGATGCATTTGTTTACCAAACACAATGGAGCCTTATTATTACCATGTTATTACTGACTGCCTGTAAGGTAAGGGTTTTCTCTGGTCCCAATGGAAGCTTCATAACAATGAAAAGAGAAGCTCAGAGCTTGATCAGAACAATCCCTGATATGAGGAATTGCTTTGCCAAAAGCCAAGAGGTCATAACAAGGTTTGATGGTATAACTTTATCATAATTAATTAACTGAACACAACTCCACCATCACAAACCGACTGTTCTATATCACTGACAATGTTTTGCGAATTTTTGAGATTTTAATTTGCAGCAACGAAGGTTTTGCAATTTGATAATAAAAATTCTAAATGATCGTTTTTAACCATTATATGCAGCTGTAATTCTACAATTATATTAGAAAAAAAGTTGTTTCAACTGGAACCTGCATTTAGCCATCAATGCATGATAAATAAACAAGCAATATTTGGAAATGAATCCATTCAAGATATTGGCTTAAGATCACTTTCCTTTTCTGTGCTGGCACTAGCATCAACCTGAAGCAACATCATATGCAGCGAGCACATGCAAATCCCTATCAGACAGATGACCTGAGATTGGAAATACTGCTCTTCCATACACTGAAGGAGAACTCAAATCAAATCCTACTATTTACATCTCATCAAAATATGGTTCAGATGGTGATCGCTTAAGGGCCCAAAGTAAAATAAGCTCGGACATTACTCTCGTTCCCAGCAGTCATAGCTCAAAAACTGTCCTTAATTCAGCATAATTGCTATGAATTAGACAGTCACATTCAAAGCAGGCCTCAGAAAGGCTTGTGTGGGAAATGCATTGGTGGAGTGGGAATGTTTTTTTTAAACCCTTCATCTGTTTAGGTCTCCTTGCACTATGCATGATATCCCAGACACCCGTGTGATATAGGTTTCTTTTCCCACCTTGTAGCGAAGGCCTTAGCCTCGTCTTTTGACTGGCTTTTGATGGCATCAGTGCAGTCGGGCAGAAATTCCTCAGAATTTTAAGATACTATTTTCTTACTTCTTAGACAGTCCCTCGGAACCGAGGATGACTTGCTTCCACACTAAAAATGAGTTCGCAGGTGACTGATGAGTCCAATGCGGGACCTACAGTCTCTGTCACAGGTGGGGCAGGCGGTGGTTGAAGGGGCCGGTGGGTGGGGTGCTTGGGTTGACGTGCGCTCCTTCCGCTCCTTGTGCTTGGCTTCCGCTTGCTCCCGGCGAAGAGACTCGAGGTGTTTGGTGCCTTCCCGGATGCTTCTCCTTCACTTTGTGCGGTCTTGGGCCAGGGATTCCCAGGTGTCAGTGGGGATTTTGCACTTTTTCAAGGAGGCTTTGAGGGTGTCCTTGAAGTGTTTCCTCTGCCCACCTGGGGCTCTCTTGCCGTGTCGGAGCTCCGAGTAGAGTGCTTGTTTTGGGAGTTTCGTATTGGGCATGCGGACGTGACCCGTCCATCGGAGCTGATCGAGCGTGGTCAAAGCTTCGATCCTGGGGATATTGGCCTGAGCGAGAACACTGATGTTGGTGCACCTATCCTGCCAATGGATTTGCAGGATCTTGCGGAGGCAGTGTTGGTGGTACCTCTCCAGTGCTTTGGAGGTGCCTGCTGTACATGGTCCATGTCTTTAACGTGAGAGTGGCTTTTAGCCATCGTGGAAATTACAAGCGCACACTTACATCTGCCACTCCACAACCTGTTGCACCACCACTTTAGGGCTGACCCTCTGAAATTAGGGTTACGGCACAGTTGGCCTGAGTTTTCCTTTGCTGCAATCAAAAATCTTATTTGCATGAATGTTAAAGATATCCCTGCAATGATAAGTGCAAACAGAAGATTTCTGTCAGAGATCGTATCTGCAAGTATTATTCCCAGCATACACGAATGCTCAATGACTTTTGCTTTGCGACTACCATACGAAGGAAGAAAATCAGATGTCAATATCAAAGTCAGATATCCAGGCCAAAGCTTCCGGTGTAACAGCGTGGATATCTTGTAGGCTGCCTGCGAATTTCCTCTGAGGGCAGCGCTCAATGATGTGCTCCAGGGTCTGATCAGGAGCTCCACAGTCGCATGATGGGGATGTTTTAATCTTCCATCTATGGAGAAGGTGGCAGCATCTACCATGACCATTTCTGAGGTGGTTGATGGTTGTCCACTGTTTGCAAGGAAGGTTTGATCCTTCAGGTTGTACTGTGGGGTTCTCTGTAAGGAGTCCATTTGGTATGTCACAGTTCTTCCAAGCATTTTGCCATCGGTCATCAAGGCTGAGGGAAGATCGCTGAAGGACTTCGGCGACGGTCCAAAATGGCCTTCCAGATTTGAGACGGGTTGGTGATAGGTTGTTCAAGTCGGCCTGGATCGGCATGTCTTTGCTGGTGTTGTGGTTAATTCTCTGGAGACTGCATATTTGTGGCGTAGGTTTGGTGGTGCGATGTTTACAAGCACGGGCAGCCAAGGTGTTGGTGTCAATAAAAGCGTACCGATGATAATTCTCAGTAGAATTCAGCTGGACATCAACAGATTTGATATGAGGACTCGATAGCTATGCCGGAGAGCAGTACTCCGCTGTAGAGTACACCAGGGCGAGTGCTGCCGTACAGAGGGTTTGAGCGTCTGCTCCCCATGTGGATCCGGCGAGTTTCTGGATCAAGTTGACTCTACTCTTTCGTTTCTTCCCAACGTTCTGGAGATATTGTCTATATGATAGGGTGTGATCGAGCATGACTCCTAAATAGGAGGGTTTTTTGGCATGGTTTAGCTCTGTGCCACAAAAGGAGATTTTCAAAGCTTGGTTTGCTTGATGGGTGTTGAGGTGGAATGTCGAGGTGATGGCGACTTTGGCCAAACCCGCAAAGCCCATCAGTGAAAGTAGGTCTCCATCCTCTGTAAATCACTGGTCAGGGTCTCCTCGGTGATGGGCAGATTCATGTTTTGCGTGGCCAAGGCAATGTCATCAGCGTATACGAACTTGCGGGACTCTGTTTCGGGCAGGTCACTGGTGTAAATGTTGAATAATATGGGTGCCAGGACAGAACCCTATGGGAGTTGTTCAATGTCCTATATCTGCTCTTCTGGGTGCCAGATTACACATGGAAGCCCGGTTGCTAAGCATGGCATTGAGAAGATGGATCGTTGTTCTGCAGGGTAAAATGGTAGAGATCTTAAAAAGCAGTCTAATCTTCCATACTGTGTCATACGCCGCTGAACGACTAGTACCATGCTAGTCAGTGGTAGCACTCTAGTCTCTGAGTCAGAAGATTGTGGGTTCAACTCCCACACCAGAGGCTGACACTTCAGTGCAGTACCGAGGGAGTGCTGCACTGTCGGACGTGGCGTCTTTCAGATGAGACGTTAAACCGAGGCCCTGTTTGTCCCCTCAGGTGGACAGAAAAAAATCACATGGCACTATTTTGAAGAGAAGCAGAGTTCTCCCCAATGTCCTGGCCAACATTTATCCCTCAAACAAAATCACGAAAAAACAGATCATCTGCTCATTATCACATGGCTGGGAGCTTGCTTAGCGCAAATTGGCTGCCACATTTTCAACATCACAACAGTGACTAAACTTCAAAAGTACTTCATTGGCTGTAAAGTGCTTTGGGATGCTGTGAAAGACTATGGGCGCGATCTTGCCAGCCCTGGGGAGGCAGGTATGGAGGCGGGACTGCCGGGAAAATGGCAGAATCTGGGGGCAGGTGCCCAACCCGCCCCCAACCCGCCTTGGTGCCATCTTGCCAGGAGGCGGGTAGCCAACCCGCGCCAGGTCCCGTCTTCTTGGAGGCAGGAAGGGGATTATTGCCACTTATCTGCCTGTTAACAGGTAGTTAACAGGCAGATAAGAGGATTATCCCCTTTTTGCCCACACAAGTGCGGGCTTCCCGAAGGCTCCGAAACCCGCCAGGGTCACCGAGGCGAGCAGTGGGTCTGCGGGGTGCAAAAGTGTGCTGTGAAGGTAAGTGATGGGTGCAAGTGTGGAGAGGTGAGTATGCGGGGACGGGATACTGAATTGGAGGATCAGCCATGATCTCATTAAATGGCGGAGCAGGCTCGAAGGGCCGGATGGCCTACTCCTGCTCCTATCTTCTATGTATCTATGTGAGGTGAGTGGAAAGTGTTAGAAAAAGTGTACTGACCTTTGTTTCTTCCTGCAGGCTTCAATCGGTGGATATGCGGAGAGTCTCGCACCTCCGCGGCAGAGATGACAGATGGCCGCTGCATTCTCCAATGCAACAACCATCTATTTTCTGCTAAAGAAAGAGGTTTGATGAGGCCTTGAATTCAATAACTTATCAAACTACAGAGAATGTCAGTGTTTGACAGCTTCACAGAGCCGTCAAATGATGACAATTCATCGGTCAAAAATTTTTGACCGATGAAACGTCATACGTTGACGTTCTCTGTAACCGGCTTTCCCTTAACTGGCCTGCTAAACCTGCTGGGATTAACAAGGTCAATCAAGGGAAAATAGCGTGGGTTGGCCAGAAGTTGATGGAGGCGGGACTAAAACCCGACAAGTGGGAGTCCCGCCTCCAAAAGCTCCCCATTGGCAAAATCCAGCCCTATTTAAATGAAAGTCTTTCTTTTTTCAATATTCTGTGAATGAAGCAGTGATTAACATAATTTATGAATTTCTTTCATAATCAGCATACTGGACCACATCTCCACTTAATAAACTCTCCCCTTTTGGTTTCTTGACAACATATTAATGATTTTATACTTATCCACATTGAACTGCTGGTGCTCCCTCCTACCAGCTACTTGAAAGATCCAGATTTTGAATTTAGTTTGCATTATTTCTAATTTTATTTTTAGAAAATCTACAAACATATATAACAAAATACTTACAATACCATAGTCTATTTCAGTTGCCATACATAACAGTTACTGCATGTCATCCTATGGCACATTTTCTTTTATTGGTTCAAGGGATGTGGGCGTCGCTGGCAAGGCCAGCATTTATTGCCCATCCCTAATTGCCCTTTGAGAAGGTGGTGATGAGCCGCCTTCTTGAACCACTGCAGTCCGTGTGGTGAAGGTACTCCCACAGTGCTGTTAGGGAGGGAGTTCCAGGATTTTGACCCAGCGACGATGAAGGAACAGCCGATACACTTCCAAGTCATGATGGTGTGTGACTTGGAGGGGAACTTGGAGGTGGTGGTGTTCCCATGCGCCTGCTGCCCTTGTCCTTCTAGGTGGTAAACCCATGAATCATGTGCATTAAAACAAAGGTGCAAAATTTAAAAATTGCATGTGCTGCCAAAGCCAATACCACAATATACAACACATTAGAAAGGCCGATACAATAGGGATGTAACTGAAGCACAACAGTAGAAATATATGGAGACATAATGAGTGGATTATGTCACAAATGCACAACAGTTTACTTGAAGAGAAAGCACGATGAGTACTTCAAGCCTTTATGTTTGATATCCATTCTTAGTATTGTTTTCAAGCTAACTACTGCTTTGTAATAAATCATTCAGCTTTTTAATGACTCATTTAAGACTGCTTAATAAGCTCATGTCAATGATGGGCTCATTAAGATAATGACAAACACAACAAAACAAAGATCTAAATAAACTATCCCAAGCATTTCTGTTTTTGCACCATTATAGCTATGACAGCTCACAGGTAATTCTAAGTCATTATGTGGAAACAGTAATGGATGCACGATGAATACAAACTACATGTAAAACACTTAACCAGTGTATTTTGATGCTATAAGATTCATTCGAGAAAATTGTGGCTGATTGGGAGTGAACTACAAGGATGTAATCTTACCCAAAAGATGAGAGGCTGCTGTATCTCAGAGTCATGCAAGTTCTGGACAATCCAGCCTCCGCTGACTCAAACTACCTTAGTATATGTCATAAAGAATCTAGGACCAGGCAACCCAGGGACCTTGGTGTGCATGTACATAGATCCCTGAAGGCAGCAGGACAGGTAGATAAGGTGGTTAAAAAGGCATATGGGATACTTATATTCTATGCCTCGGCTAATGAAGGCAAGAGCAGGAAGGTTATGATGGAGCTGTACAAAACGCTAGTTAGGCCACAGCTGGAATACTGTGTGCAGTTATGGTCGCCACACTATAGGAAGGGGGTGATTGCATTGGACAGGGTGCAGAGGAGATTCACCAGGATGTTACCTGGGCTGGAGCGCTTCAGCTAGGAGGAGAGACTGGACAGGCTGGGGTTGTTTTCCTTAGAGCAGAGGCGGCTGAGGGGGGACCTGATTGAGGTGTACAAAATTATGAGGGGTGTAGATAGGATAGATAGAAAGGAACTTTTCCCCTTGGTGGAGGGGTCAATAACCAGGGAGCATAGTTTCAAGGTAAGGGGCAGGAGGTTTAGAGGGGATTTGAGGAAAAACTTTTTCACCCAGAGAGTGGTTGGAATCTGGAACTCACTGCCTGAAAGGGTGGTAGAGGCAGGAACCCTCACAACATTCAAGAAGCATTTAGATGAGCACTTGAAACACCACAGCATACAAGGCTACGGACCAAGTGCTGGAAAATGAGATTAAAATAGACAGGGCTTGATGGCCGGCGCGGACACGATGGGCCAAAGGGCCTCTTTCTGTGCTGTATAACTCTATGACTCAACCACCACAGACATGACCCAGAACCAAGAGGAGGAGGAGGATCATCTCAGTCGCAGGAGGTTCTAAATGACACTCAGCAGCCAAGTAGATCACTCACTCCTGCAACTAGAGGAATACCTGGAATGAGTACCAAGATTGTTACAACAGCACACGGAGTTGTTGGGGGCGGGGGAAGACAAACCAGCCATATAAAAGATAAAAACTATTTTTAGGGAATTAAATATGTTTGCATTTACTTCAACTCTGATGGTGCGGAATAAGATGCTGATCAAAGGACTAGAATTCATGTTAGTGTAGAGGAGAATTGGGTGAAAATGTATTGGACATCATGTACATGGTAGAGGATGTGACTCAAATACTATTATCACTTCTGTCATTTAACCATCTCCTGTTCTCCCCCTAATCAATTTACATCTCATCCTTTTTCATTTGTGGAGGATATGCTCTTTTTTCTCCCCTTTCCCTCTTACAAGCTGTTCATCTGTAATATCTTTCAGTTTTGACCAAGGGTTATACCTGAAAAATCAACAGTTTCCCTTTCTTTACAGATGTTGCCTGACCTGCTGAATGTTTCCAGCATCTGGTTTTGTTTGATTTCTAAGACCTGCAGTGTTGTTCTTTGTTTACTTATGACTATTCTAATTTGTCACCAAATTAGAACAGAAATCACTGGTCAGGAAGTGTACTTTGATTTTTCCCAAGAAAACCTGAGCAGCAAAACTATGTACTCTCCAGACACATTTTTTAAACGTGCACTAATTCCCAAAGATGCTGCACCATCTACCCTGAGCTAGTTACCCACAACTGCAGAAATTATCTTGGATAAATACAACAAATTGCATTTAAATAGCACCTTAAAACATTGAAAAATATTCCAAGACACTCTTCTAAACTCCAGGGAGTTTAGGCCTAATCTACTCAATGTCTCCTCACAGGACAACCCTCATCCCAGGAATTAATCTAGTGAACCTTCATTGCACCGCCTCTAAGGAAAGTACATCCTTCCTCAGATAAGGAGAGCAAAACTGTGCACAATAGTCCAGGTGAGGTCTCACTAAAGCCCTCTACAATTGTAGCATGCCATTTGTCTTCCTAATTGCTTGCTGTACACATGCATGTTAACTCTCTGGCCACGATTTTGCTGACCTCAGTGGGTCCGTGGCGGGCGACGTCAGGCTGTCCAATATGATTTTCTCTTGCTTAGGCTTGTTAAGCCCGCCCAGCGCGTTTCCCGGCCAATTAGAGGAAGCGGGTCTGGTGACGCCATTTGATGACGAGTCATCAGCCAGTTTCCTTAAAGGGTCCATGGCCAAATTTATTTTGACATTTGTGCTGTCAGTGTTCTACAGCATTGAGGTGCTGCAAACACTGACAATCACTGCACAAAGGCACAGGGCTGCACCCAGGCTCTCCCAATACCCCACTCCATATGCTTATGGAGGGAGTCACAGTACGCAGGGAGGTCCTCTTCCCTTCTCTTGGACAGAAGAGACCTCCCCAGGAGATCAACGCAGCCTGGTTACACATTGCGCAAGAGAATACAATCAGGGATGTCATCAGGAGGACCAGGGTGCAGCGCCGCAAACCTTTCAATGATCTCAGATGATCACGAAACGTTACTGCAAAGCCACACTCAACCTCATCCTGCTGTGCAACTCATCACATCCCCATCACTCTGCCTTCCCTACCCTACTCCTGCACATCCTTACTCACACCAACATACCTTGCACCTCCACCATCCATCTATCTCTATCTAAATTATCACATCCCCATCTCACTAGCTATGCCTCACATTCACCCTCACCCTAGTGCAATCATACCAACTAACACCACACAAGGGTAAAGTTTCTGTTAATGTGCTGTCAAACATTGAAACCTTTATTTTCAACACTTTGCGTTCTTGGACAGATTTGTGTGAACCTTTGGAAGTGGCTTAGTGAGTTGCAGTGAATGGTGAGACATAACGGTACCCTTTGCAAAGTTCATGAGTGTGAAAGGAATGGCTTGGGCATTGTACGGATGCTTTGTGGTGTTGGTGTGGGGTGGTGCCAACCTGGCGCATCATGTGGCAGCCAGGGTGTACAGCATCAAGTGAAATAAATCTGGCCATGGCGCGGCCATCCCAGGCAGCAGTGTGGTCGGGTGCTGATATCCTCTGTCCTGTGCAGCATCAGGTGATTGTGGAGAAGGTTGGTGGTGTTGTTGGTGCTGCTGATGGTGGGTTTCTGAGGACCAAGGTGAGAGAGTATAAAGGGCACGCATGCTGATTGAATAGATGGCAGGTGAAGTAGAGATGACAGAAGCGATCTGTCAATGTTGAGAGAGGTAATGAGGTCAGACTGGATGGAGACTTGTGTAAAGACTTGCAGCATGGTGAATCTGTTGTGGAAATGCAGTGAGGAAGAACTTGTGGCTGAGGGAAAATATCTCGAAGGTGGGAGCTTTTACTTTACAATTGAAGCCGTCAACTCAACAGCTGATTCAATGGACACTGAACTCCCGCCTCAGCTTGACAGACATGATCCACGACCAGCATGGACCCCATGGGTGAGCTGTCAAATGCAGAAGGTAAGCTGAAATTCATTCTTAAGTGGCTCTAAACAAGCCACTAATTACCTGAATTGGGTCCCGTGCTGCTGCGTGTCGGGTCTGCTCAGCGCTGTCAGACCAGACATTGGGAAAGGAGCGTGGCGGCTTTCCCACCCAACCCGCCACCGATCACGCACGCTGACGCCCCCCCCCCCACCCCGCAAAATTCCAGCCTCTGTGTTTCTTGTACGAGGACACCTAAATCTCGCTGAACACCAACACTTAATAGTTTCTCATTATGTAAAAAATATTCTGTTTTTCTATTTTTCCTAAAAAGTGAATAACCTCATATTTCCCCACTTTATACTCCATCTGCCACCTTATTGCCCACTTGCAACCTGTCTATATCCTTTTGCAGGCTCTTTGTGTCCTCTTCACAGCTTACTTTCCCACCTAGCTTTATATCATCAGCAAACTTGGATACATTGCACTCGGTCCCTTCATCTAAGTCATTAATATAAATTGTAAATAGCTGAGGCCCAAGCACTGATCCTTGCGGCACCCCACTAGTTGAAGTCTGCCAACGTGAAAATGAACCGTTTATCCTTACTCTGTTTTCTGTCCGTTAACCAATCCTCTCTGTGCTAATATATTACCCCAACCCCATGAGCCCTTATCTTGTGTAATAACCTTTTATGTGGCACCTTATCAAATGCCTTTTGGAAAACCAAAACATACTATATCCACTGGTTCCCCTTTATCTACCCTGCTAGTTGCATCCTCAAAAAACTCTAAGAAATTTGTTCAACATGATTTCCCTTTCAAAAATGCCCTGTTACCACTTCCTTAATAATGGATTCCAGTATTTTCCCGACCACTGATGTCAGGCTAACTGGCCTGCAGTTCCCGGTTTTCTCTCTCCCTCCCTTCTTGAATAGCGGGGTTACATTTGCGACCTTCCAATCTGCTGGGATCGTTCTAGAATCTAGGGAATTTTGGAAGATCACAACCAATGCATCCACTATCTCTGCACCACCTCCTGTAGAACCCTAGGATGTAGGTCATCAAGTCCAGGGGATTTGTCAGCTTTTAGTCCCCATTAGTTTCTCAAGTACTTTTTCTCTACTGATATTAATTACTTTAAGTTCCTCACTCTCATTAGCCCCTTGGTTCCCCGCTATTTTTGGAATGCTTTGTGTGTCTTCTGCTATGAAAACAGATACAAAATATTTGTTTAAAGTCTCTGCCATTTTCTTATTGCCCATTATAATTTCTCCTATCTTAGCCTTTATGGTACAAATGCTTATGTTTGCTACTCTTCCTTTTTACATACTTGTAGAAGCTCTTACAATCTGTTTTTATATTTCTTGCTCATTTACTCTCATTCTATTTTCCCCCTTTATATCCATTTTTTGGTCATCCTTTGCTGGTTTCTAAAGCTCTCACAATCCTCAGGCTTACCACTATTCTTCACCTCTTGCTTTAATCTAATACTATCCTTAACTTCTTCAGTTAGCCACAGATGGATCACTTTTCCCCGTGAAGTTTTTATTGCTCATGAAAGGTATATTCGTTGAGAACTTTGGAATATTTCTTTAAATGTTTGCCACTGCTCATCTACTGTCATACCTTTTAATCTATTTTCCCAATCTACCTTAGCCAACTCGCCCCTCATACCCTTCAAATGCTGCCCCTCAGCAACATCAGCCGATGATACGATGCCAGGCTCCACGTGTACGCTGACGACATCCAGCCCTACCTCAACACCACCTCTCTCGACCCCTCCACTGCCTCGGTGTTGCCTGGCATCCATGTCCTGGATCAGCCAAAATTTCCATTATTTAAACGTTGGGAAGACCGAAACAAAGGTCTGGTGCGCCCGCCACGATCTCTGTTCCTTACCTACCGATTCCATATCCCTCCCCGGCCACTGTCTCAGGCTGATCCAGACAGTTTGCAACCTCAATGTCCTATTTGACCCTGAGCTGAGCTTCCAACCCCATAGAAAGAATTACATTTATATAGAGCCTTTCACGACCACCAGATGTCTCAAAGCGCTTTATAGCCAATTAAGTACTTTTTTGGAGTATTGTCACTGTTGTAATGTGGGAAACGCGGCAGCCAATTTGCACACAGGAAACTCCCACAAACAGCAATGTGATAATGAACAGATAATCTGTTTTAGCAATGTCGATTGAGGGATAAATATTGGCCAGGACACTGGGAATAACTCCCCTGCTCTTCTTCAAAATAGTGCCATGGGATCTTTTACGTCCAACAGTACAGATGGTACGGCTGAGGTGCTAAATGATTACTTTGCATCTGTCTTCACCAAGGAAGATGATGCTGCCATAGACATAGTGAAGGAGGCGGTAGAGGAGATACTCAATGGGATAAAAATGGATAAAGACGAGGTACTAGAAAGGCTGGCTGTACTTAAAGTAAATAAGTCAACAGGACCAAATGGGATGCATCCTAGGAAGCTGAGGGAAGTGAAGGAAGAAAATGCCGAGGTACTGGCCATAATCTTCCAATCCTCCTTAGAAACGGGGGTGGTGCGATGGACTGGAGAATTGCAAATGTTACACCCTTGTTCAAAAAAGGGTGTAAAGATAAACCCACCAACTACAGACCAGTCAGTTTAACCTCGGTAATGGGGTATCTTTTAGAAACAATAACAAAAGTTGTCACTTGGACAAGTGTGGATTAATTAAGGAAAGCCAGCACGGATTTGTTAAAGGCAAATCGTGTTCAACCAACTTGATCGAGTTTTTTGATGAGGTAACAGAGAGTGTTGATGAGGTCAATGCGGTTGACGTTGGTGTACATGGATTTCCAAAAGGCGTTCGACAAAGTGTCACATAATAGGCTTGCCAGCAAAGTTGAAGCCCATGGAATAAAAGGGACAGTGGCAGCATGGATACAAAATTGGCTAAGTGACAGGAAACAGAGTAGTGGTGAACGGTTGTTTTTCGGACTGGAGGAAGGTATACAGTGGTGTTCCCCAGGGGTCGGTACTAGGACCACTGCTTCTCTTGAGATAGATATATATATATATATATAAATAAATTGATTTGGACTTGGGAGTACAGGGCACAATTTCAAAATTTGCAGATGACACAAAACTTAGAAGTGTAGTAAACAGTGAGAAGGAGAGTAATATACTTCAAGAGGACATAGACAGGCTGGTGAAATGGGCGGACACGTGGCAGATGAAATTTAACGCAGAAAAATGCGAAGTGATACATTTTGGCAGAAAGAATGAGGAGAGGAAATATAAACTAAAGTGTACAATCCTAAAGGGGGTGCATGAACAGAGAGACCTGGGGGTATATGTGCACAAATCGTTGAAGTTGGCAGGGCAGGTTGAGAAAGCAGTTAAAAAAGCTTATGGATCCTGGGCTTCATGAATAGCGGTACAGAGTACAAAAGCAAGGAAATTATGATGAACCTGTACAAAACACTGGTTCGGTCTCAACTGGAGTATTGTGTCCAATTTTGGGCACTGCACTTTAGGAACGATGTGAAGGCATTAGAGAGGGTGCAGAAAAGATTTACGAGAATGATTCCAGGGATGAGTGACTTCAGTTATGTGGATAGATGGGAGAAGCTGGGGTTGTTTTCCTTAGAGCAGAGAAAATTGAGAGGAGATTTGATAGAGGTGTTCAAAATCATGAGGGGTCCGGACAGAGTAGTTAGAGAGAAACTGTTCCTATTGGCAGAAGGGTTGAGAACCAGAGGACACAGATTTAAAGTGATTGGCAGAAGTACCAAAGGCGACATGAGGAAAAGCTTCTTTTACTCAGCAAGTGATTAGGATCTGGAATGCACTGCCTGAATGGGTGGAGGAGGCAGACTCAATCACAGCTTTATAAAAGGGAGTTGGATAAGTACCTGAAGGAAAAAAAATTGCAGGGCTACGGGGAAAGGGCGGGGAGTGGGACTAGCTGAAGTGCTCTTGCAGAGAGCCGGCACGGGCTCGACGGGCTGAATGGCCTTCTTCCGTGCTGTGACCATTCTATGATTCATTCTACAACATGCTCATGCTTCTGTGTGGTTGAAGAACCTATAACTTGGTTTCCTGTAGATAATGCACTTTGTACATGACCATTTTCATATTGATGCTAAGTAGTTTCAAATCTACATCAACACAAAAATGGTAGAATAAATCAGACCACTTTAAAGACAATAGCTGCGAGATCCATTGCAGAAGGGGTATAACCCTGCTTTTACATTGAGCAATACTACATTTAAACTGCTTGTAGATAGGGTGAAATGCCATGCTCGTGCCATTAGATATCGATGGGTTGTTTCTCGCACAGCTGGTTCGAATCCCAAAGTAAACCTGCAGGATCTGTTAAGGTCGCTTACCAAGAAGACCGAGTGAAAGAGAGGTTATTCCAGCCATTGGCTTCAGCAAATGCGAAAAGTTTACTTTGGCACTGATGCTGGCTGCACAATGACCTGTGTGTCAGAATCCATTGGCACTAACATGGCACTTAACCTAATATACATGCAGATTAAGTGTCGCACAAAGCCAAGTTTGATGAGTCAGCTGGCCTAGCTCAATATTTTGAACTTAATTTTAAATGTTAGCAGTCTCCACTGTTGGCTTCATCTTCACATTCAAATTAAACCAGCTGGTAAGCGGAGCTCTGTGCTCGTTTCCAAGTGTGCAGATCCAGGACTCTTGCATCACTGGACTAAGTGTGAAATGCACCCACCAATGTCTATCCACATTGCATTCTACAGATAAATGGTTTGAGGCTGGTGTGTGTAATATAACAACGACGGTAGTTATCTCTCTGCACGTGGGAGTTGGGAAACATGGAAAACATAGAAAAATAGCAGGAGTAGGCCATTCGGCCCTTCGAGCCTGCCCCGCCATTCAATACGATCATGGCTGATCCTCTATCTCAATACCATATTCCCGCTCTCTCCCCATACCCCTTGATACCTTTTGTGTCTAGAAATCTATCTATATCCTTCTTAAATATATTCAGTGACTTGGCCTCCACAGCCTTCTTTCTGTGGTAGAGAATTCCACAGGTTCACCACCCTCTGAGTGAAGAAATTTCTCCTCATCTCAGTCCTAAATGTCCTACCCCGTATCCTGAGACTGTGACCCCTCGTTCTAGACCCCCCAGCCAGGGGAAACATCCTCCCTGCATCCAGTCTTTCTAGCCCTGTCAGAATTTTATACGTTTCATTGAGATCCCCTCTCATTCTTCTGAACTCCAGTGAATACAGGCCTTGTCGACCCAATCTCTCCTCATACGACAGTCCTGCCATACCAGGAATCAGTCTGCTGAACTTTCGCTGCACTCCCTCTATGGCAAGTATATCCTTTCTTAGTAAGGAGACCAAAACTGCACACAGTACTCCAGGTGTGGTCTCACCAAGGCCCTGTCTAACTGTAGTAAGACATCCTTGCTCCTGTACTCTCATCCTCTTGCAATGAAGGCCAACATACCATTTGCCTTCCTAACTGCTTGCTGCACCTGCATGTTTGCTTTCAGTGACTGGTGTACAAGGACACCCAGGTCCCTTTGTACATCAACATTTCCCAATCTATCACCATTTAAATAATACTCTGCCTTTCTGTTTTTCCTACCAAAGTGGATAACTTCACATTTATCCACATTGTACTGCATCTGCCATGTATTTGCCCACTCACTCAACTTGTCTAAATCGCCTTGAAGCCTCTTTGCATCCTCCTCACAACCCCTCCTAGTTTCGTGTCGTCAGCAAACTTGGAAATATTACATTTGGTTCCCTCATCCAAATCATTGATATATATTGTGAATAGCTGGGGCCCAAGCACTGATCCCTGCAGTACTGCACTAGTCACCATCTGCCACCCCGAAAAAGACCCATTTATTCCTACTCTCTGTTTGCTGTCTGTTAACCAATTTTCAATCCATGCCAGTATATTACCCCCAATCCCATGTGCTTTAATTTTGCACATTAACCTTATGTGGGACTTTATCAAAGGCTTTCTGAAAATCCAAATACACCACATCCACTGGTTCTCCCTTATCTATTCTACCAGTTACATCCTCAAAAAACTCCAGTAGGTTTGTCAAACACGATTTCCCTTTCATAAATCCATGTTGACTTTGTCTAATCCCGTTGATAGGGAAAATGCTAGAGTCTACTACTGATGTTAGGCTAACCGGTCTGTAGTTCCCGGTTTCCTCTCCCTCCTTTTTTAAATAGTAGGGTTACATTTGCCACCCTCCAATCTGCAGGAACTGTTCCATAATCTATAGAATTTTGGAAGATGACAACCAATGCATCCACTATTTCCATGGTTACCTCTTTTTGTACTCTGGGATGCAGATTATCAGGCCCTGAAAATTTATCGGCTTTCAGTCCCATTAATTTCTCCAGCACTATTTTTTTAATAATACTAATTTCCTTTAATTCCTCCTTCTCACTAGACCCTTGGTTCCCTCGCATTTCTGGGAAGTTATTTGCGTCCTCTTCCGTGAAGACAGAACCAAAGTATTTGTTTAATTGCTCTGCCATTTCCTTGTTCCCCATTATAAATTCTCCCGTTTCTGACTGTAAAGGACCTACATTTGTCTTCACTAATCTTTTTCTTTTTACATACTTGTCGAAGCTTTTACAATCCGCTTTTATGTTCCTTGCAAGTTTACTCTCATACTCTATTTTTCCCTTCTTATTCAATCCACGTGACTGACAACTGTGTTGTCATTTCCACTGTGAATCAAAATTTCAACAAAAAAATGTTGATAAGAACTGATCAGTGAAGTATTTTAATACCAGCAGGGGACCATAGAGCTCTTTTAACAGAATCTGCGTGTTTGCATAGTGATTGTAATCATCTTTACTTCCTCGACATAAATTGCATCAGTTCTCTGGTGATCTTTTCATCAATCTAAGCAGCTTCACAGTAGTGTTACAAGTAGCAACATATCTCAGCTTCTCATCAGTTTTAACAGTAAAGTGGTTGCCATTTTTAACAACAGTTTTTTCATGCGTGCTCTCAAGGTAAGGGCCATTTTGTGCTTGGAAATAGATTACTTTCCCTCTTAGGTGCCAGTGTCAGCATCAAGCACTCCCAGGTCAGGTGTAGCACAATAAAGTTCCCTCCACCCTGCCGCAACAAGGTGCCTCAGCTCCAGAAGAGCACCAGCGTGGCTTTTCTTTCCTCATTTCACAAACCACCCACCTTTAGACGTGTCTGACAACATTGTTAAAGTTCTATTCAGCATTAATTGACAATCAGCCAAAAGAATGGCCAAGTTTTGGAAAGCTTGTTTTAGCGCAGTAAATGTAGACCCTCGCCACAGAAAGAGTTGCATTATGTATCTTTAGACGTCATAACCATCCCGTACATCATATTGCAGCACATTATTCAGTTGGTTTTTGTTTCCCCACTGATTTCCACATTACTGGCTGCTTTACAGTACAAACAACACAGGAAGCATATTATCACATCAACTACAGCCAATCGACTTCAACAAGTAGAGTTGTTGTTATACCATCAAGGCAATGTCAAAAGAACTGCAAATGAATAATGGCAGTTCACTAATTTTCATATAATACGAAGAATACTGAATGGATATACATGAATTACAGACAGAAATCCATTCTCAGGTTTTCCGCTACAATTCAAGTGTGCTAGTTTTGCTCTCCTGATTTAGAAAATCAATTGTATTTCTTGATTGAATTATTGCTGTGTAACGTACTTGGAGCCATTCATGATCTTTTGTTTATGACACTTGCATGAAGAAATACCAGTGGAATTAAAAAACAGATTTCCACAAATGTACCATCAAAGTAACAAGTGATTCCTCAAAAGGAGTTTTATTGGATTTTCTTGGGCAACATACATACTATAAAAATGCTCACTATTTTAAATTGGGAATAAGAGACTGACTGACGACCCATGTGAGAGTCAGTAGTTCATGAATCACTCCCCTCTGCAAATATTAGCCACTCTATATACTGGCTAAGTTATAGGGATAGCTTTTAACTTTCACCACAGAGTGAATGCTGGCAGCAGCGGATCGGACACCAGTTACACACCCTACCTTCAATGAACTTCATTGAAAAGAAAAATTGGTTGAACCGCTACTGCCAGTTTTCTACATGTCAGTGAAAGTTAAAATCTATCCCACAGTCACTACATGGAATGGAAACAGAGAAGAGATGGCACCTTAACTGACTTAAAATATTACTTTAAAAAAATCAGCAACAAATAGGCATCTAATAATTTAATTTGAGGAGTACGATTCTGGATTACAAAATCTAGAGGTCGCACAACACCAGGTTATAGTCCAACAGTTTTATTTCAAATAAAACTGTTGGACTATAACCTGGTGTTGTGCGACCTCTCAATTTTGTCCACCCCAGTCCAACACCGGCATCTCCGCATCATTACAAAATCTAAGCATTGACCTGTACATGACAACTGGTTTGTGCAATATATTATCACATGGTTTATTATGAGCATGCTCAGTTCGCTGTGGCCTAATAAAGCAAGCACATGGACTAACAACTCCTGTCTCTGTCCTTCATTTGTTCTACCCACATATTTTACATTTTTGGCGAGGAGGATGGGATCCAAAGCCATTTTTAGGGATCATGGAAGGACACAGTGTTCAACCTTCGAGTGGACAAGTTTAAGGTGAATTTGTGACACCTAAACTGAATTTTTGCGATGTTTTACTGTTAATGCTGATGCTGAATCGTCTGTGCTTCGCCTTCGCGTGTATGTATACACAGCAACAGCGGCGTTGATTCTCACATGTATACGGGTTGCGTGCCGAGTCACTATTCGACGGGATCGGGACAATCACGGCCGCACCTACGGGATTCATCGGAAGCCTCGGCATGTATGACCGAGCTCGCGAACCATTCAGTTCTTACAATGAGCGGACAGAATTTTTTTTTTAGGGCCAATAACATTATTGAGACCGCAGGTGCAGATGAGAATGTTCAAGCTCAAAATAAAGTAATTCGTGAACGGAAAACAGTAATTTTTCTAACGGAGATCGGACCAGATGTCTACGGAACGTTGACAAACCTACTCGTGCCAGGAAAAACAAAGGATACGTTGTTGGAAGACATTGTCGAGAAACTCGAGGACCACTTCGACCCAAAGCCATTAGAAATAGCAGAGAGCTATAAGTTTGGTACCAGAAACCAAAAACAAAGTGAAACGATCAGTGATTACATTGTAGCTCTTAAGAACCTGTCTTTGCATTGTAACTTCGGCACATTTTTGGATCGTGCATTGCGAGATAAGTTTGTGTGTGGACTGGTGGATGAGCGCGCACAGTCCAAGTTACTAAACACTCCGAACCTAATGTTTGACACAGCATGCAAAATTGCCCTATCTATGGAGATGGCGTCTAAGAATGCTAGGGAGCTCCGTCCAACTCAAGTGACTAGTGCAGCTGAGGTCTACAGTCACAAAGCCATCGCCAAACCTAAAGCTGTGAGACTGAGTCAAAAGCATGTCAGTGAGAGCAGTTCAGTGAATTGTTATCGCTGCAATGGAAATCACTCGCCACAGTCCTGCCAATACAGAAATGCAAAGTGTTTTCACTGCCAGAAGCAAGGCCATATTTCAACAGCTTGTAGAGCTAGATCTAAAGCAGGAAATAAGAACCATTCTAGTGGCAATGCAGAGCAGTGACAACAAAAGGGAGGAGTTCACAATATTGAAGTGAACACACCTGATGTTGAAGAATTAGGCATCTAGTGTCTATGCCACCAGTGACAATGCTAGCAGTCAAGAGAATGAATTCCGTACAAAACTTTTGATCAATGAGCAATATATTGATATGTGTATCAACACAGTGGTGGACTGCTCTATCATGAGTAAGGACACATGAGAGTAAGTTTAATCAAACACCACTTACAAAGAGTACCGTAGATTTAAAAACCTACTCCGGAGAAATCCTAGAGACATGTGGACAAATGGAATGTACAGTTCAGTACACTGGCCAGTCAGTAAAGCTGCCTATTATTGTAGCGAGCTGCAATAACAGGCCAACCCTCATGAGCAAAGACTAGTTGAGAAAGTTAAAACTAGACTAGAAAAACGTCTTCAGTGGAGATCCTTCAAAGAAGCGACTCGACACAATGCTGAACAAGTACGAAAGCATGTTCACAGACAGCTATGAGGGCATCACTGGGTATGACGCGCATATCCGCATCAAGTCCATCGTGAAGTCTGTCTATTTTAAGGCAAGACCGGTCCCCTATGCGTTGAAAAGTCAGATGGAGGAAGAGCTAGAGAAGCTCAGAGAGAATGGAGTGCTAGTAAAAATTGCTAAAAAAGTGAATGGGCTACCCTGATTGTGGTAGTGCCCAAAGCAGACAAAACTGTACACTTGTGCGGTGACTACAAAGTTACTATCAACCAAGCAGTTGACAATGAGCAGTACCCATTACCTACATCGCAAGATTTGTATGCAGCACTCTCTGGGTCAATGGTTTTCTCCAAGCTTGACCTGTCACATGATTATGCTTGGCTGAATGTTGACAAAGAGTCAACAGTACCTCACCATCAACACACACAAGGGACCGTACTCATACACCAAGCTGCCGTATGGTGTAAAGACCTCCCCCAAAATCTTCGAGCGACGATGGATAAGATTTTGCAAGGAGTTCCAAATGTGCTGATCACAACAAGCAGCGAGGAAAAAAATCTAGAAGTGTTAGATTTAGTGCTTCAAAGGTTGAATTCCCAGAATGTCAAATTGAAAAGGAGAAAATGTGCTTTTGTGCAGCCCGAGGTTGTGTACCATCAACTGAAAGTTGATGCAAATGGCTTGCAACCAGTTAAGGAAAAGGTTGATGCTGTCATCAATGCCCCAAAGCCACAGAACATGTCTGAGTTAAGAACTTTCCTTGGAATGGTCCAGTACTACGCAGGTTTCTTACCTGAGTTAACGACCATGTTAGCTCCATTACATGAGCTCCTCCAGAAGGATGTCCAGTGGAAGTGGACAAAAGCGCAACAGGAAGCTTACAACGCTTGTAAGAGAAGTCTCTCTAGCGATGCTCTACTTGTGCACTACGACACAGAGCGTGAGCTTAAGTTAGCGTGTGATGCTTCTGGTGTGGGAGCTGTCATAAGCCACGTAATGGATGACAGCCAAGAGAAACTATACGCAAATTGAAAAGGAAGCACTCGCCATACTGTTTGGAATCAAGAAATTCCAACAGTTCCTGATCGGCAGAAAGTTTACCCTGATAACCAATCACAAACCGCTCCTAGCAATATTGGAGCCCAAATCTGCCATCCCTGCAATAAGAATGCAACATTGGGCAGTAGTGTTGTCACAATCTGACTACACGATTGAATATCGAACTTCAAAGCCAAATGCAATTGCAGATGCCTTGTCCAGGTTGCCATGAGGACTCGTGTTGGGAGTGAAGCTGCGATTTTCACGCTAGCTGCAGTTGACAAAGACTTTCCCATGAATGCAACTGAGATTGCAGATGAGACACAAAAGGACTCAATACTGAAAAAACTGTATGAAAACACCTTGAATGGATGGACTGATCAGTGCATAGACACAGAATTGAGACCATTCCATAACCGTCATACAACCTTGCTCACAAGACAATTCAGTATCAGTGGGGAAACAGACTGGTGGTACCTACTTCTTTGAGAGAGAATATTCTGGCTGAACTTCATACTGAACATCCAGGGATCATCAGTATGAAATCAATTGCAAGAAGCTTTGTTTACTGGCCTGGATTGGACAGTGATCTTGAACCACTTGATCATAAACACATACATGAGTTTGACACAGTTCAAACTTCAGTAACTGAAGTACCAGCTTCAAACAAGTCTGAGATAGAAACAGGATCATCTTTGAGTTCGGAACCAAAACAAAAACAAAACAGCCTGAAAATTGGGTCAACACCAAAACATTCTGTTAGGAGATCAGGAAGGCTCCGCAAACCTATTAAAATGGATTTGTAGTTCATTTAAAAGAAAAGCCAGGAGTTTTTGTTGTGTGGTATATGTAATGCTGGGAAAGGTGGGACCATAGTTTTGTTGTATTTGAGAGGGGAACACATTTTTTTTTAAAAGTCTAATGTATTATCACATGGTTTATCACATGGTTTGGTATGAGCATGCTCAGTCGCTCTGACCTAATAAAGCACATGGACTCGCAACTCATCCTGTCTCTGTCCTTCATTTGTTCTACCCACATATATTACAGTATAGATGAACTTTGGTGCAATATTTAGTAAGCATTTGGTGTTGAAAATGCACTTTTTGGTCCTAAAGTTCAATGTTACTTGGAGCATACCTACAATGAAGAAATTCATGTTAATTATGAGACTCAAATAAATGGATTTTTATTCATTTGATTAAATTTCCTGTTTTTAAAGCTTCAGGCATCTAGAAACATGAGAGAGGTTCTGTCCCTCATGTTGGTCATGACACATGATCAATATCTTCATACGTGAGGTTAACCAGATAACTCACAAATGACTGTGAAAAGTGGGTTATGGCTACGGCTTTATCACGTCATGGACAGCAAGCTATTATTCTATTTATGACATTTAAGGGGCTTTCAATTGAAAATAAAAATAAATTTGACAGAAGATCTTTGTTGCAAAAATCACATTTTTGTTCCTCTGTCATCACAAGAATAGAAAAATGATTTGAATTTCACCGTTGTTTCTCTGCACGAATGCAGAAGAATTCTTGATTTGCATTCCAACAATTGTTTGCTTGTTGTAAGCAAAGGCTGGCCTGGCTGGGCGGTGTTGTGACCCACAAAACAGACTACGTTCACTGATAGTGAGGTTACTTACTGCCACTAACTTGAATGTTTGCTTCAGTGCACGTATATGGAAACCGTAAAAGACAGGAAAGTGAAGACAGCAGCGATACGCTGCACAAGTTATGTTTTCCAATGGTAACTTTGTTTTGCTTTAAGTTTGTGTGGTTTAAGTTAAATCATGAAGCAAGGATGACATTTAAAATGATTTGTTTTGAAGAAAGTCTATTTTTCCAGGGGATTTGATATGGAGCAATATAATATTGGCTGTCGAACCAAATATTGTATTATTTCTAAATGGTGTAAAAAGATTTTACAATAAAATTGAAAGAGAAATTTTGATATTTGAGTCATAAAAGTTACGGGCTTTGGCACTGTAGATACGATAGGGCTGGTTTACTGAGTTCATCCACTAACAACACAGATTGGAATCATACCAGAAAGTAAGGTATATATTTTTGTTTCCTAAAGAAGATGCAATGTTTTGATGTCCTGCAACTAAAAATATAAACTGGTGTGCATCAGTTATAAGTGCCTCAGTTGACAGATTTTTTTGTTTTAAAAAAGTCATCTGAGACCAGCATCTTCATTTTCCCAACCCCAGAACTTCATCTACCACAGCTTATGATTATATTCAGATACCAATGTTGTAATAATGTTTGTGCTTTATAGTTATATCCTATCTGTCTTGCGTTTTACACTATAACTAATCAATCTCCCGTGGCAGTGCATCAGTTTCCTTAGCTGTCCCTGTTGTCTTTGTGTTGCTGTTTCTCTGTGTCTACTCATCTGCTTCTGTCTCTCTCTTTCTCTTCTTCCATTCCTCTGATTCCAGCTTCTTATGCATCCCTCCTTTCCTTCACCCCATCACTGGCAGCCATACTTTCTGCTATCTATGTGTAGGGGGTGGTGGTTTGTGTCAGCTTCACCTCTGACTTCTGAGCAGTTCGAATCGCTCCCACTCCCTTGGTTCTAGACCTTGGACTTATTTGGGGGTTGTGATAAAAAGTGTAGCAGACAACTGGTTTTAATGCAAGAACTTTGATCTTTATTCAAGAAAGTAAAACACAACACAAACACTCTTAACAATCTAAAAGTGGGGAACACTTCGGTACAAGCGAGGGAAATAACATTAGAAGAATACTTCACCACTCCCGATCCCACTTCACTAGCTAGGTTGGACTCCAGAGGACCAGGGATGATACTCACCAGAATCCTTGACAGTTAGGTTAGTTCGCGGTTTTGGGGTTCACTCTATATGTCGGTTGGTGTCTGCCATACCCCGTACGCGGTAGAGGACTTCAGCTGCGTATCTGGTCAGTCTTCGCGAGTCCGCTGATGCGGTAGGGTGCGTATTGGATTTATCAGGTGAGTACCCACTTTTCTTTGGTTTAGAGTTTAAGGGAAAATCTTACCCAGGGGTAAGTCAGGAGTAGATTGTAGAGTGGAAACTTTGCGGATCTTCGGTTTTTCTTCGAGTTGGTTTTCTTTGGTCGCGGTGGCCCATATATTGATACTTGGTGTTTGGTTGGTTGTTTCGTGAGGGCCTTGTTGCCGCGAGGTGTCCGATGGTCACTGCGGTGGTCGTTCTGGTTTCTTCTCGTGTTAGCCTACTTTGTTGGATGGTCTGGCCTTCGAGCTGTCGACCTCCTGGCTGGAGACGGAACGCTGAACGGTGTTGGTTTAGAACTGTGTTGCGGAGAATGCCTCCGTTGATGTCTTCTTGTTCTTCCTTCCTCTTCTTTTTTCAGGTTGAGAACGGGCCTTCAATTATACCCATTGAAGGTTCCTTATCTGCGCGCCAAATCAGGTCTCGGTCTTTGTTAGTTTTGGCGGGCTTGTTAACGGTAACTGGGTTGTTAAGGTGTGAAGTGGTTCCGGGATGGCCCCCATCTTGTCGATTTGCCACTTAAACGGAGTTTGATTGTTCTTATGTTTTGGGTTTTCTTGGCTGGGCCTATGATTTCTGTACAGTACGCCGAAGTAATCTGTTTTATGCACGTCTTAATGGGCTCTGTAACTTGGGGTGGAGACTGGTTTTCCTCGGGTTTATTAGTGAGGATGCTAATGTCTGATAGGGGCCGATTTACACTCCCAGCGAGATCATGTGGTTCCCCAGACAGTTTCCATTAGCTCCAATACCCAAACTGTTTTTACAGGAGGTTGTTCCCACCTTCCTTCACAGCCTTTTTCTCCCTTACAAGCCCAGACATGTTTTAAAAGTACCAAATCTTGGTTTTTGCTCAAAAAGTTCTTCGGTTAGGCCCAATGCACTTCATCACCTTGTAATAGCTAGAAAAGAGTCCAAAGTCTTTTCCGTTAGGGTTTTTCTTAGAGTTTTGGGGGAATCTGTGAATTTTGAGAATCTTACATATGCACCCCACTCAAATTCGCTCCCTAAAACCTCCCACCTCCCCCTCTTCCTTTAAGACTCTCCTTACACCCCCACCTCCCCGCCCCACCATGGCATTTGACTAAGCTTTTGGTTACCCCATCTAATATCATCTTCTTTGTCTCAGCATCCATTTTTTCCCCTTCTGTCTTTGTGAAGTCAACCACAGAAGAGGCACTGAATAAACACAATTTGTTGTCTCCCTCATTTCATTTTTGGCTTGTGTGTCTTTTACTTCTTTCCTTTTGGATGGCAGGAGCTGGGTGGTATGGCCTTGTATGATGGCAAAGGAAGTTCCACTACCTGCAGGCTGCATTTGAGTTGGGAGTTGCAGGAAAAATGTGGTCCTGAGCAGCTCCCTTCCCATCCACTCCTCCAATTCACTTGTGCTTCCTCCATCTCCTTGTTCTGACTGTATCACCTTCCTACTACTCCATCCCTTTCCTACCAACATTTCACTTGCATTGCTACCCCTACATCTTCCCCTTCAAGCTATCTGCTCAACTCCTGTATGCTCCCCTTCACTCCATTGGCACTCACCACTCTTAACATTCCATCCACTCACTACCTCCCAAGGATAGGTGGCAAATTCACCAGATTTCCCTCCTCTAGTCCTAATGTTTACCTCAAAGAAGCTTTGTTTCAAATTATAACTTTAAAAACACAATTTAGAAGTGAGATAAGATACTGTCTGCCTCTGTCCATCTGTGTATTATTTTATTGGTCATAGGTGGTAACAGTTAGAATCTTACAGGTGTAATTAGCAAAATATTTTCTAATGGGCAACAAGCTGGTGAGATCACTTTAATTCCCTGCTCCACTCCCACTCTGACCTCTGCCTCCTACATTGTTCCAATGAAGCTCAACATAAACTTGAGGAACAGTACCTCATCTTTCGATTAGGGACTTTACAGCCTTCTGGACTCAACATCGATTTCAACAATTTCAGATCATAACCTCTGCCCCTATTTTTTCCCCCCAGACAACAGCTGTTGATGATTCTGCTATACCCATTTACACCTCCTTTAGACCCATTTTTTGTTTCTTTACTTGTCCCATTACCATCTCCCTTTGCTTTGTACAATCATCCCTTTTGTCATTTAATCTCTCCTGCCTTCCACCCTATCACAGACTGTCCCTTTTGTTCTTTCCCCTCCTCCCCCCTTTCCCTGCCTCTGCACTTGCTTAAAACCTGTTACATCTCTAATGTTTTCCAGTTCTGACGAAGGGTCATCAACCTGAAACGTTAACTCTGTTTCTCTCTCCGCAGATGCTGCCTGACCTGCTGAGTATTTCCAGCATTTGCTGTTTTTATTAAATGAGTAAATGTTACTGATATCACACAGCGAGACTTCAGTTTCCTTCAGTTATTTCTTCCATCTGGGATATGCCAGAACATTTACTTTAACAATCGAGCATAAGATTATTAAAAGGGGTTATTGGTGGAAAATCATACGCAGCTATGAACAGCACACAGCCTAATTTCAACTTCAAAGTTTATAAGCAAAAAATAAAACTTTTGAGTTTGTTTGTGGTATAATACACGATCCCACTCCAAAAACATTGCTTTTAAAATGCTAGGCTTGCAAAGTTATATAAATCTCTATTTAAAGCTCAACACACACTAGGGTAGAGTTTAGCTGTTTTTGAATATAATTTAAACTGGTTGTGTTTTATTGTTCTAATTATTCAATTTTCCATTTTTAAACCTGATACTATACCTAGAATACAATTTCCTGCAATATTACAGTGTGAAAATGAAGACAGATAGGATATAAATATAACACAAAAAACAATTACAAAGCTGATATATGAACCATCGTCCTTAGCTGTAGTATATGAGGTTCTGGGGTTGGGAAAATGAAGAGGTTGGTCCCAGATGCCTTTTTAAAAACAAACCAAATCAGTCAACCAAACCACTCAATAGCTGACACATATTGGTTTGCATTTTTCATTGGATGACATCAAAGCATGGCATCTTCTTTACAAAGCAAAAAGGTGCATCTTACTTATAATGTGACCGGCTTTCATTGGGACAAATGGCTTCGCAGACAACCGCACGCAATATTTTTTTTTAAAAAAAGAGGAAAATGCTGCAGTTAAAATTGACCTAAATAGCTGGCAGGCTTTAACATTTAATAAATTCCTTTTTACCCAGATCATGATTCATCTGGACAGCGCAAGGAAATGGAATCATCTCTCATTTTCCGAACTCAGTGACAGCACGCAGTAGTCCTGGGTCATGTGCAGCATGAACTAGTTGTGATACAATGCAGTGCAAGGGTTCCATCCACACTGCTGAGACAATCGCTCTCATTCCAAACTGCAGAAACTTTGCATGCAAGGCACAAATGTTCCTATTTACATCCCCTATTTTATCCCTGCAACATTTGAGTGATCTTATTACCTTTAACTGAGGAGAAACTACAAAGCTTGTTTTTTAAATTTTCTCTGCCTTACTGCTGGCCATCAAGTTCAAGAGAACTGATGGGGAAAACGCTATGTTTTCGGAGAATTAATACTAAACAGTAAGCAGTTTGCGGTAAGCTTCAATCTATTTTTTCCAAGTTCCTATTTTCCAAACTTTCCTCAAGATGCTGACTCGTGCTCAGTTCCATCAGCACCTCATTCATGCAGCTATTCTTCCTGTGTGACCCTCCATCAGGTGGCACATCATAGGCAAGCTCAACTCTCTTCTCACTCAATGCCCACATAAAGGCTCTTTTTAGCGCAAACACTGAGTAGTGATCAGGAGCAGGAACCACGGTTAATTTTTTTTTTTTACCTCCCTGGAGTATGGATGTTGAAACCAACTGTAGCACCCATGTGCTATCCCCATGTGTGAGCACCAGGAGTTTCAAATGCATTATTTTAAAATGAAGGGAGGGGGCTTTGCCTGGTACAGTACAGAGCCAGAGAGTCCAAGATGATCTCCAGTTTGATTCTTGGGCGCTGGTGGTCCCAGCATTGGAACAGTGGGGTGCTGGCTTTGGGTTCAGTGCTTTTGGGTTAGGGAAGGGAAAAATTAGCTCAGGTTCTTGCTCCTGATTTGTAATAAGTTTCCTTTTATAGTCATCAGTCTCATCTTAGCACATTCTGTAAATCACCATAATCGGATTTCGGAGACTACTGTAAATGTATGTACAATATTTGAAAAAATAACTTGATCTTTAAAAAAAATCCCATGTTAAATAGTTCAGTTGGGGCTCAGAGAATACAGGAGATGCAATATAAATAAAGTGTTACAATTTTAAAGTGGGTGCAGAAACAGCGAGACCTGAGGGGGTTCACATACACAAATCTTTGAAGGTGGCAGGACAAGTTGAGAAGGCAAAAAGCATGTGGGATCCTGGGCTTTATAAACAGAGGCATGGAGCACAAAAGCAAGGAAGTTATGGTTAAACCTTTCTAAATCGCTGGTTAGGCCTTAGCTGGAGCATTGTGTCCAGCGCAGTTTAAGAAGGATGTCAAGGCCCTGGAGAAAGTGTAAAGGAGATTTACCAGAATGGCACCAGGGAATGAGGGACTTATGCGGAGAGACAAGAGAAGCTAGGATTGTTGCTCTTAGAGCAGAGAAGGTTAAGGGGAAATTTAATAGAGGTGTTTTGATACAGTAGATAGAGAGGGGTAGAGTATCCGCTTTGGGCACAATCAGCAATCCGGGCGCAAATTGCACTGAATTTCAAGTTTCCGCTCAAACTCATTTGCATAATCACAAACGTAAAATCTTCCATGAGCCAGTGCAATCGGGCAGCGTTTTAGAATGTAATTGTTTATTTCTTTCCCCTTGCATTTAAAAGTATTACCTGATGTATTTACGAGCGGTAACTTGGTGCAGCTTTAGGAATACAGCTGAAAATGGGGTTTGTTCAAAAAATAAGCATTTTTAATCAGCGTGTCTCGTCCAACACCCGTGAGTAACTTGATTTTAAATAACTGAAAATGACTTTAAAAACAACAGAACCATTTACTAGTTCCATTGCTGTACACTAATCAGTTTCTTAGCAAATCAAATATTTTTTAATATTTAAAAACTTTTAAAATGTGCCTACTGGTGCCTTTGCGTCGAAAAAAAAGCCCTTTATTGAAGAGCCTCCTCAAAGAGCTGCAAATGGGCACAACTGACAGAAACTCGCCGTGCTCATTAATGTGTTTGGGGCGTGGCCGGCTTCCAGCGCCATGTTTTTAAAAATCAACGCAAAAGATCGCGGAAACTTGATTAACGCTGGACATGACCTGCGCTTGAAATTCCTCGATCTTTTATGCTGGTTTGGCCCATTTCAGGCGAAGCGCAACTTAGCAGAAATTCTGCCCCCCCCCCAACACCACCATCAATTGCTACTGGCAGGAGGGTCGGGGTAACCAGAGGACACAGATGTAAGATAGTTGGCAGAAAATCCAAGAAATTAGGAGAAATGTTTTTACGCAGCGAGTTGTTACGATCTCCTTCCCCAATGATATTCCTCTCATCCTTGTTTTTGTAAACCTTAGTCTTTTAGCCACGAGCACAAATATTTCCATGCTATTTTCAACAACAAAAAAAACTGTCTATCTAACCAGACATAAAATATTGGATTAATCAGATTGCCAATATTATACACAAAACAAATTAATGGTCATATGAGTTTTAAGAATGGGTTAAACGATTAATCAAAATCAGAAGCAGCCTGCTTCGGAAATTCATTTCTGAACATAATTACATCTTTGGCCTTGGTTCTGCCAGCTAGAACATCGTCTTTACATGAGCATCTGCTATCTCCTTAAGGTGAAAATGAAAGCCATAAATTAGTCAGCACGCATCAGTCATTCCTACAGTCTGAAAGACCAAAATGACCTAGGAGCACACTCATAAAACTAGTAATATGAGCTGGCTGTCAACTTTCTCTTGCTATGCTCTTACTAATCACAAACTCTCATGCTGTCATTTGAATTCCATATCTCGACTATTATATAATGAGTGTGTCATCAATAAAGATCTATTATATAAAGATTTGCATCTTGCTAATATACAGCAAAGGACTAAAAATTGACTTCAATTTCTCACTCAACCTCATACATCCAGGGGTTGAAAGGGAGGAATTCAGTTTGGCACATGGGGCGGGAGTTCGAGTTTCTGCAGAACTGGCAAATCAGCTGATTTCATCAGTTTGAGAGTCCCCCGCATCACTGCTGCTTTTCTTGGCGGCACAGTTTAATGTTGGGATGCCCCATTTAAATGAGGACAGTTGAGAGGTACAATCGTCAGTAGTCAAACAAGGTTTTAAAACTCAGTCATGAATCAATGATTATTTACAGAAAACTGGTAGAAATACAAGTCATTGTGTCATCTTTTCACTGTTCGCAATCTGTGACAATGGTGTACTGATGCATCTGTACTTTGTATTACTAGCATGTAGTGCATGAGCAATGGGTACAGAGATGAGTAAAGAATCTGAACTGACCTAAACAAGACAGGTTATATGAACCAAGCCAAGACTGAACCTTTAACATTAACAATGGTTCTATGTGACAGGAGTGTTTTTTTTTAAGATTTCAGTTTCTGGTCATTAGATTCCAACTAAAACGCAATATAGGAGGTTTGAAATTTAAAACTTTGGTGTTGGATCTACAGCGTAATCAGTGACAGCGTGCACTGGAATGGATCTTATATGAATAAATTACTGTATATAGTTCACAAATACAGATAAGGTAGCGATTGTTGAAAGGCAACAATCACAGGGGATTTAGAAACATATGCAAGACAAGAAAAACAAGAAAAAATACTGGACTGTGACCTTCTGGACAGCAAACAGCAACAAGGGAGTGTGATGAACAGATGGTTATGGTGCAGGTTAGATCACCTTGGGAATACAACATCCTCATCTGATGGGTACTAAATTCATTTGAAGTCTGATGTAGATATATTAGTTGATCATGAAGTGTCCTCGTACATGATACCAATGAAATATTACAGAGGATGTTAAGCTATGCAATAAATAATTCAATTACCTAGCTTTGTGGTGAGAAACAATGTAATCTCTACAACAGCTTCTTTTGGCAATGATTGTCGTTGCATTTGCTGGTGTATTTTCATGGGATCCCCGTCCGTTCATTAGTGTAAGAGTTAATGGCCCAGACTGTGCTGCCAAAATAACGATGAGTTATTAATGTGCAAATTGTGGCAAAGAAGTGACACCCCATGAATTGCAATTTGCCACAAGTTGCTTGACGACTTGCGCCGCTTTGCTTGAAAACCGCAGCTCGTCCTCAATCTCCGAGTTTCTTGAAGTTGCTGCATTTGCGCATTAATTGCCAATTAAACTTGCCGCAGAAAGTTAGGGCTGGAATTCAACAGTGCGAGTACTTTTTTTAATGAGGAGATTTATGTTCCTGCAATGCCAATCTCTCTCATTCCCACAGGTCTTAAATTGTTGTTGGAGATTTTTAAAATATAATTTTATTTTACATTTTTTTTCTTACTTTTCCTTTGTGCGCTCTCTCCGAATCCAATCTTTCTTTCCCTCTCTTCATTTCTCTTTCTGTACTTGATTTGACAAAACAAACCTCCTTCTCCATCATCCCGGTTTCTTTCTCAAACCTTAAATCTCATTGGTTGAGGAGATAAACTGTAGGTCCCACCATTCACTAAGGTCCCAAGTGCCCCATTGCCATCGCCACACCGTCATCAGCTCAAGCAACTTACAGGGACAAAAAATCTTTGAGCTGAAGGGTGATGAAAAAGTCTAAATAATGGGACACGCCGCAAGATGTCCCACTCCAACAAATTCTGGGTCAATGTGAAACAAGGCAGTTGATAGCCTCTAATTCAAAAAACTACCAGCTCAATTCAAAGCAACAGGAATAAATACTTTGGGGTTTTTTTTGATGGAAAATCTGCTCTTAACTGATTAAAGCATATTCATATTACTGTCATAAATTCAAATTCAACCAAAAATCAAAGTCACACAGTAGGTTAGAAAGCCCATTAAAAAAAATCACTGTAGTTCATTTCTAGAGGGATAGAATTAAAAAGCAGAGAAGGTATGTTCAAGTATAGAATATTGGTTAGACCACACTTGGAGTACTTTGAACAGTTCTGGCCTCCAAATTACAAAAAGGATATAGAGGCACTGGAGAAGGTGCAAAAAAAGATTTACCAGAATGAAGCCAGAACTGAGAGGTTATAACTATCAGGAAAGATTGAACAGGCTCTTTAGTCTAGAAAAGAGAAGATGGAGGGGTGACCTCGGGGACCCATCCAAAATGTACTGCCAGTGATTGGTGAAGCTTTCAAGCTGAATGCCATTGGGTCCTGCCAGGCACCCACAGGGGATAACTCGGGAGTCATTTTCTCCCCCATTCACTTTTCTGTTCCATAAGGAAGATTATAAAAGGGTTTGACAGTGTAAAGATGTTCCCACTTGCGGGCGAGACCAGAACTGGGGGCGACAAATATAAGATAGTCACTAATAAATCCAATAGGGAATGCAGGAGAAATCTCTTTACTCAGAGAACATGGAACTCTCTACCACAAGGAGTAATTAAGGCGAATAGCATAGATGCAGTTACGGTGAAGCTAGATAAACAAATGAGGGAGGAAGGAATTGAAGGATATGTTGATGGAGTCAGATGAAGAGGGTTGGGTGGAGGATTGTGTGCAGCAAAAACACTGGCATAGACCTGTTGGACCAAATTGCCTGTGTCTGTGCTGTAAATACTATGAGCTGGATTTTACCAACCTTGGTGGGTCCATGGCAGGCAACGTCAGTGGCAGGTCCCGACCCCACTGCCGGTTCCAGCCAGCTGTCCAAAATGATTTTCCCGATTGGGCTCGTCAATCCCGCCCAGCGAGTTTGCCAGCCAACTGAAGGAAGCGGGTCTGATGACGTCATTCGACAACGTGTCATCAGTCGGTTTCCTTAAAGGGACCATGCGCAAATTTATTTTGACATTTGTGCTGTCAGTGTTCGACAGCATTATACAAACACTGACGAGCACTGCACAGAGGTGTACGGTTGCACCCAGGCTCTCCCATGACTCCCTCCCTAAGCTTAGGGAGGGAGTCACAGCACACAGGGAGGTCCTCTTCCCTTCCAATGGGTGGAAGAGACTGCCTCAGGAGACCAACGCAGCCTGGTTGCACATTGCACAGGAGGGCACAAGTAGGGATGTCGTCAGGAGGACCAGGCTGCAGTGGCGCAAACATTTCAATGATCTCAGTAGATCACAAAACGTTACTGCAAAGTCACACTCAACCTCATCCTGCTGTCACATCCCCATCACTCTGCCTTCCCTACTCTACTCCTGCACATCCTTACTCACGCCAACTTACCTTGAACCTCCACCCATCCCTCTCTATCTACATTATCACTTCGCCATCTCACTAGCCACCCCTCATGCTCACCTTCATCCTAGTCGAATCATACCAACTAACAACACACAAGGGTAGGCACTTGGGTGTTTTAGCCAATGCTCATGTGATGTTTCTGTTAATCTGCTGTCAAACATTGAAATCTTTATTTTCAACACTTTGCAAACAGATGTGAGAGAACTTTTGGAAGTGGCTTAGTGAGTTGCAGTGAATGGTGAGACATAACGGTACCCTTCGCAATGGTCTTGAGTGTGAAGGGAATGGCTTGGGCATTGTAGGGATGCTTTATGGTGCTGGTGTGGGGTGGTGCCAACCTGGCACAACATGTGGCAGCCAGGGTGCACAGCATCGAGTGAAGTAAATCTGGCCATAGTGAGGCCATCCCTGGCGTCCCGGGCAGCAATGTGGTCAGATTCTGATGCCCTGTGTCCTGTGCAGCATCAGTTGATTGCAGAGAAGTTTGGTGCTGTTGGTGTGCCTGGTGCTGCTGGTGTTGGGGCTGATCGTGGTGGGATTCTGAGGACCAAGGTGAGAGAGGTTCAAGGGCACCGATGCCAATGTAATAGATGGCAGGTGAACTTGAGATGACAGAAGCGATTGTCAATGGTGGAGAGGTTGTTCCAATGAGGTGACACTGGACAGAGAGTTTACTCCAAACACTTGCAACCTGCATAAAGCTTAATATGTCTTTCAAATGCAGTAAGCAACAGCTTCTGAGCTTGGAAAGTGAACCGAAACGAGATGTGAGCTTTTATAGCACATTTGCAGCTGTCAAGTAATGAGATGATTCCATGGTCGTACAAGTCCCAACTAGCTTACCTGACGTGATCCCCGAGCAACGTGGACCTCTTGGGCGGCCTCGTAAAATGTAAAGGGGAGCTCAAAATACTTCTTAATGGGGTGTTCAGAAGGTCAAAATGAGCTGAATTGCCTCCCCCGTCGCTGCGTGTCAGGTCTGTTCAGACCAGACATCTAGGAAAGGTGCGTGGTGGTGGGTTGATAGCAGGGTCCCGACCCGCTGTCCAAAAAAGAGCATTTTCCCACCCAACCCACCACTGATCGCGCCCACTGACCCCTGAAAAATTCCCCTCTATGTATTATATAATACTACGTAAATACTGTTTATTCACACACAACTAGTCAACTCTGACTCATCTCCCATTTACATTTTAAGCTCAAATTAATCTGAACAAGAGGCATATATCTCGATTTAAAAAAGTGTGCAACTTCTTCAACTGGAGATCACTTGGCAGCAGAGCACATGCACAACCAGCGAGAGGTTGTTCCCGACACAAGAGTCAAACACATTGTGCCTGAAATTATGCCGTGGGACACTAGCGGACATGTGCGTTTCTGAAATTCATATCTCTATTATTGTGGTGCAGGTTACACATATGGTTAAACCGTGTTCGCCCATAACGCTGAAGAATCCATCCCTCAATCCTTTCTTCTTCAAAGAGCTGTGTTACATTTGATTGCCTCAAAACAGAACCAGCATCCATGTCCCTTAGGACCATGCACTGACATGCATTAAGTTATGACAGAGGAAATAATAGTCCTTCTTATTTTGCGCATGCTATAGGACTCACTGCATTTGTAGGATAGGTTCACAAATGGCTTTGTGCGCACGGTGAATGAGGCCTTAAATTTTGGAGATGACTGCAATTTAAAGACACTGGGCTGGATTTTCATTGACCCGTGGAGTTGGGTTTGGAGGCGTGTGTGGGGGGTTAAAATTGCGAAAACTGGTGGGCGGCACAAGCCCACCTCCACGCAATTTTCATTAAATCGTGTCTGCTGGTCCCGACTCCGTCCCGCCTCTAAGAGGCGGGATAGGCTGTTAAGGCCCTTAACAAGCACTAAATTGCCTCTATAATGCCATTTTGAAAGGCCTTTGTGATTTTAACCCTTTTTCTACGTGAAGCACGCCTGTTCTGAACCACGAATGTGAAACCTGGCAGGAGCACATTTGGCTGGCTGGCTGGCATATCTGGATGGATGGATGGATGAGGAGGAGACATATCTGGGAGTGGTGGTGCAAAAATATCTGGGAGCAGACTTAGGGCTGCTGCTGCTCATTTTGCATCCAGGTCCTCTCAGCAAAGGCCAGGCAGTCTTTGCAGACCTTCAATGCAGCAGCAATGATGACATCATCAGAGGCGACTTTCAGACTGAAAACACTAATTGGGTCATGGGTTCCCACATGCTGGAACTCAATTGCCCAATTAGGTGAAAATCGCATCAATCTCCCACATCCAATTGCAGTCGGGTGGATAACACGAAATGCGGATGACACGACCCCAACCCGCCCCAGTATCAAAATCCAGCCCACTACCTCTGCTGTTCCTGGTGGTCACTGTTCAAGTTTATGCAGCTAGGTGCTTGGTGAAACAGGACTTCACTTACTTCCTGATGGATTGGTGCACAGAAAAGTGAATGGGGGAGAAAATGACTCCCGAGTTATCCCCTGTGGGTGCCTGGAAGGACCCAGTGGCATTCAGCTTGAAAGCTTCACTGTCACTAGTAGTGCATTGTGGATGGTTCCCTGATCTTGCAGATCATCAAAGAACAGATGGCACACCTCAAGTAATTTCCTACTCATTTATTGCTCCTCCATCATGCTCAGGTAGCGGACGGTGCTGCAGCAGAACCACTGCATGGGGTACTAGATTCTGCAAGCCATGCACCACCAATGCCTACTGCACTCCCAGGCCACCCTCTCGTGCTCCTCCTGTTGCTGCACCATGGAATATCTGGCACTGCCTGCTGGACCCATGTTCTCAAGTAAAATCTCTCTCTCCAGTGTTTTATATTCACTGTCACTGTTGTAGAGATGCTTCAAAATCTTCTCCTTTATTAAATTCACTAACTTGGGGTCTGAACTTCATTTAAATAATCATTTTTATTTACCTGCCTTAGCTACGTAATTCTTTACTCAAATCCAACTTCTTTGCTAAAATTAGGAGAAAAATTGAGATGTTAATTTGATCCTTGCAGAGATTGAGTCAAACTTCTGCAGATTTGCTGTAGATCCAAGAGAATACTTAACTGTAGGCTTATTTACTCTACAGCACCATTTTAGTGAAAACTAATATTTCAACATTAGAATTGGGAGAGTGGAGAACAGTAAAGTAGGTGTAGAAAAAAAATTGATCTGTTGTGATATTTTAGATATATGGAGGTTAATTGCTGAGTATTATTTAAGGATACTATCATAACATGACAGAATACTCAAGATCTACATTGAAAGATTTTACTTCCCAAGCCTAATTTGAAATGAACTGAAACAGTATTCAGCATAAGCTTCTGTACAGTTATAAATGCAACAATTACAAATTAATTCGTCATTTTGATTTTATGTATTATTGTTGAGAATTGCTTTCAACAAACTACAAATGTTATAATTACAGCTGATGCTGCAATAGTACTTCACAATACTTTGCTTCATTTTGTGGGGGGGGGGGGAGAAACGCTATCACTTTGGGCTGGATTTTGTCAATGGGGAGCTTTTGGAGGCGGGACTCCCACTTGTTGGGTTTTAGTCCCGCTTCCATCGACTTGTGGCCAACCCATACCATTTTCTCTTGATTGACCTCATTAAGCCCACCCAGCGGGCTCAGCAGGCCAATTAAGTGAAAGCCGGTTACAGGTGACGTCAGCGAGTGACGTTTCATCTGTCAAGAGCTTTTGACAGATGAAATGTCAGCGTTTGACAGCTCTGTGAAGCTGTCAAACACTGAATCTGTCTTCTAAGTCGAGTCTTTACTCAAGATTCAATTAGAAAGCCTTCCTGAGCAGAAATCAGAAGGCTGCAGCTTTTGACAGTTCAGCAGCCATTCTGCTTTCTGTGCCGGTGAGCTGAGGGACTCCCAACACCTGAAGGGAGGAAGCCTGCAGGAAGAAGCAACGGTAAGTAAAACTTATGAAAACACTTAACACACATTTACCTCTCCACACTTGCACTCATCACTCACCTGCACACCGGACATCTATCTCGGCCCCTCCGACCCCCGGCTCGCCTCGCTGACCCTGGCGAGATTCGGAGCAGTTGGGAAGCCCATACTTCAGGCTAAAAATAGGGATTCTCCAAGAAACTGCCTGTTAACAGGCAGTTAATTGGCACTAATCCCCTTCCCGCCTCGGGAAGGCGGCTCCCAGCGCGGGTCGGCTACCCGCCTCCTGGGAAGATGGCACAGAGGCGGGATGGTTACCCGCCCCCAGATTCTGCCATTTTCCCGGCAGTCCCGCCTCCAAACCCGCCTCCCCTTTATCACAGGTGCAATAAAAGCAAAGCACGCTTCTCTCTTGCTGAGAATATAATTGCAAACCCAAATCTATTCCTTGGCACATGAACATTAAAGGCTGCCCAAGGTATGCTCCCTCCTGATGCCTTGCTGGAAACAGCAAGGGATGCTTAATCCATTTAGCTCTCTACTTTACTACAGTCTTCAAGGATTATCAGATTTACTGAATCAACCCTGCATTTTATTGCATGACCTTTCATAATAATTCAATAGATCTGCAGTATTGGGTACTTTACTCCAGTACTAAAAGTACACTCAATGAAACATTAGCAGTGTCTCTGGACTACACTACATTTTCCGAACAGCAACTGTGCTGCTGATATAAACCCTTAAAATGCTGTGGGTTAATCCCTTGATAATGTTTCAAACAATGAGCCCTGTCAAAAACTTTGGCTTTTGCTATTTATCTCCGAGGTGCTGAAATAGCAGCAGCGCTCTTGAAACTGAAGAACGATATAACAATAAGCTCATAGTCTTAAAACACCCATTCTGTTAAAATACTCATTCTGTTCACTGGAAAATCATTTAACTCTTTCCATTTGCCGGCCTGACCAAAATGATCTCAAAGCAACCGTCTATTTATTTCTACATGCTTAATATTACTGCTTAAAGGATTCGTACTGGTATATTTATACCTTAGTGTTCACATCTGGTTAGTTCAGGAGAGTTTTTGAAAACCAAAATTTAGAGACAGCACAGCCTCTTTTTTTTAAAAAAGAAAACCAATTTTAACATTATTCTGCCGTCCTCTCGCCTGCAGATTGTAATTCATGCTGGGAGAGGGGTTCCATGTGTGCCATGAACCCTTTGGCATCTCACTAATGTGTGCACAGAGACAGTGAGTATCAGCAGGCTCTTTAACCATACAGCACCTCACAGCCAAACCCAATCTTATACCCGCCTAACAGTGCTATACGTGCACTTGCCAACAGGCGTGACTTGACAATGATCATGACTGACAACTCTGGCGGATTTGCAACCCAGAGAATGATGCAACATGATGCAAATTTAATGAAGATCCAACACAGAAAATCAGTCAAGCACAATCTGATATGTTCCTCTAATACTGGTAATGAAGGCACATTTTGGGGCATTCGCAACAAAATAGATGAATAGAAATTAACAGATTTGATCTAATAGCCATTACGGAGACATGATTACAAAGTGGCCAAGGTTGGTAACTAAATATTCCAGGATACTTAACTTTTAGAAGAGATAGGCAAAATGGAAAAGGAGGAGGGGTAGCCCTGATAATAAAAGATGGGATAAAGACAGTAGAGAGAAAGGATCTTAGCTCTAAAAATCAATAAGTAGAATCAGTTTGGGTGGAGCTGAGAAACAGCAAGGAGCAGAAAGCATTGGTGGGTGTTGTTTATAGGCCCACAAACAGTAGTTGTAATGTATTCAGCAAAGAATTCAGCAAAGGAGGACCAAGAAATTCAAAAAGAAAGGAAAAATAGAATGAGAGCAAGCTGGCGAGAGACATAAAAACAGACTGTAAAAGCTTCTATCGGTATATAAAAAGGAAAAGATTATCGAAAGTAAATGTGGGTCCCTTTTCGGCTGAGACAGGAGAAATTATAATGGGGAATAAAGAAATGGCAGAAAAATTAAACAAATACTTGGTGTCTGTCTTCATGAAAGAAGATGCAAAAAACTTCCCGGAAATAGTGGAGAACCAAGGGTCTAGCAAAAATGATCAGAAAGAAATTAGTATTAGTAAAAAAAAGTACTGAAGAAATTAATGGGACTGAAGGCCGATAAATCTCCTGGACCTGATAGCCACCACTTTCAAAACCTTAGGATATGGGCCATAGAGATAGTGGATGCATTGGTTGTCATCTTAAAAAATTCCATAGATTCTAAAACGGTTCCCACGGATTGGAAGGTAGCAAATGTAACCCCACTATTTAAGAAAGGAGGAAGAGAGAAAACGGGGGACTACAGACCAATTAGCCTGACATCAGTAGTAGGGAAAATGTTAGAATCTATTATTAAGGATGTGGTAACAGGGCACTCAGAAAATAATAATAGGATTGGGCAGAGTCAACACGGATTTATGAAAGGGAAATCATGTTTGACAAATCGGTTAGAGATTTTTGAGGTTGCAACTAGCAGAATAGATAAGGGGGAACCAGTGGATGTGGTGTATTTGGATTTTCAGAAGGCATTCGATAAGATGCCACACAAGAGGTTATTAAATAAAATTAGGGCTCATGAGATTGGGGGTAATATACTAGCATGGATTGAGGATTGGTTAACGGACAGAAAACAGAGTAGGAATAAACGGGACATTTTTGGGTTGGCAGGCTGTAACTAGTGGGGTACCGCAAGGATCAGTGCTTGGCCTCAGCTATTCACAATCTACATCAATGATTTGGATGAGGGGACCAAATGTAATATATGCAAGTTTGCTGATGATACAAAGCTAGGTGGGAATGTAAGTTGTGAGGAGGATGCAAGAAGGCTTCAAGGGGATATAGACAGGCTAAGTGAGTGGGCAAGAACATGGCAAATGGAATATAATGTGGAAAAATGTGAAGTTATCCACTTTGGTAGGAAAAATAGACAGAGTATTTTTTAAATGGTGAGAGATTGGGAAATGTTGGTGTTCAGAGGGACCTGGGTGTCCTTGTACACAAATCACTGAAAGTTAACATGCAAGTACAGCAAGCAATTAGGAAAGCAAATGGTCTGTTGGCCTTTATATAGGGCCCTGGTGAGACCACACCTGGAGTAGTGTACACAGTTGTGGTCTCCTTACCTAAGGAAGGATATACTTGCCATAGAGGGAGTGCAACGAAGGTTCACCAGACTGGTTCCTGGGACGGGGGGATTGTCCTATGAGGAGAGATTGAGTAGACTAGGCCTATATTCTCTAGAGTTAAGAAGAATGAGAGGTAATCTCATTGAAACATACAAAATTTTTTACAGGGCTTGACAGGGTAGATGCAGGGAGGATGTTTCCCCTGGCTGGGGAGTCTAGAACCAGGGGTCACAGTCTCAGAATAAGGGGTCGGCCATTTAGGACTGAGATGAGGAGAAATTTCTTCACTCAGAGGGTGGAGAATCTTTGGAATTCTCTACCCGAGGGGGCTCTGGAGGCTCAGGTCATTGAGTATATTCAAGACAGAGATCGATAAAGTTTTGGATATTAAAGGGAATCAAGGGATATGGGGATAGTGCTGGAAAGTGGATTTGAGGTAGAAGATCAGCCATGATCTTATTGAATGGCGGAGCAGGCTCGAGGGGCCGAATGGCCAACTCCTGCTCTTATTTCTTATGTACCTTTATTCCATTAGTTGAGCGGAGGAAGCAGGAAACAAGCACTGATTTGGAGTCAGTGGAGTGGAGAGTGCGGCCAGGAACATTTGGCTGAATGTAAATGGTTAAATCTGATGCAAAAAACCATTGAGGGAACTGAAGAGGGAGGACAAGAATGCTAAATTTGCTACAGTAGGATAAAGTGAGTCAATGAAGATGGGCAAGGACAGGGACGAGAACTTTGTATCTCAGAGGATATGGGCCATGGAGTTCTGGATTAGCTAATGTTGGTGAAGGGTTGGAAGGAGGGTTCAGTGAAGAAGGCATTGGAGAAGTCAATCGAAGAAGAAGTGATAATGCATAGATTAGAGTAAGAAAGAAACCTGAACATCTGTATTAGTTGAGATTTTTCTTCATCACTCAGCAGTTTGCTCCAACAGCATCTGTTTTTGCAGAATTTCTCACTGACAAAGACAAACATCTTTTAAAAGTTTTTCACCTCTCTTACTCCTCTAATTGTGCATTGTACCAGGCTGAAAGACCTCAGCAAATGGTGTGCTGAAATCAATGCTCGAGGTCATATTGAAAAAAGAAATTATCTTGGGATGAGTTTCTCTTTTCCACCCCTACCCAGAGTGGCATAGCTGACATCAGGAGCTCAGCATGTGGAGGACTGTGGGCATGAACTTATACACTGCTATTTTATAGCGCTGTGCCCTTGCATTTTGGTTTTTCTTCCTTAGTTTCCTTATGAAATTGTGTTTATCAAGAGGAAGAATGTTTGTTCTGGAAAACTGAGCACTTTCCTATCATGGGGACTCATCAATATCAATCACTCCCGCTTCAGGTATGGTCAGCTATATCAATAATAGATTAAAATGCTTGAGCGCCCCTGTCTGGCTTGCCTATTTCCTATTGTCACGATTTAATAACACTTCCGTAACATTAGGTATTGCCTAAAGTGTGACAGCGACACCCAACAGTCTATTACTCACTGAGCACTTGGACAAACATGAACTGACAGAGAGAGAGCGCCAGGATAGATCTGTAAAGGGTAAATCACGTCTAACAAAACTAGTTGAATTTATTGGGATGGTAACTAACTTGGTAGATAGGGGAGTGTCTATGGATGTTATTTATATGGACTTCCAGAAGGCATTCGACAAGATTCTACACAAGAGACTACAAAAAATGAGCGTGCATGGAATTAGGTAGGGAATTGATTAGAAGGTAGGAGGGAGAGAGAGAGTAGGGATAATGGGTATGTACATAAATTGGTAAAACATTACTACTGGTGTCCCCCAGAGCGCTGTACTCTATTTATAAATGAAGAAATCAAGAGCCAGATTTCCAAGTTTGCTGACACCAAGTTAGGTGGCACAGTAAATAGTGCAGATGTGAGCAGAAAGTTGCAACGGGATATTGATAGATAGAGTGGGCAAAAATATGGCAGATATAGTATAATGTGGGGAAGTGATAGACCAGAGTATTATCTAAATGGTGAGAAGCTTGGAACTGTGGAGGAGCAGAGATTTAGGGGTCCAAGTACAGAAATCACTAAAAGCTAGTGGACAGGTACAAAAAATAATTAAAAAGACTAATGGAATGTTGGTCAAAATCTCAAGAGGGCTGGAATACAAAGGGATGGAAGTGATGTTTCAGTTCCACCAAGTTCTGGTTAAACCCCATCTGGAGCACTGCATTCAATTCTGGACACTACCTCGGGAAGGATATATTGGCCTTGGAGGGGTTGCAGCCCAGATTCACCAGAATGATACCAGGGCTTAAATTATGAGAACAGGTTGCATAGACTAGACTTGCATTCCCTTGAGGATAGAAGATTAAGAGGTGATCTAATTGAGGTTTTTAAAGACAATTAAAGGAGTTGATAGGGTAGATAGAGAGAAACTATTTCCTCTGGTGGGGGAGTCCAGAACAAGGGAGCGTAACCTTAAAATTAGAGCTCGGCCATTCGGGGTGATGTCAGGAAGCACTTCTTCATATAAAGGTTGGTGGAAATCTGGAACTCTCTTCCCCAAAAAGCTGTTGCGGCTGGGTCAACTGAACATTTCAAAACTGAGACTGATGGATTTTTGTCAGGTAAGGTTGTTAAGGGTTACGAAACCAAGGCAGGGAGATGGAGTTAAGATACACATCTGCCATGATCGAATTGAATGATGGAACAGGCTCAAGGGGCTGAACGGCCTACTCCTGTTCTCATATTCCTTTTGGTAAATAGCAGTGGGAGGATTTTATTAATTTTAGTGAATAACATTCAATCCTCCCACTGCTGATGTCACTGTCACATGAGTCACCCAACTCTGCCCACCTCTGCCATTTGTCTTTAACCAAATCTGAAGTTATATTTGAAGTTTAATTTTAATTAATTTCTTTTCCCTTCTTGGGCACTTTACCCATGGTCAGCCCTCCTTAGCATGAACCTATGATCTCCCCACCACTCCACAGCTCCCCTCTCCTTGGCTTCCTCGGCCATATTCCTCAACTCCAATTGCTGTCCAGTTACTGGCTGCAGCCTCTGGCGCCTCTTCACTTCCCTTCCCCACTCAACACCCACTTTTTCTTCACTAGTCCCAGCCATCACTTCATTCCTTAACTGACTTCTACTCCCTTCCAATCCAGTCAGTCAGCCTCTGCCATGCTCCAATACCTACCCTTTCATCAGCTGGTGTTTCAGGAGCCAGAAGCCACTCCTTTTTGCTGTTTCTAGCCTTGCCTTTAGAGTGTCAGCCAGTGGCTCAGTGGGTAGGTAGCTCTCTCGCCTCTGAATCAGAAGGTTGTGGGTTCAAGTCACACTCCAGAGAGTCGAGTACAAAAATCTAGGCTGACACTCCAGTACAGTACTGAGGAAATGTTGCACTGTCAGAGGTGCCGACTTTCTGATAAGACGTTAGCTCTCTCAGGCAGACGTCAAAAGATCCCATGGTATGAGTTCGAAGAGTAGGGGAGTTATCCCCAGTGTACTGGCCAATATTTATCCCTCAAATCAACATCACTGAAACAGATTATCTGGTCATTATCGCATTGCTGTTTTTGGGAGCTTGCTGTGCACAAATTGGCTACCGCATTTCCTACATTACAACACAACAGTGACTACATTTCAAAAAGTACTTAATTGACTGTAAAGAGCTTTGGGACGCCTGGTGGTCGTGAAAGGCGCTATATAAATGCGAGTTTTTTTTTTAAACCTTACCTCCAAACCCAGCTCCACTTCCTTCCCACCCAGCGCATCCATGGAAGACTGCACCTTCAGCAATTAAAATCTGAGGTGCAGCTAAAGCTGCCACTGGTATCCAGCAGTCAATGCAATGGAATTTCAAATGCTTAATGTGGTTAAAGCCCTGAAGATGAACCAGAAGGTTCTAGACAAACATTACTTACCAGGGTTATGGAGCTCCCGACCACCTCTCCCCCATAGTCCAACACCGGCATCTCCGCATCATGGCCATAGGACAGGATGTAGTTCTCCAATTAATTCCGCCAGTCTTACTCCCAAGCTCATGCTTCCCACAACTAGTTCTGCCCCACTTCTTACATTCTCCAATATCTGCAAACTACCCTCACTGCTATACCACAAACTCCACTGCCATTAGAAATTTTAAATCCGTAGCCCCACTCCTTCCAGCCCCCTTCTCAGCTCTGCTTTACACCATACTGTGCCATACTAAAATGCATACCCCCTCAAATATTTGTCCCATTTAGTATGTGAGCAAGCATTTGCACATACCCATGGAAGTTTCCTGCCTGACAACGTCGGGTCTGGCAAAGTGTCCCACTTAACTTTCTATTCACCTCCCACTCAGATGGCTTGATGGATCTTTGAGACAATTAGGAAACAAATTATTGACTAAGATGCTGAAATTGTGCTCCGTAATATTACATACAAACTTCCAACATATTTATCTGAAATTCCTCTCTGTAGACTTGCAAAATATAAACCCATTTATTGCTATCATAAAACGCACTTTGATGCACTGTATGAAAAGATCAAGTCCAGTAAAATACACTAACGTAATAAAGATTTATCTTTTAAACATCTACGAGCACTACTTTCAAGAAACTTGATCATCCCTCAGGGCTACAGCTGTGCTCATCAAAAGAAAGCGTTAATCAGCGGATAATTGCATAATTGACCAATCATCTTCTCATCAGGACCATTATTATGGGCAGGGTGCACTAATATAAATGAATTTGATCTGATTGTTTTGCTTCTACAGAAGAAAGCTGGCGTTGTTTTGCTACCAAAACAAACAGTGACATATTTATTCCAAGTGTTGTGAACGCAGTCAGAGTGACTTGACTTGAAGATTAATAGGGAATGCACGATTCCACAGCCACAGTGTACTATTAGTAGGAGAATGCATTGCCGTGATTAAGCTATTTGGCACACTGAACAATATAGGTCATTCCAAAATCTATTTTTTTTTGTTGTGTACAAAATAACATTCCATAAAAGCCAATGTATTGGTTGCACATATGACTTTTGCATTGGCTGGACATCCAGCAAAAGATTGTTCACATAATTACTGCAGCAATCATACATCCAGGTTTTTAAATCTAATACTTGATGAAGTGTACTCCAGATTTTACATTAATTAGTTTCATCTGGACTAAAACACTTTTTTTGAAGGCAGTGTGGCAGTGGCAGCTTGTTGGTGATCCTCCCGTCAGTTCCAAAGCATATGGCAAGTACCACTTGGAAAAATGTGTTTGTCAAGAGCAACTGTATTGTTACAGCAAGAATTGTGCTTCACTGACAGTACATCATGTCTGCAAATGCTGCAGATGTTTCATCTCTGACCTATTAAAAATATGAGCCTGTTGTCTGAATAGCAATCTCCAAATAGTGATTCAGTTTTAAAACGATGTTGCATCTTTATTTCTCAAACCCATACCTCATTTAGATCTGAAAATGCTTTATGGAATTATCATTTATTAAAGCTTACCATTTTGACAATAGGGGGGGGGAAGAGAATCATTTTCAGCTGAACCATTTAATAAGCAGTGGAGCGGTGCAGAGGATAGAAGATGGCTTCCCTTTCTGGAGGAGTGAACCATCAACGCAGACTGCAGCCAGCTGGCGACTGAGGAACAGCTGGGACAAGGGACATCTGGTCAGGGAAGATCTCTCTGGGTTCATGCACAGGGCTAAGGGTGAATGGGAAGATTTGCTGTCAACTTAGAAGGTGATATAATATTGTATCCTAGAAAAAGAGAGTGTGTTTTGGGGGACGAAATTAGTTGAGGGTGGGAGGGAGAGGTGTGCTCGGAGTGGAGCTAATCTACAGAACAAACAGGAAACTGTTCAAACTCCGTCACCTCCAGTCCAGATCCAAGGTCGTCCCATCCTCTGTCATCGAATTACAGTATGCAGACGACGCTTGCGCCTGCGCACACTGAGGCCGAACTCTAAACCATCGTTAACACCTTCAGCGAAGCGTACGAGAGCATGGGCCTTACACTAAACATCCGTAAGACAAAGGTCCTCTACCAACCTGCCCCCGCCACACAGTACTGCCCCCCGATTATCAAAATCCATGACGAGGCCTTGGACAACGTGGACCACTTTCCACACCTCAGGAGTCTACTGTCAACAAGGGCAGACGTCGATGACGAAGTCCAACACAGCCTTCAGTGTGCCAGTGCAGCCTTCGGTCGCCTGAGGAAGAGAGTGTTTGAAGACCAGGACCTCAAACCCGGCACCAAGCTCATGGTCTACAGAGCAGTAGTAATACCCGCCCTCCTGTATGCTTCAGAGACATGGACCATGTACAGCAGGCACCTCAAAGCACTGGAGAGGTACCACCAACACTGCCACCGCAAGATCCTGCAAATCCATTGGCAGGATAGGCACACCAACATCAGTGTTCTTGCTCAGGCCAACATCCCCAGCATCGAAGCTTTGACCACGCTTGATCAGGTCCGATGGACGGGCCACATCGTCCGCATGCCCGATACGAGACTCCCAAAACAAGCACTCTACTCGGAGCTCCGGCACGGCGAGAGAGCCCCAGGTGGGCAGAGGAAACGCTTCAAGTACCCCCTCAAAGCCTCCTTGAAAAAGTGCAACATCCCCACCGACACCTGGGAATCCCTGGCCCAAGACCACACAAAGTGGAGGAGAAGCATCCAGGAAAGCGTCGAACACCTCGAGTCTCTTCGCCGGGAGCAAGCGGAAGTCAAGCACAAGCAGCGCACGTCAACCCAAGCACCCCACCTACCCGCTCCTTCGACCACCGTCTGCCCCACCTGTGACAGAGACTGTAGGTCCTGCATTGGACTTATCAGTCACCTGAAAACTCATTTTTAGTGTGGAAGCAAGTCATCCTCGGTTCCGAGGGACTGCCTAAGAGAGAAGAGATGTAATATTGTATCCTAGAAAAAGAAGAGAGAGTGTTTTGGGGGGGGGGGGGCGAAATTAGTTGAGGGTGGGAGGGAGAGGTGTGCTCGAAGTTCTGGCAGTGGTCCAAGATATACTGGCGTGTCTAGTGGCAATAGCCCTAATAAGCAATGATAAAGGTTGACTCTCTGTAACTGAATTGTTGATCATTGGGAGTATTGCTGTTGGATGCAAAGGGTGTGCCTTGGACTTGCATTATACATCCTATTAATTTTGCAAGCGCAATTTAGGCAAATTTGATCACATCCCTTCTCTCTTCCCCCCGCCCCCTCCACCATATTACCTACATTAAAACAGTGACTACACTTCAAAAGGTACTTAATTGGCTGTAAAGCGCTTTGAAACGTGCGGTGGTCGTGAAAGGCGTTATATAAATGCAAGTCTATCATTCACATGCATGCAGTATCGGGTTATTTTAAAAAAGCTATTTTTTTAATTTTCTTTCCCTGCCTGTTTTTCTTTTCCCTGTTCTCACACTGCACTCGTTCTTTTCCACATAAATGTGGAAGTTTTTGACCTGCTGTTGAAACATGGTTTGATTATGCTTGTGCACTTGTATGCCCTTTCCTTCAAACTGTGAGTAATGTGGATGTCGGAGTAGATATTGATGAAAACCACACACTGGGAAATTCAGTGTTACATTTTGTTTCCTTTTGTGGCAACCTCACGGTGGACGCCAATGGTAAGTCTGCCCTGCCATTCGTGTGCGATATCTGCACTGTAGGTTCAACAATTATGTCATATTATTGGAAGTTTATCAAATGAATATCAAGAGTTAATTTTCAGGAATCAATATGTCACAACAGATTAACATTTTTTAATACACGTTGAAAATTCCACAGGTCCTTTTTTGAAGCAGGACTTGAATCTGCAACTACGGCAAATGGTAGAGCATTCAAATCGTTTGCTTAGCAACCTATGGTGGTAATAATAGAGTACTGCAACATTACTGACTATAGTTACTCAGTACCAAAAGGTGCCTGATCTCTCGCTCACCAAGAAAAGTTCCGTCCTTGTTTGAGACAGATGTTCAAATAAATTATTTTAAAAATTCAAAAAGAAAATGTGATGCAACTGACGAGGATGACCAGAATAATTCAATGTGCATGAAGTTACCAAAAAAGGGATCAAACGATAACATGTTTTTTGTTGGAAAACAGATCAAGAGGGAAAACATGATCCTACGTGTCTTTGAAATTAGGAAAGATATGGATGAAGTTGAAATGAGCAAAATATTTAACTTGGACAACTAAAGGAGACAAGCACAAAATTCACAACTCTTGACTGAAGTTAGAGATTAGATAAAACTTGATTTCCTCCCAAAGGAGAGTGGATATTGGAAAAACCTCCCGGTGAAGAAAGTTGATGTGTGGTCAGTTTGAGACTTTTACACGGTAGCTGGATCAGTATCTGTTGAGGAGGATAATTGAAGGTTAGAGAGATTATAATCGCACTACTTTGGGTTCCCCCCCCCCCGGAGGTACAGGGAAAGAACTTCAGCCCTAAAATTACACTGTGGGATACTAGTGTGCGAATAATTAACACGCTCATCTGAAATTCTTCTGTTATTTTAGTGGACACACTTAGAATAAATGGGTTATTGCCTCCACTCATAGTGGAGAGAGAATTTCAAACAAATGTATTGATTGTTGATATGCTGTTAATCCATGGTATCATTTCAGGGCTCAGTATTTCTTAAAAAAAAGGGAAAAGGAAACCATGATAAAATAATCATACATAGACACTGGATAGAGCTCGGTTGATGGGCTGAATGGCCTTTTCCCACTCTGAACTCTAAATTGAACCACATACATTATGGTGTCCTAAGTGTATGGACAATTTCTCTTTTTTTTTTGCAATAAAACAAATCTGTTCTACCCCAAAAATATATTGGTTTTGTATTGTCAATAGATTATTACTACCATAGCTGCTTTGATTGATAAGAATATATGATTTTCAAAACAGTCACTATTCTCTTTGATGGCTGCAAAAGTAATCCTGGCAAGTGGTTAAATCAGACTTCTGAAAAGATAACATCAGTTTTAGCAGTGATGTTTTCTCAAGGGAACCAGCACTGTGGTCAACTTTCGTGATTTTTTAGCATACGCCTTTTGAATTGAAGAACCTTGAACTGACTCCCACAAGCTTTTTAACTAACCGTTTCCTGCTATTGAAACTAACGAGTAATTTTAATGCCCTCCCCAGGGCTGCCTATTACTTTACTAATGCATACTAGTGTCTTTGTCATCTGTAACTGAGTTACTCCCCCTATGAGGCAATGCACTGAACGTCTCATCCTCAACAGAAAGCGAGCAAAAGAAAAAGAGAACAATGTCGCTTTGCTATAAAAGAATGGAAAATCAACCGTCATTGTAATTCTGACTCTCGGCAACAATATCTCATCCTAAAACATATTCTGGGGCATCTGTTACATGGTTTCATTAAGTTCTGAATTATAAACAGGTTTACACAATTCAACACTGGGAATATATTTACAGTATATTAATGGAAATCACCTGAGACATTATTGTATTACATTTTGCACATTTTATTTGATTGCTGGTATTCCAGCAATTTTGGTTTGACGCAGCACGTTGAGCTACAGCTCTTGCGTTCCTCACACCAACTGTAAACAAGACTGGTCTTGTGTGGCACTATAAATCAGCCAACTGCCATGGTCTTTGAGAATTACTTGCTGCTTTTCCCCTGGTTCAACTATTACTGTTACTCTGTTCCTTCTGTCTGTGCCAGCGAATTGACTGAGGTTATAAAAACTGGCAAGAGCTTTCCTACCTCACAACTGTCTGCCGGGTCAGAGCTGGTACTGTAACTTGCTTTAATTCTGCTGCTTTTCATAACTATTCTGTAGAATGCACAGAGCCCTTTTCAAAATCTGAAGGATCTCAAACCAACTTTAGGCTGTACCTCTGGAAATCCACCATCAGACCTCCTAAATGTGACTATTGAGAAGAACTGTTAGTTGCTATCTTCTTGGCCCTTCTGCCACCTTGAAAAACGATTTCTTGAGATTTCTGTGAATCCTACATTCCACTACTCTTCTATCCTGATAGCTCAATTGCTAGTTTTCAAACAAACAGAGAGCTGGTCATTACACCCCATTTTTTCCCTTTTCTCCATAATTTTGATGATCCTGGCAATGGATTTTCCAGTGCCATCTTTACAGTCTCTCCCACCCGACCTTTCCTTCTTGCAGGAAATCCTCTCATCCATAAAAAAGTTGATCCCTTTTACCTTTCCAACTACTACCCTCTTGTGTTTACATCCGTAATTTGTAAAGTAATGGAAACTGCTGCTAACCTGAAGTTCTGAACTAATCGGAGGTCTCCAGTCCGGGTTTCAGCATGTTGGCAGCACTGTTTTCACAAAGGCTGTTGACTGGTGCTTTGTTTCATGGGTGTTGCACTTCTGGAGCTCTGCTCTTGAACACTTTGGTAATAAATTTGTCATCACCTTACACATTGCAAATCTTTTGTCAGGACAAGGTACTACGCATTCCTGAACAAGTTATTATATGGTCTTCCAACCAATGTTTGCTTTATGGCTATTTAGTATTTTCTCGACAGTTCATCCTCTGCCTATTTTGACATCAATTCAGGAATTCCCCAGGGCTCACCATATTCTTCACCATATCGATGACCTCTTCCACTCATCATCCAACCCATGCATAACTTCCATCAGGTCACATGTTCCCAGTGCGCATTGCCTTCATTTCTTTTCAATTTGATGTTGAATCACTAAATCTTTTGATTTCCTCTATGCCCTTCAATAGTATAATATGAACGTACAAGATATGAAATACAGTAAAAGACCATGCCGTCCACTAAGCCTTATCCATACAGTAATTTGTGCACACCAGACCCCCAATCCACGTGCACTCTCCCCCTAACAATCAGCCACACAAACTTCCGGCCAATTTAGCAAAAAAGAAAAATGGAAAATTAATTTCTGACACCCAAAGGCAATCAAACAAGTTTCAGGAAATCATGGTGACTGGGAGACACATTCTCCAATATCCATCCACCTGCCATACGCAGTTATGTTGACCACACTCAGGAATTTGTCCAGCTCTCAATGAACATTTTTGGTTCTTTCAGTTCTACTCAGACAGTTTTTCCATGTCCCTTTCAACCCCAGCCAATAACTACCACCTCTAACCTTTGATGATTAGTTCATTTCCATCTATTTGGCCTCACTTTCACTTTTGATCTGAAACAGAATTCCTGAAACGCCTTGGTTTCTAAACAAGCCTCAAGAAAGCTTCCTCCTTCATGCTCATACATTCTCCTCAACAAGTCTCAATTCCCTAAGAAGCCGAAGACCTTCCCATATCTGAGGGAGGTTCTGCCAGCACCAAACTGGACAGGATACAAGAATCAGCTTACTGTTCATCAGACAATTTCTCTCTCTCATCTCGAACTTATTTCTTATCTTTCTCTGTGATCAATACAATTATCATTGCTCCATGGAACTCCGAGTTTCAAATATGCCATCCTACACCTTCCTGTATCCTCACCGTCAAACAATCAACTCTCATCCTGCCCACACTCATTCTCTTCCATGAAATCATAACTCTAGAATGGTAAATGGTGCTGGGGACATTATCCTCAACCAGTTTATTGGTCTGCATAGCTTTGGAAATAATTTTTTTGCTGTCTGTGTGTTACTGACATCAAAAACAAAATGGGAAAGTTTATTTTAGAATTCCTTTATAATTTTGCGATAAATAGGGAACATAGGAAATCTTTCCACTACGGTTACAATGTTATTAACACATAGCGATTAAAGGAAATATTCCTACTCAGCGTTAGTGACGTCGTGAACAGAGTGAAATTTCCTAAAATGTAACGACCAGAGGAAATCTTCCCTCAGATGCAGGAAATGGATTTAATCAGGAACCTGTTGAACAGATTTATAACATTCCAACAGTAGGCATGTCATAAAACACTGAAGATGCCAATTTAAAAAAAGTAGTACTGAGCTTTCTTGAAATTTTCTAGCCATTTTTCCCACCTTCTTTGCCCTAGCGTATCTGTCAATGAAACGTGAATGACACATTGAGATGGGCAGGCAAACGTTCAGTCCCCGACTGAGGAACAAACCGAACTTGTACCAGACGAGTTTCTTCTTTCTCTCTAGTTCCTATTTGTACTAGAAAATAATTCTTGAATGTTAAATAGGCTTTATTTCTTCTATGTTTTTGTCTGTGCATCATTTGCATCTTATTTCACCTTTCTCTGTCCCTTAATTCATTTGTTTTAAATCTTTTTGCTACTTTTTCTGTTATTTTCTTCTATTTTCCTTTTTTAGTTTTTGGCAAGTCTTCCAGTTGTGTTTTTTTTCTCTTCGATGTACATTATTTTCTTAATATTTCTTTCTATTGGTCTTTATTTCTCTGACTGGTCAGAGTGTTTCCTTTCAAATATTCCAATTTTGATTAAGATCAATAAGTAGCTATGCGGAAAGGGAGAAAAAGGGGAGGGAGAAAGAGGGGGGGGGGGAGAGAGAAAGAAAGGGGGGAAGGAAGAAAGAGGGGAGGAAACGAAAGACTGGAGCTGAGTATCAAACAGCAGCAAGAGAGGCCAATACTTGGTGTGGTGAGATTGGAGATTTCAGAAATGAGTGGGGTGAGTAGGGAAAGATGCTGGAAAGAGATTATAATGTTGCAAACCAGTTTACTGCCCTGCAGCTATTTCTAACAGCCAGGTTCACTCACCAACAGACACATGCATTTTCATATTGCTACTGTAACATGGTAACGAAAGCTATCTCATCACCATTACATGGCTAGAATACAGAATCTGAACTTTGATTTTGATTTTGAAAACCATCAGACATAGCAAAATCAATACTAACATTTATTTTCTGTTTCCACTGCTGTGGTAATTTTTCCACGCCAACTCTTTGCTCAGTATCTAAGCTATGTGAAACTATTAGAGATAGTGATATATAGACACATTGACAGGGGGCAGCTTCACATAGAGTCCTTTCAAGTCTCACTAAAAATAGCACTGGTCTCAGTTGCATGTACGACAGTCAAAGTAAGGAACAACATTTCAGCACTAATAGTAAATATTATGCATCAAACAGAATTTCAAGCTTTTTCTTGCACCTAATTGCCCTTGGTTCTTTCTGGCTGCATCAATAATAAACTGTATCTGGAGATTCCCCACCAGGCTCTCCTGCATTTAGTAGATTTAAAGCAATCTTTTATTTATTACAATAAAGTTTGGTTCCGTCAATTGCAAATTTATTTGGTTTTGGTCACAAACAAATCAAAGGTGCTAAAGCTGCCAAACAGGTGAAGTGCACTGATAAAATCTCTCAGTTCGATATGAAAATGCAGCCCACTTCAACCCCAAAAATCAGCTGCACAAGCACAACACCAACATTACAATTCTAATTAAATTCCGGCGCTAAAGAGATAAAAGAGCAACATGTTAGTTGAAAGTAGTTAGAACTTCTTTAATTAGAAATTGCTTCTATCTGTTTTGTACAAGAACATTATTAATAATACCTCTACAACCCACTGCTGCTAATCATCTCCATTCAAGGGATTGTCAATACAAGTTACAGTTACTTGTCACTTATTTCCCTCCTCTACATTACATTCATTAACCAAAAGAGCTATTTGAAAGGACATTCTCCACCCACTTCAGAAATATACACATCGTGTTGCAGGATTGGAGATTCACAGATTTTATTTTTTAGTTACACAATGGCACTAACATTATGGTTGGTGGCGTAGCTAAGGAGTACACCGCCGACCTGCGAAAGAAATCCGCACTTACCTGGTATGAGGCCCCCTTCCAAAACTTGTGTTGTTTCGCGCAGCATAGTGACCCACGGATCCCGTGGGGCGGTGCACCAATCAGGAAACAGAAATTGCCGATGCCCATTCCTGATTTTTTAGTATCACTCACCCCAGTTATATTAATAAATAAATCAATCTCTCATTCTTGGTAGATTGTTTTCACCCTTTGCCTATTTGTCTCTGCGAGTTGTGTTGGGATCAGGAGATAGTTAGGTGGATATAGATATATTTTTTAAATTTAATCACGGGTGTATATTTCAAGCTGCTGCATATCCCCCCTCCTCTCACGCTGTGTGATCAGGCTCCTGCGCCTGTTTGCACCAGCCATAAAACTTTCCTGCATAATTGCTGGACAGTTGTTGGGTAAGTAGCCCAACTCTGCGCCAGCAATGAGGATTTCACAGTCACAGCGGATGATCTGTCAAGTCGGTACTTGACAGATCACAAGTTCAGGATTTAGCGTATGCACTTCAATTTCAAAGGCAGTACGCCATCATACCGACCGCAAATTCTGCCCCAGTGTTATATGAGAGAGAGCACAAGAAATAGGATTGTGGTCAGTGACCATGCAGGGCAGGCGTGTTTTCAATGTATGCTGCCAGTTCCCAGCTTTATCGTGACGAGACTTGCCAAGATCAACAGAGCTCGAGGCAGGTGGCTTGGCATTACACACTTCACAGGCTTCAACAGTCTCTCAAAAACCTTTGATATGTTCAATTTCACACTTTCCATTTACTTATGTGCTCTGATTACATTGCCTGAAGCACTAGGCAAGGTTATGAATTGTTCCTAAAAATGTATTTTCATCATAGACTGAGCTTCATATTGTATATAAGGGACTTATAAGTAAATGTCACTGTGCTGATGCACTGTGAAATGGCTAAGCATCTCAGGCAGCTTTCTATCAGCCACTATCTGTTAGCCCAGTGGGCTCCACCAAAAGTGAATTGTGCACCTCTGAATGAGTGCCAGTGGCAGTGGGAAAATAAAGCAATTTAGTCTGCAGACTTGTACAAGCAATGGGAGAGGTATAATGGATAACCAAATATACTTAATTGCCTTGAAATTACTGTTGGCCACATTAGCAGATAAATGCATAAAATGTTCGCACAATATGCCTTTGCCCATTATTTTAATACAGGCATTAACTAGTTTATTTAAAATGCATTAATGCCTCCACTCAAATTGCACAGAGGAATATCATATGTGTTCAACATTTGTCTGTTATTTTTGTCCTACCTCAATGTCTAGTTTAATATGTGCTACCATAACAAGTTATGTACCAACCTATACATATAACTGGTTAGATAACCTGCACAGCACAGTGATGTGACTCATGATGTCACCTTTTATAATCCTGGTTTCATATGAAATCTTGACCCTTTTTTAATTAGCCAGTGTACTTACTGTGTCTGCTGCCCTTCTCCGCAGTGAGATAACTGGCTATGTGTAAGGCTGCTGCACTTACTGATCTTCAAACCTGTTAAGGGGAAGATCTCGTGACTATATGTATTTACTGGTGACCTAAATCCATAAATTCCATGAGCCAGTACATAATTTAGACAATAGCCACCTAATAATTTATCAGCAGAAATACATCTGGACTTACTGTCAGCACCTTGCCATTCCTTCTGCACCACTAGTTCAATATCACCTCTCAGGATTGAAGGTGCTGGGAATAATTTTCAACCAACTGCTGGAGCATAAAACTGGCTGTGCAGGTCAGGTGCCTATTATAGAAAATATCTGATTTTCCTTTCAAAGGAAAATCAAGCAGTTTCTATAACAGGTGCTCGACTTGCAATGTCAGTTTTACACTTCAGGGGTAAGTTGAAAATTACCCTCACTGTATCTGAAACGGACAGTCTCGGTAATGTTTCCCGGATCTTCATCGATAGTCCCATCACCATCTCCACGACAGCCTCAATTTGACTCCTACTTTGCATTCAGAGTATTTACAAAAACATGGAGTAGCACATATCGTATCATCAGTCAGGTCCAAACCTTAAAGAGCAGGATTATCAAAGATACATCAAACAATATTGAATCATCCAGTGCAATTTGGCAAAAGCTATTGAGCAATTTCTCTGAGCAATTTTAGGCCTTCAAAACACAAAAACAACTGACACCATCTCACAACTATAATGGCTCAGTTGTAATTAACCATTAGTAGACGTACAGTGTGTGTGCCCATCAAGGTTGTAGACAACGAGACTGCTTAGTGAGGCCCAGTTTCAGCATCTGAAAGCCTTTCCACCATCTACAAGGCACAAGTCAGGAGTGTGATGGAATACTCTCCACTTGCCTGGATGAGTGCAGCTCCAACAACACTCAAGAAGCTCGACACCATCCAAGACAAAGCAGCCCGTTTGATCGGCACCCTATCCACCACCTTAAACATTCACTCCCTCCACCACCGGCATACCGTGGCTGCAGTGTGTACCACCTACATGATGCACTATAGCAACTCGCCAAGGCTTCTTCAACAGCCCAAACCCGCAACCTCTACCATCTCGAAGGACATGGACAGCGGGTGCATGGGAACACCATCACCTCCAAGCTCCCCTCCAAGTCATACACCATCCTGACTTGGAAATATATTGCTGTTCTTTCATCGTCGCTGGGTCAAAATCCTGGAACTCCCTCCCTAACAGCGCTATGGGGGTACCTTCACCGCACAAACTGCAACGGTTCAAGACGGCGGCTCACCACCACCTTCTCAAGGGCAATTAGGGATGGGCAATAAATGCTGGCCTTGCCAGTGATGCCCACATCCCAGGAACAAATTAAAAAAAGTATCTGACCATGGGTGATAATCCTTTAGCGAGGCTACCCAGTGTTTAAGTTGGTACAGATGTAGAAAACGGATCATTTCCCAAATGATTCATCAAAGACAAGAAGTTTACAATGGGTCAGTTTGGAAAATAATTTCCTACCAGCACATCCCTCATCTGATGGCCTCTATTTTCAGTTTAATGAATATTTACATGTACTTTATTCTTGGGTCTACTGACAGTGGGACATAGTTGGCTTTAGTACCACCGCAATGCTCAATTGATGGTTCATTCTGACTATTTATTATTCTCTTCCCCTCCATCTATCTGTCTAAAGTTACAAGCTTTCATGCTGCACTACAGGGAATATGACACTTGTATTATGCATTCAAAAAACATACACTGCAGATCTCTCTCAGTTCTGCATGTGTAATATTGTACATATCGAGGGTTGACAGGGTCAGAAGTATCTTTAGTGGAGGGCTCATGTCTACATGTATTTGAAGACTAACGTTTTCAGAATATTTTAATTCACCACCTTGAATCACTGCCAGCTCCATCAATATTTAAATAGCCAAGGAGGAATAGCTGAAGAGGAACTCATGTTTCAAAATTGCATTCCAGTGAGCTGGTGTAAATTTTTCTGTCTATCCATTCGTAAAGGAGCTATTGGCTCAACTACTGTTGGCTTGCCTTTTTCCAAATGTGTATGACCGACTTGGAACTTAAAAAAAAGTACAAATTTCCTGTGTGCAATGTTCTTTTGTCTAGAGGTATTTTCTGCAGGTGTCCCTTGTGCTTTTCTGGCAACTATAGCCTAGAAATTACTGTTGGAGTGATATTAGCAGATGAACACTGAATTTGTTCATATATTGGCAAGAGTGAAGCATTCGTCTTTAGCTCCCATCATAAACTCAACACCGCTACTGACCACATATCACTCCCCAGCCACGGTCTCAGGCTGAACCAGATTGTTCAAATCTTGGCATCCTATTAGACCCCAAGCTGAGCTTCTTACCCCATTTCCTCTGCGTCACAAAGGCCGCCTACTTCCACCATTGTAACCTTACCAAGCTCAGCCCATCTGCCACTGAAACCATCATAAATGCTTTGTCACCTCCAGATTTGACTTTTCCAATTCTCTCTTGGCGAGCCTCCCATCCTCCACCCACTCTAAATTTCAGTTCATGCATAACTCTACTGCCCAAATCCTATCCCACACTTGGGCCACAAATTTGCCAGCGCTCAGAGGGCGGGTTTGGAGGCGGGTCCGCTGTCAAAATCGCAAAGATTGACAGCAGGTAGGAAACCCGCTGTCAACCCGCCTCCATGCGAGTCTCCCAGGTGTCAGGTCTGTCAGCGGAGAACTGACCCGACACCAAGCGGCGGGGATACAATTAAGCTAGTTAAGTGGCTTGCTAAGAGGCAATTTCATACTATTTTGAGGCTTCCTTCGATTTTTTACGTGCTCCCCCATGGGTTACCCACTACTCGGGGAACACGCCAGCTCACCCTGCTGTGAGTTGAGTCTGCTCTGATGTTTCGGACAGCTGCAGAAGTGGTGTAAAGGATGCCAGTTTGCAGATGGTCAGTTTCAGAGCGCAGAAACTGTTGGTTACTGCATGTGTAACACATATAGAGATTTCTTTAGCTTGCAAGTGTTTAGAGGCAACTGTATGTCCAGTGCCACCTCACTGGAACAACCTCTCTCACCATTGACAGATCGCTTCTGTCATCTCACCTGCAGCTGCCATCTAGTGCAGCAACATCGGAGCCAATTAAACAATCAGACCTTGGTCCTCTGAATCCTTCCACGATCAGCCACAACATCACCAGGAACACCAACATCACCATCCTTCTCGCCATCACCTGATGCTGCACAGGACACAGGGCATCAGCCCCTGACAACATTGCTGCCCGGGAGGCCAGCGATGGCATCACCATGACCAGATTTACTTCACTTGACGCTGTTAACCCTGGCTGCCACATGATGCGCCAGGTTGACTAAATCCCACACCAGCACCGTGAAGCATCCCTTTAATGTCCAAGCCATTCCATGCACACACATCACTATAGCGGGGGGTGGGCGGGGGAAGTTATGTCTCAACATTCACTGGAACTCAGTAAGACACTTCTCAAGGTGCACACAGATCTGTCCAATAAGAGGCTGTGATGAAAATATAGATTTCACTGTATGACAACACATTACCAGAAACTTCACATGGACATTGGCTACACCTCTCAAGTGCCTACCCTTGTGTGTTGTTAGTTGGTATGCTTGCAGTAGGACGAGGGTGAGTGTGAGGGGTAGCGAGTGAGATGGGGAAGTGATAATGTTGATAGAGGGGGTTGGGTGGAGGTGCAAGCTAAGTTGGTGTGAGTAAGGATGTGCAGGAGAAGGGTATGGAAGACAGAGTGATGGGGATGTGTTGAGTGGCACAGCAGGATGAGGTTGGGTGTGGCTTTGCAGTAACGTTTCGTGATCCACTAAGATCACTGAAAGGTTGGCACCACTGCAGCCAGGGGCCCCTGACGACAACCCTGCTTTTGCCCAACCTGTGCAATGTGCAACCAGGCTGCATTGGTGTCCTGGGGAGGTCTCTTCCACCCTTGGAAGGGAAGAGAACCTCCCTGCGTGCTGTGACTCCTTCCATAAGCATATGGAGGGAGTCATCAGAGCCTGGGTGCAAGCGTCCACCTTTGTGCAGTGCTCGGCCTTATTTGCAGCACCTCAATGCTATCAAACACTGACAGAACAACTGTCAAACTCAATGTGGACGTGGTCCCTTTTAAGGAAACCGGCTGAGGACGCGTCATCAAATGACGTCATCAGACCCGCTTCCTGTTAATTGGCCGGGAAGCCTGGAGGGCGAGCTTAACTAGGCTAATCAAGGAAAAATCCCTTTGACAGAGTGGCTGCAGCCAGGATCGTGACTGGAACCCGGAAACCAGCTCTCGCCACCATTCCGCCTCTGCTGGGAAATACGTGGCCACGTCCCACTCACCCATCACTCCTCTCCTCACTGACCTACAATGGCCCCCACTTCATGAACACCTCAAATTTAAAATTATTATCCCTATATTTAAATCCCTCCACAGTCTTGCCTCTCCCCATCTCTGTAACCTCCTCCAGTCGTACACGCCATCTATAACCCTCTGACTAGGTCCCACTCTCTGGCATTCCTTCCCTTAATCCCTTGACATCTCCACCCTTAAAGCCTTCCTTAAACCCACCACTTGTACCAAGCTTTTGGTCATCTTCTAATCTCTCCTTCTTTGGCTCAGCACCACTGAAGCACCTTGGGATGTGATTTTATTTTAAAGATGCTATATAAATCAAGTTGTAGTTGCATTACATGCCTTTGTCTGTTATTTTTGTAGAAATGTTAACTCATTTGAAATAAGTAGGCTAAAGCTTGCATTTAAGCAGTTGAGCAAAGAAATGTCATACAAATGAATTAAGCATTAATCTACAAATATCACCAAGTCATTTCTAAACTTTTGGATTTTATAACATTTATTATCATAAGTAATTAAACTTTAGAAATTCTTCTACAAAAAAAAAATGGATTGCTTTTGGTTTCCAAAGCAGACGGTTTACATAAATCGACACTGCACTTTATACCATTGACCGGATTCACAGACTACTTGAAGAGTGATGGATAAATAGAGCAATATCCTGATTACTTTCCAGCGACACTTGCTAGAAAGTATGTGTGTGGATGTCAGATGACAACAGGTTCAAGCTCAATTCTGATGAGCCCCCCACATAGTTCAATAGCTTGTCAACACTCATGGTCCAACCAAATATGAAGAATAATTGCTGTAATTTTCAAAACAGACTCAAGTCGATATTGTTTCAGAAATTTGTTCCTGGACTGTTTCATATGCCAAATTGGATTTATTCATACTTGTTGGATCTCACCAGGTTAACTTAAGATATATTATACATGGGATGCATTGTTCGGCTCATGAGACATTATGAATTATGATAGATTTTCATTTAAGTGCTGCTCACTCCTTGTATGGGCAGCCTCGAATTTTAAACGGAACATCGCTGCTTTCCCTTCATCGGTGCTCCAGAGAAAATCATGTTGGGAACAATTAACCTTCTCTGAACAATCACACATGTGCATTGATACAGACAGAAGATCAAAACTAATCACTTGTAACAATCTCTTCAAAACACTATATCGTGGCAATCAATTTGGAACATCAATGTTCAGTGACACAAGCAGGTAGATTGTGGGTTCAGGTCTGCAATCCGCTACCCTCAGTGGGCACCAAAATGGAGGTGGGATGGCTGGGGGAGGAGATGGAGGAGAAAAAAATTGGAAATAAAAGTTATCCCTTTGATGTTTTTGTGCACCGCAAAGCAGCCTGTTCACAGCAGTACAGGCAGAGACAGGGAAAAGGTCTCCCACCTCCTTCTTGCATGGCCCAAGAAGTTGAGAAAATAGTGAGAAAAATAAAGAGGCAAATAAAAAGCTCTTGCAATCACAGCTATGACAACTGCTTTGCTGCTTGACATCTTCTATGAATCAACATTTGTTTATAAAGATTTCTCTCAACTCATGAACATATGAAAAAGGACAGGAAAAGACCAACTGGATCACTGAGCCTATTCCATCTTGACATGACGCAATCTACATGCATCATCAATCCAATCCACCCTCTCGGTCAAATCGTAGGCCAATTTAGGTAAAATTCTGGAAAGTTCCTCTCCAACCCCTGAAGGCAATCAAGCAAGCTCTAGGAACTCGGAGTATTGCCGGATATCACTAACCCAGCTACCTTCTGTAGCTTGAAATGTTTCCAACATAAAGGAACTTGTACAGCTCCCTTTAGAAGACCTGCAGTATATCCAGACTTAGCCTGTGTACTGGCAGCATTTTCCAGGGGTCAATGATTCTCCAAGGAAAAGACTTTATCCTCACAACTAACGTAAGTCTTTGCATTTGTAACTCGTACTGATGTCCCGAAGTCCTCTGCTGCCTCTCTAGCTCAAATAACCAGACCACTTGGACAGAATGTAATGCCTTTGTTAATTTAAAGACCGCAATCATATCCCCTCCAAGTCTACATTTTTCCAGAGTAAAGAGGCCCAGTCCCCCAAAGCCTATCTTGTTAACTACAGGCTCTTAAACTAGGTATCAATTGAATGAGCCTCTTCTGCATCTTTTTCAGGTCCTTGATATCCCCTGCCATGTGCAGGAACCAAAGCTTGACAATATTGAAGATGCAGCTGAATTAAGCCCTTACATAAAAAAGGATGGTACTTCCAGTTTTATATTTAATTATCCTCGCTATATACGCTAAGCCTTATTTACTTTCACAACAGCCTTGTGATGCTGGTCATGGACGTTCAGGTTTCACAAGCTACAACCCCAGGTCTTTCCACCTCCGAGAAGCCTTGAATAGGCAACCCTGCATAGTGTATACATGCCTCGAATTACCCTCCTCAAATGTACCACGCTGCACTAGTAACACTGAAAAACATCTTTTGCATAGAGGCCCATTCCCCCTAATGCGTCTAGATCCACGTGTAGAATATTTACTTCATTTAAGGTCCTAACTCCCGCACATATCTTCAGATCATCAGCAAAATAGCGGACGGTTTACCTTATTTTTGTCCTGGTTAGAATTTTTGATTATACGGCCAGAACAGGACAGAAATAGAAACCAAGTGAGCGATACCATTGAACAGATTTATCCAGTGGGCAGGCAGTCAGGAGTGTGATGGAATACTCTCCACTTGCCTGGATGAGTGCAGCTCCAACACTCAAGAAGCTCGACACCATCCAGGATAAAGCAACCCACTTGATCGGCACCCCCTCTACTCCCTTAAACATTCACTCCCTCCACCACCGGCGTACCGTGGCTGCAGTGTGTACCATCTACAAGGTGCACTGCAGCAACTCACCAAGGCTTCTTTGGCAGCACCTCCTGAACCCACAACCTCTTCCACCTAGAAGGGCAAGAGCAGCAGACACATGGGAACACCACCACCTCCAAGTTCCCCTCCAAGTCACACACCATCCTGACTTGAAAGTATATCGCCGATCCTTCATCGTCACTGGGTCAAAATCCTGGAACTCCCTCCCTAACAGCACTGTGGGAGTAGCCGCACCACACAGACTGCAGCAGTTCAAGAAGGCAGCTCACCACCACCTTCTCAAGGGCAACTAGGGATGGGCAATAAATGCTGGCCTTGCCAGCGACGCCCACATCCCATAAAAAAAAAAATTAAAAAAAAATCAGGCACATGGTTCCTAATGAGTACCCTCAACAAGTCATAGCATCATTGAACATTACAGCACAGGAGGCCGCCACTCGGCCCATCGAGTCTGCGCCAGCTCTTTTGAAGAGCAATCCAGTTAGTCCCACTCCCCCGCCAGCTCTTTCCCCATATCCCTGCACTTTTTTTCCTCCTTGAAGTATTTATCCAATTCCCTTTTGAAAACTACTATAGAATCAAAATCCACCACTCTATTAGGCAGTGCATTCCAAATCCTAACCACTCGTGGCGTAAAATAGTTTTTCCTCATGTCGCCTCTGGTTCTTTTGCCAATCACCTTAAATCCGTGTCCACTGGTTATCGAACCTTCAGCCATTGGAAACAGTTTCTCTTCTTTTACACCTTGCAGGTGAAACAACAATTTACTTGTACTTCTTTCAATTTAATATACTGTATTCACTGCTCATGATGCGGTCTCCTGTACATTGGGGAGCCCAAACGCAGATTGGGCGATCGCTTTACGGAATACCTCCATTCAGTCCGCAAGCGTGACCCGGAGCTTTCGGTCGCTTGTCATTTTAATTCTCCACTCCCACTCTGGCCTCTGCCTCCTACACTGTTCCAATGAAGCTCAACGGAAGCTCGAGGAACAGCACCTCATCTCTCGATTAGGCACTTTACAACCTTCCAGACTCAACATGCAGTTCAACAATTTCAGACTATAACCACTTTTCAGACAGCAGCTGCTGGTAATGATTCTGCTGTTCCCATTTACACCTCCTCTAGACCCATCTTTTGTTTCTTTACTTGTCCCATTACCACCCCTTTTGCCTCGCACCATCATCCCTTTTGTCATTTAATCGCTCCTGTCTTCCACCCTATCACAGACCTTCCCTTTTGTTCTTTCCTCCCCTCACTTAAGGGAACGGTAGCATAGTGGTTAACTTTCCGGGCTAGTAATCCAGAGGCCTGAACTAATCAGTGCACAAGTTCATAATCCCACCATGGCAGCTGGGGAATTTAAATTCAGTTAATTAAATAAATCTGGAATAAAAAGCTAGTCTCAGTAATAGTGACTAACAAAACACCAGATGGTTCTGGCTCACTAATGTCCTTTAGGGAAGGAAATCTGCCACCCTTACCCAGCCTGGCTGCATATGACTCCAGACCCACAGCAATGTGACTGACTCTTAACTGCCCTCGGAAATGGCCTAGCAAGCCACCCAAGTTGTAAGATGGCTCAACACCACCTTCTCAAAGGCAATTAGGGATGGGCAATAAATGCTGGCCTTGCTAGTGATGCCCACATCCCATGAACGACTGGAAAAAAAACCCTCTTTACTTGCTTAAAGCCTGTTACATCTCTAACTTTTCCCAGTTCTGACGAAGGGTCATCAACCTGAAACATTAACTCTTTCTCTCACCACAGATGCTGCCTGACCTGCTGAGTGTTTCCAGCATTTTCTGTTTTTATTTCTCTTGATTAAGCTATCTAAAACTTTCATAATTTTAAATCTACATCCTAGGGTACTTAAGGAAGTGGCCCTAGAAATAGTAGAAGCATTGCTGGTCATCTTTCAAAATTCTATAGACTCTGGAACAGTTCCCATGGATTGGAGGGTAGCTAATGTAACCCCACTATTTAAAAAAGGTGGTAGAGAGAAAACGGGGAATTATAGACCAGTAAGCCTGACATCGGTAGTGGGCAAAATGCTAGAGTCCATTATAAAAGATGTAATAGCAGAGCACTTGGAAAACAGTGACAGGATCGGACAAAGTCAACATGGATTTACAAAAGGTAAATCGTGCCCGACTAATCTACTGGAATTTTTTGAGGATGTAACTGGTAGAATAGATAAGGGAGAACCAGTGGATGTGGTGTATTTGGACTTTCAGAAGGCTTTCGATAAGGTCCCGCATGAGAGATTAGCGTGCAAAGTTAAAGCACATGGGATTGGGGGTAAGGTACTGATTTGGATAGAGAACTGGTTGGCAGACAGGAAGCAAAGAGTTGGAATAAACGGGTCTTTTTCCGAGTGGCAGGCAGTGACTCGTGGGGTACCGCAGGGATCGGTGCTAGGACCCCAGCTATTCACAATATATATTAATGATCTAGACGAGGGAATTGGATGTAATATCTCCAAGTTTGCAGACGACACAAAGCTGGGTGGGCGTGTGTGCTGTGAGGAGGATGCAGAGAAACTCCAGTATGATTTGGACAGGTTGGGTGATTGGGCAGATGCAGTATAATGTGGATAAATGCGAGGTTATCCACTTTGGTGGCAAAAACAGGAAGACAGATTATTATCTGAACGGCAATAGATTGGGAAAAGGGGAAGTGCATCGAGATCTGGGAGTCCTTGTGCACCAGTCACTGAAGGTAAGCATGCAGGTGCAGCAGGCGGTTAAGGCGGCAAATGGTATGTTGGCCTTCATAGCGAGAGGATTCGAGTACAGGAGCAAGGATGTCTTGCTGCAGTTGTACAAGGCCTTGGTGAGACCACACCTTGAGTATTGTGTGCAGTTTTGGTCGTCTTATCCGAGGAAGGATGTTCTTGCCATGGAGGAAGTGCAGCGAAGATTTACCAGACTGATACCTGGGATGGCAGGAATGACATATGAAGAGAGATTGGGTCGATTAGGCGTATATTTGTTAGAGTTTGGAAGAATGAGAGGGTATCTCATTGAAACTTATAAAACTCTAACAGGACCAGACAGACTAGATGCAGGAAGGATGTTCCCGATGGCGGGGGTGTCCAGAACCAGAGGTCACAGTCTAAGGATAAGGGGTAAGCCATTTAGGACTGAGATGAGGAGGAATTTCTTCACCCAGAGAGTAGTGAACCTGTGGAATTCTCTACCACAGAAGGCAGTTGAGGCCAATTCATTAAATATATTCAAGAAGGAGTTAGATATATTTCTTAAGGCTAAAGGGATCAAGGGATATGGGGAGAAAGCAGGGACAGGGTACTGAATTTGGATGATCAGCCATGATCTCATTAAATGGCGGAGCAGGCTAGAGGGGCCGAATGTCCTACTCCTGCTCCTATCTTCTATACACCTCTCTAGTCTATCCATGTAACTGTAATCCCTCAACCCTTGAACCATTCTAGTAAATCTCTTCTGTACCCTCGCAAAAGCCTTCACGTCCTTCCTAAAGTGTGGTGCCCAGAATTGGGTTTAGCATAACTTGCTGGATTTTGTACTCTATGCCTCTATTTATAAAGCCCAGGATCCGATATGCTTTATTAACCTGTCCTGCCACCTGCAAAGATTTGTGCACAACCCCCTCCAGGTCTCTGTTTTAGCACCCCCTTTGAAATTGTACCATTTGCTTGTATTGTCTCTCCTCATTCTTCCTACCAAAATGTATCACCTCACACTTTTCTGTGTTGAATTTCCTCCACCCTGTGTCTGTCCATTCCACCAACTTTTTGTCTCTTGACGTCTATTACTATCTTCCTCACTGTTTACTGTACTTCCAAGTTTCATGTCATCTTCAAATTTTGAAATTGTGCCCTGTACCCCCAAGTCCAAGTCATTAATGTATATCAGAAACAGCAGCGGTTCTAGTACTGAACCAATAAACTGATAAATCAACTCTTAAACAAAACATAGAATTGTATAGGGGACACAAATTTAAGGTTTTGGGCAAGAGATACAGGGGGGATGTGAGGGAAAACTTTTTTACACAGCGAGTGGCGAGGACCTGGAACTCGCTGCCGACGGAAGTGGTGGAAGCGGAGACATTCAATGTTTTCAAGGGGAGACTGGATAGGCACTGAGGGAAATAAACTTGCAGGGCTATGGGAATAGAGCGGGGGAATGGGACTGACTGGATTGCTCTACAGAGAGCCGGCACGGACTCGATGGGCCGAATGGCCTCCTTCTGTGCCGTTATGACTCTATACGGTTGGCAGTGAACAATTAGGCTGTAATGTACTCCAGGCATCTCAGATGATAATGTAAACTGAGAGTGAAGCTCAAGAGGCTGAGACTTGCTCCCAGGACAGACTGAATTGAGTTGCTTCAATTCGTTTTTTTATTGAGCAAGCAGATGGTGTCTTTTGATCCTAGATCAGATTAGTTTGCTGATTTGAATTGCCATTTACATCAATATAAATAGGAGGGAGTTCCTGTAATATGAATGAGCTAATTGTGTGTCCATCGTGAATGTCTGGCTGCATTTAAGCAGACAGATCAATTTGTCTTTGTGAATTGAGTGAATCTTCATAGACAAAAATATATGTTCCTGCTGAGTGGCAAGACTTCTGTTCAGATCTATACTTGCATAAGTATATTTATTGTCAACAATAATGGCCCAGAATTTGGTGGAATGGCGAGTGACATCAAGTCTACAGCACAGAAACAGACCGTTTGGCCCAACTGGTCAATGCCAGCATTTATGCTCCACACGAGCCTCCTCCCAACCCTCTTCATCTAACCCTATCTGCATACCCTTCCTTCCTTTCTCCCTCATGTGCTTATCTAGCTTCCCGAATGCATTTATGCTATTTGGCTCAACTACTCCCTGTGGTATCACTTTCCACATTCTTACCACTCATTGGGTAAAGAAGTTTCTCCTGAATTCCCTATTCGATTTATTTATGACTATCTTATATTTACGGCCACTGGTTCTGGTCTCCCCCACAAGTGGAAACATTTTCTCCACGTCTACCCTGTCAAACCTTTTCATTATCTTGAAGACCTCTATCAGGCCTCTTCATCCTTTTTATAAGACCAGAAAACAGAACTCTAATTGTGGCCTAACCAAGGTTCTATACAAGTTTAACATGACTTTCCTGATTTGCGATTCTATCCCTCCGGAAATGACCCCCAGTGCTTGGTTTCCTTTTTTTATGGCCTTATTAACCTGCGTCAGTACTTTGTGATTTGTGTATCTGAACTTTGCTCCTCTACCCCATTTAGACTCTTATTATCCAAGCCGTATTTGCCGCCCTCATTCTTCCTACCAAAATGCGCCACCTCACACTTATCTATATTGAAATTAATTTGTCAATTAAACACCCATTCTGCAAGTTTGTTGATGGCTTCTATTATTTTATCGCTTTCTTCTTTTGTAGTAACTACAGCCCCCAATTTGTGTCATCTGCAAATTTAGAAATTGTACTTCCGATTCCAAATCGTTTCTGTAAATTGTGGGCAACAGCACCGATCCCTGTGGAACACTACATCCCACCTTTTGTCAGTCTGAGTAGCTGCCCTTAACCCCTACTCTCTCTTTTCTGTTTTGCAGCCAGCTTGCTATCCATTCTGCTACCTTTCCCCTGACACCACATGCTCTGACTGTAGTCACAAATCTACTATGCGGTTCCGATGAAAGCCATTTGAAGAAGTTCATGCCGTTAGCACTGTGAAAACCCGCCCCCCCCACCCCCCCCCAGTAATTTCTGGTGAGGAAGAGATGTTGCGAATCGCCACAAATTGCTGGACGATTTGCACCACTCCGCCGCTCGTCTCTCTCAAAATGGGAGCTCGCCATCAACCTCCCGATCATCGTCAAGGAATTGCTGGATTTGCACCGCAAGTACAAATTAAACTCACCGCAGAAAGTTAGGGCTGTTATTCCATGGCGTGAGGACCCTGTTAATGGGGTGATTTACAGTCCTGACAGGCCACTCACCTTGGAGGCTCAGAAAGGTAACACTTGAAACTGTAGAGTCTCATTCTTGCAGGTAGTGAGCTGTTCCTAGAGCTTTTTTACATTTTTTTTTTCTTACTTTACCTCTGTGCCCCTTTTTTCCCCCTCGCTCTTAATCCAATCTTTCTTTCCCTCTCTATCTCTCTCTCTATTTAATTGGACTCAAATTCACACTATTTCCTTCTCCGTCATACGCACTATTTCTTTCTCTGTCCTTAAATTTCATTGGATAAGGAGATAGACCATTGGTTCTGTCATTCACCAAGGTCCCAGATGCCCTGTTGACCTCGTCACACGGTTATCAAATCGCACTTCCAGCAATTAGTGGTGCAAAAATAATGGGATTAAAAGGAGCACTGGAGTTTTTGTGACTCTGTTAATAGATTGGACAGAAGGCTCATTTTTAACTCCCTTTTAAAGGCAGATGATTTAAATTGAAACATTACACAGATACCAAAACTGGTGTGACAAGACAATAGTGTAGATATTCCGATCCCTCACCCAGTGCCAGTAGATCTAGGAAACTCCCAGATATTTGCGATGTTTCCCTCAGTTGAAATCAATGGATAGGAATTCACTGGAAATCCATCTGGGATTTCCTGATACACACTGCTGGCAGTTAAGGTAACTTGTTAAGGGTGAGATCTTGGAACATCTATGCTGATTTAACTATATAACATGCTTTGCAGGTAACTAGGGCACAGTGGGTGCGATTTTTGTATCCTTAATGCCGTATTTGCACTTGAAAATGGCTTATGAATATATGAAAAAAGACAGGGAAAGACCAACTGGATCAGCAAGCCTGTTGACATGATGCAATCTACATGCTTCATCAATGCAATCCACCCTCTTGGTCATGCAAACCGAGACAGAAAAGCTTTAGACCAATTTAGATAAAACTCTGGAAACTTCCTCTCCGACTCCGGAAGACAATCAAGCAAGCACTAGGAGAGTGCAATACCTGATATCACTAACCTTCTATAGCTCGAGATATCTTCTCGTCTGCAGTGTTTGCTTGTATTGAACAGGTGACCGATTCCAATCTATTAATTTTTAACTGGTGTGTAACCAGAGGTGCATCAAATAGGTCTGAGCCCACTTTTCTGGCAGCTGCCGTGATGCATTTATAACATACTTACTACATAGTATGACATACTATTTACAGCACAGAAACAGACCAATCAGCCCAACAGGTCTACGCCAGTGTTTATGCTCCATATCAGCTTCCTCCCACCTCACTTCGTCTCACCCGATCACCATAACTGAAGACAGCACATCCGACAGTGCAGCACTGCCCTGGAGTGTCAGCCGAAATTATGCGCTCAAGTCTCTGGAGTGGGACTTGAACCCACAACCTTCTGACTCTGAGGCGAGAGTGCTACCGATGGAGTCACAACTGACACCCTATATTGTGGCAATTGCCCCCCCCATTCCCCTCACCACCTCCATTGTTTGACCCGCACAGCAAGTTAACGGCTGGCTGCTGGGAGACAAAGGCTATTCCTTGCACACTTGGCTGATGACTCCTCTTTGCTTTGCTCTGCAATGGGGATAACACATGGCACCAGGATTGGGGATAACACATGGCACCAGGATTGGGGGATAACACATGGCACCAGCATTGAAGGAGAACCTTCAGCACGATGAGGGAGAGGACATCAATAGCAAAGGATGGTGTAGCAGCCGAAGGGGTGCTCCAGTTGTCTGCAGCCAGAGCTGTTTGGCAGCGCCTCAGTGAAAGGAACTTCAACTTAAGAATCGTGCTCTCCTTTATTAACAGTCATGTTCTTCCAGCCTGCACTCAACAGCACCTGCTCAGATTAAAAAATAGTACCATACTCTGCACACAAATATTTCAGTATGAGCATCCCTGAGAGATTTGATTACTGGTGCCGCAGAACCTGCGGGGATGAGGAGGAGCTGCAACTGCCATTGCAAGATCCCAAGATCCACGGTTGACTGCAAAGTGTTGGTCATGCATGAGAACCCCAAAGTAGTGGCGTGCTCCAAGGATCAGTGCTGCAGCAGCTCTTGGTTAGCACTTTTAAAAAAATGCCTTGGACAGAGGTACTTTGATAAAGGTACCACATTAGGGAGCACAGCAAGCTGTGAAAAGAACACTACAAGAGATTGCACGGGACACAAAAAATCTCGTGGAGTGGACAGATAGGTGGCAGGTGCACAGAAATGTGAATGTGCATATTTTGGGGAAAATAACAGTGAAAGGAAGTATACAGAAAAAAAGAAGCGCTATCTATGGGTGCAGATACATTATTATTAAAAGGTGGGTTTGCAGCTGGAAAAGGCCATGAAAGGGTAAATAGTATTCTGGGTTTTATCCACAGGACACTGAACACAAAAGCAATGAAGTGATGTTGAATTTGTACAAGACATTGGTTAGGCGAAAGTTGTAATATTACATGTCGTTCGGGGTACTCCATTATACAGGAAACTTTCGTTTATCCGGCATCGACGGGACCGGCGTGGTGCCGGTTTATCGAAAGTACCGGATAACAGAGAGTTATATCTACCGAGGCTATTTTTAACAAAGAGACTCCAAGCAGCACGGGAGAATCTACTCATGCTACTGCAATGTTTCGGACTTGCGACAGCGCCAGGAGGCCGAGTAGTAGCACTTTTGAAAAGTACCCCTACTGACTAAATCGGCGTTCGCGGACTCGGACTCGGACTCGGGATCGGCAACATTGCCGGTTATTTGGGAGGATTTTTCGGCGCACTCGGCGTTCGCGGAGACTCGACTGCGACTCGGCAACATTGCCGGTTATTTGAGAGGAGTTTTCGGAGGATGATTTTTGCCGGTTAAGCGAGAATTCCGGATATTTGGGTGCCGGATAAACGAAAGTTTCCTGTATGAGGGATATTAGAGATGTGGAAAAGTTATAACCAAGATTTGCTAGAATATTAGAAGTGAAAGGTTATAATCATGAACAAAGGCTAGAAAGATGAGCTTTCTTCTCAAAACATGGACGGTTAAGTGGGGGAGTGAACAGACATGCTTCCAAGTTATGAAAGGGTTTGAGAGGGTAAATAGTGAAAGCTTGTGTCCATTGTTTTGGCGAATCTGTAACAAGGGGCCATGAATTTAGGATTATGACAAGAATGAAGGTGGAAACTGCAACAGATGTTTTCATAAACAAAAAGGTTATTTAACGCCTGGCAGTGAAATGGCAGAAATATTGAATAATTACTTTCCCACAGTATTTACCACGGAGACCAAAAAGGTGGACATGACATTAGAAGAAATCAAAAAGGAAATCAAGACATTGAAGTTAGATGGGATGGAGAATCATAGAATGTTACAGCACAGAAGGAGGCCATTCGGCCCATCGTGACTGTGCCGGCTCTTTGAAAGAGCTCTCCAATTAGTCCCACTGCCTTGCTCTTTCCCCATAGCCCAGCAAACTTTTCCCCTTCTCGTATTTATCCAATTCCCTTTTGAAAGTTATTATTGAATCTGCTTCCACAATCCTTTCAGGCAATGCATTCCAGATCACAACTTGCTCCATAAAAAAGAGTTGCTCCTCATCTCGCCTCTGGTTCTTTTGCCAATTACCTTAAATCTGTCCCCTCCGGTTCCTGACTCTTCAGCCAGCAGAAACAGTTTCTCCTTATTTACTCTATCAAAACCCTTCATGATTTTGAACACCTCTATTAGATCTCCCCATAACCTTCTCTGCTCAAAGGAGAACAACCCCAGCTTCTCCAGTCTCTCCACGCAACTGAAATCCCGCATCCCTCCACCCATTCTAGGAAATCTCCTCTGCACCCTCTCTAAGGCCTTGACATTCATCCTGAAGTGTGGTGCCCAGATTTGGACACAGTAGTCCAGCTGGGGCCTTAACAGTGATTTTAAAGGTTTAGCATAACTTCCCTGCTTTTGTACTCTATGGGCAGAATTTTCATGACCAGTGGAGGTGGGTTTGGAGGCGTGTGGGGTGGGAAAATAGCAGATTCGGGGGTCCCGAACCCATCCCGCCCCCATGCCAGTTTCACAGGAGGCGGGTATCCGACCTGTGCTGGGACCCACCTCCCCGAGGCGGGAAGGGGATTGGTGCCAATAAACTGCCTGATTTGTGCACATGCATTCCCAGGTCTCTCTCTTCCTGAACCCCCTTTAAAATTGTACCATTTTGTCTATATTGCCTCTCCTCATTCTTCCAACCAAAATGCATCACTTCACACTTCTCTGCGTTAAATTGAATCTGCCATGTGTCTGCCCATTTCACCAGTCTGTCGATGTCCTCCTGAAGTCTGTTACTACCCTCCTCACTGTTTACTACACATCAGGGTTTTGTGTCATCTGCAAACTTTGAAATTATGCCCTGTATAACCCAAGTCCAGGTCATTAACATATATCAAAAAGAGCAGTGGTCCCAATACCGACCCCTGGGGGACATCACTGTATACTTCCCTCCAGTCTGCCAAACAACTGTTCACCACTGCTCTCTGCTTTCTGTCTCTTATCTAATTTTGTATCCCCACTGCCACTGCTATCCCATGGGCTTCTATTTTGCCAGCAAGTCTATTATGTGGTACTTCTCCAAACGCCTTTTGGAAGTCCATGTACACAACATCAACCGTACTACCTTCATTAGCTCTCTCTCTGTTACTTTATGAAAAAGCTCAATCAAGTTAGTAAAACATGATTTGCCTTTAACAAATCCATGCTGGCTGTCAATTAACAACACATAATTTTCTAAATGACTATTCATTTTGTCTCGCATTATTGTCTCTAAATGTTTCGCCACAACTGACATTAGGCTGACTGGTCGGTGGTTGCTGGGTTTATCCCTCTCCCCTTTTTTGAATGGATAATTGATAAGCTAGACAAGCGTAGAGAGAATAAAACCCTGGGTCTGGATGGACTGCATCCATGCATATTCAAAGAAGCTAATGAACAGATAGCAGAGGCATATTAAAATTCAATAGAAAAGAGAATAGTGCCAGAGGACTGGCAGACAGCTAATGTAATTCTTCAATTGAAAAAGGGAGATAGAACAGATCCAGGGAACAATAGACCAGTTAGCTTAACATCGGTGGTAGAAAAGATATTGGAATCTTTACTTAAAGATGTAATAGAAAAACCTCCAGAAACCAAAAATATAATAAAGACTAGTCAGCATGGATTTCAAAAGTGAATGTCATGCTTGACCAACCTATTGAATTCTTAGAAGTAACAGAAAAAGTAGACAAGGGGTAATGCTGTGGATATAATATACATGGACTTTCAAAAGGCCTTCAGTGAGGTACCACAGAGTAGACTCATGACTTAGGTCACAGAATATGGAGTCAGTGGACAAGTAACAGAATGGATAGCAAACTGGCTACAAAAAAGAGAGAGAGTGAGGGTTACAGGTAGTTACTCAGACTGCCAGAAGGTAGGAAGCGGTGTTCTACAAGGATTGGTGCTGGGACCACAGTTGCTCACCATTTACATAAATGATTTGGACTCAGGAATAGGAACTACAATATTAAAATCTATGGATGACACAAAATCAGGGGGATGCAACACCTGCCCTTTTACCTCCTCCCTTCCCACTGTCCAGGGCCCCAAACACTCCTTCCAGGTGAAACAGCGATTTACTTGTACTTCTTGCAATTTAGTATACTGTAGTCGCTGCTCACGATGCGGTCTCCTCTACATTGGGGAGACCAAACGCAGATTGGGTGACCGCTTTAAGGAACATCTCCGTTCAGTCCGTAAGGGTGACCCAGAGCTTCCGGTCGCCTGTCACTTTAATTCTCCGCTCCACTCCCACTCTGACCTCTCCGTCTTCGGCCTCTTCCATTGAAGCTCAAGGAAAAGCACCTCATCTTTCGATTAGGCACTTTACAGCCTTCTGGACTCAACATCGAGTTCAACAATTTCAGACCATAACCTCTGCCCCTATCATCTTTTTTTCTCTCTCTCACATGGCAGCTGTCGGTCATTCTGCCATTGCCATTTACACTTCATCTAGAGTCATCTTTTGTTTCTTAACTTGTCCCATTACCATCTCCTTTTGCCTTGCACCATCATGGGATATGTTCGGGGGAATTAAATACGTGGGGTTGCGGGGGTAGGGTGGGATGTGTGTGCTGTGGGGATTAGGGCAGGGACAGGGTACTGGATTTGGATGATCAGCCATGATCGTATTGAATGGCGGAGCAGGCTCGACGGGCCGAATGGCCTACTCCTGCTCCTAGATTCTATGTTTCTATGTTTCTATGTTTCTATCCCTTTTGCTTCTTAATCTTTGCTGCCTTCCATCCCATCACAGACCTTCCCTTTTGTTCTTTCCTCCCCTCCCCCCTCTCCCTGCCCCTACACTTGCTTAAAAATCTGTTCCATCTCCAGCTTTTTCCAGTTCTGACGAAGGGTCATCGACCTGAAACGTTAACTCTGTTTCACTCTCTACAGATGCTGCCTGACTTGCCGAGTATTTCAAGCATTTTCTGTTTTTATTTTAGGATTTCCAGCAACCATAGCATTTTGCTTTGGTATAGTTAATACTGAGGAATACTGCAACGAAATATAAGACATTAACAAATTTGCATAATGGCATGTAAATGCAAGATGAATTTCAATAATGATAAGTGTGAGGTAGTGCATATTTGTAGGAAGAATAAGCAGGTCACATACTCCTTGAAAAATAAGAGTCTAAATGGGGTCGAGGCGCAAAGAGATCTAGGGGTATAGATTCACAAATCATTAAAAGTAGCAACGCAGGTTAACAAAGCCATAAAAATGCAAACAAAGCACTGGGGTTCATTTCTAGAGGAATAGAATTCAAAAGCAGAGAAGATATGTTAAACTGATATGGAACCTTGGTTAGACCACCCTTGGAATACTGTGCACAGTTCTGATCTCCATATTATAAAAAGGACATAGAAGCACTGAAGAAATTGCAAAAAAGGTTTACAAGGTTGATACCAGAACCGAGAGGGTACAAATATCAGGAAAGACTGAACAAACTGGAGCTCTTTTCTCAAGTGGTCTTTAAAATTAGGAGTGGGTCGACACGACAGATGCAGAGAGTATGTTTTCACTTGTGGAGGTGTCCAAAATTGAGGCCATAAATATAAGATAGTCACTAATAAATTCAATAAGGAATTCAGCAGAAACTTCTTTACCCAGAGGGTGGTGAGAAGGTGGAACTCGCTGCCACAGGGAGTGGTTGGGGCAAATAGTACATATATATTTAAGGGAAAGCTAGATAAATACATGAGGGAGAAGGGAATAGTAGGATATGTTGATAGGCTGAGTTGAGGTAAGCTGGGAGGAGGCTCGTGTGGAGCATAAACGCCGGCAAAGACCGAATGGCTTGTTCCTATGCTGCAAAATTCAATTAAATGGAATGCTCGACCACAAGTGGGTATTGAAGCAGAGATTATAACATTTAAAAGGGAAGTGGATAAGTATTTCTAAAAGAAGAATATAAATGCGTTATAGGGCAAGGGTTGTGAAATGGGTTTAGGGTAGATAACTCCAACTGAAAAGCTCGCAGCAGCCCAAAATGATGTGGAGGGCGGTGGAGGGGCGGGGGGGGGGGGGGGCGGCGGGAATAACACCCTTCCATTTAAAATCTTATGCTTCTTCTGGAGAAATAAATCTCTCTTTATTCCCTTCAATAAAAAGAACCAATGGCCAATCAACAACCAATCAAATCTGTAAATTTTATTTACTAGGGCTCCTTGATGCCACACTTGGTCAAATGCTACCTTGATGTCAAGGTCCGTCACTCTCAGCTCACCTCTGGAATTCAGCTCCTTTGTCCATGTTTGGACCAAAGGCTGTAATGAGATCGGGAGCCAAGTGGTCCTGGCAGAACCCAAACTGAGCATCGGTGAGCAGGCTATTGGTGAGTAAGTGCCGCTTGATAGCACTGTTGACAACACCTTCCATCACTTTGCTGATGATTGAGAGCAGACTGATGGGCAGTAATTGGCCGGATTGGATTTGTCCTGTTTTTTGTGGACAAGACATACCTGGGCAGTTTTCCACATTGTCGGGTAGATGCCAGTGTTGTAGCTGTACTGGAACAGCTTGGCTTGAGGCACGGCTAGTTCTGGAGCACAAGTCTTCAACATGATCTTGTCGGGGCCCATAGCCTTTGCTGTATCCAGTGCACTCAGCCATTTCTTGATACCACATCGAGTGAATCGAATCGGCTGAAGACTGGCTTCTGTGATGGTGGGGACCTCAGGAGTAGGCCGATATGAATCATGTACTTGGCACTTCTGGCTGAAGATGGTTGCAAACGCATCAGCTTTGTCTTTTGCACTCACGTGCTGGGCTCCACCATCATTGAGGATGGGGAAATTCATGGAGCCTCCTCCGCCCATTTGCTGTTTAATTGTCCACCATCATTCACGACTGGATGTGGCAGGCCTGCAGAGCTTTGATCTGATCCGTTGGTTGTGGGGTCGCTTAGCTCAGTCTATAGCATGCTGTTTCCGTTGTTTAGCATGCACATAGTCCTGTGTTGCAACTTCCCCAGGTTACAAACATACGAATTAGGAGCAGGAGTAGGTCACTCAGCCCTTCGAGCCTCCGCCGCCATTCAATAAGATCATGATTACTCCACATTCCCGCCTACCCCGATAACTTTTCACCCCCTTGCTCACCAAGAATCTATCTACCTCTGCCTTAAAAATATTCAAAGACTCTGCTTCCACCGCCTTCTGAGGAAGAGAGTTCCAAAGACTCACGACCCTCTGTGAAAAATTTCTCATCTCTGTCTTAAATGGGTGACCCCTTATTTTTAAACAGTGACCCCTAGTTCTAGATTCTCCCACAAGAGGATACATCCTCTCCACATCCACCCTGTCCAGACCCCTCAGGATCTTATATGTTTCAATCAAGTCACCTCTTACTCTTCTAAACTCCAGCGGATACAAGCCTAGCCTGTCCAACCTTTCCTCATAAGACAACCCGCCCATTCCAGGAATTAGTCTAGTAAACTTTCTCTGAACTGCTTCCAATGCATTTATATCCTTCCTTAAATAAGGAGACCAATACTGTACACAGTACTCCAGATGTGGTCTCACCAATGCCCTGTATAATTGAAGCATAACCTCCCTACTTTTGTATTCAATTCCCCTCGCAATAAACAATAACATTCTATTAGCTTTCCTAATTACTTGCTGTACCTGCATACTTACCCATGCACGAGGACACCCAGATCACTCTGCATCTCAGAGCTCTGCAATCTCTCACCATTTAGATAATATGCTTCTTTTTTATTCTTCCTGCCAAAATGGGCAACTTCACATTTTCCCACATTATACTCCATTTGCCAGATCTTTGCCCACTCACCTAACCTATCTATGTACCTTTGTAGCCTCATGTCCTCTTCACAATTTACTTTCCTACCTATCTTTGTGTCATCAGCAAATTTAGCAACCATACCTTCGGTCCCTTCATCCAAGTCATTTATATAAATTGTAAAAAGTTGAGGCCCCAGCACTGATCCCTGTGGCACACCACTCGTTACATCTTGCCAATCAGAAAATGATCCATTTATGCCTACTCTCAGTTTCCTGTTAGCTAGCCAATCTTCTATCCATGCCAATATGTTACCCCCTACACCATGAGCTTTTATTTTCCGCAATAACCTTTGATAGATAGTAGATTGGCGGTTAGGATCAGATCAGCCATGATCTTATTGAATGGCGGAGCAGGCTCGAGGGGCCGATTGGCCTACTCCTGCTCCTATTTCTTATGTTCTTATGTTCTTATGATGTGGCACCTTATCGAATGCCTTCTGGAAATCTAAGTCCAGTTCATCCACCGGTTCCCCTTTATCCACAGTACGTTACTTCCTCAAAGAACTTCAATAAATTGGTTAAACATGATTTCCCTTGCACAAAACCATGTTGACTCTGCCTGATTACTTTGAACTTTTCTAAATGCCCTGCTATAACGTCTTTAATAATAGCTTCTAACATCTTCCCTATGACAGATGTTAAGCTAACTGGTCCGTAGTTTCCTGCTTTCTGTCTCCCTCCCTTTTTGAATAAAAGGAGTTACATTCGATATTTTCCAATCTAATGGAACCTTCCCCGAATCTCGGGAATTTTGGAAAATTAAAACCAACGCATCAACTATCTCACTAGCCACTTCTTTTAAGACCCTAGGATGAAGTCCATCAGGACCCGGGGACTTGTCAGCCCGCAGCTCCAACAATTTGCTCATTACCACTTCCCTGGTGATTATAATTTTCTTCAGTTCCTCCCTCCCTTCCATTTCCTGATTTACAGCTATTTCTGGGATGTTACTTGTATCCTCTATAGTGAAGACCGATGCAAAATAGCTGTTCAATTCAACTGCCATTTCCTTATTTTCCATTATTAATTCCCCAGACTCACTTTTTATAGGACCAACGCTCACTTTGTTAACTCTTTTCTTTTTTAAATATCTATAGAAACTCTTACTATCTGTTTTTATATTTCTAGCTAGCTTTCTCTCGTACTCTAACTTTTCTCTCCTTATTAATCTTTGTCATTCTTTGCTGTTTTTTATATTCTGTCCAATCTTCTGACCTGCCACCCAGCTTTGCGCAATTATATGCTTTTTCTTTAAGTTTAATACTATCTTTAACTTTTTTAGTTAACCACGGATGGTGGTTCCTCCCTTGGAATTTTTCTTTCTTGTTGGAATGTATATATTTTGTGTATTTTGAAATATCCCCTTAAATGTCTGTAAATAACTGGTCTGTAGTTCCCCGTTTTCTCTCTCCCTCCCTTCTTGAATAGCGGGGTTACATTTGCTATCTTCCAATCCACTGGGACCATTCTAGAATCTAAGAAATTTTGGAAGATCACAACCAATGCATCCACTGTCTCTGCAGCCTCCTCTTTTAGAACCCTAGGATGTAGGCCGTCAGGTCCTGGGGATTTGTCGGCTTTTCCTCCCATTTAGTTTCTCCAGTACTTTGTCCTCTACTGATATGCATGACTTAAAGTTCCTCACCCTCATTCGCCCCTGAATCAGATACAAAATATTCATTTCATGTCCTTGCCATTGGGAAAGTAAGCTGTGAGGAGGACACACAGAACCTGCAAAGGGATACAGGCAGGATAAGTGAGTGGACAATAAGGTGGCAGATGGAGTATAATTTTTGTTTGTTCATGTGATCTGGGCATCGCTGGCAAGGCCAGCATTTATTGCCCATCCCTAGTTGCCACTGCAACTCTATTGACCTATCCCTTAACCTAATTCGCCAGTTCACTTTAGCTAGCTCTGCTTTCATGCCCTCATAATTGCCCTTATTTAAGTTTAAAATACTAGTCTTGGACCCACTCTTCTCTCTCTCAAACTGAATGTAAAATTCAATCATATGATCGCTGCTACCTAGGGGCGCCTTCACTATAAGGTCATCAATTAATCCTATCTCGTTGCACAATACCAGGTCTAGTATAGCCTGCTCTCTGGTTGGCTCCAGAACGTGCTGTTGTAAGAAACTATCCCGAAAACATTCCATGAACTCCTCATCTGTGCTACCTTTGTCCATCTGATTTTTCCAGTCTATATGCAGATTAAAATCCCCCATGATTATTGCCGTACCCTTCTGACAAGCACCTCATTTTTAGTAACGCCTGCTGCTGCTCCTGGCATGCTCTTCTACACTCCTCGTTAAACCATGGTTGGTCGCCTGGCTTGATAATGGTAGAGTGAGGGATAAGCTGTGCCATGAGGTTACATATCAGGACATATCCAGGGATGGTGATGGAGAAGTCTGGGACATTGGCTCAACAGTGAGTATGACTATGTCAGGCTGTTGCTTGACTAATCTGTGGGACAGCTCTCCTGATTTTGGCACAAGTCCCCAGATGTTGGTGAGGCGGACTTTGCAGGGTCAACTGGGCTGGGTGTGCCGTTGTCGTGTCCGTAGCCGGTGCCGAGGTCGATGCCGGGTGGTCCGTCCGGTTTCATTCTTATTATTGTGTTCCGTAGCGGTTTGTTACAACTGAGTTGCTGGGGGTCTGGAGTCACATATAGGCCAGACCGGGTAAGGACGGCAGATTTCCTTCCCTAAAGGACATTAGTGAACCAGATGGGTTTTTACGACAATCCGATAGTTTCATGGTCACCATTACGGATACTGGCTTTTTATTCCAGCTATACGCAGCGCCTGCTATTCAGATCCTCTAACTATAATTTTATTTATTGTTATGCTCTGTAGAATTGTGTGACTGTGTATAAGTTATGTCGATTTTAATCTGTTGTGTTCCGGTGCTAATATCGCTCTTTGATACTTGGGGGGAGAAAGTCGGTTTCGCCCCGTTTGGGGCTCAATTATCGGCCGGGCGCAAAGTTTAGCGCCTGGCGTTAATTATCGCCTCTGACTGCAAACTTGGCTTCTATCACCCGTGGAGGCGATTGGAGCGCTAAATCAGGTGCTATACTCCTCTCAAGGCGCTAATGCCGAGGAGCGAGGCGCTACCTCAGAGCGCTGACGAAGCACAATTGATGTCAGTCAGCAATGAAACACAGAGACACTGGCGCCGACCAGTTCTTAAAGGGGAGGGTCGATCTTGCTCTCCATCCACACCCTGCTCATTGCAGCCTTGAATCTTGGCCTGGAGAGACCTGTACATCAATTCTGCTGGAAAGAACAATGGAGAGTACCAGGCAAAGAGCTCAGAGTGCAGCCCCCACAGTCTCTTCTAAATCGATACAAGGAAGGTCAAATCAAAATGATCCTGCAAAGTGCTGCTCAGTACCCAAAACTCCTTCACACAGCATTGAATCTCTCCAGAAGTCTCTCTCTCTCTCTCTCTCTCACAGAATGTGTGGTGCAAAAATGTCTCCGACAAAAAAAGGCAGCAAGCGGTCACCTTTAAACAGCGCTCCCCCAGTCCCTTCCCGACTGCAAAACGTTCCCCTCAATCTGTCGTTGCTAGTGGCAGGCGGAAAGGCAGTGGACGCCACTCAATATCCAGTCCGGGGCGCTACGGGGGCATTGCACGCTCGACCGACATCACGATCTGCGGGCGCAGGAGATCATGGCGGTAGTGTTTAGCACCACCACAAAATGTCTGGTCAACTTCGCGAGCGGCGCAAATATCGCCGCGTCTGGGCGCTAGTTGCTTTGCGCCTCCCGTTAGCGCCCTCTTAGGGCACTAACGTTAGGCGCAAAGCAACAGAATTTTTCCTCCTTGATGTTTAACTGAATTTAAATTCCACAGCTGCCGTGGTCGCATCTCCGGAATATTAGTCCAGGCCTCTGGATTACTAGTCCAGTAACATAACCACTATGCTATCATTCCCAGTAACTGAGGAACAGTTACAAGACAGACATTTTAAAATAATCTGTGTGTCGTGCTGCACAGGATCAACCATTACATTTTAAATCACTAAATCCTGAGTTCTATAACCTTCACTGGCAATTAAATTAATTTAACTGAATAGCTACTCTATTGTAAACTTACATTATTTATGCTGTTTGAAGTCTCTTAACATACCCTGGGAAGACAATACATCATTTGCAAGTGACTGCACTTAGTTCACATTTATTAAGTGGCTGTTAGACTAATCGGAGATATCACAAAAATGTTGATGGTATAAACCTGTGTGGTGAAAGGGAATGCTCCACAGCACCCAAGTGCCACAAATGCCGAATATCACCTGATCAGTATGCATTGTCTGCAAGATGTGAAAAGCAGAAGCCAGGCAGTTCAGCATGCAGAGCGGACAAAAAGGATAATGGATGACTGGACATATGGTGTGTGACAGCCCTGATCCTAAGGCTCGACACCAACATGAAGCCACCTAACCACTGTTTATTAAGTCTGTGAAAAGACTGCTAAAGGATTAAACTGTCCATCTTAGGGGAAGAATGCAGTGATCTTTCACACTGCTGTGAACAGTCTGTGTGCAGCTTGATGTCGAGACAGAGAGAACTTAGCCCAAGGAAGCATGGAATAGAATATGTTTCTGTGCAGGGAGAATTTTACAGGTAAAACATCCCCAAAAATCCTCTTCAAACTTTTTTGTTTAAATTGAAAGCAAAATCATGGTCTGCTTTCCATTTCCCTTCTAAACTGAGAGTCTAAAATCTCCAATGATATCGCAACAATGGGTTAGAATTTAACTTTCACTACCGGCCCGTAAACTCAGCAGTGCGGCTCAGCTGCCCATCATATAATACGATGGATTTTCCATTCCATTGACTCCAATGGAAAGGAAAATCAAGCGGGATGTATAACAGGCAGCTGAGTCGCTACTGCCAGTTTTCCACCTAGTGAGGAAATTTAAAATCTACCCCAATATATCTTCTGAATTAAATCATTTATCCAATGAGTTTTCCTCCAGTATTCCCATCCTCAGTTCACTGTTCACCCAAATGGGATGATCCTTACAGTGATTCACTCATTTCATGGGAGTTTGTCCTTGATCACCCTCATTATTTGCCGTGGCCACTTAACCATCTGTCACCAACATTCATTCTAATCTTGACATTTAAGCTATCCAAATACTTGGTTAAAATCAAAACAAAAAATAAGTTAATATATTGATGGTGCATTGCTATCCACCCGTCATCTCATCCCTTTCCGAAAGTCATGCCTAATATTAAGGGGTTATTTTGGCCAAAGGGTGAAAACAGGTGCTAAATGGGTGCTATGCTAACAAGAAACGCCTACTGAAAGTGTGGAAACAGCACGCAATTTTCGGGCTAATTGATGATGATTTAAACGTGCCTGCAGGCGCTGAAACCGACAACTGCAGATTTATCACTCAAGCGCAATTATCTTGGAGCTGTAGGTGTCGCCTGCACTCACCCACCTCCACTGAAGGTGTGGAGTGCGCTGGCTGGGAGAGAAGCCAACATGGAAGGATCTCTGAGACCTAGAGGTAGGGTGCCCAGGCTCTCCGATGCGACACTGGAGGTCCTGGTGGAGGAGGTAGAGAGGAGAAGGGATGTCCTCTATCTGCAGGGGGGAGAGGCAACTGATGCGGCACATGTGGGAGATCGTCACCTGGGAGGGGACAGCCAGGAGCCCTGGCCCCAGGACATGGCTCCAAATGCGGTAAGACATTTAATGACTTGACTCTGGTCTTATCTGGCAACAGGGAATGATAAATAGTCATTCCTCAGAGCGTAGAGAGCCGCAGAGACCTTCCTTATGCAGAAGTGCACAGCGGATTGAGAGATGTGACTTATGTCACCCGTGGCAGCCTGGAAGGTTCCAGTAGCATAAAAATTAAGTGCTACTGTGACGTCGACTGCCACAGGCAATGCAGTCCTGGCTGTGCTGCGATGTCCAAGTCTGTGTTCCATGATGCCACAGATCTCTGGGACGCCCTCCTTGGTAAAGCACAGCCTCCTCATGCACTGGTCTTGGGTCGTGTGGATGTAGGAGTAGTGTTTTCTGAAGACCCTGGATGGATAGGACCTCCTGCGGAGAACCCACCTCACCCTCCTGTACCCCTCTCCTGCAGCACCTGGTACTGTTCTGCCTGGCCTCCTCATCCTCCTCCAATTCCTCATGTAGAGCAAGGTGGACCCTTAGCAAGATGCCCATGACCAAGCACACTCCTTTCTCCTGGGTGACTCCTATAAGATGTCCAATAAAGGTAGAGCAACACAGTACTCACACTTATTCGGTAAAGTCCTGAGAGAATTTCCAGGAAAAATGTTGGGAGTGTTGGTGAAATCTTGACATTGTCCCAGAAAGTCTCCAGATGTGTCTCAAAACTGCTCTTCAAACGCAGTCTAATCAGTCGGTCTCAATCAGCAAGTGAACAGTGAAAGATGAGCGTGGTTTTAAGTAGCGCTCAAAATCCTCAGAAATGACTTGTTTACTCCTGTTCAGCTGGTTGCTGTTGCGAGAGATGTTAAATGAAGCGTTACCCATCAAAATGGCGTGCAGCCTCTTTAATGATTGGAGAAATCGTTGCAGCATTGAAACAGCTCGACAGCCAATTTGTATGCAATGGTAAATGGCCTTGCATACAGTTTAGCCATCTTCACCCGCAAAGAAAGTGGGAAGATCTCTCTCTCCAAATGCCTCAACTACTGCTAGATGCTGCTATGTGCTCAATGAGCTGGGACAGGAATAGAATCATGCATGCTAGCAATTACTTTTAATCGTCTTAATTTTTCCTCACTGATTTCCACAGGAATGGTAGAGTGGGTGGGGATTAGATTAATTCCTCCTTTTTTCCCCCAAAAGATCTTTGTGTCTGTCTACAGAATATCCTTTTAATTCTAGTTAATTCTAGTATTCCTCCAACAATTCGAAACAGGGTTGGACGGTTCTCCCTTGACTTGATAAAGACATTAAACATGTAATACAGATCATGGAGGGGGATGTGGTCCAACCCTGTGAAATCCTCCAGAAGAAACTGGATTGAGTAGCTGGTGACATTTTTGGTTCTCTTCAGTTGTGACAATTTGCATCCGATCCACATGATAGGCCCTTTTATAGTACTAGACTCTTTGGGCTGGATTTTGCCATTGGTGGCGGGTTAAGGGCGGGTCAGGTGGTCGGCGGTTCCCGCTCCCGCCTCCGATGTCAGGCGGGATAATTTAGCGATTTTGCCCTAATTGGGCAATTGATTCCCAGCGTGTGCGCACCCCTGGCCCAGTGAGTCTTTTGGCCCTGAAACTCGCCTCTGATGACGTCATTTATGCAGCTGCATTTAAGGGCTGCAAGCAGCCTTGGTTCATTTTCTGCCTCAGAACTTTTATTTGGTCAGCTTCTAATGGTTTTGTCCTCTTCAAATGTCTCGTTCAAGGTCCAAGACCACACCCCGGTTTGATGAGGACTCCCTCCACGCTCTGGTGGAGGGAGACAGAGCTCAGAAGGTGTTGTTGTTTCCTTCCGCTGAGGAGGAAAAAGCCTCCCCAGCAGACCAAAGCTGTGCGGCTGCAAGTGGCACAGGAGGTCAGTTCAAGATCAATGTGCAGCAGAACCTGGCTGCAGTGCCGAAAGAGGTTTCATGACCTTCTCCGCACAGGAAAAGTGAGTATGACATCACCATCACCCTCAATCTGCTCCCCATCGCCTCTCATCACCAGCACTCTGCATGGTCAACCTCCTCCTCCACATCCCACTTTACCCTTACATCCCCCCTTGCACTCTTAACCATCCCTCTCTCTCTATGTTCACATTCACTTAACTATTTGACTATGCTGCCCTCACACTCCCCATCACTGTTATGCTATGACAACAACTTACAACACACAGGGAGGGGCCCTTGGTCTTGGGACCTCACTCCATCTGTGTGTCCTTCCAAGCATCTATGCTATGGATTCTCTACACTCACTCCATCATTCTCACTCAAACGCCACTTGTGTCCCTCATTGCAGGAAAAGAGAGCCCACAATAAGAGGGAAAGGTCGAAGACAGGAGGAGGGTCACCTTCCATAGCCCAGCTGACCAGCGCTGAGGAGGCAGCCCTAGAGATCATGGGAGCCGAGGAGGATGTGCAAGTGGGGGACGGACAGACGGGCGCATCAGAGCAAGCTGGTGACAGAATAGTTTTGCATCTCTCATTTGCATTGCATGCGTGACTGATATGGCTTCTGATGCTCAAACAGATTGACTTATGGTCATCTGCACAATTCCATGTACATGCAACGTTTATATCATGTCGAAACCCATTCCTTTACTCCCCCACAGGACCATCGACAGCCCCCCTCCCCGCTGTCCAGGAGGAAGAGCCTGAGCCAGAAGACTCCTCAGAGGAAGCTGCAACCTCTGAGGGCGCAGCGTCAGCAGAATTAAGCGCACCCAGCACCAGCGCAGACACTCACACCTCGGTGGGACCTTCGGGAGATAGAGTAGTGTTGTCACCTGGTGCATCACAGCTCACAAGTGAGCATCAGCAGATGGTGGAGACAGGTTCAGCAGTGGAGAGTCCTCGTCGGAGGCCGCAGGGCGCTCCCAGCTCGGCTCAGCTGCATGGCGACCCTGTGCCTCCGGGTCCATCCAGAAGGAGAGTGGTGATGGAACTCCAGGAACAGGTGTAGGAGTCTCTGGCAGGTTTTGTCTCCAGGGTCACTGAGTGTGGAGAGGATGGAAGAGTCCATCGCTAACAGAGCCTTTGTGGAGGCATTGGCGCATGAACGCATCACCAAGGAAAGGATGGCAACCTCCGTGGAAAGGATGGCTACGGTAGAGGTGTAGAATTCGCAATTATCGCGATTTGATTAATAAGGAGAAAACACAAAGTTTCGTTCAAACAGCTTTTATTTCAGCAGAATGCTGTCAGGTTTAAATTGGACACAAGCAGCCTGTAAAATGGCCGCCGCACCTCGTGACAGAACATTCTAGACTTTTCAACAGGCAGACAAGATGGCGTTCCATTAAACATTTTTTGCAAGATCGATAACGATTCAGCACAGTGAAGATAATACACGAGACATTATGGGTTTACAGTATAAACATCGATACTGGAATCGGTCTCCCAGGTACAAAGGAAAGCCATCAAGGGCCCATCCAAAGGATATTAATATGTAAACTCCCAACGGCTCTACGATGAGAGAGCCGTTAGCAGGTAGTTATACAGGACACTTGGAAGCCCCAAACCCCTCCAGGGGGAACACCGACCGATTTAACAATGGGAGAAGTATTAGCAGGTACTCAAACATTCATGAGTGGCCCCGAGACCCATTAAGGACGGAGATCACCCACACAAGACATTTGGGCGCCAAACCTTAAACAAAAGAATGGACATTATAGTTGGGCGGGAAACGGAAGATTTTTGCACTATAATTGCAGGCCCCAAACCGTCCATTCGCTCTCTTGCTCTGGCCTCTTGCTCTTGACTCTTGCCGCTTGCTGCTGTTATCATCGTGGCTGCTCCTGTGTTTTATCCGGTCGATTCGTAACCTCGTGGCTGCTCCTGTGTAAAAGACTGTTGAACTTTCTGATCCGTTCGGATCTACCTCGTGTCGCGTAAAGAAGACCTATGTTGGTAACTGGCAGCGGAACCAAAGGCCCGAGATGAGATGAGATGAGATGAGAGGAGAAGAGAAGAAGACCTTATCCATCGCCACGAGGTCTTCACTACAGCGGACGGTCCAGCCGACTGACCGAGCAGCAGAAGCAGTAAACAAGTGGGACCAGGAGATCTCCTGACCAACACGTGGGTGCTGCGGTGAAAAACATCCGATCAGCTATTCGGGATTTCTCCGAGTTATTACGAGTGGTGAGCATGAGTCTCGAGATCCTACGAAGCTAGTTTAGGATAGATATTGATAGGGGAGGGTTTAAAGATTAAGGATATTTGTAATGTGTGCCCTATTTACGTTGTGCCGTTCGTTCCTCGTTTCCCTAAGAGTGATTATAACCGTTTGTAAGATTGTACTGTCATTAATCTGTGCGTATGACATGTATTTCATAATTTTAAGTATCATGCAATAAAGATTTTCCATTTCGTACCGTTCAAACCAAGTCTACATGAGTTTTATCTCCATTACTGCTCTCGCATCTAAGTCCAGTGTCTAGAACCGTAAGGGAGAGTGATTCGAACCACTCACAGGTGTGTCTAGTGTTCCCAGACTGGCTGGAGACCAGGCCTAGACCCGCACTGACATACAGGCTGCACAGAGCCGCGTGAATCTCACAGGCTACGAGACACGCAGGGTCAGGAGAGAATCCCTTACAGAAAATGGCGACCGCGGCAGGACACTGGCAGCGAGAGGGTAGTGTGTTAGATTATGGAATGACTGTACGAAATGTGATGCAGGAAAAGATAGCGGATTACGTGTTTGGAAAGGTTAATCTAACTAAAAAGTGGATAAGCGAATTGTTAGCGGATAAGAGCCCACTAGAGGCAGCTGAAAGGTGGACTGATAGTAAGGAGCATAAAAAGGCAGTTGAGAAAGCAGTCTGGCTTATGTGCTACAAAAGGCAGGTTCAGATTTCAAACCAGACCAATACAGCGCTAACAGCTCGAATCAAGCATTTAGAGGAGGAAATGGAGGAGAAGGTTTCTGGAGGGGAGGCGCTCATTAAGAGTTTAAATGAGTTACGCCAGGAAAGCCAGGAAGTCTCCAGTTACCTTAAAACAAGGGTAGAGTATCTCGAGTGCCAGATCACTGAAGCAAAATTGAACGAGAGTAGGATGAAGGAAAGATGTAACCGCCAAGCTGCCCAGATAAGAACTCAAGAAGAGAGCTTAATGGGGGTTAGGTCGGCGTATAAGTTGGCCCTGGAGGATAAATTTCAGGGAGCCGACCATAGCGCCTGCCAAAAAGAGATAGAGAGCCTCAAAAAGGCCGTGAATAATGCGAACGGCATGGTGTGCCTTATTAATCCGTCGGCGCGCCAGCCGCTAGTAAATGAGAGATTTAGAAATTCCCCACCAAGTAAAGCAGAAGAGGTAGTAGCCACTGCGCCCTCCGCGCCACCCAGCTATTCAGAAACCTGGGTTAGGGAGGAAGCAATGGAAGAAACAAAAGAGCCCGTTGAAAAGGAAGTAGAAAAGGGATCGTTGTATCCAGTAACGGGGATTAAAAGGGGCCCAAGCAGAAACGGTGGGGAAGAACCGGGGGATCTCCTCGGACAGCTGGTGTTGCCTCACAGTTCACATCAGCTGAGAGCCATGATAAACCACGTACGGAAGCTGACCGAGATAGACGACCCTTCCGTACATTTCAGGGAAGTTGAGCAAGCCGCAGCCATTAACGGCTGCGATGATGGGGAGACAGCAAAAATGCTGCTGTTCTCATTAGACAGCTCGGTCCTTCAGTGTCTCTCAGGCGAGAGCAAGAGGGGAAACAAAAGTTATGAGGAATTGAAAAATGAGGTCCTAGAAGTAGTGGGGGCGAACGACGGAGGTCCGTTTGCTAGAGTGGGACAGACAGTGCAGATGGAGGGAGAACCCCCGAAGGTTTTTGCCGACAGGCTGTGGCCAGTATATGAGCGCAGCTGTCTAGGTGCGCCCGAGCGCGAAGATGTGGAAGGCGCCGCTCTAATTCATTGGCTTAGGTGCATAATAGCCAACAGTTTACCAGCCGTTAGAGAGCAGGCAAAAGCCTGGTTCGATCCCAATGACCTCAACCTTACGGAAGAGTCGGTCTTGAATCGACTCACGTTAGGTTACCGTAACATAAGGGGTATGACGACACGTCCCGTTAAGGGAAGAGTACATGAGGTACGACCCGCAGCCCCGGCTCAAAGAGAGTGGCATCAGGAGGGTAATCGCGCCCCACAGGCAAGTAATGCCTGTTACGGGTGTGGGAAGACAGGGCACTGGCGCAAGCACTGCAGGAACCCTTGGAAGGATTCCAAGGATAAAAATCCCGCGGTCCGAGCCCAGGCGCCTGTCCCGCCTAAGGAAGCAAAGGCACCCACCTCTCCCGACGACCTCGAAGCAGTGTTAGGAGCCATGCGCAAGATGGTTTTGAATGCGCGTGGACAGGTGGCGGTCGCAACCGGCCCCGTAGGTGCCGCAGGACCGTCTAATAGTACCCAATGACTAGAGTCCACGCAGCCTGCCTACCTGTGTCCTTTTAAAAGACACGCACAGGAGGGGGTCTGCGGTGAGGAGGCCAGGTTAAAAGAGCAGGCCTTGCGGGAGGAGAACGCCCGCTTAATAGGGAAAATAGATGGGCTGGAAGGGCAGCTTAGAGAGCAGACCCTGCGGGAGGAGAATGCCCGAGAAATGGGAAAGTTAGACGTGCTCAGGCTAGAAGGGCAGCTTAGAGAGATAAAAACAGCCTACAGGGTAGCCAGGAGCAGGGAGTATGAGGATTTAAAACAGGATAGAAATCTGCAGCCTCCAGCAGGTGAGATTTCACAGAAACAAGCAGGGGCGGTGGCCTGTCTTAAGGGAGGGGCCAGACCTGCGAGTGGGGAAGCACAGCCCCAGGTAGGACCACAAGGCACACAGGCAGGCATAGCAGCTTGCATCAGGGGAAGGGACATCCCGGACGATCATGCAGCGTTTTTCTGGAATTGGGGGTTAGATGAGGAAGAACCCAGGGTACCCTGGTCAGATGAGGATAGTGCAGATGAGCATAGTGATGATGACGGGTGGTTCCTGAGGAACGGTCTGGGGGGAATGGGGCCTATAGGTAGAGATCCACACAGGGTGGACACACAAGCTGCAGGTCCCGAGGACAGGAGGGAGGAGCTAGAGGAGGCAGGGCCAGCCGCTATAGGAGCACAGAGAGTACCAATGTGGCTCCCAGAGATGTGGCCGCCCGCTTTGAACGTCCAGTCCTCAGGGGAGGCAGAGATCACGAGTGAAGGGCCGCCTGCTGGGCCGAGCAGGGCGGGGCCACGAACTGCCAGCCCCGAGGTTAGGGAGGCGGAGTCAGCGGAGGCGGAGCCGGCGACTGTGATGGAACCCCAGGTCGTCCCGTTGGAGGTCTCGGAACCCGGTCCGTCCGTCACGGAACCCCCGCCCATAGCAACTCCCCGTAGGTCAAGCAGAGAACCCCAGCCCAGGAGGATGTGGTCATGTCCCCAGACTGCCCCAAGGCGTAAGATTCAGGTTAAGATAACCCGGGTAGAGACAGGCCACATCGAAGCAGTAACAGGCTGCGGCAGATCAGAGGAAAGGGTCAGCGCAGCAACAGGCTGCGGCAGATCAGAGGGAAGGGTCAGTGCCCTCCCACCGTCGGGAAGAGCTCGCAGCAGCCTTCTCAGAATTTAAAGGGGCCGCCCTGAGAACGGGCGGCACTGTAAAGTTATTAGTTTAAGGTTTTAAGTTATTAGTTTAAGGTTTTAAGTAAAGTTCAAGGTTAAGTTTTAAGTCTAAGTTTTAATAAGGCTAAGTTTGTAGTGTTTTGTACAGAAAACGATAAAATGATGGGAGTTTTAAGGCTAGGTTTAGAGGAAGTCTATTCAGCAAACGTTGAAGCTTACGTGAGGCGAGGTCAGGGGACCCGCTCACCCTTCACAAAAGCCAGAGACTTTTTGCGAGGCTGGCTACCTCATTCTATCTGATCACAGGAACCAAGGAAGGATGGAACGACTTCTAGTATTGCTCGTGGCACTCGGATGTGGATTGGCCTATCGAGGCCACACCAAGGATGTCGTGGTGTTTGGATGTTCCGGGGACACGGCCCCCATCGCGGTGGATGGGACCGGGAGACGGAAGGCAGAAGGGACCAGCACCTATTTCCACAAGGGAAGGTGGCCAGGATGGCTGGGAACGAACTCAACGGAGTATTCCAGCACATCGGGGTTTGCCTACAAAGAGACTTCTTTAATGTGCCCCAAAGTACGGATCCTCGCACCCAGGATCAGCGTCACCGTCGGCAAACGGATTTGTTTGACCTGTAGTGGGGATGTCCCCTTGAGCCGATGGTGGTGGCTGCGAAAGCTGAGCAAAACTATGAGAAACTCTTCGGTCGAGTGGGAACGACTGGGTAATAATACCCATCGGACAATTACGGGGACAAACGGACAAGTGAAAGTCTGTTGGGACAAATGGTGGGAACCGGATGAGGGAATTTATGTTTGTATGTGGGGGTCAAAGTACGTTTGCCCCAAAGGCATCTCCATATTCTTTATTAACCAGTGGCAGGATAACGGACAGGGGATGAGGTGGGATGCGAGCACCAGGGGGTGCGGAGCCCCATTCTCCCCGATCCCGGTAAATGCCACTGAGCTCATTACGCGCCCACGCAAAGCCCCGCCCACGATTCCGGTGGTTCTAACTGAAGAGGAAGGGTGCCCTAAAACTAGTAAGGGACCCGGGAACGGTTTGGTACTGGTCCCCACAGACCAGATACTATTTCAGGGGGTACATTACGCGGTGGCCTCGGTGATTTTAAATCTCACTGAGGTACGGTTACCAGAGTGGTGCCCCAAAAAGACGGAACAGTTGTATCAGGTCCTGTTGACCAAGATGTTCAGGCAATTTTACGAGTTTGATTTTGCAGAAATTGATAAGGCAAGTTTGTACACCGCACCGCAGGAAGTTTTGGATCAAGTAGGGAGGCAAAGAAGGGGTTTGGTGAACGATGCGTTCACTGCTTTTAACACAGGGACATCTGTGGTCAACGCTCTAGACAGTGTGGAGCTGCAGACCCAGATTAATGGTTTAAAAAGACAGTTAAAGGACATCCTAACAGATGAGAATAAAGTGGTAGGGTCAGGTCTACACGAGGACCAAGCCATGACTCTCCATTTAAAGGAAATTATAGCAGAGCTGGAGAAACATGCGCGTACGGTAAATGCCCTGATCAGGGAAGATCGGAATGCATCCGATCAAGCTGCGCAGAACGAGGTGTGCGTGCTTTACGGGGCGTGGTTACTGGGCGAGGGCCGCAGTAATTTGGAGGATTTAAAACAAGGTTTGGTTCCGTCCTGGATAAGTAACAAACACCTGCGGGCGCTCCACCCTTTTCAGAACGCATTAAGTCCGTGCCAGCTCAGGCTAGCTTCAGAAGCTTACCCAGTCCCCGTGGACTGCGGACGTTCAAACCATACTATTATGGGAATAGTATTACGCATGCCGGTTTTGGGCAACACAGCAAAGCCCGCCCCGGTATATCGGGTAGAGAACATTGGTGTCATTCAGGGGGGAGCCCACATTCGTTATGCAGCGGTTCCACCTTACGTCATCCGCTGGGAGCAAACGATGACAGGTACAGATCTCTCTGGTTGTCGTGGCAGGGGAGCACACATAATACTGTGCCCCCAGCACTTGAATGCCTTTTTAACACCACAATGCGGGTTCAGAACGGCTGGCGCCAAGTCCATGAATTGCACCATGGAGGCAATGGCACAAGATCATGTGCCTCCGCAGGTAGCATACATCGGGGGTGGAACATATTGTGTTACCACTGCAGCGCAACACTACCAGCATGGAAACCGTAGCCGGTGTCCGGTGAGTGACAGCAGTTTCTGTTTTAAACCCAGGGCTGAAGTTCAAGTAGCACAACAGCGAATTATCCCAATCCCTGAACCATCCACTGTTCATCTCACAGTAAAAGAGAATTTCACCGACTTGCAGCGATTTGTCGCGCATTTTGGATACCTCATTCCCCCTCTCCCTGAGCATTTAACCAAACTTCTGAAAGCCGTCGCGGTGTCACAAAAGCATTTTTATACATTAGAGCAGAAAACTGTCGAGATAGGAACAGACATCTTGGACATAGTGGTTCCACCGTGGTGGAATCTGTTCACTAATATTGAAGTACCTTCATGGGTCAGAATAGCCTCCCACATTTTAGTCGTCTGTCAAGTGTTTATTGTAGTATACCTATTGTTCATACATTGTAAAAGAGACAAGCGCCTCACCAAGCATGAGAACACGGGAGAGTGGCGAGAACGTTACGTGCGCGTGCACGATGAGAGCGCCGTGTAATAGGAAAATGGCGTCACTCCCGCTCGCCACGTGCGCCGCGGAAGTTTGTACTCATTGTAAATACGTTGGAAACTCGACATGTTTAAGAGTTGGGATTTGTTTTATTTTGGTGATGGTGTTGATTGTTTGGTTTTGGGTTTTGTTTTTCCTTTCCCTGAATAAAAGACAAATATACAGGTGATGCGTGAGGCATCGGCCTGGTTACGCCGGGAAGGAAAACAAGTGGTGTAAGTTTAAGGGCAAATGATGCCTACGGTGATATAAAATGTGATTTTCTTGGGAAATAAGGACGACACAGAGACCCTAGTTAAGTTAAAATTTATGGGATTAATTTACTGGATTCGGAGTGAAATCGAGATAAGATTGCTCACCACTGAGATTTTTGATACGATAAGCGGAGTTATTCGCATCAACAGGAGGGACTGTAGAATTCGCAATTATCGCGATTTGATTAATAAGGAGAAAACACAAAGTTTCGTTCAAACAGCTTTTATTTCAGCAGAATGCTGTCAGGTTTAAATTGGACACAAGCAGCCTGTAAAATGGCCGCCGCACCTCGTGACAGAACATTCTAGACTTTTCAACAGGCAGACAAGATGGCGTTCCATTAAACATTTTTTGCAAGATCGATAACGATTCAGCACAGTGAAGATAATACACGAGACATTATGGGTTTACAGTATAAACATCGATACTGGAATCGGTCTCCCAGGTACAAAGGAAAGCCATCAAGGGCCCATCCAAAGGATATTAATATGTAAACTCCCAACGGCTCTACGATGAGAGAGCCGTTAGCAGGTAGTTATACAGGACACTTGGAAGCCCCAAACCCCTCCAGGGGGAACACCGACCGATTTAACAATGGGAGAAGTATTAGCAGGTACTCAAACATTCATGAGTGGCCCCGAGACCCATTAAGGACGGAGATCACCCACACAAGACATTTGGGCGCCAAACCTTAAACAAAAGAATGGACATTATAGTTGGGCGGGAAACGGAAGATTTTTGCACTATAATTGCAGGCCCCAAACCGTCCATTCGCTCTCTTGCTCTGGCCTCTTGCTCTTGACTCTTGCCGCTTGCTGCTGTTATCATCGTGGCTGCTCCTGTGTTTTATCCGGTCGATTCGTAACCTCGTGGCTGCTCCTGTGTAAAAGACTGTTGAACTTTCTGATCCGTTCGGATCTACCTCGTGTCGCGTAAAGAAGACCTATGTTGGTAACTGGCAGCGGAACCAAAGGCCCGAGATGAGATGAGATGAGATGAGAGGAGAAGAGAAGAAGACCTTATCCATCGCCACGAGGTCTTCACTACAGCGGACGGTCCAGCCGACTGACCGAGCAGCAGAAGCAGTAAACAAGTGGGACCAGGAGATCTCCTGACCAACACGTGGGTGCTGCGGTGAAAAACATCCGATCAGCTATTCGGGATTTCTCCGAGTTATTACGAGTGGTGAGCATGAGTCTCGAGATCCTACGAAGCTAGTTTAGGATAGATATTGATAGGGGAGGGTTTAAAGATTAAGGATATTTGTAATGTGTGCCCTATTTACGTTGTGCCGTTCGTTCCTCGTTTCCCTAAGAGTGATTATAACCGTTTGTAAGATTGTACTGTCATTAATCTGTGCGTATGACATGTATTTCATAATTTTAAGTATCATGCAATAAAGATTTTCCATTTCGTACCGTTCAAACCAAGTCTACATGAGTTTTATCTCCATTACTGCTCTCGCATCTAAGTCCAGTGTCTAGAACCGTAAGGGAGAGTGATTCGAACCACTCACAGGTGTGTCTAGTGTTCCCAGACTGGCTGGAGACCAGGCCTAGACCCGCACTGACATACAGGCTGCACAGAGCCGCGTGAATCTCACAGGCTACGAGACACGCAGGGTCAGGAGAGAATCCCTTACAGAGGAGAGGATGGCTACGGCCATGGAGGAGCTAAGTCGGCAGAGTGTTGAAAACATGGCAATTGTTCAGAACAGACTGACATCTCTGGAGGAGCGATGGTCAGCTATTGAGCAGAGGAACCAGAGCTTCATGGAAGTCCTCTGGAGTAGGACTGCCAGTGCAGAAACGGGTCCTCATGGCCCCCCTAAAGTGCAGCAAGGTGCTTTCAAGCCACTTGCTAGCTCTGAAGTGGGGCTGACTCATGAGAGAAATGTTGGTGGCAGACAACAAGGAAGTGGGGGCTCCTCTCCAAATGCTCACACTTCCATACCACTGTGGAGCCCTCGGTTAGAGCCCCACCAGAGTCCTCACCCAACTGAGATGGGTGTCTCATCCCCTGCACATCCGCAGGAGCAGCAGACTGTTGGTGAGCCCACACAGGTTCGCCACCCCAGAGGACGCCCGCCAAAGGTGTCAAGGCAGGAGCAGCATGAAAGTGAGCAAGAGACCTCCACATCTGCTGAAGCCACAGGGGAAGCACCACGTTGGAGCACGCGTAAGAGAAAGATAATGCACAAGTAGTCACAAGGGTAGTCATTTGGAAGTTCTGTTGTGTTTAATTGTGAAATGCCATCTTTTACTGAATCTTATAAAATGAAGTGATGGCAAACTGTTGAAGTTCTGGGCTGTGTCATTTTGCCAATGGAAGTTCCACATTGAGGGCTCAGGGCGAATTGGATTGGTCATGGTGGTCAGAGTGATAGGAAGCCGCAGGTTCTTGTGCATTGTCTATGGTGTGGTAAGAAGGTGCGAGCCAAATGTGTTTGATTGGGCAGCCTAAGCAAATCTGGCCAAGAGGAGTACATCCCTTGTAGCAATGTTCTTGCGTGCTGCTACCGCTGGTTGATGCGCCTCCACAAGGTCTTTGTTCTCGCTCTCCTCCTCCTCATCCTCCTCCGAGGAGGCTATGCGCTGAGCCACTTGTCCCCCAGGCAGCTGCAAGCCACGATGCTGTGCGAGGTTGTGAAGTGCACAGCAGACCACGATGATTCTGGAGACCCTGGCTACTGAGTACTGCAGGGCTCCACCCGATCTATCAAGGCATCTGAATCGCATCTTCAGCAAGCCGATAGTTTGCTCGATAATGGATCTGGTCGAAATGTGGCTGGAGTTGTAGCGCTCCTCAGCTTCGTCGGATGGCCTCCTGAACGGCGTCATTAGCCACGTCTTCAGGGGATAGCCCTCGTCTCCAAGTAGACATCACTAAATTTGGTTTGGCAGACTGAAGAGCGGAGGTACACTAGACTGTCGCAGGATGTACGAGTCATGGCAACTGCCAGGGTACTTGGCGCAAACATGCAAAATTTCCTTCTTGTGGTTAGACACCAGCTGCACGTTGAAGGAGTGGAAGCCCTTGTGGTTGACAAAGAGCTGGATTGTGATGGGGTGCCTTAAGGGCCACACGTGAGCAGTCTTCGGCGCCCTGCACCCTTGGCAAGCCTGCCATATTTGCAAATCCAACCGCACGCGCGGTTATACTTGCTTGATCCTTGGAGAAGTTGATGTAATTGTGAGCCTTTGCAAAGAGGGCATCGGTTACCTGCGTGATGCAAGTGTGTGCGGCCGACTGGGAGATGCCGCTGATGTCTGCTGTCTCCTGGAATGAGCCTGAAGCAAAAACGTTTAGTGCGGTGGTGACTTTTACGGCCACTGGTAAGGGCTGTCCACCCATTCCTCTGGGCTCCAGGTCTTGGTGCAGCATTGCGCAGATGTCACCCACTACCTCTCGCGAAAGTCTCAGCCTCCTTTGGCACTGCTGCTCAGTCATGTTGAGGTAGCTCATCCTCTGTCTGTAAACCCTGTTTTGGGGGTATCTCCTGCGGCGACGTGCTTCCCTGCGCAGCTTCAGGTGGGTGAGCAGCAGGTTGGCGCTCCTGTTGCTGCTGCTGTTGGTGTTCCGGGTTCTGCTGCTGCCACGCTGGTCTTCGTTCGAATCTGAGGTCCAGGAGGAAAGGAAATAAATGGTTCCCATGCTGCTGGTATATACCTCAGTTGAGGAAGCGCTCAGTCAAGGTGGGGAGAGGGTTTTCCCAGGAGGTCACAGTGGAGACGGATCTCAGCTTCAACACTTCCAAAATCTGTAGACCTGCAAAAAGTTCTAAGACCTGAGAAAAGAAAGTTCTGCCACCTGCAAATGATCATTGTGGAAAACTCCGTTTTTGTGGTGGAGCTGCAGCTGTTCGGAAGCCAACCACTTGTGAACCCGACAGGGTTAGCTGGCGTGTTCCAGGAGAGACGTGCAGCATGCTGGAAATGTGGCAAACTTTGAAAGGCCTCTCAAAATGGGATTATAGAGGTCGTTAAGTAGCAGTTAAGTGCCTTAAGGGCCTATCCTGCCGCTTGGAGGCAGGACCGAAACGGAGTCTGCAAGCCCGCATTTGGGAAAGTTGCGCAGAGGCGGGTTGAAGGCGGGATCGGAACCCGCTGCCACTTTTTGCAACTTTCCCACCTGACCCGCCTTCAAACCCGCCTCCTCGGGGCTGGCAAAATCCAGCCCTTTATTTTCATTCTCCCAAATACCCAGAATTTATTTTGTTTTGCTGTTGTACATTAAATCAATCAATCAGATGAGCTTCAGCCTCCACTGGCAATCTTGAAGACTGGGCTTAAATGTCAATATTTATGAGGATCAGGATACCTCATGGCTCAGCAGGTTAATAAAGATGTCCAGCATAGCAATACAGATCATTAAACGCCCAGACTTGATATTTAATCTACATTTGGTTAAGTGATTTCAGCTTAGGAGACAGTTAGGGTTCGAAGAATGACCTCAGTGGGGAAAACTGGCCAGTTGCGGCCCCTGACCTCTGTGATTAATGCTGGAAATGCACATGGATGTCTGGTGATAGGCGGCAGGCAAGGTAAGGTGTGGGCCGTCTATGGCACCTTGCACCCTGGTCTGTCCATAGGGAAGGAGATTTAGGGAGTTTCTCCTGATGTAGAGAGCCTCAGGTGACCTCCCAGATACATCGTTGTACTGCGAACTGGGATATGTCGCGGATGTCACCTATTGAAGCCTAAAAGGTGCCAGTGGGTTAAACCTTAAGTTCCACAGTCACCATGACAGCCACAAACAGTCCATGGACTAGTTTGAGGCTCGATTTGTGGCTGCAGCAGATGACAGAGCTCATGACAGCCATCTTGGTGAAGCGAACGCGCCTGAGCCATTGCTACTCAGTAAAGTTGAGGTAGGACAAGTGCTCCTGGAATACCCACTGTATCTTCCTTGCTGCTCCCCCTCGTTGCCCAGCCCTGAAGGTAACCCTATGAGACCACCCTTGACCGCAGCCAGAATATTTGTGAGGCAGTCAATAAAAGTGCAAACAGCAGCAAAATCTTGCTGTTTAGACAAAGTGAACTTGCAGCACACCAAAAAAACACCCAGAACTTAACCAGCAGCCTGAAAAGAGAAACCAGCAACTAACCGATAAGTATGGCATGATCCTTTTAAGTATCGCTGGTGATGGGGCCCGTTAGCGCCACATTGTGCTGAGCGAGTTCAGCACGTGGCGAGTGAAGCACTGGCGCATTTCAATATTGAAAAAAGGATCCGGTGGTTGATTTCAATAAAATATTATTTCCTTTAAATAACCCGGATGTGCACTCCTGATGCCTGCGCATCCACCTTAATCAATATGGCGTGCGGCGCACTTCCAGCTGGAAATGTGCATACGCTTCCTACCCACCATCATGGGACCCGAGGAGGCCGATTAGCGCCCGCAAAACGAGTGCTGCACGGTCGAATTTCTAAGCCAAGGTGTCGGAACTGGCTGAATACTATTTGTAGCAGGGAAGTTATTCAGTTAATCAGGGAAAGTCAGCAGTGGCAAAAATTACACTTGTGCCAGTGTCTGGTGTAACACATGAGAGAAATAAGATTTATGGGGCTCGAGTTTTCTTTCAGCACACTTGAATAGGTTACTGCTGACAGCAGGTATGCCTACCATTCTGTAAGCAGCTAAACTATCACCATACCATCAAGTAAAAATGAATACAAAGTCACAGCATACACTTTCTGTCAATAGGAACAGCCAGGTGATGGTTGCTCCGTAAGGAGGATCATTTACCTGTCTCACTATATCTGAACACAACCAGTACGTTTATCATTGCAGGGCAGTGAGATACTAATGGACAAGTACAACCATTTATTGTATACAGCAGCAGATGATAAGAAATTAATGTCATCATTTTTTCTGGCAGCTACACGAATAGTTACTAATGAATTTTGATGTAGATCCAAGAATTTGACTCAACTTGGTACAAGAACATAAGAACTAGGAGCAGGAGTAGGCCATACGGCCCCTCGAGCCTGCTCCGCCATACGGCCCCTCGAGCCTGCTCCGCCATACGGCCCCTCGAGCCTGCTCCGCCATACGGCCCCTCGAGCCTGCTCCGCCATACGGCCCCTCGAGCCTGCTCCGCCATACGGCCCCTCGAGCCTGCTCCGCCATTCAATAAGATCATGGCTGATCATCGACCTCAACTCCACTTTCCCGTCCGCTCTCCATATCCCTTGATTCCACTGGAGTCCAAAAATCTATCTATCTCAACCTTGAATATACTCAAAGACTCAGCATTCACAGCCCTCTGGGGCAGAGAATTCCAAAGATTCACAACCCTCAGTGAAGAAATTCCTCCTCATCTCAGTCTTAAATGGCCTACCCCTTATCCTGAGACTATGCCCCCTAGTTCTAGACACTCCAGCCAGGGGAAACAACCTCTCAGCATCTACCCTGTCAATCCCCCTCAGAATCTTAATATATTTCAATGAGATCACCTCTTATTCTTCTAAACTCCAGAGAGTACAGGCCCAATCTACTCAATCTCTCCTCATAGGACAATCCTCTGATCCCAGGAATCAATCTAGTGAACCTCCGTTGCACTGCCTCTAAGGCAAGTAGATCCTTCCTTAGATAAGGAGACCAAAATTGTGCACAGTACTCCAGGTGCGGTCTCACCAAAGCCCTGTACAATTGTAATAAGACTTCCTTACTCTTGTACTCCAACCCTCTTGCAACATGCCATTTTCCTTTCTAATTGCTTGCTGTACCTGCATGCTAACTCTGTTTTCTGTACAAGGACACCTAAATCTCTCTGAACACCAACATTTAATAGTTTTGTCCATTCAAAAAATATTCTGTTTTTCTATTCTTCCTACCAAAATAAATAACCTCACATTTCTCCAGTAAAATTGAAGTCAATGGGAATCGGGGGTAAAACTCTCCACTGGCTGGAGTCATACCTACCACGAATTAAGATGGTTGTGGTGGTTGGTGGTCGATCATCACAGCCCCAGGACGTTGCTGCAGGAGTTCCTCAGGGCAGTGTCCTAGGCCCAACCATCTTGAGCTGCTTCATCAATGACCTTCCCTCCATCATAAGGTCAAAAATGGGGATGTTCACTGATGACTACACAGTGTTCAGTGCCTTTTGCAACCCCTCAGATAATAAAGGCGTCCATGCCCACATGCAACAAGACCTGGACGACATCCAGGCTTGGGCTGATGAGTGGCAGGTAAAATTCACGCCACACAAGTGCCAGGCAATGACTATCTCAAACAAGCGAGAGTCTAACCACAGCGCCTTGACATTCAATGGCATTACCATCACCGAATCTCCCACCATCAACATCCTGGGGGTCACCATTGACCAGAAACTTAACTAGACCAGCCATATAAATACTGTGGCAACAAGAGCAGGTCAGAGGCTAGGTATTCTGTGGCGAGTGTCTCACCTCCTGACTCCCCAAAGCCTTTCCACCATCTACAAGGCACAAGTAAGGAGTGTGATGGAATACTCTCCACTTGCCTGGATGAGTGCAGCTCCAACAACACTCAAGAAGCTCGACACCATCCAGTACAAAGCAGCCCGCTTGATTGGCAACCCATCCACAACCTTAAACATTCACTCCCTCCACCACCAGCATACCGTGGCTGCAGTGTGTACCATCTACAAGATGCACTGCAGCAACTCGCCAAAGGTTCTTCAGCAGCACCTCCCAAACCCGCAACCTCTACCACCTCGAGGGACAAGGGCAGCAGGCGCATGGGAACACCACCACCTCCAAGTTCCCCTCCGAGTCACACACCATCCTGACTTAGAAGTATATCACCGTTCCTTCATCGTCACTGGATCAAACTCCTGGAACTCCCTACCTAACTACACTGTGGGAGCACCTTCACCACACGGACTGCAGCGGTTCAAGGCGGCGGCTCACCACCACCTTCACAAGGGCAATTAGGGATGGGCAATAAATGCCGGCCTTGCCAGCGATGCCCAGATCACATGAACAAAAAAAAATTATACTCCATCTGCCACCTTATTGTCCACTCACTTATCCTGCCTGTATCCCTTTGCAGGTTCTGTGTGTCCTCCTCACAGCTTACTTTCCCACCTAGCTTTGTATCGTCAGCAAACTTGGATACATTACACTCAGTTCCTTCATCTAAGTCATTAATACAGATTGTAAATAGCCGAGGCCCCAGCACTGATCCTTACAGCCTGCCAACCTGAAAATTACCAGTTTATCCTTACTCTGTTTTCTATCCGTTAACAAATCTTCTATCCATGATAATATTACCCCCAATCACATGAGCCCTTATCTTGTGTAATAACCTTTTATGTCGCAGCTTATCGAATGCCTTTTGGAAATCTGAATATACTACATCCACCGGTACCCCCTTTATCGACCCTGCTCGTTACATCCCAAAAATCTCTCATAAATTTGTCAAACATGATTTCCTTTGCATAAATCCATGTTGACTCTGCCTAATCATATTATGATTTTCTCAGTGGCCTGTTGCCATTTCCTTAATAATGGATTCCCACATTTTCTCGACGACTGATGTCAAAGCTAACTGGCCTGTAGTTCCCCGTTTTCTCTCTCCCTCCCTTCTTGAATAGCGGGGTTACATTTGCTATCTTCCAATCCACTGGTACCATTCTAGAATCTAAGAAATTTTGGAAGATCACAACCAATGCATCCACTGTCTCTGCAGCCTCCTCTTTTAGAACCCTAGGATGTAGGCCGTCAGGTCCTGGGGATTTGTCGGCTTTTCGTCCCATTTAGTTTCTCCAGTACTTTTTCCTCTACTGATATTCATGACTTGAAGTTCCTCACCCTCATTCACCCCTGAATCAGATACAAAATATTCATTTCATGTCCTTGCCATTTCCTTATTGGTATTGATATTTAAAGGAGTCACTGCTCTAGCTAGAGCAATTTGCATACTCACCAACAGGTGGCGTATTTTCACTCAAAGACAACTCGAATGGGTCAACGGGCAGAGAGACGATAAAGATGAACCTCTCTCTCACCTCTTCCTTTGCAATTAGATATATGCAGTGCCAAGTGGAAGTAGGGGAGCCTTGGGCCAGATGTCTTGGCCTACAAATATGCATAATGTGAGGATGCACATGAAGACTGAATTGCAAACTGCCTCAAGAAGAAATGAATTGTATTATACAAAGAAAAAATGCACTGTTAAACCATGCACTGGTGTTAAAAAAAAAATCTGCACTGGTTCCTGCTACATTATGTTCTCCATTCAAACTTCAGGAAGCTTTATGCTGAATAGAAAAGTTAAGCAGGTGCTATAAGTCTGTCTGACTCTCCATCGTTCCTTATGTTGAGTCTGACAACAGACAACCTCCAAGGCAACATGTACAGTCTGATCACGGCGATGAAAATTTACTGCTCAACATCTTTTCAAACATAACTTAAAGATAGCAATTTCTTTATAGTTGAAATACTCTACATCTTTGTTATTTTAAATATCTGAATCTGAGAGAGATGCTTTAAATTGCTGTATTTTATACTCTCCCAACAACTAACCCCAAGGTCAATTACAAGGCATTAAATATTCAAAGGCAAACAAAGCCCTAAATCATATAATCAAATTACTGAGGGGACAAATCCATCTCTGCTTATGTAGAGAAAGAAAAAAAATCTTAAAATCAGAGCCAATATAAATATTATAATAATACTGATCAGGAAATCTGGACTCGTAATGTGTGAGATGTCTCCTAAATGTAATCACGTATTTCTAAATGAATTGGCACAGAAATAGACTGGGAGGGCAGGGTGATGATTAAGTGACTTATAAATTCCTAAATAAAAACCTTCAATAACGTTATGCTCATTTCACACTACAATTTCTAAACCTTACTAACCTCGTGCTGTCTCCCTCATCACAAGTGCAAGTGCCAGAGATCAATTAAGTTACCGCAGCTGTGAATGTCACGTTCTGTTCATTGATAATCTACCCCATGTTTTTTTCTTGCTGGTCATAAATTTATAGCCTCACGATGAACAAATTTGTTCAAACTTTATTTAAAGCAAATTCAAAACAAATCTCTTTTCTGCAAAAGTCAAAAATAATTCCTCTTCCAGGATCACAGTGACAAAGCCAGCCCATTGTCAGATAATATTTCGAGGGACTGTAGAAAAATTGCTTTCTATGCAGAAAGATTTTGAAAATTATGCCCTTAGATTTGAAATTGGCTGTTGTTAGTTAAGCTACTCACTTTTGTTTGATGCTAAACTTTTTGTTTGCCTGGTTAGAACAATTATTTATGAAATATTGCAGTAATTGTATTGCTGTTTTTAGATGCCCTTCGCCCAAAGAATGTCTCACAGACACAAAATCTTACTGACTGCACAGGAGAGGCTAGACAGATGTGCTGGCATACATATGTCTGTATATGGTCAGGTAAGCATTCTGAAGCTATATGTGGTCCCAAGTTATCTTGAGGCTCATACTGACTCAAGCTTGCAAGTACAAGTTATTCATAACCCACCATCTGTTCTATGATACTGAAGCATATTTATCTTGGCAAAACGTTGGTGTCTTCACATTGCGGAGATGTAATACAGAAATGGTCTCAGTAACAATGAAGTCAGGATACTTTTTCCAAGTTTGAGAACACAACATGAAAATGGGAAGACTAATAGTTCAGTCTGGGTTCTTCTGATGGCAGCAGTAGTGAGTTTCCGTGTCTGACGCTGGACGATATTTCTGCATAGCTCTGGCACGGTCCAATCATGGCAATAAACTACCAAATTACTATTTATCTACATAATACACAAACATCAGTGTATAGAAGCATCACACTCCAGATGTCACAATTTGTTAAGATGCAAAACAATCTTCTAACACTCGGTAGCCCTGAGCTACACTTCTAACCTCTAGCTTGAAACAGACAAGCACATTCCAATCTGCAAAGTTTCCCGACAACAACAAATAATTTCGGAATGTCTTAAGTCTCGGTTTACTTCGCAATTCTATGTTCTGCTATCAAGAAAACACAGTTCCACCTTTCACAAATGTATCGTGAATTTTATTCGATAACACTCATGCCCTTATTAAACTGTGTTATGAGGAGATTCAACGAATGCACTGCCACGGGAGATCCGCTATTAATATACTGAAAATGGTGCTCTAGCCTGTACAGATGTTCCATTTTATAACAGATGCAGAACCAGCCTCAAATGCTTAATGCTTCGGAGCTGCAACTGAAACATATTTCAATTTGCAAAGTTTCCGGCCAAACAACTTAACTCAGATTGCTCCAAGCTTGTGTTTATCTACCAACAATAAGATGTTGTGACCATGAAGGAACACAGATCGTGGTAATGCATTGTGCACTGCACTGTACAACACCCCAGATTTCATGAAACAGAGCATCATCTGACTTCTTCCATCCAATGTTACAGAAGGTCCAACAGTTACACCGATTCACTAATAACCTATCGATATTATAAACAACAGTACATCTGTGTGCACGTCCTTCTTTCGTCATGTTTTCTTGACTGGCTCAAATTTAATATCCTAAACCAGTAACAAATCAGAACTCTAGTTATGAGGAATTATGAAAAGCTACAAAAAAACTGAACTAATCAAAATCACTCAAATCTTTAGTCCACCATTTTTATGTCAAACTCAAATATCCAGGGCTCAAAAGAAGGAATAAAAAAATTAACAAGAACATGATAAAAAAATATATTTATGTGCCTTTGAATACTATTTTAACTTTGAAGCCTCAGCCTTGTTCAAAATCCTGTTTAGAATTTTTATTCTTCCAAAGCCATCACTTCATCAGCTGAATGAAGTTCCCATTAACACATGCATTTCCCAGATGCTGCACTCGGAGCATGTGTAGTTCAAGATGCAGCATGGAGGATCTTTGAATTTTGTTCTGGTCATCAAGCCACAAAAAGAAACGATCCAGCTCTGGAAGCAGTGTAAAGAAAGGCCACAAGACTTCTCTCTGTTCAAGGGCCGAGCTGGATCATAGAATCAGAATGATACAACCGCCGGCTCTTTGGGTAGAGCTATCCAATTAATCCCACTCCCCTGCTCTTTCCCCAGAGCCCTGTAAATTTTTTCCCTGCAAGTATTTATCCAATTCTCTTTTGAATGTTACTATTGAATTTGCTTCCACCACCCTTTCAGGCAGCGCATTCCAGATCACAACAACTTGCTGTGTAAAAAAAAATGTTTCCTCATGTTGCCTCTGGTTCACTTGCCAATCACTTTAAATCTGTGTGCTCTGGTTACCAACCCTTCTGCCACTGGAAACAGTTTCTCCTTATTTACTCTCTCAGAACGATTCATGATTTTGAACACCTCTATCGAATCTCCTCTTAACCTTCTCTGCTCTAAGGAGAACAACCCCAGCTTCTCCAGTCTTTCCACATGACTGAAGTCCCTCATCCCTGATATCATTCTCGTAAATCCTTTCTGCACCCTCTCCAAGACCTTAACATCCTTCCTAAAGTGTGGTGCCCTGAATTGAACACACTACTCCAGCAGAGGCCTAACCAGTGTTTGAAAAAGCTTTAGCATAACTTTCTTGCTTTTGTGCTCTATGCCTCTATTAATAAAGCTGAGGATCCCATATGCTGGTTCCCCCCCCCCCACCCCCCGAACAGCCTTCTCAACTTGTCCTGCCACCTTCAAAAAGATTTGTCTCACTGTTCCTGCACCCCCTTTAAATTTGTACCATTTAGCACATATTGCGAGGCGAATCCAGCGTCGCACGCCAAATCCGCCCCTCGCCCCACCCCGTAGCACTGCCGATAAGAGGTATCGGCTGAAACGTCAACACCAGGTAGATCGTGACGTCAGAGAGTGTGGAACGCTCACTGACCTCCCTATTTGCAAAATTGATTCTCTCCACTTACCTCATCACCTGGAGTAAACACCGACGGAGAGCTGGTGTGCAGCACCAGGGACGTTATTTAAAGGGATCATGAGTAATCACTCGCAGCTGTCAGGTTAGTGCAGTTTCACTGCTTTCTTGTCCCTTTCACCCCCTGCAACAGTTCCATTCAGTCATTTCAAGGTTCTTTTGTATCAGGAGTCTTCTGGCAACTAAAATGTGGATACATATACATTTATTCTTCAAAGATTCAAACTGCAAACTGCAAAACTTGGTAATATTAATGGGGGCTGTACTGGCATGCCACCTCACCCTCCAGGATCTACGACGAAGGGAGCGTAGGCAGCGAGAAATACAGCAACATGTGCACAGAGGGAGGAGGGCCATCAGGGCTCTCAGCAGGAGGCCTTACCCACCGAGGGTATTCCGAGAGCACTTCTCCTACCTTCAATTAAGCGTGGAGCGGTGTATTAGAAGGCTTCGCTTCACCAAGGAGGTGGTCACGGAACTCTGCCACCTCCTGTAACCAGACCTCCCGCCTCACACCAGGGTGACCACAGCTCTCCCAGTGGCAATCAAGGTCACTGTGGCCCTCAATTTCTTCACCAGCGGATCCTTCCAGTCTGCAACAGGAAACATAGCTAACATCTCTCAGTTCGCCGTCAATCGCTGCATCCTGGAGGTCACGGAGGCTCTGTACAGCAGGAGAAGGGACTACTTTGGCTTCCCGATCACCAGAGAGAAGCAGGACAAGCGTGCATGTGGCTTTGCCATGAGCACACCTGGTTCGGTCCTCTGGCGCCTTCTCCTGTTCTGTTTCTGTTTGCTGAGGCAGCTGCACAGCCAGCAATGCTGAGAATGAGGTGCTGCAGCATCATTGAACCTCCCCTTGAAGTAGTGAAAAAGACTGTGGCAATGATGAACTCCGATTAGACTGCACCCGATATTGGTCCCTTTAAGTGTAACGCCAATGAGCTTGAGTTTTAAGACTTGATTTAGGATTACAATCATTTTATTGAGCAGTGAGGATGAACTTTGCATGCAGTCTAAAGCAGTTGAGCCTGGCGCTATTTCTTCAACTTTTCTACTGACACCGCCCATTCCTTGGCTATAACGAGTTTCTAGCCCTAGGTTTTTTCTCCTAGGAGCAGAGGTGGTTATTGGGAGATTTAATAGTTTTGATAGAGTAAATAAGGAGAAGGGTCAGCAATCAGAGGACACAGATTTAAGGTGATTGGCAAAAGAAGCAGAGGCGACATGAAGAAAAATAAATTATGCAGTGAGTTGTGATTTGGAATGTACAGTACTGCCTGAAAGGGCGGTGGAAGCAGATTCAACAATAACTTTCAAAAGGGAACTGGATAAAGACTTGAAGGGGGGGGAGATCATTTGCAGGGCTACGGGGAAAGAGCAGGCGAGTGGGACTAATTGTACAGCTCTTTCAAAGAGCCGGCACAGGCACAATGGACCAACTGACCTCCTTCTGTGCTGTATGAATCTATGATTCCATTGGAAGCAGTAAAGTCAGTAAAAAGCCAGATATTTCCTGTGTTTTTTCTTATCTAGGCAATCTGCCAAAAGCTAGGCAATTACAAATATCTGCTAATCTCTGGACACTTTCTGCAATTGACCTCAGGATTTAACCTGCTTAGACCATGTCCCCACAGAGAGCAGCTGAGCACTGGTCTTAAAAGTGATAGGCTTGGTTTAACAGTTACATTTGAGTAACTAAACATCACTATTGTACTCCAAACCCATTACTACCCTCAAGCAATGCCTCGGGAAGTCAGCTAATATTTAAACAAAAGCAAAAAATACTTAGTGCACAGAAAGCTGATGCTCCATTGGTAACAATTATGATCAAGGGTTGCACCCCATATGTCAACCTACTTTCTCTTTCAGCTGCTAACCAACCCAATGTGCATTTGCAGCATTTTATTTCCGTTTCCCAACATTGATATTATTCCTTTTACCACTACGATATTTAAATATCCATTGCAGCAAATTTCAGATATTTTCTTGATCACCGACAGTGGAATGGAAAGCATTAAGCATTTCCCCAAACTACTGTCAAAACATAAGCCGTACGCAAGACCTTGTGGTAACTACCGTAACCACATAAAGCCAGATGAAAACTTACCAGCAGCAGAGTCGTACAATACCTGAAAACAATGTACAATCTGGCTGAATTGGAGAGGTAAATGAACTTACCAGGTTTTCGTTGGACCAACAGGTGCACAAAATTATATTTAAAACTAATTTATGGAGCCAATTAATTTTCAGCATTCTACTCTTGTTTTCACCAGCCCAAAATGCATAAATATTTTTAATTCACTCCCACCCTTCATTTACGTAAGAACATAAGAAATAGGAGCAGGAATAGGCCACTTGGCCCCTTGAGCCTGCTCCGCCATTCAATACGATCATGGCTGATCTCGGGCTCAAAGCCAGTTCCCCGCCCGCTCTCCATAACCCTTCACTCCCTTATCTTGCAAAAATCTGTCTATCTCCACCTTAAATATATTCAATGACCCAGCCTCCACAGCTCTCTGGGGCAGAGAATTCCACAGATTTATGACCCTCAGAGAAGAAATTCCTCCTCATCTCAGTTCTAAAAGGGCGACCCTTTATTCTGAAACTATGCCCCCAAGTTCTAGATTTCCCCAGGAGGGGAAACATCCTCTCAGCATCTACCCTGTCGAGCCCCCTCAGTATAGAACATAGAACATAACAGCACAGTACAGGCCCTTCGGCCCTCGATGTTGTGCCGAGCATTGTCCGAGACCAAGATCAAGCTATCACACTCCCTATCACTCTGGTGTGCTCCATGTGCTTATCCAATAACCGCTTGAAAGTTCCTAAAGTGTCCGACTCCACTATCACAGCAGGCAGTCCATTCCACACCCCAACCACTCTCTGAGTAAAGAATCTACCTCGGACATCCCTTCTATATCTCCCCCCATGCACCTTATAGTTATGCCCCCTTGTAACAGCTGCCTCTACCCGAGGAAATAGTCTCTGAACATCTACTCTATCTATCCCCCTCATCATCTTATAAACCTCTATTAAGTCGCCTCTCATCCTCCTCCGCTCTAAAGAGAAAAGCCCCAACTCCCTCAATCTTTCCTCATAAGACCTCCCCCCCAAACCAGGCTGCATCCTGGTAAATCTCCTTTGCACTCTTTCCAATGCTTCCACGTCCTTCCTATAGTGAGGTGACCAGAACTGCACACAATATTCCAAATGTGGTCTCACCAAGGTCCTGTACAGTTGCAGCATAACCTCACGGTTCTTAAACTCAAACCCTCTGTTAATAAACACCAACACACCATAGGCCTTCTTTACTGCTCTATCCACTTGAGTGGCAACCTTCAGAGATCTGTGGATATGAACCCCCAGATCCCTCTGCTCCTCCACGTTCCTCAGAACCCTGCCGTTGACCCTGTAATCCTTATTCAAATTTGCCCTACCAAAATGAATCACCTCGCACTTATCAGGGTTAAATTCCATCTGCCATTTTTCGGCCCAGCTCTGCATCCTATCAATGTCTCTTTGCAGCCTACAACTGCCCTCCACCTCATCCACTACTCCACCAATCTTGGTGTCATCAGCAAATTTACTGATCCACCCTTCAGTCCCCTCCTCCAAGTCATTGATAAAAATCACAAACAGCAGAGGACCCAGCACCGACCCCTGTGGCACACCGCTGGTAACTGGTCTCCAGTCCGAAAATGTTCCATCCACCACCACCCTCTGCCTTCTATGAGATAGCCAGTTACCTATCCCATCAGCCAAATTTCCCTCTATCCCACAACTCCTTACTTTCTTCATGAGCCGACCATGGGGAACCTTATCAAACGCCTTACTAAAATCCATGTATAGGACATCAACTGCTCTACCTTCATCTACACACTTAGTTACCTCCTCAAAGAATTCAATCAAATTTGTTAGGCAAGACTTACCCTTCACGAATCCGTGTTGACTATCCCTGATTAAGTTGCCCCTTTCCAAATGGTCATAAATCCTATCTCTCAGGACCTTTTCCATTATCTTACCAACCACCGAAGTAAGACTAACCGGCCTATAATTACCAGGGTCATTCCTATTTCCTTTTTTTGAAGAGAGGAACAACATTCGCCACTCTCCAGTCCTCTGTATCTTATATGTTTCAATAAGATCACCTCTCATTCTTCTAAATTCCAATCAGTATAGGCCCAACCTGCTCAACCTTTCTTCATAAGTCAACCCCCTCATCTCTGGAATTAACCTAGTGAATCGTCTCTGAACTGCCTCCAATGCAAGTATATCCATCCTTAAATGAGACCAAAACTGTACGCAGTACTCCAGGTGTGGTCTCACCAGCGCACTGTACAGTTGTAGCAGGACTTCCCTGCTTTTATACTCCATTTGTGACTTTGCTTACATGCAATTAGGTACATAGGAGCAGGAGTAGGCTATTCAGCCCCTCGAGCCTGTTCCACCATTCAGTTACATCTTGGCTGATCTGCATCTTAACTCCATCTACCCACCTTGGTTCCCTAACCCTTGCCCAACAAAAATCCATCAGTCTCATTTTTGAAATTTTCAATTGACCCCCCCCCCCCCCACCCCCGCCTCAAGAGTGTTTTTGGGGGAGCGCGCTCCAGATTTCCACTACCCTTTGTGTGAAGAAGTGCTTTCTAACATCAACCTTGAACAGCCTCGCTCCAATTTTAAGGTTATGCCCCCTTATTCCAGACACTGCCCCAAGAGGGAGTGTTTCTCTCTGTCCAACCTGTCAAATCCTTTAAAGATCTTAAATACCACAATTGGCTCACCCTTTAATCTTCTATAATCAACTCTCTTAACCCAGTATACTTCTGGTGAATCTGTGCTGCATCCCCTCCAAAGCCAATATATCCTTCCTGACGTGCGGTGCCCAGAAGTGAACACAATACTCCAGATGGGGTTTAACCAGAGCTCTGTATAGCTATAAGTTAACTTCTACTCCTTTGCATTCCTGCCCTCTGGAGATAAAGGCCAACATTCCATTAGCTTTTTTAATTATTTTTTGTACCCGTCCACTAGCTTTTAGTGATTTCTGTAATTGGACCCCTAAATCTCTCTGCTTATCATCAGTTCTGAGCTTCTCACCATTCAGGAAATACTCTGAGTCATAAAGTTATACAGCACAAAAAGAGGCCCTTCGGCCCATCGTGTCCTCGCCGGCCATCAAGCCCTGTCTATTCTAATCACATTTTCCAGCACTTGGTCCGTAGCCTTGTATGCTATGGTATTTCAAGTGCTCATCTAAATGCTTCTTGAATGTTGTGAGGGTTCCTGCCTCTACCACCTTTTCAGGCAGTGAGTTCCAGATTCCAACCACCCTCTGGGTGAAAAAGTTTTTCCTCAAATCCCCTCTAAACCTCCTGCCCCTTACCTTGAAACTATGCCCCCTGGTTATTGACCCCTCTAAGGGGAAAAGTTCCTTTCTATCTACCCTATCTATGCCCCTCAATTTTGTACACCTCAATCAGGTCCCCCCTCAGCCTTCTCTGCTCCAAGGAAAACAACCCCAGCCTGTCCAGTCTCTCTTCTTAGCTGAAGCGCTCCAGCCCAGGTAACATCCTGGTGAATCTCCTCTGCACCCTCTCCAATGCAATCACATCCCTCCTATAGTGTGGTGACCAGAACTGCACACAGTATTCCAGCTGTGGCCTAACTAGCGTTTTGTACAGCTCCATCATAACCTCCCTGCTCTTATATTCTATGTCTCGGCTAATGAAGGCAAGTATCCCATATGCTTTTTTAACCACCTTATCTACCTGTCCTGCTGCCTTCAGGGATCTATGTACATGCACACCAAGGTCCCTCTGATCCTCTGTCCTTCCTAGGGTCCTACCATTCATTGTGTATTCCCTTGCCTTGTTAGTCCTCCCAAAATGCATCACCTCACACTTTTCAGGGTTAAATTCCATTTGCCACTGTTCTGCCCATCTAACCATTCCATCTATATCGTCCTGTAGCCTGAGGCTTCCCTCCTCGCTATTTACCACTCCACCAATGTTCATGTCATCTGCAAACTTACTGATCATACCTCCTACATTCATATCTAAATCATTAATGTACACTACAAACAGCAAAGGACCCAGCACCGATCCCTGCGGTATACCACTGGACACAGGCTTCCAGTCACAAAAACAGCCTTCAACCATCACCCTCTGCCTCCTGCCACTAAGCCAATTTTGGATCCAATGTACCAAATTGCCCTGGATCCCATGGGCTCTTACTTTTTGACCAGTCTCCCATGTGGGACTGTGTCAAAAGCCTTACTGAAGTCCATGTAGACTACATCAACTGCACTACCCTCATCCACACACCTAGCCACCCCCTCGAAAAATTCAATCAAATTGGGCAGACATGATCTCCCCCTGACAAAGCCATGCTGACTATCTCTGATTAATCCCTGCCTCTCCAAGTGGAGACTAATTCTGTCCCTCAGAATTTTTTCCAATAACTTCCCTATCACTGATGTTAGGCTCACTGGCCTGTAATTCCCTGGTTTATCCCTACTACCCTTCTTGAATAATGGTACTACATTAGCGGTTCTCCAGTCCTCTGGCACCTCCCCTGTGGACAAAATTGAGAGGTCGCACAACACCAGGTTATAGTCCAACAGTTTTATTTGAAATCACAAGCTTTCGGAGCTATCGATTGCCCCTTCCTCAGGTGAAGTAGCCAGAGAGGTTCTGAAAGTGTGTGTCAGAGCCCCTGCAATCTCCTCCCTTGCCTCACACAGCAGCCTGGGATACATCTTGTCTGGGCCTGAGGATTTATCCACTTTTAAGCCCGCTAAAATTGCGAGTACCTCCTCCCTCTCAATACTAATTTGTTCAAGTATATCACAATCCCCCTTCCTGATTTCTATGCCTACATTGTCCTTCTCCATAGTGAACACAGATGCAAAATATTCATTTAAAACCTCACCTACATCTTCCGGCTCAACACACAGATTGCCACTTTGGTCCCTAATGGGCCCTACTCTTTCCCTGGTTATCCTCTTGCCCTTAATATACTTATAAAACACCTTGGGATTTTCCTTTATTTTGCCCGCCAGTGTTTTTTCATGCCCCCTCTTCGCTCTCCTAATTTCTTTTTTTAAGTACCCCCTGCACTTTCTATACTCCTCTCGGGCTTCCACTGTTTTTAGTCCTTTGTATCTGCCAAAAGCCTCCCTTTTTTTCCTAATCTATTCTGATCTATCGGAGGTCCAAAGTGGACGACCTCACACTTCCCCCACATTAAACTCCAGTTTTGCCCACTCACTGAATCTATCAATGTCCCTTTGCAACTTTCTGCTCATATCTACACTATTTACTGTGCCACCTAACTCAGTGTTGTCAGCAAACTTGGATATACGGCTCTCTCCACGTGTGTGTACGCATGAAACAATAAATGTGCTTTTTAACTTATTTTTCCTTCTTTAAAAAGTCAGAGCTTTTTCACTACAAAAATAAGCAATTTGTAATAAACAGTTGATATACGACATCACAAGTGAACCACGATAGGAAAATAGTTGGTATATTCTGAAGGACAAACTGATTTTCAGCATTTAACTTGCTTTCATTATGTCATTACTATAACAAGCCTAGATTTCTAAATTGAGTAAGATTGCTCATACAGATCTTGAAATAACCGTGTGCAATAGCACATAAACATTTGGATGACATTCCTATATATGCCTCAGCACAGATTTGTAATTCGTTTCCCATTTGTCTCCCCTGAAGGTGCTGACAATTGCCAAGGTACTGTTCCAAGTGTCGTACCACCCCCAATAACTCACCCATATTTCGCACCTCGGGTCTCGCCAGAGGCTCAGCACATTATTTGACTGCTGAAGACATTGGAGCTGATCCCAATCCAAGGCACCTGTGCGGAATTAACCACCCGGCTGGGGTGGTGTTAGTTGCGCTATAATTCTGCTCAGGGCCATTAACTTGATGATGTGGCCATGCCTACATGGGTGGCGCTGTCGCCTCTGGGTCAGGGGGTTATGGCTTCGGGCCCCACTCCAGAAACTTGAGCGCGTGATCTGGGCTGATGCTCCCAGTGCGGTGCTGGGGGAGTGCTGCACTGTTTCAGGTGCCGTCTTTTGGATGAGACGTCGGACCGGTGCCCTGTCTGCCCTCTCGGATGGATCCCGCGGTGCTGTTGAGGAGGAGGAGCGGGGAGTTCTTCCTGGCTGGTGTTTGTCCCTTGGCCAGCATTGCTAGGGACAGATTGTCTGGTCATTGGCACACTGCCGTTTGTGGGATCTTGCTGTGCGCGGGTTGTCTGTCACGTTTCCTGCATTGTGGCAGTTATTGCACTTCGAGGGCGCATGGTTGGCTGTGAAGTGCTTTGGGATGTTCTGGGGTCATGAAGGGCACTATATAAATGCAAATTCATTCTTTCTTCCCTTTAAGCAATGATCCCCGATACGAAGTGCCCAGGTGTCGGCGAGGATAGGTCAGTCTCAACCGTGGTGCCCCCCCAAGTGAGAATATCTTGCAATAACAACAGAAAACGCTGGAAAAACTCAGCAGGCCAGGCAGCATCCATGGAGAGAGAAAGAGAGTTAACGTTTCAGGTCGATGACCTTTCGTCAGAACTGTGAAGAGCCGGAAATCAAATAGATTTAAGGCCAGAGTTAAGCTGGGAAAAGGGGGAGGGGATAAAAGAACAAAGGGGGAGATGAAGAGACATTAAGAGACATTAAGAGATATGCAAGGCTAGAGGTGGTGTTAATGTGACAGATTAAGGCTGAAAGAAGTGTGAAATCCACTGGCAGAATGAAGGACAGCTGCCAGCTTCTAGGAGGAAAAAAAAGGGGGGGGGCAAATAAAAGGGTGGAAAAAATAAAATATAAATGTGATTGGAGCTGAGGTTATGATCTAAAATTGTTGAACTCGATATTGAGTCCAGAGGGCTGTAGCGTGCCGAAACGAAAGATGAGGTGCTGTTCCTCGAGCTTACGCTGCGCTTCCGTGGAACAGTGTAATAGGCCGAGGACGGTGAGGTCAGAGTGGGAGTGAAGCGGTGAATTAAAGTGACAGGCCACCGGGAGCTCGGGGTCCCCCTTACGGACTGAACGGAGGTGTTCCGCAAAGCGGTCACCCAATCTGCGTTTGGTCTCCCCAATGTAGAGGAGACCACATCGTGAGCAGCGAATACAGTATACTAAATTGCAGGAAGTACAAGTAAATCGCTGTTTCACCTGGAAGGGGTGTTTGGGGCCCTGGACAGTGGGAAGAGGGGAGGTGTAAGGGCATGTGTTGCATCTCCTGTGCGTGCACGGGAAGGTGCCGGGCGAAGGGGAAGGGGTGCTGGGGGTAGTAGAGGAGTGGACTAGGGTGTCGCGGAGGGAGCGGTCCCTGCGGAATGCTGAAAGGGGAGGTGAGGGGAAGATGTGTTTGGTGGTGGGATCACGCTGGAGGTGGCGGAAATGGCGGAGGATGATCCGTTGAATGTGGAGGCTGGTGGGGTGAAAGGTGAGGACAAGGGGAACCCTATCGTGGTTCCGGGAGGGAGGGGCAGGGGTGAGGGCAGAAGTGCGGGAGATAGAACGGACACGGTCGAGGGCCGTGTCGACCACGAATATCTTGCTCCTACTTGCTGTCTGGGCTCAGCAAAATATAGTTAAGCACTGAAAGGCTGTGTGTAACTGCAGCCTTGCAATCGGTCAGCACTTTGTTTAACTTAACACAATGTGGTTGCTCTCTACGTCACAGCCGATGAGCAGAGCGAACGCCAGTGGAGGAAGACTGGAGCAGGCCATTTCCCTTTGCTTTGATTTACCTTCTGGTAGTGTTCACCCTCAAATGCCCCGCCTCCCCACCTTTCCCTTCTGTATGAGGAATTTTTTAGCTGCTAAACAATGCTTTTAGAAGGTAAGTGTCTTTATAGACAACACTTGGCCCGTGCGATCTCCTGGACTAGTTTCGATCTCCTGAGGGGGGTTGGAGAGGAATTTCCAGAGTATTTTTCCCTTGTTGGCATCCCAGGGTTTCTTTTTGCCTCTCCCAGGAGATTGCGTGGCTTCAGGGAGTGGATGAGAAGTGTTTAGTCGCGATGCTCCGGCCATCATGAGTGTGGAGCAAGCTCGATGGGCCAGCTGATCTTTTCCTGCCCGTCAATTTGCTATGTTTGTATTTACCCCGGGCATTAACAAATCTGGCAAGGGTTATTTTGGTGATGCCAATGCCTTCAAGAGAGCATCGCTATGCCCCATCCCCGTTTACACTTCCCCCGGGTACCATTCTCCATCAGGAGCTGGGCTAAAGTAATTTTCCAGACTTTATTTTTTTTTTTAAACCCTAATTGGACTGAGATTTTAAGCTGGTTTTTCACCTCTCCCAGGAGATTACATGGCTCTGGGTGGGGCGGGGAGTTTAGACCAAGGCTCCTTTGGTCTAAGAGATCAGAAGGAGAAAATAGAAGAGACGGTCCCTGCAGTAGGAATGTAGCAATAATAATTCTTAACTTTATTAGCCTATCTGTGCTTGGTTAGCCAACCTCAGTCTACGGTAGGTTTCAATCACCCTGGCTTAGGAACGAGGAACCGTTTTCCACTTTTACTCATCCCAGATGTTCCAAAAAAATCATTCGAGGTGCGCACACAATCATGTGCCCTTATATCGAGGTTCACCTATAAATGATGCCCACGAGCTTGAAGTACCAGACAACGTTTACCATCTACAAGATGCACTGCAGCAACTCGCCAAGGCTTCTTCGGCAGCACCTCCCAAACCTGCGACCTCTTCCACCGAAAAGGACAAGGGCAGCAGGCGCATGGGAACACCACCACCTCCAAGTTCCCCTCCAAGTCACACACCATCCTGACTTAGAAATATATCGCCGACCCTTCATCGTCGCTGGGTCAAAATCTTGGAACTCCCTCCCTAACAGCACTGTGGGAGTACCTTCACCACACGGACTGCAGCGATTCAAGAAGGTGGCTCACCACCACCTTCTCAAGGGCAACAAATGCTGGCCTTGCCAGCGACGCCCACATCCCATAAATGAATTTTAAAAAAAGAGTCTAAATGGGGGAGAGGAGCAAATGGAGCTAGGGGTACAGATTCACAAATCATTAAAAGTAGCACTGCAGGTTTACAAGGCCATAAAATCCTAACAAAGCACTGGAGGAATAGAATTGAAAAGCAAAGAAGTTAGATTAAATGTATGTCGAACCTTGGTTAGACCACACTGAGTACTGTATAAAGTTTTGGTCTCCATATTACAAAAAGGATGTAGAGGCACTAGAAAAGGTGCAAATATAATTTAAGTGGATAATACCAGAACTGAGAGGTTATAACTATCAGGCAAGGGCAAGTGGTGACTTGATAGAGGTCCTTCAAGTTATGAAGGGGTTCGATGGGGTAGAAGTATGGAGGATGTTTCCACTTGTAGGGGAGACCAAAACTATCAGACAAATATAAGATGGTCACCAATAACTCCAATAAGGAATTCAAGAGAAACTTCTTTACCCAGAGAGTTGTGAGAATGTGGAACTTGCTACCACAGGGAGTAGTTGAGGCGATTAGCATGGATGCTTTTCAGGGGAAGCTAGATAAACACATGAGGGAGAAAGGAATAGAAGCATAGTCTGATGGGGTTAGATGAAATAGGGTCGGAGGAGGAGGCTCGTGTGGAGCATAAACACTGGCATAGACCAATTGGGCCAAATGGCCTGTTTCCGTGCTGTAAATTCTATATATATGTAACAGATGCATTGAATCACAAACAGGTTAACCCTCCAGCAATATACACTAACATTGCAAATGATCATTTCTGGGCAATAGTCTACTCAGTCCACTTTCCTTAAATATCAATCAAATGGCACGACATCAAAAAATAACTCTAGAAACCATTTCGACCTTCCGTAAAAAAAACTCTGGGGAAATAAACATGATTTCCTAAAATGATTTTCAGGGATAGAAATGGCTGATATAGTTCTCAATGGAGAAATCTGCTTACAGTGACTCCGTTTTTAAACACCAGCAACAAAACTATAATGCAAGTGTAATTCCTATAGCTTCGGGCTTTAGGATCATGTGTGAATGAAGCTGCATAACTGCTGCATGCTTCAAAATTGTTTTGATGCGGAGATGCCGGTGTTGGACTGGGGTGGACAAAAGTGAGAAGTCGCACAACACCAGGTTATAGTCCAACAGCTTTATTTGAAATCACAAGCTTTCGGAGCGCTGCTCCTTCGTCAGGTGAAGTCTGACGAAGGAGCAGCGCTCCGAACGCTTGTGATTTCAAATAAAGCTGTTGGACTATAACCTGGTGTTGTGCGACTTCTCAAAATTGTTTGGCAGTTTTCGTGTCATTTTCATTTCTGATCTTTTTTCCTTAAAACAGTGCATTTTCCTTTGAGTTAATTTTGGCAAATGCAACTGAACTTAACGTCTGAAAGGCTGCACGGATAGCATAATGCAATTGTTAGCATAGCTTCATTCTCAGTTCAGTAATTTCTCACTTCATAGCTTATTTTATTTCTTTTCATATGGATTTAAATCAACAATCCTTGTTCAATCCGAGATCTGAAGAAATTAGTCAAAACATCGGCGGTGGTTTTGGAAATGATCCACACTGCAGCCAAAGATTAAAATGGCTTTCTGCATCTTCCATGAGCAGCCGTAGTACAAAGAGAAAATATCTGCAGCTTCTTAGTTGTGTCCTTTAACATCCCTAAAGGACCAATTTGTTCTCTGCAACCGAGAACTTGCGAGTTCAAATGCAACCCCCTGCAGAAATGACACTGGGTGGAGAACAACTATTGTTTCGAAAAACATCAAATTATTCTGAAAGAAAGGGCTTCTTTACCGACATTATTTCAACCCAAATTAACCCAAAAGATCGGGAACATCCTAATCACAATATTGTCTTGCGGATACTTCTTCTTAATGTTTTCATACCAGTCGGTATACTGGAAAGTATGAAAGTAGAAATGGAAGAGGCTAATTAGGAGAGCAAAGTACTGGTTTTACGATAACACTGACGACAGAATTTCTGCCGACATGAGACTTTTAAATAAACACAACAGATCTTCATTAGAAACAATTCTCAAAGTGCACCTCAAAGAGATAATCAGCAGTTCAATGGTTCAATGTATACTGGGATTCATAGCAATTACAGTGCAGCAAAAAGCCATTCAGCCACTGCACCTACGTTAGCTCTTCAAATGAATCTATCTACATGAATTCCATTTGCATGACCTTTCCCAGTGTCCTTCAAATACTAATCCAAGTCCCTCAATAGTCACTTGTGCTAAAACATTTCATGTTGTAATAACCTGCTATACCAGGTTTAATGCTCATGTCACTGTATACATTTAGATGGGGTAAAACTAGGTTTGTATGTAGATGTTATTTTCTCCATACAAGTTTGTCTTGTGCCTAGAAACTTTAGTCGACAGGTGAAGCCCATTTGGACTGCTATGAATGATCTTTATTCTTTAGCCCTAGATTGGTTTTTGGCTATTGTGGGAATCAAGGGATATGGGGATAGTGCAGGAAAGTGGAGTTGAGTGAAGATCAGCCATGATCTTATTGAATGGCGGAGCAGGCTGGCGGGGCCGAATGGCCGACTCCTGCTCCTATTTCTTGTGTTCTTATGGTTTGATGTGTTAATTGAGTTGGCCAACTACATTTCTGAGGTGTGCCCACCACCTATTCTGTGCAGTCATATACTCAATTCACTTTTGTAACAGACATGGTCAGAAATACAGACCAGCAAACAAGACACTAGCTCAAAGACAGATCTGCATCTTTATGTCTGTTTTGAATTCACCGAGAGCTCTGGGCAAATCAAAGAGAAACGGGATCTATAAACATTGGCTTGAGGGAGAGTTAGGGGGGAAAAAAGCAAGAGCAACATGGTAACAATCTCCTGGAACTGTTGTGATGTCAGCACCAGAGTCAGAGAATTAAGTGATATAAAAGACTACACGCCATTGACTACTGAAGGAGCACAGTATGCCAAAGGTCTGGGAGCTAGTAGCTAGTCTTAATGTATAAATATACTACACGGTGCACATTTCACTTGTTAAATTTACTCTAAATAAACTCAAAAATTCAAATTGGAGCCCGAAATGTGTTCAAGTGTGGTGCATTGGTGTTTCCATCCTCCAGGAGGTCGAGCAGTCCAGCGAGAGTGCCAGTTACACCAATGAACCAGGAGCTGTGCGAGTCTCAAAGGTACAAGTGCTCTTCAGAGGCAGAAATCAGAGAGGCTGCAGCTTCCGGATTGTAGGGGATGCAAAGTCCACCTACAGAGAGCACAGAGACCCCACCGAAAGAGAGAACAGCTCAGTAAAAATACCACAAACCCTTCCACAGCACTGTGCGAAAAGAAAATCTTCCAAAGTCCCCTTCATTCTTCTCATGAGAATCATGAGTCTATACCTCCTGATTACTAATTTGCTGATCAGTAGAAACAATCGATCGCTATTTATCCTCTCAAAATCTTTCACAACATTGAAGATCTTTAGTAGATCCCGTGCCTTTAATCTTCCTAGTTCCAGTGAGAGAAGCTCCAATTTTCAAATTTTTCTTGATAATGCCAATCCTGGTATTATTCTAGTAAAATCATTGCTGTGCCCTTTCCATAGATCACATTTAATGCCCCTATATAAATCCAGAATCTTATTACAGTTTTTGCCTTTTCTACCTACATTTGCATATTTTTGCATTTGTCTCTCAATCTCTCTGTTCTTCTACGGTGTTACAATCATTAGCATTTAGGGTATGCTTCCTTTCACTATTCTTTTTCCAAATTGTACCTCACATTTCTCTGCATTGAACGACATATGCCACCTCCTTGCTCACACTGCTAATCTTGCAATCATTCTCACTGTTTGTCAAGTCCCTTAATTCCAGTTAGCTTTGCATTCATTCCTCTTGTACCCATGGCCAAATTATTCATATAAATGGACAGCAAATGGAAACGCAGCACAGATCCCTCATCAAACTCCGTTTGAAAATCCATATCCATAATATTCACTGCAATCCCTTTAGCTTTATACGGTGATTTCCTCAAAAAAATTCAAGGAAATGTGTTGCGCATGACCTGTCCTTTAGAAATCAGAGTGTCCCTGATTCACCCATACCCTGTTAAGTGGTCGACAATTTCAGCCTGTATTTTGGATTCTTAATGTTTATCCATAACTGAGGTGAGAATGATTGGCCTAAAATTTCCTAGTTTATCCATTTCCCTTCACTTTGCCTCCCTCCAGTCTTTTGCCACGATTCCAGTTCTCAGGCACACCCTGGGCCCGAAGCAGGTGGAAGCTTCATTAACATATGCAGAAGAGGGCATGGAAGGTCTCCGCTCCATTTCTGGGCCCAAGGTTGTGCCTCGTTAATGAAACCTGGCGAGGGAACAAGGCCTCAGGCGGACCTGTAGGTGAGAGAGCATTTAAAAGGCCCACACACACCTTAAAAAGCAAGATCAAGTGAGGCCTTCAACAAGTGGGAATCGGGTGTAACTGATTTCCACCGCATTTCCGTGCCTCCATCTTCTCAATGCTGCCCCAACTCAGGACATTATTGGGACAGGAATCACGCGAATGTCTGTAAACATCACTATCATGTCAATATAACCAATGTCACTTTTTATCTCTGGCGTGGTAGAATTATACTTTATAGCCTTTAATTTGCTTAACTTGCGAATGTAATTGTTCAAAAAGGAAGAGTCAAAGAATTAACTCTTTTGTGCTTATAGAAGTAAACTTCCAAATTACAAAATTGTGACTGGTTAAGGCAATTATTGTATTTGGTCATACCGATTCCTCCAGGTATAGACAGCAAATAGATTTTGTTAAAGGACATTGCCACTTAATTGGTTCAAACAGACTGCATCACAAAGGTAGTAACAATATTAAAAACAATATCACCTTTTTATATACTGCTTATTTTTTTAAAATAGAGTTTTAGAAGAGTAACCTTGTTAAAGTATATTTACAGGCTCACAGTAATGTTTATTTGTTGCTCTTGTTGCCACATAAATACTGTGGCAACAACAGCAGGTCAGAGGCTAGGTATTCTGCGGCGACTGTCTCACCTCCTGACTCCCCAAAGCCTTTCTACCATCTACAAGGCACAAGTAAGGAGTGCAATGGAATACTCTCCACTTGCCTGGATGAGTGCAGCTCCAACAACACAAGAAGCTCGACACCATCTAGGACAAAGCAGCTCACTTGTATGGCACCCCATCCACCACCTTAAACATTCACTTCCTCCAGTGTACTGTGGCTGCAGTGTGTACCATCTACAAGATGCACTGCAGCAACTCGCCAAGGCTTCTTCAGCAGCACCTCCCAAACTCGCGACCTCTTCCATTTAGAAGGACAAGGGCAGCAGACACATGGGAACACCACCACCTCCAAGTTCCCCTCCAAGTCACACACCATCCTGACTTAGAAATATATCGCCGATCCTTCATCGTCGCTGGGTCAAAATCCTGGAACTCCCTCCCAAACAGCACTGTGGGAGTACCTTCACCACAAGGACTGCAGCGGTTCAAGGCGGCGGCTCACCACCACCTGCTCAAGGGCAATTAGGGATGGGCAATAAATGCTGGCCTTGCCAGCGATGCCCACATGCCATAAAAACGAATAACATTTTTTCGCATTTCAGGAAAGTTTCAATGATCCCTGATTCAAATCTTAATTCAATGTCCACGCTATTAGATTCAAGTTTACTGTAGCACTTTACATTGAAATCAATGAATAATCTTCAACAGTAAAGAAAAGCCCATACCACGCAATGCACAGAGGTATTGTTCCTTTGCCATTCTATTTCTCACAATAATCTTGGAGTAATCAGCTTTCTGTTAACTTTGGCAGATAGAGAACAGCATTGTTATACTTTTTCCATTGAATACATTTCAATACAGCAGGATTACTTAGTTACTGGAAGTCTAAATTTAGTTCTTAATAAAGAGCTGTCGTCTGCGAAGGGCGCAGTTCATACTCGTATGCAGATAAAATAGTTAGTGTATTGCATCGCTAAACATTGCAGTAGTACTAAGATGTATATCTGGTAGATTGGCAATGCATCTAATTCCAGAAAACAGTTGAAAAGGGAATCTTGCACCACTTTGACTTTACTCTGGCAGCAGTATAACTGCATCCACTAAAAAAGCAAACTGGAGAAAATTCCCAGGTGAACGTTGAAATATTTTTAATTAGCAAAGGGCTGATTATCTCAATGGTTGTTCACAAGCTTTAAAGAGTGACGGAGCATTTCGATTCCAATGATCGCACTGATCTTTTCACAGGACTGTCAGCGTTAAATAGTGAACCAGATCATTAAGCAGATGCAAGGAACTAGAGCTCCACTTTACCTGAGCACAGAGTAATGCAAAGCCAGTAATATAACCCCATGCTTCAGGCTTGCACTACTTTAAGGCTACAGTTATACTGAACACATCAAGCTTCAATCAATTTAATTGCAGCATTTGCATTGGACAGAGTTATACTGGCACGTAAATTAGTTGAATTCTTCAGCCATTTCTAAGCTATTTCCAAGTCTCAGAATAGGTAGACATTGGCATCACGTGATATGGAACATGCATTTATGAATGCTACACACACACACACACCTCTCAATATTCTTTGCTGCTGCGCTGCATTATTGAGCATTCATTTATGTCCTGCTGGACAGCTAAAGAAAGAAAAAGAAAAGACTTGCATTTATATAGCGCCTTTCACAACCACCGGACGTCCCAAAGCGCTTTACAGCCAATTAATTTTTTTTTTTTGAAGTGGAGTCACTGTTGTAATGTGGGAAACGCAGCAGCCAATTTGCACTCAGCAAGCTCCCACAAACAGCAATGTGATAATGACCAGATGATCTGCTTTTGTTATGTGGATTGAGGGATAAATATTGGCCAGGACACCAGGGATAACTCCCCTGCTCTTCTTTGAAAAGTGCCATGGGATCTTTTGCGTCCACCTGAGAGAGCAGGCGAGGCCTCGGTTTAACGTCTCATTCAAAAGGCTACGGGCTCGATATTAATAGCCCTGAGGAGGCGGGTTTGGAGGCGGGTCAGTTGCGAAAATCGGAAAAAATGGCTTCAGACACCCAACCCGCCTCCACGCGATTTGCGAGTGTGTCGGGTCAGCCGCACCCAAACTGACCCGACTCCAACCGGTGGGACAGGTAGTTAAGGCAGTTAACAGCCTGTTAACTGCCTTGATAATCCTATTTTGATAGAGGTTTCCCATTTTCGTGCCTCTGGCTCCTGTTTCCCGTCTTGTCAGAAACAGTCCAGCTGCAAGGAGACGAGTTGGTGGAGGACATGATATGTAGTCTTTATTGGTGCTGCACTTTAAAAGCGCTCCTGCAACATGGCTGGCATTCAAATGCAACAACTTTGTTAGAGGTTTGGGATAAGATTTTGCAAATCTAATGACCTTGTGACTGGTCAAGCTGACACCCATCTGCTGTTTGAACTGATTGGAATAATTTCAGGCCACTTTGAGTGTGCGCTTGCAAGCTTCTTGCCTCAACTGAAATCTATAACAACGGGATGGGAACCATTTACATCCTCTCATCCTGGTCGTCAGATTCGGAGGAAGAGCAGCCGCGGCTTAGTGCTGCCGGATGAACAAGTGGCTCAGCGCACAACCTCCTTGGAGGAAGATAAACAGGACGAGGAAGTGGATGAGGAGGAGGATGGGGAGCGACGCCTTGCAGGGCCAGATGTGACCAATCCAGCAGCAGGCGACCATATTGATGGCCATCAGGCAAGGGATGCACTCAGCCATGCCAGATTCGCATAAGCTAAAACTTCAACCACAGGTAGCTGGCATATGGAGATGAATATAAGTCAGACAGTCTCAAACCCCAGGCATCATCTATCCAATAAACGCTGGTTTGCACTCAATGTCACCATCATCATTCTACGTGGAAATCGCCCTGAGCCCTCACTCTTGAACTTCCATTTCCCAGAACACAGAGGCCACACTTTAGGTGATCTCAGCCGATCATTAAACCTTTATCGACACTAAACCCATGTGCGTCTGCACACAGACCTCGAGCTCACCTCCTCAGCAATTTGCAGCCAAGCTGCCTTGGTTTGCTGAGGAGGCCTCCTCCTCCCGTTTCCAGGGAAGAGGAGCTCCTGACGTCCTCTAACTCCCTCAACAAGAGCATGGAGAGAGCCCTCATTGAACCTGGCTGCAGCCTTAGTTTTTGGGGCTGCCATTCCTGCAGCTCCCAGCACCTTCAGAGAAAAAAGCATTAATATTACTAAGCAAATGTTTGGAACACATCTGGCATCTTTTTCATTTCATAGTCAGATAATAAAGTCAAAAATCAAAAAATCATGAATCTCTTTCTGGAATATGACTAGCAATATCATTCATTAAATTTTGCTCAGAACAGACGCTGTCAACTCCCTTTTCTAGATAATACAGCACCTAGCCATCCCAATGACATTTGTATGCAAAGGGGACATGGCCCCTTTAAATTTTCAAACAAAACGCGTCATCAGACGCGGGAATTGACATCTTCCAAGCAATTTCCTGGAGGGACCTGCACATCGGCCGTAACTAGGCCAATTAAGCCAAAACCGGAAGTGCTGGGTGGCGGCAGCCGGGTGCGGGTCCGAAAGCTGCCGAGCAGCGGGCCCGCCCTCAACCCGCCTCCATTATTAAAATCGAGCCCTACACCTCAGACAGTGCAGCGCTCCCTCAGTACTGCACTTGGAGTGTCAGCCTTGATTTTTGTGCTCAAGTCTCTGGAGTGGGATTTGAACCCACAACCTTCTGACTCAGAAAATGCTTAATTAAATAGTTAGGCCAATAAACTAGAAAATTAGTTATATTGTCACAAGTGAAGCCAGGGATTGACTCCTCTTACTTTTAATGCCTGACAGAATTAAACTGTCAATCTGACTCCAGAGTCACAACATCGCTTTTGTACTGCTGAAAAGTAGAAACTGCTGTGGAATGATCCATTAAGCCTAGAACAGATGAGAGAGTCATCGGTTATGGTACATGAGACACAGAAGGACCTTAAATAGACTGGTTCCTTGTTGAACTACAGGTTGTGCTATGATATGAATAGATGTGTAAGGACTAGCCATTTGGCAGGTACATTGGTGTTTGACATTGTAACTTATCATGTACATGCACTCTTGTAGAGGCAGACTCGTTGTAGTCATATGATGTGTCTGCCTATGATGAGACTCACCAGACCTCTGGGATTACTAGAAAATGGTTTTCAGCAATCTTAACCTTTCATAGCATTGCCTAAACGAATTAAAAAGAAAAACATGTACAATTGTGCAGAGATTTTCTGTGCCAGTCATTTGATTGTGTAGAGCATTATAAGTAGGTGAGTAGGTGGTGTGAAACCCTTGCCTTACTGGTGACACTAGTTTTAGTCATAACTCTGTGCACAAAGGATAAGCTGAGAAATGAATACCAACCAGAAATGACCTGATAATGGTGCTTTTAATTTTACTGTTAGAAGTCTCGTATTTGGTAGAATTCATTAACATTTTAAAAGAACACTGGATATTTTGGGTGTGGTTTATATTCATTGTTAGTGATAGTACCAACATGGCCTAACTAGTTAATTAAGCATAACATGTTACATCTGGTGTTAAAGGTTTTAATTGGCGTGATGCATTATTCCCAAACAATCTGGTCCACCATTAAATCAGATTTAACTCCACTTCTCAAAAGCAAACATCTAGCAGTGAACATCTTTTCTGAGGTTTTTCATGAAGTTTTAAAATACCAGCAGCTCTCCTGTGGCACTCTGAATCGTAGGTTATTCTGTAGAAAAGGCGAGACTGGGGATGGAACACCCCTGCTGAGAATTTGAAAAAAAGTTTGTATAACAGCTGATTAGAGACAGTGAAGGAAATGTTAAATGTGTTTCTGATTGGCTCTTTGAAAATAAGTGGGCAGTGTTTTCCTTACCCACTGCAGGTAGACGAAGCAATGTGCTCCCCTCGCACAGCCCATGGTTTAAAAAATAAATCTGTACAGGAGGAAGCAAGGGAAGCATCTCTATCAAATCAGCACATTTAATCCCAGCTGCTTAGGGGGGCCATAAAATATTACACTTAAGAAAATAGTGAAACTAATTTGAATCTTAAATAAACATGTTTAAAATCGGGACTTCAATTCAGAGCCTCCAAATTTGAATGACGATGTATTTCTTCTAGAATTCTCTGCCTACGTTAATATTTTTTTACCGAATTGTTTTGGTGTCTTTCCTCAAACACAAGAATGAAATAAGCACAGTTGTTATAACAATTTGGAATACATTGCAAAATATGAATTAAACAAGGACAATTTTCAAAGTGAAGTTTCATTTATAACACCTGTAACATGTTATATTTGCTAAATGAACCAGCCTTTAAGAAGTAATGGCCCGGATTACTGTGCTCACCGTTATTAAAGGAGTAAATCGGACAGCACCTTCTGGCGAACGTACATGCGCAGTTAAACGCAGAAATCAGGAAGCTGCTGTCCCGAGTTGCCCTGCTCCTCCAGAAGCTTCGCTACACCGGTACCTCGTCGAGAGATTCGCAATTCAAATACATGAAAGGACATTAAGTTGTGGTACTTACCCACTAAACTCACCAGAAGCAGTCAGGGCTGGTGCATTGAAATAAGCACGAACTTTTATTGGTGTGATAAGACTTAATTACTACCAAACATCCTCTCTGGCACTGAAAATTTACTTTTACAAGTGTGGAGTCTCATTCCTTCAGATTTTAATTATTGGTGGAGATTTTTTTTTAATTAAAAAATGTCTGTCTCTTTTATCTCTTTCTCTCAATCCCATCTTTCTTTCCCTCTATTTATTTTGCTTTCTGTACATGATTTTACATTGAATTAAATATTCTAATTTACACTTCCTTGTTTAGACTCTGCGTGGCTCAGTGAGGATTCCTCAATCTGATCGGTTGAAGAGACACGCTTGTTGCTTTCCCTGCTCACACACCCCACAGATTCTCTGCAGAGGGTGCTGCGCTGAAAAAGATCTCTAAATACTGAAATTTGCAGCTCAAATGCCCACGAAATCTCTGGGCAGCTGTAAGCACAATGAACAGCGAGCGCTGTTCCTTCGCCGCTGACCCCAAAATCCGCTCCATTTGTATACTTTTTTTTCCCCCCAGTAAAACGAGAAACATTCGTGCTTTACCTTGCTTTTATGTTTTATACAAAAAGAAACAAATTCTGGTTACTTTCACTGCTGCTAAAAATGGTTACTCTGTCAATGCTATCACGTGCAAGAGATGCAACACCTGCCCTTTTACCTCCCCCCTTCCCACTGTCCAGGGCCCCAAACACTCCTTCCAGGTGAAACAGCGATTTACTTGTACTTCTTGCAATTTAATATACTGTATTCACTGCTCACGATGCGGTCTCCTCTACATGGGGGAGACCAAACGCAGATTGGGTGACCGCTTTGCGGAACACCTCCGTTCAGTCCATAAGGGTGACCCCGAGCTTCCGGTCACTTTAATTCACCGCTCCACTCCCACTCTGATCTCTCCGTCCTCGGCCTCTTACACTGTTCCAATGTTCCACTTGTGATTTCAAATAAAACTGTTGGACTATAACCTGGTGTTGTGCGACTTCTCACTTTTGTTCCAATGAAGTTCAACGTAAGCTCGAGGAAGAGCACCTCATCTTTCGATTAGGCACTTTACAGCTTTCTGGACTCGACATCGAGTTCAACAATTTCAGACCATAACTTGTGACCCTATCTTTCTTTTCCCCATGTTTTTTTCTCACATGGCAGCTGTCGATCATTCTGCCATTGCCACTTACACTTCATCTGGAGTCATCTTTTGTGTCTTAACTTGTCCCATTACCATCTCCTTTTGTCTCGCACCATCATCCCTTTTGTCTCTTAATCTCTCCTGTCTTCCATCCAATCACAGACCTTCCCTTTTGTTCTTTCCTCCCCTCCCCCCTCTCCCTGCCCCTACACTTGCTTAAAAACCTGATCCATCTCCAACTTTTTCCAGTTCTGATGAAGGGTCATCGACCTGAACTGTTGACTCTGTTTCTCTCTCTACAGATGCTGCCTGATCTGCTGAGTATTTCCAGCATTTTCTGTTTTTATTTCAGATTTCCAGCAGCCGCAGTATTTTACGAACATACGAATTAGGAGCAGGAGTAGGCCACTCATTCCCTCGAGCCTGCTCCGCCATTCAATAAGATCATGGCTGATCCGATTACACCACATTCCCACCTACCCCCGATAACCTTTCACCCCCTTGCTCATCAAGAATCTATCTACCTCTGCCTTAAAAATATTCAAAGACTGCTTCCACCGCCCTCTGAGGAAGAGAGTTCCAAAGACTCACCACCCTCCGAGAAAAAATTTCTCCTCATCTCTGTCTTAAATGGGTGACCCATTATTTTTAAACAATGACCCCTAGTTCTGGATTCGCCCACAAGGGGAAACATCCTCTCCACATCCACCCTGTCCAGACCCCTCAGGATCTTATATGTTTCAATCAAGTCACCTCTTACTCTTCTAAACTCCAGCGGATACAAGCCTAGCCAGTCCAACCTTTCCTCATACCCGCCCATTCCAGGTATTAGTCTAGTAAACCTTCTCTGAACTGCTTCCAATGCATTTACATCCTTCCTTAAATAAGGAGACCAATACTGTACACAATACTCCAGATGTGGTCTCACGAATGCCCTGTATAATATAGAAACATAGAAACATAGAAAATAGGTACAGGAGTAGACCATTCGGTCCTTCGAGCCTGCACCGCCATTCAATGCGTTCATGGCTGAACATGCTACCTCAGTACCCCATTCCTGCTTTCTCGCCATACCCCTTGATCCCCTTAGTTCTGAGTGTTATATCTAACTCCCTTTTGAATATATTTAGCGAACTGGCCTCAACAACCTTCTGTGGAAGAGAATTCCATAGATTCACCACTCTCTGGGTGAAGAAGTTCCTCCTCAGCTCAGTCCTAAATGGCTTCCCCTTAATCCTTAGACTGTGACCCCTGGTTCTAGTTTTCCCTACCATTGGGAACATTCTGCCCGCATCTAATTTGTCTAAACCAGTCAGGATTTTAAATGTCTCTATAAGATCCCCCCTCATTCTTCTGAACTCCAGAGGATACAAGTTCAGTTGACCCAATCTTTCTTGATATGTCAGTCCGGCCATCCCAGGAATCAATCTAGTGAACCTTCGCTGCACTCCCTCAATAGCAAGAATGTCCTTCCTTAAGTTAGGAGACCAAAACTGCGCACAATACTCCAGGTGTGGCCTCACCAAGGCCCTGTACAACTGTAGCATCACCTCCCTACTCCTGTACTCAAATCCCCTTGCTATGAAGGCCATCATTCCGTTTGCTTTCTTGACTGCCTGCTGCACTTGCATTCCCACCTTCAGTGACTGATGTACCATGACGCCCAGGTCTCGTTGCACGTCCCCTTTCCCTAATCTGCCACCATTCAGGTAATAGTCCGCCTCTCTATTTTTACCACCAAAGTGGATAACCTCACATTTATCCACATTGTACTTCATCTGCCATACATTTGCCCATTCACCCAACCTGTCCAAGTCACTCTGTAGCCTCCTAGCATCCTCCTCATTGTTCACACTGCCTCCCAATTTAGTGTCATCCGCAAATTTGGAGATATTACATTTAATCCCTTCGTCCAAATCATTAATATATAATGTAAACAGCTGGGGTCCCAGCACCGAACCCTGCGGTACCCCGCTGGTCACTGCCTGCCATTCTGAAAAGTACCCATTTACTCCTACTCTTTGTTTCCTGTGTGCCAACCAGTTCTCAATCCACGTCAACACATTACCCCCAATCCCATGTGCTTTAACTTTGCTCACCAATCTCTTGTGTGGGACCTTGTCGAAGGCCTTCTGAAAGTCCAAATACACCACATCTACTGGTTCCCCCCTGTCCACCCTATTGGAAACATCCTCAAAAAATTCCAGAAGATTTGTCAAGCATGATTTCCCTTTCACAAATCCATGCTGACTTGGACCTATCATGTCGCCACTTTCGAAATGGTCTGTTATGACATCTTTAATAATTGCTTCCATCATTTTACCCACGACCGATGTCAGGCTGACCGGTCTATAATTCCCTGCTTTCTCCCTCCCTCCTTTTTTAAAAAGAGGGGTTACATTGGCCACCCTCCACTCCATCGGAACTGATCCAGAGTCTAAGGAATGTTGGAAAATGATCGTCAATGCATCCACTATTTCCAAGGCCACCTCCTTAAGTACTCTGGGATGCAGACCATCAGGCCCCGGGGATTTTTCAGCCTTCAGTCCCATCAATTTTCCCAATACCTTTTCCCGACTAATAAGGATTTCCCTCAGCTCCTCCCTCTTACCAGATCCTCTGACCCCTTTTATTTCCGGCAGGTTGTGTGTGTCCTCCACAGTAAACACCGAACCAAAGTACTTGTTCAATTGATCTGCCATTTCCTTGTTCCCCATTACGACTTCCCCTGTTTCCGACTGCAGGGGACCTACGTTTGTTTTTACTAACCTCTTTCTTTTTACATATTTATAGAAGCTTTTGCAGTCCATTTTAATGTTCTCTGCAAGCTTCCTTTCATATTTTATTTTCCCTGCCGTAATCAAACCCTTCGTCCTCCTCTGCTGAGTTTTGAAGTTCTCCCAGTCCCCGGGTTTGCTGCTACTTCTGGCCAATTTGTATGCAACTTCCTTGGTTTTAATACTATCCCTGATTTCCCTTGTTAGCCATGGTTGAGCCACCTTCCCTTTTTTATTTTTATGCCAGACCGGGATGTACAATTGTTGTAGTTCATCCATGCGATCTCTAAATGTCTGCCATTGCCCTTCCACTGATAGCCCCTTAAATATCGCTTGCCAATTTAACCTCGCCAATTCACGCCTCATACCCTCAAAGTTGCCCTTATTTAAGTTCTGGACCATGGTCTCTGACTTAACTGTTTCCTTCTCCATCCTAATGTAGAACTCCACCATACTATGGTCACTCTTCCCCAGGGGGCCTCGTACCACAAGATTGCTGATTAGTCCCTCCTCATTACACAACACCCAGTCCAGGATGGCCTCCCCTCGAGTTGGTTCCTCAACATATTGGTTTAGGAAACCATCCCTTAAACACTCCAGGAAATCCTCCTCCACCGTATTGCTTCCAGTTTGAGTAGCCCAATCTATATGCATATTAAAGTCACCCATGATAACTGCCGTGCCTTTTTTGCACGCACCTCTGATTTCCTGTTTCATACCCTCCCCCACCTCACTACTGCTGTTTGGAGGTCTGTACACAACTCCCACTAACGTTTTCTGCCCTTTGGTGTTCTGCAGCTCAACCCATATTGATTCCACATCCTCCAAGCTGATGTCCTTCCTAGCTATTGCATTAATCTCCTCTTTAACCAGCAATGCTACCCCACCCCCTTTTCCTTTTATTCTATCCTTTCTGAATGTTGAATACCCCTGGATGTTCAGTTCCCAGCCTTGATTGTTCTGGAGCCACGTCTCTGTAATCCCAATCACATCGTATCCATTAACATCTATTTGCACAGTCAATTCATCCACCTTATTACGGATACTCCTTGCATTAAGACACAGAGCCTTTAGGCTTGTTTTATTAACATCCTTTGTCCTTTTAGACTTATGATTTAGTATGGCCCTTTGTGTTTCTTGCCTTTGTTTACTCGGCCTTCCCCTATTGTTTCTCACCCTTCTAACATTTGTTTCTGACTGCATATTACTTTCCCCTGTTTCGCTACATAGGTTCCCATTCCCCTGCCATATTAGTTTAAATCCTCCCGAACTGCTTTAGCAAATATTACCCCGAGGACATCGGTTCCAGTCCTGCCCAAGTGCAGACCGTCCCTTTTGTACAGGTCCCACTTCCCCCAGAACTGGTTCCAATGCCTCAGGAATTTGAATCCCTCCCTCCTGCACCACTGCTCAAGCCACGTATTCAATCTCACTATCCTGTTCTCTCTATTCTGATTAGCACGTGGCCCTGGTAGCAATCCAGAGATTACTACATTAGAGGTCCTACTTTTTAATTTAGCTCCTAGCTCCCTAAATTCTGCTTGTAGGACCTCTTCCCGCTTTTTACCTATATCGTTGGTACCTACATGCACCATGACAGCTGGCTGTTCACCCTCCCTCTTCAGAATGTTCTGCAGCCGCTCCGAGACATCCTTGACCCTTGCACCAGGGAGGCAACATACCATCCTGGAATCTCGGTTGCGGCCACAGAATAATTGAAGCATAACCTCCCTACTTTTGTATTCAATTCCCCCTGCAATAAACGATAACATTTTATTAGCTTTCCGAATTACTTGCTGTACCTGCATACTAATCTTTTGCGATTCATGCACAAGGACACCCAGATCCCTCTGCATCTCAGAGCTCTGCAATCTCTCACCATTTAGATAATATGCTTCTTTTTTATTCTTCCAGCCAAAATGGACAACTTCACATTTTCCCACATTATACTCCATCTGCCAGATCTTTGCCCACTCACTTAACTTATCTATATACCTTTGTAGCCTCCTTATGTCCTCTTCACAATTTACTTTCCTACCTATCTTTGTGTCATCAGCAAATTTAGCAACCATACCTTCGGTGCCTTCATCCAAGTCATTTATATAAATTGTAAAAAGTTGAGGCCCCAGCACTGATCCCTGTGGCACACCACTCGTTACATCTTGCCAATCAGAAAATGATCCATTTATGCCTACTCTCAGTTTCCTGTTAGCTAGCCAGTCTTCTATCCATGCCAATATGTTACCCCTACACCATGAGCTTTTATTTTCCGCAATAACCTTTGATGTGGCACCTTATCGAATGCCTTCTGGAAATCTAAGTACAGTACATCCACCGGTTCCCCTTTATCCACAGTACGTTACTTCCTCAAAGAACTTCAATAAATTGGTTAAACATGATTTCCCTTGCACAAAACCATGTTGACTCTGCCTGATTACTTTGAACTTTTCTAAATGCCCTGCTATAATGTCTTTAATAATAGCTTCTAACATCTTCCCTATGACAGATGTTAAGCTAACTGGCCAGTAGTTTCCTGCTTTCTGTCTCCCTCCCTTTTTGAATAAAAGGAGTTACATTCACTATTTTCCAATCTAATGGAACCTTCCCCAAATCTCGGGAATTTTGGAAAATTAAAACCAACGCATCAACTATCCACTTCTTTTAAGACCCTAGGATGAAGTCCATCAGGACCCGGAGACTTGTCAGCCCGCAGCTCCAACAATTTGCTCAGTACCACTTCCCTGGTGATTATAATTTTCTTGAGTTCCTCCCTCCCTTCCATTTCCTGATTTACAGCTATTTCTGGGATGTTACTTGTATCCTCTATAGTGAAGACCAATGCAAAATACCTGTTCAATTCAACTGCCATCTCTTTATTTTCCATTATTAATTTCCCAGACTCACTTTTTATAGGACCAACGCTCACTTTGTTAACTCTTTTCTTTTTTAAATATCTATAGAAACTCTTACTATCTGTTTTTATATTTCTAGCTGGCTTTCTTTCGTACTCTAATTTTTGTCTCCTTATTAATCTTTTAGTCATTCTTTGCTGTTTTTTATATTCTGTCCAATCTTCTGACCTGCCACCCATCTTTGCGCAATTATATGCTTTTTTCTTTAAGTTTAATACTATCTTTAACTTTTTTAGTTAACCACGGATGGTGGGTCCTCCCCTTGGAATTTTTCTCTCGTTGGAATGTATATATTCTGTGTATTTTGAAATATCCCCTTAAATGTCTGCCACTGCAACTCTACTGACCTATCCCTTAACCTAATTTGCCAGTTCACTTTAGCTAGCTCTGCTTTCATGCCCTCATAATTGCCCTTATTTAAGTTTAAAATACTAGTCTTGGACCCACTCTTCTCTCCTCAAACTGAATGTAAAATTCAATCATATTATGATCACGGCTACCTTCACTATGAGGTCATTAATTACTCCTATCTCGTTGCACAATACCAGGTCTAGTATAGCCTGCTCTCTGGTTGGCTCCAGAACGTGCTGTTCTAAGAAACTATCCCGAAAACATTCTATGAACTCCTCATCTAGGCTACCTTTGCCCATCTGATTTTTCCAGTCTATATGTGGATTAAAATCCCCCATGATTATTGCTGTACCTTTCTGACAAGCTCCCATTATTTCTTCCTTTATACTCCAACCTACCATGTGGTTACTGTTAGAGGGCCTGTACACCACTCCCACAAGTGACTTCTTGCCTTTATCATTTCTCATCTCTACCCAAACCGCTTTTCCATCCTGGTTTCTTAAACTTAGGTCATCCCTCTCTATTGTGCTAATACCATCATTAATTAACAGAGCCACCCAGTCACCTTTTCCTAGCTTCCTGTCCATCCTAAATGTCATGTACCCTTCAATATTCAGGTCCCAATCTATGTCATCCTGCAGCCATGTTTCCATTTTGCTTTTCTATCAGTAGCATTGTTCTTGTTAGAACAGAGAAGATCAGGGAGTGATCTCGTAGAGGTGTTTAAAATCACAAGGAATGGGTCAGAATAGATAAAAAATAAATTTCTAGTGATTGAGGGGAAATAGATATAGGAAAAAGAGCAGGAAACACTTACACAAAGGGTTGTGAGGCTGTAGAATACATTACCCAGAGTCAGTGATTGAAGCACAGACCATGTCAACTTTTAAGAATAGGTTAGCTGGGTGTTTGAAGGAAAGGTGGATGAAGAAATATAGTGAAGCAAAGGCAAATAAAAATAATATGGGAAGAGGACAGGCAGATGGGATTAGGACGACTGCTCATATGCTGTCTAGCTATCAATAAGAAATTCTGTGCGTTTCTAACCTACTGCCCATGCTTATGTTTCTCATCTCTGCAGTATGATATAAACACAAAGCTGAGAGGCTGTGGACATGTTTTCAGATGGGCAGTGCGTCATTGGTACCAGTCAAGAGATCACAATTGAAGTGCGACCACCACATCTCTTCGGAAAAGTCGTATTTATTTATTTTTTAAGGCTTTCATGCACAGCTCACTCAAACATATCTATTCTTGGCAATAAATATCACAGAAAACTATCTAAAATCAGTCATTCTCAACTTTGATTTGGCAACAAGCCTGACCAAAAAATTTTAAGTCGGCCATTCTCTGGTTAAGAATACTGGTGCAGATTATTTTGCAAATAGGAATCTTCAATTCCTTCACTTGTCATTTTTCCTTTGGTCTCTCTCTCTCTCTCTCTCTCTCTCTTTTTTGTTTCTTCTTAACTTCATTCTTGTCCTTTACCTCCTGCTATCTATTACTCTCCTCACTCTTCGGCTATATACACAAGCAAACAGAAGGGCCAAGGAGTATTCAGGATGGGAGAGTGAGAGGCAGGTGGGCTGGGAAGCACTCAGGGTTGCATGAGGCAGCGAGAGCTATTTGAGCTGGGTGGAGGAACAACCAGGAGGGTCAAGAATCATTTGAGACAGAATAAATCCTCTTGTAATTTTGCACCAAAATGGTAAATCTCACTCAGACTGGCAAGAATGATGGTTGGTGTGGGAAATGGAAAGCACCGTAGGGCAGCAGAGTTTTTCCTCAGGTGAAGAATGATTCACATATCCAGTCAAGAGGACAAGTAAAAGGTTTCATCATTGAATGCTGGTACTTCTAAAACATAAATTAATACACAAAAATTGGTGTATTGTGCGGTTAAGTTCACAGATCAGCATTAATGGCATTCACATTAGAACGGAACAAATGTATAGCAAACCTCAGTCTATTTAAAATGTGAAAATAGAATTTTACAGTATGTCTTTATCATCACTTCATCAGGACCCTGAGGTGCAGCCATCTCAGTATTACTCAGCAGCTTTCATACTTCTGTAACTCACCACAAATGATAAAAATGTGTATACACTGATTAGTTTATCGACACGATCAACACTATATAGTTACTGCTTTGCAGATCAACAAGGCTTTGTAATTGCTTGAAAACAGTTCGAGCAGATTGAAGGCAGTGAAAAATAAGAAACCACAAGAGGAGCTACGTTATTCTTAAATGTTATTTGGAACGTTACAATTTTTCTCCACGAGGGGTGATATTCCTCCTCCTTCATACTGTGCCAGTGAATCATGATGGCTAGATTGACCAGGAAAAATGGTCTGAGGTGGGAAATATTAACCAAACAACTGAATTACAGCAAGTATATCAACAGATCATTTTCCAGTCAAGCACTCTGAATAATCAGTCCCATCACAAATCCTTGGCTGAGAAATCTAGCTACTGTAATATGGAGTCAGAATTGGGCTACTGGACAGAAGGCACAACAGGAGCGAAGAAGCACGCCGTGGCATGTGGAGAAAATTGCAGCATTGCAAACACAGCACTACATGGTTCAAAACACTTAGCAGAGGCATGTACATGTTTTAAATGGAATCAAGATCTTCCCTTTTAAAAGCTGATGGTAGTTTAGCTATTTCTAGCCATTCATGTGTTGAGAATCCTTTAACTTGCAAGATATTTTTTTTGTTGAAATAGTCCAAAGCAGTATGTTTTCACAAATCAGTCTGGAATAGTTAGTGCTATTCTGATGCATGATAAGTACAGAATCAAAAAGTCATCATTTCTGGATTCAAGTACTTCCCAAAATAAAACAGTTTTAGTATAACAAAAAGGATAGATTTAAATCATCACTGCATAATAGGCCTCGACTTTAACCCCCCCCCCCCCCCACAGCGGGCGGGAGAGGGTGGTTAAAATATCGGAATCGAGCAACCCAACACCAATCCCTCCGTGTAAATTTTCACAAACCCAAATCAGGCCATGGATAAGGCTCCCGCAAAAGGCAGACCGAATCGCCACGACTTAACTTAACTGTGGGTCAGGGGGAGGCCCATGCTGTCGGCTGCCTGGCAGCAGATCCAACGCAGGAGGAGCCAACAGCAAGTACTGAACATCAGCTCCCTTTAGCATTCCTTGTGGGCCAGGAGGAGCAGGAGCACTCCCCCCCCCCCCCTCCACCCCAGGAATCACAAGGAAGCCTTCAACCCTTCCCCACAACCCCAGTCCCATCCCAATCGTGGGCCCAATCTTCGGCCTCCCCCCCAAGCCCAGCCCCGCTCTTCTGCCTCCCCAATCCCGGCCCAGAGCCTTTCTCCCCCCCCCACCCCACCCCACACTGACTGCCGGGGACCGTCCCCACAGACCGAGGCTGCGGCCTCCTGCCACTCCTTACAGTAACCACCCAGCAGCCAGGCAGTCAATCTGGCTGGTTGTCAGGCAGGAGTCGGACCAAAGTTATTCGAATGAGGCCCTGCCACATACACCAGCAAACAGAAGGGCCAAGGAGTATTTAGGATGGCAAGGAGAGAGGCAGGTGGGCTGGAAAGCACTCAAGACATGCAAGAGGTAGTGACAACTACTTGAGCCGTTAAGATCTACAGGGCCTCCCCGGCCACTACCAGGTTCCTCGACACCCCCCGCCTCCCCGGCCACTACCGGGCCCCTCGGCACCCTCCCCAGCCACTACCGGGGCCCCTCGGCACCCTCCCCGGCCGGGTAATATGTACTTCAACTATGAACAAATGGCATCAACAAATTTATAAATGCCTTTTTGTCTTAAATTTCAATATTTTTCTATCTCCTGGTGATCACTGTCCAGAGATTTATTTGCAATGAATTGTTCAGCCGGTAAAGGATTTTTAAAAAGTGCTTATTATGGGATGTTCCAGCTCGGAGTGCAATAGGAATAAATGGCGTTGATGCTGAGAAAAGCACCATTTAAACAGATGTAGGCTGCAAAGCAAGGAGATTTTTTTTTTTTTAAAACAGACTTTCGCTTTACAGATTGTTTTGCTTTTCCCTAAATAGACAACAGATTACATTATTAATTATTTTAATTTTAATTTTTTTACCCTCTGTTTGTTATTATCCTTCATGTAGCCCCTGCCTTGCCTAATCCTCACAGCCAAACTTATATTTGTTACTCATCCGCATAAGGCACTAAAGCTGTCACTTTAGCAGTCTTTGACATCTATGTCTAGGGTACATCATACTCTTTCTTTTGCTGTATATCCTTAAGATAAAGAGGTCAGAGGGAGTGATACCACCAACACAATCACTTCACAGAAGATTGCAATAAGCACTCCATTTACCCTAGCACAGAAAGTAGCAACCTGGACAGTAGAGTTAGTGAGGGGGGAAGGGGCACTGAGTGAAGCATGTTGTACAAGGTGAGGAGTAGCAAGTGAAGGTGACAGGAGAAGGGGAGGAACTATCTGGCCAGGCTGCATGCCAATAACATTTTCTAGCAGCATTGGCAAGGGATTCTTATCCTACTGGATCTAGATTCAGAAGGGAATTAATACAGAACACTTTTGGAATATTGCCAAAGTAATAGATATGTGCAGCACACAATTCTCTCAGAATCACTAACTGGCACCATTGAGACTTTTGAGCACCTAGTTACAGGAGTCTGTCACTGTTGGATTGGACACACTGAGCGATCCTTTAGAAAGAACAGTGACAGTGGGTTTCACCAATAATAGATCATTCAGATTGTTAGGAGATCCAACTGGGAGACCCAGCCCCAAGAGCATGGCAGGGGAAGGGTCCATGAGGTGAGCTCCTCGCCAGGAAACTGCACAAATTCTCCCTCCAGTCAACTCTGAAGAATTTTGGACTTTAAAAGTCAACTACAAGGTTGGAAATAGAAACCCTGGATTGCTCAAAGAGCAAAATTTGGTTAAAACTATTAACAAAAAAGGATAGAACACAGAACTGTTATGGTTTAGCACTGATGGACATACCAAATGTGCATGTGACTGCAATAGTTAAGGGGATATTCCATGAGCCAGCAGCCAGAGGGTCCAATCCAGGATCACCCCAACAGAACCACAGCTCCCCTAACCAACCTCCTACCATAGTTGCTTATCCCACTCAGGAAGCAGATTAAGAAGCCGGACAAACACACTTTATAAAGATACCAAGGGGAAACCAGCTCACTGGACTTGGAGCACTTCGGGATACACCAGGAGCCACCAACATGTCATTTTGGAAAAAAAAAAAATTTGTGGGGGGGGTGGAATTTAATATATTAGCTCTTTGCAAGAAGGTGGCCTCTTCCTCTTCCTGGGAAGTTGCAGGTCTCTGGTCCTTCTCTGCCACGTATCTACCAGCAACTCCTCTGATTGCAAAATTGTGAAGCATCCAGCACTCCATGATGATCTTGCGGGACTGTACAACAACATCCTCCCTGACTGGTTTAAACAGTGGAAGTGTTGATTCAGCACGCCTATATGCTCCGCTCCACAGGAACTCTCATGGTGGTATGAGTCGGAGTACATCACCACTCTGCTTGTGCACAAGTTCCAGATTGGCATCATGATCCACAGCTGCAAGGGGTAGCCATGATCTTCCAACAGCCAACCATTCATAAATTGGGACCCTTAAAATGGTTGTGGCATGGTGGTGGACTGGTGCAGGATAAAAATGCCATGGCGATTTCCCAGGAAACAGGCATTGACATGCAGGATTCCATTCCCGTGGTCACGAATCATCTGCACATCGAGTGCAACCTCTTGCCTGGTCATGAGAATGCTGCAGTTCTCATGTCGAGCCCTGGTAGCTACATGGGTTCCATTATTGATGCCCTTGACTTGTGGAAACCCTGCCCATCAGAAAAAAAATTCTGTAACTTCTCGAATTTCCACTTGGAAACTGCTGAAATTGCTGCCATTGGAAAATCTGAGGAAGGATGTTCTTGCCATGGAGGGAGTGCAGCGAAGATTCACCAGACTGATACCTGGGTTGGCAGGAATGACGTATGAACAGAGATTAGGTCGATTAGACTTATATTCACTTGAGTTTAGATGAATGAGAGGGGATCTCATTGAAACTTATAAAATTCTAACAGGACTAGACAGACTAGATGTAGGAAGGATGTTCCCGATGGCAGGGGAGTCCAGAACCAGGGGTCACAGTCTAAGGATAAGGGGTAAGCCATTTAGGACTGAGATGAGGAGGAATTTCTTCACCCAGAGAGTGGTGAACCTGTGGAATTCTCTACCACAGAAGGCAGTTGAGGCCAATTCATTAAATATATTCAAGAAGGAGTTAGATATATTTCTTAAGGCTAAAGGGATCAAGGGATATGGGGAGAAAGCAGGGACAGGGTACTGAATTTGGATGATCAGCCATGATCTCATTAAATGGCGGAGCAGGCTCGAGGGGCCGAATGGCCTACTCCTGCTCCCATCTTCTACGTTTCTATGTTTAAAACATACCAAAATGCTCAGCCATAAAAATCTCTCTGAAAGTGCTACAAAGGAAACGGTAGCAAGCCAGCTTTATGACGTGCTTCAAAGCAGGCTACACCACTTCCAAGGAAATGTGCCGACTTTATATGGGAGAGCAGCTTACTGTGGGGTGCAGCCTCATTCAAAGTCGAAAAATCTGGTGTGAAACATCAGTACCATAATTACCGTATGCAAACAAGGGGGTGGCAGTGACACAGCAAGGGAGATTTATGCTGGGAAAACAGTAATTGGAAAATAGAACATGGGACAAGAGTAGCAAGCAAGATTGGAGTCTGATTTTCTGACCTAGTTATGCTGCTGGTGAGGCGCTGCGTGAAAACCCTTGGAAAATTTACTGTGTAAAGTGTGCAGGAATTGCTGACAGAACATGAGAGGAATCTGTCTGCTACTACCGATGATGATGGGAGATATAATTCACCAATACTCTTTTGTGAAGTCGGCTGCAGTACCAAAAATAGGAAGTAGAGCAGATTTTTCACGTGAAGATAAGCAAAATGAATAACTAATGTAATTCCTGCCAGATGGTTCAACATGCAAAGTAAAGATGTGTCTGAAGCCAATTTTCTCAACTGAATGGTCGCACAGTGCTGCAAATATGAAACCTTCAGGAAAATAAGGATCTGACTTCCACATCCATCCAATACCAATGAAAGCTTGCTTTTGAAATAAATGGGGCTGAGATATAAATTGGGTTTTGGAAAATTGTTGATAATATACCTCTGAAGGAGAACTTCCTTCAAATGACCACTCATAAGGATTTCCTGAATCACAAAAATGCCATTGTTAAATAAAAAGGGTACACACACACACACACGACATTCAGCTGATTTCGATCTCCCTCGAACTGTCAAATTAGTGTGCGGGAAAGCAGTTACCCACGCACTTGATCTGTTTAAATTGTCATTTTTTTAAAGTGTGATCTTGCGATGGCTCTAAATATTGATTGCACATCCATAATTGCCATGAGGGCATTAAGAGAGCCAACCACATAGTGTGGGACTGGAATCACATGCGGATCAGATTGGTAGGGATAGCAGGCACTCTTCCCTGAAGGACATCTGTGAATTAGTTGGGATTTTAATGACAATCCAGTAGTTTTCAAATAGTCATTTTCCTACCACTAGCTATCCGCCAGTCCTCTGGCACTACACCTTTTTCTAACAAATTATCTGGAACCAGTCCACAAATGACCAAATGTATTGAATTCAAATTCCAAAATTGCCATGATGGGATGGAATTTGAACTCCTGAATTCTGGGCTACTAGTCTAGTAATACAACCACCTCATATTTAGTTCATTGTCAAAGTGAACACACCAGCAAAAAGTAACACATGCCCAAACATCATTGAAAAAAGTAAAGGCAATATACAACAAATTAAATTAACCTTTGTGCAAAGAGAATGCATTAAATGAGAATTTTGTTTTATACGGCACTCTCAGAAATGCACAATTTTATTGTGTTTTTTTTAAGTGTGATCAAGTCCATTATAAGTAATGCAAAAAATGAGTAGCTAATCCAAATGCACCTTCAGTAATGGCGCAGTGACTGAATAAGCATGAGTGCATAATATTGAGCAATTTATATATTTAACATATGCAGACTTGGTGTATAATTCCAGCATCTTCGAGCATTGTCATCGCCAGCGTGCAAAGCTTTTATGCCACCAGGCAGTTGAGTAAGTGGGTATGATTCAACAATGTGGGACATGGTTTGTATTTGTCCAAACCCAACTGCCAGTTGAATTGGGAAGAAAAAAAGTAACCAAGAAAGGTTGATCATATTGGGTGTTTTGACGAGGGCCGTGATATTGCTGGATAGAACAAGTCAGAATGGATTGGTGACATAATTTTGTCACAAAGTCTATTCACCAACATTGCTACTGCACCTGAATGATGAAGATATAGAGAAGCTATGTTACAGCGAACTGGTAACGACGGGAGTGGAGTATGGCGTAATGTGCCTGACACAAGATGCACAATAGCATGCTGTCGAGTATCCACCAGATTAGTGTGTGGCGAACAAGCCCAAACAGGAGTGCAATGTTCTGCAACTGAAGAGCAAAGAGCGAGAGCAGATGAGCATAAAGTGAAGGCATTTACTCCCCACGTAGAGCTGGCAAGTTTGGCGATTACTTTATTTCAGGTTTATAATTTCTCAGCAGTTTTCAGAAGATGACTTTTGCAGGTTAGCCAAGGGTGACACCCAACAGAGCATAATGTTTCAGAGGTTGACCATTTAGGATGCTATTGAACATAAAACAATAGTAAAATATTCTACAGGCACATAAATTAAAAAAATAGGAAAGTCAGGGTGGGAATAGGGCCACTAAGGGATGGACAGGATAAAATCACAGGCAGAAATATCAAATAATTACTTTGCTTCAGTATTTACAAGGGAGACAGATCAGGTGGACATGACATCAGAAGATGAGATTAGAAATGATATAACTGCATTTAAAATAAAAAAGGGGAGAAATATTAAATAAACTAATCAAATTCAAAGAGGATAAAACCCCTGGATAGATTACATCCACATTATTTTAAAAGGATCTAGGAAAAGATAGCAGAGACATTACTACACATATTTAATAATTTGTTAGAAAAAGGTGTAGGGCTAGAGGACTGGCAGATAGCTAAAGTAATACCTATATTTAAGAAGGAAAATAGAACATGTCCAGGGAACTATAGACCAGTCAGCTCAACATTGGTGGTAGGAAAAATAATGGAATCCCTGAAGGAGAAAATAGAACATCTAGAAACCAAAATTATAACAATGAACAGTCAGCATGGATTTCAAAAGGGAAAGTCTTGCTCAACCAACCTCATTGAATTCTTTGAAGAGGTAACAGAGAGAGTAGACAAGGGTGATGCAGTAGATGTAATATATCTAGTTTTCCAACAGGCCTCCGATAAGGTACCACATAGTAGACTAATGAATAAGGACAGAGAATGCGGAGTCAGAGGACAAGTAGCAGCATGGATAGCTAGCTGGCTTCAAGACAGAAAGCAGAGAGTAGGGATAAAGGGTTGCTTTTCAGAGTGGCAGAAGGTGGAAAGTGGGGTCCCACAAGGATCAGTGCTGGGACCAATGTTCTTCACAATTTATATTAACGATTTAGACTTTGGAATCAAAAACACAATTTCTAAATTTACGGATGACACCAAATTGTGGGGGGGGGGGGTATAGTTAATACTGAAGAGGATTGCAACAAGTTCCAAGAAGACGTTGGCCCTGAGTTTGCAGTCGGAGGCTTCTCGCGGGGAAATGCCTCCGATTCGCAAATAAAATGCTCGCGTACCTGATGGTCCGGGAGGTACGGAGACGCACGGCCCTGGGTCTCTCCGGGTATCCCAGGGGCACAGGTGGTTTGCAATCGCCCCAGGGATCACGTGGGCCGGCCCAACCAATAAAAGAGGATCCCCATTCATGATTATGGGGATTCTGTATGTACAATATGCAAATAGCCCAACTCTCTGCCCACAGATGCCCCTTCCCCAGGGATGCATTGGATCTAGATTATAAGTTCCAGTTTTTCACGCATGCGCTTCGCGCGTGAAAACCCAGAAATTGCACGGCCCTTACGGCCCAATAATAAACTTGCAGAATAGGCATATAATTGGTAAATGAATTTCAACACAAATAAATGAGAGGTAATACATTTTGGTAAGAAAAATAAGGACATTATACATTACTTGGAAAATAAGAATCTAAATGGGGTAGAAGAGCAAAGGGATCTCGGTGTACAAATACACAAATCACTAAAAGTAGCGACGCAGGTTAACAAGGCCATAAAAAAAAAGCAAATGTGAAGTCGCACAACACCAGGTTATAGTCCAACAGTTTTATTTGAAATCACAAGCTTTCGGAGCGGCTGCTCCTTCGTCAGGTGACACTTCACCTGACGAAGGAGCAGCTGCTCCGAAAGCTTGTGATTTCAAATAAAACTGTTGGACTATAACCTGGTGTTGTGCGACTTCTCACTTTTGTCCACCCCAGTCCAACACCGGCATCTCCGCATCATAAAAAAAGCAAACCAAGCACGAGGGTTTATTTCTATGGGGATAGAATTGAAAAGTAGTGAAGTTATGCTAAACTTGTATCGAACCTTGGTTCGACCACACTTATACGGTGTACAATTCTGGTCGCAATATTATAAAAATGATAGAGGCACTGGAGAGGGCGCAGAGAAGATTTACAAGGATGATACTAGAAATGCGAGGTTATACCCATCAGGAAAAGATGAACTGGCTGGGTCTCTTCTCTTGAAAAAAGGCTGAGGGGTGACCTACTAGAGGTCTTTACAATTATGAAAGGTTTTGATAGAGTGGATACAGAGACAGTGTTTCCACTTGTGAGAAACAGCATAACTAGAGGCCATCAACATAAGATAGTCACCAAGAAATCCAATAGGGAATTCAGAAGAAACTTCTTTACCCAGAGAGTGGTGAGAAAGTGGAACTCGCTACCACAGGGAGTGGTTGAGGCAAATAGTATAGATACATTTAAGGGGAGGCCAGATAAGCATATGAGGGAGAAGGGAATAGAGGGTTACACTGATAGAGTTAGATGAGGAAAGACGGGAGGAGGTTCAAGTGGAGCATAAACACCAGCATGGACTGGTTGGGCCGAATGGCCTGTTTCTGTGCCATATATCCTATGTAATCTGTAGTGAGTTCAAAAGAGGCACTAGCATTAAGCAGGTGAAAGACTGAGGACATAGGCCGTGAAATTCGGTCACGTCCCGTTTGGGGGGGGGGGGGGGGGTAACCGAATTAGTGCTAGACATTTCGCGCCCGGTGCGGAAATACCGTCCCGGCATCTAAATTCGGATCACCGATTCGGCTATCTCAGGCGCTCCACTTCCTCTCGGGGCTGTGTCGGGGGCGCAAAGCACGCGAAAGCCGGAGCGCTGACGCGTTTCACCGCCCCTCCCTTTCCGTTAAAGTGGAGGGACGCTGCGAGCTCTGCAGGCCATTTGATGGCCTCCACGAGCCCACCAGGGAGATGTGGTGCTGGGCTGCACGATGGCAGCCACGGATCACGCCAAGGGCCGCCCTGCAGGTCGGCCAAAAGACGACGACGGTGGCGCGAGTCGCCGCCGCACCACCCCTTTAAATACCGCCCCGCAAGCGGAGGTCGGCCTGGTTCATGACCCACGAGGCTGGCGCTGACACTGCCTGCGGCAGCCTAGCGGGGCGCAGCTGAATTTCTGCCACGGGGCAGTCAGGGGTAGCGGCGGGACACTAAGGGGCTGCGTCGCACGGTGATGACGTCATTGCCGGCGGAGCAGCTGCCCAGGGTGTTACCAGCAGGGGCGCAGCGCTATCGGGTAGCGCCTCAGCAACACCTGCCGAATTTCTTGGGAGACGCTATTATCGCCCCCCACCCCAAGCGAGAAGCCCTTTGTGCCCCGTTAGCGCCCCCCCGAGGCGTAACGGCAGGTGCAAAGGAGCAGAATTTCGTACCCGTAGTCTTTGTGATACTTGGTTGAACATAAGAAATAGGAGCAGGAGTAGGACATTTGGCCCTTCAAGCCTGCCATTTCAGGCAGTACTCTGCCATAACTTTCATATTATTAGATTGTGGTTTCCAGAATGGAAAAGTTACTCGCTTGAATAGCAATGGCACTTTAAGCAATAATAAAATGAGAATGCAGAAAGAAAAAAGCCCAATTAAACATACATGGCCTGCAAATCATTGTAGATGGCTTGAGGGCCTGACAAAATATTCTCTTCAAGGCAGAAGGACAATTAGCCAATAAGCAGAGGGTGCACCAGGTGCGGGATCAAACCACCCAGTGCACATGCATAGGTATGGACAAGAAGGTTTCCGATATGCACCAAATGAATAGGTGAGCTTGGAAGATAAGGGTGAATCTGCCATATATGGGCGCCAAAGTAAGTTGCAGGTGTCAGAACAAAATCATACAGCTGACCCCATTTTATCCAGTAACCTGGCAGGAGATCAACGTGAAACAAAACTAATGAAGATTGTTCAGCTGTTCCAACAGGCCAAATAAGTAAAAACTAGGAAGCTGCAGCTGACAAAGACTGATGACTGACCATCAGTGCGCACGCAGACAACTGATCATTCAAATGCAGTCAACATTTGGATTCCTGGTGCCACGTTACTTCAAATTCTATGTTGCCTGAGGCAAATCAACAATATGCTGTAGCCTTAGCTACTCACAAAATACAGTCTGCTTATTTACTGAATATTGTTACTCCTTGCAGAAGAAAGTACCCTTCAATAACAGCACAGGCAAGGCATGCAGCAGGAAAAACTTTAGTTACTCGGAGGAAGTCATTAAGGAGGTCAGAGGGTCTGGATGACGCATATGCTGGAGGAAACAACCACAGTCTTAGTTTGTACGAGTCTAAATCCATAATGTAACTGAGAATTCATAGGTTTCAGCAGAGTGTCGGGCAGTAATTGTGCGGTGCTGTAATAAATAGCATGCGATGGCTGCCTAACTATGCACATGCACTCATCAGGCACCACTTTCTTTTTTCCACAGGAGGAGCAAGCTGGTCCCTTGGGCTAATAAGAATAGCACTCTGAGCCACCAGCAGAACTTAAAGGTTAGATCCACACTTCAGATGGTTTTAGCGAATTAGAGGAGAGAATACAGTCAGTAAAAAAAAGACTTGCATTTATATAGCGCCTTTCACGACCAACGGACATTCCACAGCGCTTTACAGCCAATTAAGTACTTTTGAAGTGTAGTCACTGTTGTAATGTTTGAAATGCGGCAGCCAATTTGCGCACAGCAAGCTCCCACAAACAGCAATGTGATAATGACCAGATAATCTGTTTTTGTTATGTTGACTGAGGGTAAAAAATTTGGCCTGAACACAGGGGATAATTCCCCTGCTCTTCTTCGAATTAGTGCCATGGGATCTTTTGCGTCCACCTGAGCGCGCAAACGGGGCCTTGGTTCAACGTTTCATCTGAAAGATGGCACCTCAGACAGTGCAGCACTCCCTCAGCACTGCACAGGAACATAAGAATTAGGAGCGGGAATTGGCCACACCCTCAAGCCTGCTCTGCTATTCAATAAGATCATGGCTGATCTTCGACCTCAACTCCATTTCTCCATTTTCCTGCCCGATCTCCATATCCCTTAATTCCTCTAGAGTCCAAAAATCTATCTATCTCAGTCTTGAATATACTCAAAGATTCAGCATCCACAGCCCTTTGAGCTAGAGAATTCCAAAGATTCACAACCCTGAGTGAAAAAATTCCTCTTCATCTCAGCCTTAAAAGAGCGGCCCCTTATTCTGAGACTATGCGACCTAGTTCTAGACTCTCCAGCCAAGGGAAACAATCTCTCAGCATCTACCCTGTCAATCCCCCTCAGAACCTTATATGTTTCAATGAGATCACCTCTCATTCTTCTAAACTCCAGCGAGTATAGGCCCAATCTACTCAATCCCTCCTCATAGGACAACCCTCTCATCCCAGGAATCAATCTAGTGAACCTTCGTTGCACCGTCTCCAAGGCAACTTTATTCTTCCTTAAATAAAGAGACCAAAACTGTGCACAGTACTCCAGATGTGGTCACACCAGAGCCCTGTACAATTGTAGCAAGACTTTCTTACTCTTGGACACTAACCCTCTAGCAATAAAGGCCAACATGTCATTGTCTTTCTAATTGCTTGCTGTACCTGCATGCTACCTCTGTTTTTTGTACGAGGACACCCAAATCTCTCTGCACTGGAGAGTCGACATAGATTTTTGCACTCAAGTCTCTGGAGTGGGACTTGAACCCACAACTTTCTGACTCAGAGGGGAGAGTGCTACCCACTGAGCCACAGCTGATGCTGTAACAAAGCATACATTTGAAAGAGGCAGGGCAGTAGAAAAACTTTTGAATGTTGTTGGGCAGAGCTGTAGCATCACCTTGCTGACATCCCTCATGCAACTTTGCAAAGCCACCTATGAAATGAAGGATCCTTTCCAATTGTTATCAATGTTAGTCACCTGTCACCTTATGAAACAAGCTTGAAGCAGTTTTGCATACTTCTGCTGAGCAAACATGCAGTTATGCACTGCCGTGAACCAATAGCTGCCTGCTCCATAGGCTGCTATTGAGAAGTGTGCACCAATAACCGCATATGCAGCGGAGATTCTAAGCATACAGATTGCAACCACTGTATCAGCAACTCTCAGGAATGCAGGTTGGGGAAGCAGTGGATTTTAAAATACAAGATGTGGTCACGGCCAGCTTCAACATGCTTTGAGACAGACTTGGGGTAATTAATAGGAAGGGTTTGAGAGACCTCGACAAGTGCACTAGTTTACGCTCGTACAGATCGGTGGCCTAAGGTGAGGAGCTGGATGTTGTGTCTATGGATTTTCAAAAGCATTTGGAAAAATACCACAATAGACTTGTTGTAAAGGGACAGTAGATGCATGGATACAAAACTGGCTAAGGAACAGAAAGGAGAGTAGTGGTGAATGGTAGTTTTTTTTAGACTGGAGGGATATATTTTCAGTTGTGTCCCCCAGGGGTCACTATTGGGACCACTGCTCTTTTTGATATATATTGATGAACTGGACTTGGGTATACAGGGCATCATTTCAAAGTTTTCAGATGATACGAAACTCGGAAATGTAGTAAATAATGAGGAGGATAGTAACAGACTTCAGACTGGTAAAACGGGCAGATGAAATTTAATGCAGAAAAGTGTGAAGTGATACATTTTGGTAGAAGAATGAGGTGAGGCATTATGAACCAAATGGTACAATTTTAAAGGGGGTGCAGGAACAAAGAGACCTGGGGGTGTATGTACACAAATCTTTGAAGAAGTAACATATAGAGTGGATAAAGGGGAACCAGTAGACGTAGTGTATTTAGACTTCCAAAAGGCATTTGACAAGGTGCCACACAAAAGATTATTGCTTAAGGTAAAAAATCACGGGATTGGGGGTAATATTCTGGCATGGATAGAGGATTGGCTATCTAACAGAAAGCAAAGAGTTGGGATAAATGGTTCATTCTCAGATTGGCAATCAGTAACTAGTGGTGTTCCACAGGGGTCAGTGCTGGGTCCCCAACTCTTTACAATCTATATTAACGATTTGGAGGAAGGGACCAAGTGTAACATATCAAAATTTGCAGATGATACTAAGATGGGAGGGAAAGTAGTGAGTGAGGAGGACATAACAAACCTGCAAGGGGACATAGACAGGCTCAGTAAGTGGGCAGAGATTTGGCAGATGGAATACAATACTGGAAAGTGTGAGGTTATGCACTTTGGCAGGAAAAATCCTAGAGCAATTTATTATCTTAATGGCAAGAAACTGGAGAGTACTGAAGTGCAAAGGGATCTGGGGGTCCTGGTGCACGAAACTCAAAAGGTTAGTATGCAGGTGCAGCAAGTGATTAAGAAGGCAAATGGAATGTTGGCTTTCATTGCTAGGGGGATAGAATATAAAAATAGGGAGGTATTGCTTCAGTTGTACAAGGTATTGGTGAGACCGCACCTGGAATACTGCATACAGTTTTGGTGTCCTTACTTAAGGAAAGACATCCTTGCTCTCGAGGCAGTGCAAAAAAGGTTCACTCGGTTAATCCCGGGGATGAGGGGGTGGTCATATGAGGAGAGGTTGGGTAGATTGGGACTCTACTCATTGGAGTTCAGAAGAATGAGAGGCGATCTTATTGAAACATATAAGATTGTGAAGGGGTTGGATCGGGTGGATGCGGGGAGGATGTTCCCGATGACGGGTGAGACTAGAACTAGGGGACATAGTCTTAGAATAAGGGGCTGCTCTTTCAAAACTGAGATGAGGAGGAACTACTTCACTCAGGAGGGTGGTAGGTCCATGGAATATGCTGCCACAAAAAGCTGTAGAAGCTACATCATTAAATAAATTTAAAACAGAAATAGACAGTTTCCTAGAAGTAAAGGGCATTAAGGGTTACGGGGAGCGGGCAGGAATTTGGACATGAGTCTAGGTTCGGATCGGTCATGGCCCTGTGGGTAGTGGAGCGGGCCCAGGGATCGTGTAGCCTGATTCTGCTCCTATTTCGTGTGTGCAATCTGTGATAGTAGATAGTAGATTGGCGGTTAGGATCAGATCAGCCATGATCTTATTGAATGGCGGAGCAGGCTCGAGGGGCCGATTGGCCTACTCCTGCTCCTATTTCTTATGTTCTTATGTTCTTAAGGTGACAGGGCAAGTTGGGAAGGTTGTTAAAAAAGCATATGGGATTCTAGGCTTTTATAATAGAGGCATAGAGTACAAAAGCAAGGAAGTTATACTAAACCTTTATAAAACACTGGTTCGGCTTCAGCTAGAGTATTGTGTTCAATTCTGGGCACCACACTTTAGGAAGGTGTCGAGGTCTTGGAGAGGGTGCAGAAGAGATTTACTAGAATGGTTCCAGGGATGAGGGACTTCAGTTATGCGGAGAGACTGCGGTTGTTCTCCTTAGAGCAGAGAAGGTTAAGAGAGATTTCATAGGAGGTGTTAAAAATCATGGTGGGTTTTGATAGAGTAAATAAGGAACCGTTTCCAATGGCAGAGGGTTGGTAACCAGAGGGCACAGATTTAAAGTAATTGGCAAAAGAACCAGAGGCGACATGAGGAAAAAGAAATTACGCAGTGAGTTATGATGATCTGGAATGCACTGCCTGAAAGGATGGTGGAAGCAGATTCAATAGTAACTTACAAAAGAGAATTGGATAAATAATTGAAAGGGAAAAAAAAAATACAGGGCTGTGGGGAAAGAGCAGGGGAGTGGGATTAATTGGATAGCTCTACCAAAGAGCAGGCACAGGCACGATGGGCTGAATGGCCTCCTTCTGCGCTGTGATCAAATTGCAAATCTACTACCAGACCAAACTCCTCAGTAATGAGTTTTAATCATTTCCTGTCAAGTCACTTCATGAGCTTGAGCAGATAATACTTCCATGATTGTAAATGTAATTTTTATAAGAATCAACAGTGTTAGCAAGACGTCTCCCGAGTCAATATTCATTATAACTCATAATAGAGAAAGATTTAATTATTCAATCCTGAACTTGAAATTTGGCCTGAAACATTAGAAGGATTTTAGTCCAAATTGGTTACAAAACCTTTAAAATGTACCGAAAGCCAGCACTGTGGCTGAAGAAATGCTTCACATGGAAAAAAAACTGTAGCTGCAATGTGACTGAGATGTCAGGAGAACAAGAACGGAGCATCACGGTGCTGCAATACACAGCAAGAGGAAGATCATGTACTTCCAGACAAAACGTTTCTGAAAGGGACATTTCCCCAGTTGGAAGAGCACTCTGCCCATATTATATAGAATATCACAAATAAACATTTCCTAGAACTGCATAGAAATTACAATATAGAGATAGGCCATTCAGCCCAACCAGTTCATGTTGGTGTTTATCCTCCACATGAGCAGCACTCCCAATCCCATGTGCCTGCTCCGTTCCCATATCCTGTTATCCCCCTTTCGTTCACCTAGTTAACCGGTTCTTAAATGTGGACATGATGTCTGCTTCAATCACTAACTCCAGTAGTGCATTCCACAGCCTCGCATCCCTCGGTGTAAAAATATTTTGCTCGCTCGCTGTCCTAAATCTCGATTTATATTATTCCAGGCACAGAGTGCCATGAAAATTAAAACTCCAATCACTTTTAGTGAATCCCATTCTAAGGGCAGAAACTTTATTAAAAGAGGCTTTCTAATGCCATGGAGGGCTCAATTCAATTTATCCAGTAAGAAGTTGAAGCTAACAGACCAGAAAGGTCCCAGGTTCGGTTCCTGGTCTGTGATGAGTTAGTGCAACTCTGCTGGGATGGCAGTTAAGGGTGCCAAAATTGGCTTCAGCACCTCAAGGTTACATAATGGAAAACTTAGCAACGGTCACTGTTGGAGGTGCATGTGTGGGCATCAGATTGGCCCTTATACAGTGGTCCAATAGCCTCACAGTACAGGCTCACACATGATGGAGGGAGTGCAGCGAAGATTTACCAGACTGATGGCAGGAATGACGTATGAAGAGAGATTGGGTCGATTAGGCTTATATTCGCTAGAGTTTAGAAGAATGAGAGGGGATCTCATTGAAACTTATAAAATTCTAACAGGACTAGACAGACTAGATACAGGAAGGATGTTCCCGATGGCGGGGGAGTCCAGAACCAGAGGTCACAGTCTAAGGATAAGGGGTAAGCCATTTAGGACTGAGATGAGGAGGAATTTCTTCACCCAGAGAGTGGTGAACCTGTGGAATTCTCTACCACAGAAGGCAGTTGAGGCCAATTCATTAAATATATTCAAGAAGGAGTTAGATATATTTCTTAAGGCTGAAGGGATCAAGGGATATGGGGAGAAAGCAGGGACAGGGTACTGAATTTGGATGATCAGCCATGATCTCATTAAATGACGGAGCAGGATCGAGGGGCCGAATGGCCTACTCCTGCTCCTATCTTCTATGCTTCTATGATTAGTGGCCATGAATATGAGGCACTGGAAGATGACTGGCACCCACGGAACCCCATTATACAAGTAATTGTGCTCAGAATGGGAGGGAAAGGAAGGGATGGAAATTTGCCAGGAAAGTAATCAAAAACACCTCCCGTGGCACCATTTTCATTCACACTCACTGAACAAAATACAGGAACTATCCATTGTATTTTCCAGTGCTCTGCTTAAGTTAAGTTAAATGCGGCCAACACCTCTGCTGATCCATATTGAATGCATCTCCAGTGCTACTTCCGTGTGAATTAGCAAAAACGTTTGCCATTGGCTTCAACCACCTAAAATCAAATGGCCAAGAAGCAATGCAACAATAAAAAAAAGTAAAGAAATGGTAACCAAAAAAAATTTGTTCTGATGTGATGGGGATCCACGCATCAATCACTCATTACTAAATTAGATCACATTTTAACCCGGAGTGGGTTTCTGGTGGCAAACCGCGAGCAAAGAGTTGATTTCCTTCCCGCCAGCGGCTAACTAACCTGTTCGGTTTCAACTGAACACCCACCCGGTTTCCACCAAGTGGGCAGAGTTAAAGTTGACCACAATCAATCAACTTGATCTGAAACAGAAAAATCGCAAATGAACACCTTCAGACTTTGAAATGTGTGCAAATTCTCATAGAAACAATCTCATTGTTACTAACTGTTTACTCACCCAGAATATAAATATGATGGGTTCAGTAATCTGGTACTTTGAAATACAATTCTTTGCTGTCTCAATAAAATCTTCATATCTTTTACTAGATTTTAAAAGGTAAACAATAAAATGATGCAATATGCGACCTCAACCACTGCTAAAGTTCATGAAACACCAACCTTAGCAAAAATACACAACTAATTGAATGCTTCATAAGGCTATTAGCTAACACATTTATTTGCTTGTACAGTATCTAACTGTAAATTACAAGTGTATTTAAAATCTTTCATGGGCTAGTAAAGTTTATAGTTTATAAAAGAGCAGAATCTATTTCAGACTAACTATTTAATGCAGTAATGCTGTTGAAAAAAAACTGATCAGTTGAAGCATATTATTTCAGCCTGCCTTTCTAAAATATACTCATTAGGCCAGAATTTACAGTACAATATGCAGCAGCATTCAGTGCATTGCGGAGATAAATGGTGCTAAACAGGAATTTTATTTGGAAGTCAACGTGCAACTAAATGAATAAACTTACATACTATTTTTCCAATGCTGCCATATTTTGGCTAGAGTAAGGGGTGTAAGGTTTCCAAAATTTGCAGATCCCCAAAACCTAAGGAAAAAGAACTTTGGAACTACCTCAGTGATAAAAATGCATTTGGGCCTAACCTAAGAGACTGTAAGACCAAAAACCAAGTTTTGGCATTTTAAAAGCATGTCTGGGCCTGTGAAGGGAGAAAAGGCTGTGAAGGAAGTTGGTTCGACCTCTGCAAAAGCAGTTTTGGGTATTGCAGTTAAATTGCATTGTCTGGGGAATCGGGATGACCTCACTCAAGCCCCAGCAAGCATTAACATTTTGACAATAGACCCTAGGAGGAGACAGCCCCACCCAAAACAACAGGTCCCATCAAACCGATTACAGAACCCATTAAAGACCTGCATAAAGCAAATATTCGATCGAAGTCCTAGACCCAGTCAAGAAACCCAAAACATGAGGACAATTCAAACTCCGATTAAACAACAGATCGACAGGATGGAGCTATTTTGAAACCACTTCACACATTTACAAAACCAGTTAACACGCTAGTAAAGTCGTTACTGTTGACGAGGTCTTTCAATGACAATGATTTGATTTGGTTTTGATAAGGCCACTTCAAATTAGTATAATTGAAGGCCCATCAGGCAGTTCAGGAGTTACAACAGTAGGCAGTTTTGCAGTTCAATTTGAAAGCCTGTTTTTCAGCAGAAGTCAGTGCTGGAATTACAGAGTTCAGGAGAAGCAAGTTGGGCAGTTAAAGAAGACAGTTCAGTAAGAAGGGAGTTCTCCAGTAAAACAGTTCACGTTCAACAAGCAGGCAGAAGGCAGTTTCCACAGTTCTGCAAGAAGGCAGTTCCACAGCTCGGAAGAAGACAGTTTAAACAGAAAGCAGTTCAACAAAGAAAGCCAACAGCTCCAGAAGTAGGCCGACATGCAAGAAGAGACCAGAGCGACCGCCTCAGTGACCATCGGACACCTCGCGGCAACAAGGGCCTTACGAAACTTTCCACTCAAAAGACTCTAAACCCTAACTCTCAACTGTCAAGGATTCGTTTGGTGAGCATTATCCCTGGTTCTCCAGAGTCCAACCTAGCTAGTGAAGTGGGATTGGGAGGGGTGAAGTATTCTTCTAATGTTATTTCCCTCGTGTGTACCGAAGTGTTCCCCACCTTTAGAGTGTTAAGAGTGTTTGTGTTGTGTTTTACTTTCTTGAATAAAGACCGAAGTTCTTCCATCAAAACCTGTTGATTACTGCACCTTTGTTCACGACCCCCAAATAAGTCCAAGGTCTAGAACCAGGGTCGTGGGAGCGATTCGAACCGCTCACTGAGTCAGAGGTGAAGCTGACCCTACCACACCACACCACCCCCTACAGGGGTTGAACACAACAGCTGTGTAAACTCCCAGCAGGTATCCACAATAGTAATGATTATAGATATATACAAATATAAAAGGACAGAAAAAAAGCTGTCACAATCTTATGACCGCAAAGTCGTTTCAGAAGCACGAGCTGCAGGCAGGTGCCCCATTGCTCAAGATCTTTAAAAATGTGCATTGGCGCTCATTATGAAATGGCATTAGTGCAATAACTGCAGGGCTGCATATACCTGCGGCACTGCTATGTGGTAAAATATAAGATATGCCTAGAAGTACTAAGTTATCTCTGCCAAATCGGTAGCAAGGATGACCAAGTGACATTAGTTCATTCTTCTCCCTCTATCCTTTTTAATGTCTTTTTTTGCTCATATTTCCTCCTTTTCCTGTGGTTAGCTCTCTCTTTATACCCCATCTAACTAAGATTTGCTAGTTTTCTCTCTTTTTCATCTCACAAAATAGTATTAGGGTCCCAATTTCACACTGTTGTCTAAATTAATCTCCTATTTTCAACTTCTTACAACTTCACAAGTCCCCATTCCCTTTTAACAGTTTCAAACAGATATGCACAGGAACAGAAAGTCCTAGAGGTGTTTTTATAAATCTGTTTTTTTAAACCCTTTTAACAAACTGCAATTTCCCATTAACTTTTCAAAAAAATCAGCCTGACTATGTGGCTGTTAAATACAATATTCATGTGAAGCGCCTTGGGACGTTTTACTACGTTAAAGGTGCTAAATAAATGCAAGTTGTTGTGACAGATGCACAGAGGCTGAAAATGCAGTGGTGAGTTGCAGAAGTGCAATGTGATAATTGCCAAAAATAATCATGTCTTTTCTCAGACATGCTTTCAGATCACTAGAAATTCCTTAGGGGCATTAACTTGAGCCCCTCAGGTAGGCCAACTTCTTTAAGCATGTTTCCACATGCAGTAGTCCATGCTGCTATAAGGAAATGGGTGCAAAACTGAATCAGTAAGCTTGCAAATAATTTGAAAGTACAGACATTATGGCATATTTGAAAATAAACATTCTGGCACACACCTATGTTCCTAATTATAAAGGATCAGGCAACTGTGAATCTGACCCTTTCAAAATACTGCATAGCGAATACCTTTGTGCCATGTAAACAACCCCCTATTGCAGAAGTGTTTAGAGAACTGTCCTCAATTGTCTACTCTGGATTCAGCAAGTTAATTTCTTCCTACTTTTGGTTTCTGAATTAGCAAACATACTGGAGCTTCCATGTATCTTGTTTTCAAGAAATAGTTCACTCCAGATGTATTTAAAAACAGAAATTTGAAATTTTTTTTTCAAGTTAACATGAACATTTCATAAGCAATAAAAACTATTTGCTTGAGTCTCAAGCAATAGATTCTCATTAGATATAAAAATGCTGATTGTACATGAATTCCTGCTGTGCATTCTCTGGGGTACTGTGTAGCTGTTTTGCCTTGGGTGTGCAAATATGAAAATAATTTCTACTAATAACTACTACCGAGTAATTGATGCAACCCAAAAATTATAATTGACGGGAGATTATGGGTTGACAATCAAACTTTTATTTGTTAAACATCAGCAGTTCAATTAGTTCAGTAACAATTAGTTTACATAAATAACATTTTAAAATTACATTTATTTGCCAATTTTATAATGCATTACATAACTAAATCCACAGAATTTCTCGGCTTCAGTGGCAAAATAAACTATTTTAGTATGTGAATTAATTTCCATGGAAGAAATATAATATATGGGTACATTGCATTAGGCAATGCGCAACACCTGAAGTGTGACTGACATGTGAAGTGTGACTGACATCTGAAGCACAACAGAGAGGAAATGCACAAATGTAAAGCTTTTTTATTATAGAGAAGTAGATAAATGTGTCCCAATAAAAAGGCACACAAAGATGTAAGAACTACAACTCTTATGTATTTTCACACATGTACAAATGGATCACATCCCTGGTATGGAGTTGCCAACCTTGCAATAAAAGAGCAGCACCATTTAAAAAGCAATCAGAAATTTTAAACTGACAGGCAGGGAAATGCAAGCAAAATGCCCTGCATAAATCACAGTAAACTGCCAATTTTTAGTTTAAGACAATAAATCGGAAGATAGACAAAAGAGAGATTCATTCAGGTTGTTAAATTTCCACTTACCACCTTCACAAGCGTGCAGAAAGCTGTTTACAAATACAACAAATGACCCACAGTCTTAACTAGAATCATGAATTATTGCTATCATACACACTGTACATTGCAAGAATAAACCATGTTGTTCAATGTTTCCGCTGGACAACAATAACAACGTGCATTTAATGTAGTAAAAGCATCCCAAGTCGCTTTAATTACACATTTTCACATTCAGGTAACTTATATGTTTAAATTTGTGTCAAGATATCAAAATCATGTATGCTCAAATTTCAGGCACCCATGAATCCAATTTATTAAAATTAGGTTATAATCTATTTTTTTAAAAACACCATGGAATTTATAGGATAATGTCCGATGATGCATCAAGTTTCTGATAGATTGTTTGATTCGATGATTGCAATAAACAACTCGAGCCCATTCGTTCTGTCACTTGGCCTCAGCTGATCAAGCATAAGTTGACTGTTATTTGAGGCAAATCAGTTCTGACAGATAAGAATTCCATAGATAACCTCTTTTTTAAAAAAAACCTAAGATGAAATTTAGTAACAAAAGTCACAAGATAAGCAATTACCTTCAAATGTCAGTGAGTTAATGCTGGCATAAAACAACTCTTTAAACTAACGTCAGTGTTCTCGCTCAGGCCAACATCCCCAGCATCGAAGCTTTGACCACACTCGATCAGCTCCGATGGACGGGCCACATCGTCCGCATGCCAGATATGAGACTCCCAAAACAAGTGCTCTACTCGGAGCTCCGACACAGCAAGAGAGCCCCAGGTGGGCAGAGGAAACGCTTCAAGGACACCCTCAAAGCCTTCTTGAAAATGTGCAACATCCCCACCGACACCTGGGAATCCCTGGCCCAAGACCGCACAAAGTGGAGGAGAAGCATCCGGGAAGGCGTCGAACACCTCGAGTCTCGTCGCCGGGAGCAAGCGGAAGCCAAGAGCAAACAGCGGAAGGAGCGCACCTCAACCCAAGCAGCCCACCCACCCGCCCCTTCAACCACCGTCTGCCCCACCTGTGACAGAGACTGTAGGTCCCGCATTGGACACATCAGTCACCTGAGAACTCATTTATAGTGGGGAAGCAAGTCATCCTCGGTTCTGAGGGACTGCCTAAGAAGAAGAAAACAACGCTTAAGAAAACTCAGCAAGGGCTACACCAAGAAAGTCCTAGCTTTAATCACTGGTCTCAGCAGAGATAGCTGATTTCAGCTCGGGTGGCAGAGGGACAATACAATTGGCCTTAGTCTCCCTGGGCTATGAAAGAGATCAATAAGCCAGTTCCCCACACCTGCTGGAAAGTAAACATATATCATTTTGGGTAAGGTTACTGTTGAGTTCAGCTGTGATGCCAAACAGTCTACTAAAACCCACAGCCTCGACCTACACAAGAACAATGGCCATGAGAGAGGTACCAAGCTTGTCAGCATGGATCCATCGCCTGACATGAGTTGGCACTTTTGAAAGAGGTGGGTAGAAACCATCCCCCAGTATGAGTTTTCTTTATTCAATATTCATTTATTCTCAGTAATTTACATTACATTTATTTTTTGGCCTATCTCCCACACTGGATTACCATGCAGTTTACTCCTGTTAATTGTAAGTAATTTCTTGCTTGAAAAAAATTTGAATTGTCCAGCTTTCTTTTGCATAATTTTAATTCAAATTAACAATTTTAATTGAGCAACTTTGAATGAACAGGTCTAAACAATCGTTGGTGTGATACCGTATGCAGGTGTTTTCTTTTCTTCTCCTACCCAAGTCTTCAGTGATCAGAACTTTGAATAAGCGGTCACTCATCTATTGTCTGGGCCCAGTGAGCAACTCCAACCTCAGTGTTTGTGTAACCTGAGTGTGAAAGCTCCTCAGAAGCCATCACCCTCTGACACAGGTGCATACATCATTTGCCTTCAACAACACAGAATAATCATCCCAAAAATTATTCATCACTCAGAATTTTAATTTGACATTAACTGTACAAAATACTGAAATTTAGTTCATCAGCGTGACCAAGTTCCCTGATTTCAGCCAACTGGAAAAGTGCAATACCTGTGTTTTTTTCCCCCTGGCTACGGACAGCTTTAATGTGCTACCTTACACATTTAATGTGTGACATACCATATAAAAGAATTTTAATCCAAAACTCTGCTGCCCGTGTCCTAACTCGCACTAAGTCCCGTTCACCCATCACCTCTGTGTTCGCTGACCTACATTGGCTCCCGGTCCAGCAACGCATCGATTTTAAAATTATCATCCTAGTTTTCAAATCCCTCCATGGCCTCTCACCTGCCTATTTCTGTAACCTCCTTCAGCCCCACAACCCTCTGAGATCTCGGCATTCCTCAAATTCTGGCCTCTTGTGTAGTCCCGGTTTTCATCGCTCCACCATTGGTGGCCGTGCCTTCAGCTGCCTCGGCCCTAAGCTCTGGAATTCCCTCCCTCATCCTCCCTGCCTCTCTCTCCCCCCTCATGCTTCTAAAAACCTACCTCTTCCCACCTCTCTGTGGGGCTGGGTGTCAAATTTTGTATGAAGCGCCCTGGGACGTTTTACTAGGTTAACGGCACGATATAAATGCAAGTTGTTGTTGTTTAAATATACGTATATAAATAAAGTCAAGTTTACAAATACTGCAAAGACTGAAGTCCATGAACTTGCCAGATTTATAATGGAGGACTGTTTATTCCCCACAGAAATTAGCTATTACTGAAATAATATTAATACTACATACTTTGATTGTGTACTCAATACACCATTCACAACATTGCTTTAATTAAAAATGAAATGTGAAAGACTTTGTTGCCACTGTTCTGTGTCAAAACGTAACATTTAGCAAACTACTTTCTAGTAGTTGAAGTACAGTATCAAGTTTGAATCGGTGAAGAACCTTATTGAATTAAATAGTAATACTCCCTCTAATGTTAGAAAAGGGTAGTACAGCAAGTCAATGGCCCAGAAATTGATCTCGCTCTGTTCCCGCGGGGGTAAGGAGCAGGCGCGATCTCTCACTCCGCGTTGGCTTTTTCAGATCCAGCTCGCACGAACTTGATGTTCCAGACATCAGCTGGGCAGTGCTTGCGTATCCCACCGGCGTAGTGAATTCGTGCGAGCTGTGGGATCACGTGACTCAGTTAGAGCCAATGGCAGCACACCATCTTCCATTCATAAGTTTCACATACGTGCTGTGAAAGCTATGAATCTTACACCCCCCCAAAATAACAGCTAAACCTCAATTAAATTTAAAAAAACCATCACATTAATAAAATAAGTATAGTTAAATAAATTAACCATTTTAAATAAAACATTAAATTTTTGAAAAAATTTAAAATCTTTTAAAAAGTTATAAAAATAAACTTACCTGTCTTTAAAGTCTCTGAAAAAGATATACCTGTTAAAAAAAATTCAAAAAAACTTAATTCACTACTTACCTTGTTAAAAGTGGGTCTTACTCCTCCTTTTTCCATTTCTAAAATCTTCCGTCCTTACCTGCGCGTCCAAAGCACGAAGTGCACAGCGTGCGCGCAGCCTGTAGCGCGCACGCGATGCACCGAGGAAGCCGCCCCCTTTTCCAAAGACCAAGTGCCGGTTTTCAGTGCATGCGCAGGGCATGCAGAAAACCGGCAATTGGAGAGAGAATACGAGTGAGTACGCAGTGCGTACTCTCGCGCAGCGGGATCAATTTTTGGCCCAATATATTTTAAGAGGTCTTGTGGTCTCTACATTATTTTCAGACCCGAAGAGCTTTCAGTAATAAACCACTGCACCCTTGAAATAGCAGTCTGATAAAATGTTTACGTTGTATTCCAAACTCACGTGTAACTGTGAGTTTAGACTCTCGGCAATCACCCTTACTGCAAAATCTCGCCTTGGCCATAATTTATGATACAATGCAATAGAACATAAAACAATATACGCAACTAGGTTGCAGGTAGCCACCAGCAATCACAATAGTTCATTTGTTTTTGAGGAGACACCCATCATGTGTTTGAGTCCCATGTTCTCACAGCTACTAGGCAGACCTGGGGTGTTGTGGTCAACGCTCAAGCAGTAACAAACATCATCAAGAAGAACATACTTTTGAGAAAATTGGGCAAGGAGAAAAATTGATTGTAACTTTGTACCCCATTCTCAGTTAAATGCAGAACTGTTCAGAGTATGGAAGGGCCCACAGGGTAAGAGTTAGAGCTTAAATTGAGTTTTTACACTTTAGACATTCCTATATTCCTTTTGAAAAAAAAATCCATGAGGTGCTCCTGTGGGTTTGAAAGATTACTGGAGATTATGTTCTATGCTATGACCTTCCTCTCTATGTCTAATATTGAAAAACATGGTCACTCTATATATTACAAGAGAGATCACAAACATGCTGTTCTAGTGCTAGACCATACAGAGGCCTTTATAACAGTACTGGACTTTGTGCAGACTCTAAGTACAAGACTGTGCATCGTCAACTCTTGCAGTTCAGCCTGCCCAAGTTGCCCCCAGCGCAGGGACTGATGTGTTAACTGGTACAAAACATTACTTCTTTAATATTCCAGATATTAAAACATACTTAGAGCCATAGCAAAAGTTAGACTATCACATAGATGAGACATTCAGCAGTTATCAATCTCAATTACATACACATTGCAAGGAGTTTTAAATTTAATTTCTAAAAAAGTTTAAAAAATCCTCAAATATTCTCACCAAGTTGACTTCTGCCGCATTTAACTACAGTGCATTTTTACATACTAAACTTCAGGACAATATTGTTGCAGAGTAGAACTTTAAAAAAATTAATTTTACTCGCTGCCTTTAAAAGCTACAAGAGAAAGGAGACTTTAATTCCATTCATCAAGCCCAAGTTGTAACCCGTCTCAATATTGGCATACAAGTCAATGTTATGGTGGATTTTTGCACGCCTGCCTCTTTCCTGAAAAAACTTGAAAGTTAAATTAGGAGTCACTAACATGGAACAAACAAAGCAGTTTAAATATTTGGGCTCTACTATTACTGCAGATAAGAATTGCATTAGTCCTGAACACTGCTGGTAAACGCAACTGTAGCATAGTGTACAATATAATAGGGGAAATAGCTTAATACAGAAGTCAGTATTAATATATTTGTCTTATAAGAATGCATTGCGCATGATAGAGGCTAACACATGATTTAGATTAGACCATTAGTATTCGGCTGGGGAATACTAAGCAAGCTGGAGATGTCAGGTTGATGCAATTTAAGAAGCATCAAAGAGTTTGTGTAAAGAATTAGAGCTGGTTTAGAAATATGTCTAGATTTCAATGGTTATTATTCTGGTAAGGTGTGATGTTTATAATCATGCAAAATTGTCTGATCATCTTTGGCTAAGAAATTCAACATCATCCACATGCCAGTGAGAATGGAATAGATGTGGTACGACAATGCCATCTACTAGTATAATCACATATGACACATAAAGGTCACAACAGTATTCTCAGAATTGATCAAGTGGCATGCTCAGAACCTTTAAACATCTCGGTGTATAAATAGGCTCACTTTCAGTAATTCTTTGTTATTCCGTGCTGCAAGTTCACTTGAATTGTAGGTGAGTTCGCAGCACAGTAGCCCCGATTGTTATCCTACTTTTAAGTATATAAATGTACAGACTTACTTGTACTTTTTTTGATATTAATAAAACCAACAACGTGATTTATCTCTGGCATCCAAACTTGTATAATTTAGATTAATCTACTTGGTTGATCCTTTGAATTAGATACAAGAAGGGCAAAAAAGTCAGCCTATACATTAAAAGGCAAGCAAGCAAATGAATTTGTTATTCCCATATACACACACACAACTCTTGACAAAGCCACCGATATAAATCTACATGAAAACCTTGCTAGCAACATACCAACACAACAAAGGAATTGGTTTGATTATATTCTTCAGAAGAATGAATGCCAGCTAAGCAAGGTTGGTTAGATAGTGCAGTTGCATGCACAGGACAGCAAAGCAGACCATGGAGCAGTGTCAACAATAGTCTCTTCAGCGAGCGGTTTAATACCTAGAAGGAAGATGCTGTCAAACTTATCAAAATGAGAACTTCAAATTGTATTTCGGGCACATTGCTAACAGCTGGATGGCTCATTTCACACAAATTAATGGTAACCTTCTCAATTTTGTTTTAATTGAACTTTTTTTCCCATTTGATGTTTGTTGGTATAGGATGCTGTGGCAGAGCGAAGGCTGATGGATGGGGGCGGGGGTCTAAGTCCACATCTGGCTGACTTGCCGCAGCACAGCATCGAGAATGTCCTCCAATGCCGCACTGCTGTTTGTATCAGACTCAAAACCGCAAAATTATCATGAACTTAAAAGTTGAGGGAGTAAATTATTTGCAGTCAGTTTTGGCCACCTCAAAATAATTGGGGGAGGTTCATGACTCCCTGTCCCCTACTGGCTCCACCACTGTAGGATGCCCATGTCATGTGTAAATGTTGGCTGTCGAACAGGCAGATTCTGTAGTCTTTCCCCCCCACCGTCTCCCAGAGACATTTGTAAATGTTTCACTGTACAGTGTGACTCAATTGACAACACTCTCAGTGGTGTATTGAAAAAGTGTTGCATTGTCAAAGGCGCGGTCTTTTGGAGGAGACATTAAATTGAGGCCAGTGGCACTTTTCAAAAAAGCAACAAGCTCCAAAGATGTCCTGGCAGCATTTGTCCCTCCACCAACAGTACTAAAAAAAATTGTCTGGTTATGCATTTCTGTTTTTGGGATCTATTATGCATATATTGGCTGTCGTGCAATGTGGCTGCTGCAATTGCCTGCATAAAAATGCCTCCATCTTTTCAGCGAACAATGCAGCACTCCCTCAGTGGTGCTTTGATGTATCAGCCTAAACTACATCGTCAAGTCCTGCAATGGGTCTTGAACCCACAATCTTCTGATGCAGAAGTGAGATTGCTACCGTTTTAGCCAAGCTGACACTGAAACAAACTTAACTGCCGCATTATCTATGACTATTATGTAGCCACCAATATTTACCTCGCCGCTCTTCAGTCAATTGACACTCAAAAGCATTGTATTGGCTCAATATCTAATCTAGCAGCAAAAGACCATCTGTTGCGGTGACATTTATGTACTTTGCTGCACTGATGGACACCAGTGACTCGGCTTCAAGGTTAGCAAACACAGCACTGTCCTGGGTTGAGGGGGGTGTGGGCATGGAGCCTTCAGGTGTGGGCCTTGCAACCAATCTGGTGTCTTGGCCTGGGCCAAATCCTATGTCGAAGTGAACAAAATTCCTTGTGCTCTGCATTGCCCCTTGGCTATTGAGAGTAAACTCCTTCCAACTCCAATGTGGATAAATCCTCTTTACCTGCCTGCCTTGCATGATAAAAGCCCACAGGTAGAGGTATACTTAAAGGTGTCTTCCAAGCATACCGAAAACACCAACACTGGAGTTCTCCAATCCAAAGAAATAGAAAATAAAATACAGCCGCTAAGGAGAGAGGCTTCATTACGTGGACACCTTCAGTTGACGAGGCACATTAATCATCACTGGAACAATGAAAGATACAATGAAAGTAAGGGAAAGAATTAAAAAGAAAAAAAAGTTGAGGAACATTTAAGAAAACAAAGTGAAACTGCAGAAAAGAGAAAGGTAAAACAGCAAGATGAATTAACAAAAAATAATGAATTAAGAAACGAGAATGGCTACTGAAGTTAAGAATGAGAAAGTAATGAAGAAAGCAAAAGGTAAAAAATAAAACAAGAAATACATTAAATGAAAAGTTACAATGCTTTTGTCTGAGAAGTACATCCTGAATAAATTGGATTCAGACAGGGTGGGTCTCAAACACTTGGGAAATGTTTTAATACAAAATGCTGTGCCAAACGTCCAAAGCAGCTGACTTCACACAAGATATAATAAAATGTACCAGACTTTGGCGCTTCATCACCTTCTTCTTCGAATGTAATCAGCAGTACAGTAAATCATTTCCAGTACTTCCTATTTTATTTTTTTTCCTATTTCAAACACTATGATTTAACAGCCCCACAATATCCATGTCAGCAACAGAAGTCAGAAGAAATCAAGTCTAAAATGTTACTCATCTCCAGAGGAATGATGTGCCAAAAATCCTGGTTCAACATCCTAACACTCCTACAAGCATTCACATGAGAAATAACAAATTTACATTAATAATGCATAAGTATATCAAAGGGCCATTTACTATTTATTGTTCCCATCTTTTTACATATAAAAAAATGTTTCTCGGTATGCATAGTGAAGCAAGGGTCAGCATTTATTTGAAGGTTTTTTTTTTAAGTTAGTTGCCATTCAAAAATAATAAAGTCATTCACTGCGTTACCGAACACTTCCACTTGTGTATTAATTTAATATTGAGAAGTGTACTGCGACAGAATACCAAGCAGTGCTAAACCCTAAGGAGCATCTGACTGTAATGCACAGGAAGAGTGATGGCAAGAATATGAAGAAAAGTGCCTTCCTATTAGTCAAGGAGAACTTGGCAGGAATACAAATGCCAAGAGAATTATGAATAATGAAAAATTTACTTCCTTAGATCCCAGCGTTATAAATAACAATGGGTTTATGCTGAAAATAGAACAGTTAATTTACTTGTAGTTCAAATCAAATTTGGATACAGCAGACTAAAGCAGGTGTAATAAAGAGGAACATCAACTGTCTCTTTCTGAAAATTAAATTTCTATTCTCCACGCTTAGTATAATAATAGCCATTTGAGTTACTCAAATTTATTCTACTACCCAAGCTATCGAGTCGAGAATTGTCTTCTGTGTGGTTATATCATTGATATAAACAGTTTTACAGTATTACTCTTCACAAATGTTCCTCTACAGTCTCTTAATAGGAAATAAGAAACCAGCACCATGCAAATACATTAACACGGGCAAAATGCCTACTTATTCAATATAGTGGAGAGCTATTGCTGTCATTTTCAATCTGCTGGCTAAAACTGCGACAGTAAGCAGTTGGGGGACAATAAGCATCCTTCACTTGAACACAAGTTTTGCCACTCCAATAAAGTGGAGGTCTCCTCAGGGAAGCATCTGAAATACATTAATGCTTCAATAAAAATACATTATTCAATTAATTTGCTTTTGATATTGCATGCTACTATAATTCTATAAATATCACAATTAGGTTTAAACTAATTCGTTAAGGGAATGGGCATCAGGATGAAACATGAGAGCAGAAACAAGATGCATGGAGGACTGACTGGGAGAGACAAATCGCACTAGCGTAAAGAATAGTTCAGAAGTAGGAGGGGTCAGACAGGGGGAAAATGCAAGGCAGTCCAAGATGAGTTTGGAGTGCATGTGCGTAAATGCACGTAGCATGGTAAATAATGTTGGTGAGCGGCAGGCACAAGTTGCCACCTGGGACTATGATACTGTGGCAATAACAGACACCTGGCTCAAAGGAAGGGAAGGATTGGGAACTTAATATTCCTGGCTACACTGTAGTCAGGAAAGATAGGGAAGGAAAAAAAGGAGGGGTTGGCAGTATTGGTCAAAGAAACTATTACAGCACTGAAGAGGAATGATGTGGTTGAGGGGTCAAAGACAGAATATATTTGGTTAGAAATAAGGAAAAATAGAGGAGCTATTACGCGACTGGGTATATACTATAGGCCACCAAATAGTGGGAAGGAGATAGAGGAGCAGAATTGCAGGGAAATTACAGAAAGATGCAAGAATATAGAGCAGATGAATGCGTGGCTGGCGAGATGGTGTAGGAGGGAGGGCTTTAGATTCCTGAGGAATTGGAACCGTTTCTGGGGGAGGTGGGACCTCTGCAAGCCAGACGGGTTGCACCTCAATGGGAACGGGACCAATATCCTCGCGGGAGGGTTTGCTAGTGCTGTTGGGGAGGGTTTAAACTAGCTTGGCAGGGGGATGGGAACCTAAGTATAGAGTCAATAGGGAGGGAAGAAAAACTGGAATTGGAAAACAAAAACGTAGAAAGTAAATTGGAAGGATAGAGGAATCAAGGGCTAGATAGTAGTCAACAAAGAGGTTTGCCTGTACTAATTGGTACATACTTCAATGCAAGGAGTATAGCGAACAAGGCAGATGAGCTGAGGGCACAGGTAGATACTTGGGACTATGATATTATAGCTATTACGAAGACGTGGCTGAAAGAGGGGCAGGTATGGCAGCTCAACATTCCTGGTTACAGGATTTTCAGACGGGATAGAGAGGGAGGTAAAAAGGGAGGGGGGGTCGCGGTATTGATTAAATAAACTATTACAGCTGTGAGGAGGGTTGATATGTTGGAGGGATCATCAAACGAGGCCATATGGGTCGACTTGAAAAACAAAAGGGGCGATCACACTGCTGGGAGTGTACTACAGACCCCCAAACAGTGAGAGAGAGATAGAAGAACAAATATGTCGACAAATTTCTGAGAAGTGCAAAAACTATAGGGCAGTAATAGTAGGGGATTTCAACTACCCCAATATTAACTGGGATAAAATTAGTGTGAAGGGTATAGAGGGTGCAGAATTCCTAAAATGCATCCAGGAGAACTTTTTTAGCCAGTATGTAGCAAGCCCAACAAGGGAGGGGGTGGTTCTGGACTTAGTTTTAGGGAATGAAGCTGGGTAGGTAGAAGGCATATCAGTGGGGGAGCATTTTGTTGCTAGTGACCATAATTCTGTTAGATTCAAGGTAGTTATGGAAAAGGACAAGGATAGACCAGGAATAAAAATTCTAAATTGGGGAAAAGCAAATTTTGCTACGCTCAGAGGGGATTTAGCCATCGTGGACTGGAAACAGCTACTTGAAGGTAAATCTGTGTAAGAGCAGTGGGCGGCATTCAAGGAGGAGATCCGGAGGGTTCAGACCAAATATGTGCCCTTAAAGAAAAAAGGTGGGACTAACAAATCTAGAGCCCCCTGGATGTCTAGAGACATACAGGGTAGGATAAAGAAAAAAAGGGCGGCGTATGACAGATACCGAGGGCTAAATACTCCAGAATCTTTAGAGGAGTACAGAAAGTGCAGGGTGCAATTAAAAAGGATATTAGGAAAGCAAAGAGAGAGCATGAAAAATTCTTGGCAAGTAAAATCAAGGAAAACCCAAAGATGTTTTATAAATATATTAAGAGTAAGAGGATAACTAAAGAAAGGGTAGGGCCTATTAGAGATCATGAGGGTAATCTGTGTGTGGAGGTCGGAGACGTCAGTAGGGTTCTTAATGAATACTTTGCGTCTGTTTTCACAAAGGAGAGTGGCGAAGCAGACATTGCTATCAGGGGGGAGGAGTGTGAAATATTAGATGAAATAAACAGTGAGAAAGGAAGTATTAAGGGGTTTAGCAGCTTTAAAAGTGGATAAATCCCCAGGCCCGGATGAAATGTATCCCAGGTTGTTAAGCGAAGCAAAAGAGGAAATAGCAGAGGCCCTGACCATCATTTTTCAATCCTTTCTGGCTTCAGGTGTGGTGCCGGAGGACTGCTAATGTGGTACCCTTGTTTAAAAAAGGGAGAAAAGGATAGACCGAGTAATTACAGGCCAGTCAGCCTAACCTCAGTGGTGGACAAATTGTTGGAAAGAATTCTGAAGGACAGGATAAATCTTCATTTAGAAAGACACGGATTAATCAAGGATAGACAGCACGGATTTGTTAAGGGTAGGTCAGGTCTCACAAACTTGATTGAATATTTTGAGGAGGTAACAAGGAGGGTAGTGCGTTTGATGTAGTGTATCTGGACTTTAGCAAGGCTTTTGATAAGGTTCCACATGGCAGACTGGTCACAAAGTTAAAAGCCCATGGGATCAAGGGCAAAGTGTCAAGTTGGATTCAAAACTGGCTCGGAGACAGGAAGCAGAGGGTAATAGTTGATGGGTGGTTTTGTGACTGGAAGGCTGTTTCCAGTGGGGTTCCGCAGGGCTCAGTTCTAGCTCCCTTGCTTTTTGTGGTATATATCAACCACAACTAGACTTGAATATAGGGGGTATGATTAAGAAGTTTGCAGATGATACTAAAATCGGCTGTGTGGTTGATACTGAAGAAGGAAGCTGTAGACTGTAGGAAGATATCAATAAATTGGTCAGGTGGGCAGAACAGTGGCAAATGGAATTCAATCTGGAGAAGTGGGAGGTAATGCATTTGGGGAGGGCCAACAAGGAAAGGGAATACACATTAAATGGTAGGACACGGAGTAGTGTGGAGGAGCAAAGGGACCTTGGAGTGCATGTCCACAGATCCCTGAAGGTAGCAGGCCAGGTAGATAAGGTGGTTAAGAAGGCATACGGAATGCTTGCCTTTATTAGCCGTGGCATAGAATACAAGAGCAGGGGGGTTATGCTTCAACTGTATAAAACACTAGTTAGGCCTCAGCTAGAGTACTGCGTGCAGTTCTGGTCACCACATTACAGGAAAGATGTGATTGCACTAGAGAGGGTACAGAGGAGATTTACAAGGATGTTGCCGGGAGTAGAGAATCTTAGCTATGAGGAAAGACTGGATAGGCTGGGTCTGTTTTCCTTGGAACAGAGGAGGCTGAGGGGAGACCTTATTGAGGTGTATAAAATTATGAGGGGCCTAGGTAAAGTGGATAGAAAGGACCTATTTCCCTTAGCAGAGGGGTCAAAAACCAGGGGGCACAGATTTAAAGTAATTGGTGGAAGGTTTTGAGGGGAAATTTCTTCACTCAGAGCATTGTGGGGGTCTGGAACTCACTGCCTGACTGGGTGGTAGAGGCAGGAACCCTAACCACATTTACAAAGTACTTGGATGTGCCCTTGGGATGCTCTAACCTGCAGGGCTATGGACCAAGAGCTGGGACGTGGGATTAGGCTGGATAGCTCTTTGTTGGCCGGCGCGGACACGATGGGCCGAAATGGCCTCTTTCCGTGCTGTAACTTTCTATGATTCTGTTCTAATTATATAGAGTAGTGATAATGGGGGACATCAATTATTCTAATATAGACTGGGATAGTAACAGTGTAAAGGGCAAAGAGAGGGAGGAATTCCTGAAATGTGTACAAGAGAACTTTCTTGATCAGTCTGCCCATGCCAAACTGGGAAGGAAGCAGTATTGGATCTAGTTCTGGAGAATGAAGTACAGCAAGTGGAGCATGCTTCAGTGGGGGAGCATTTGGGGGAACAGTAATCATATCATTAGGTTTAGAATAGTAATGGCAAAGGACAAGGAATAATCAAGCATAAAAATACGTAACTGGAGGAGGGCTAATTTCAGTGCGTTGAAAGGTTCTGGGCAAGGTGGATTGGAATCAGAAATTGGTCGGCAAAACAGTAAATGAGCAATGGGAAGCCTTCAAAGAGATGGTTCAGGTACAGGTAGATACATTCCCATGAGGGGGAAAGGAAAGGCAGCCATAGACAGAGCTCCCTGGATGACTAAAGATATAGGCCCCGAATTTGCGGTCGGAGGCTTCCCGCGGGGAAATGCCTCCGATCCGCAAATAAAATGCCCGCGTACCTGGGGCCTCGGGAACCACGGAGACTCACGGTGGGTAGTGCGTTTGATGTAGGGTATCTGGACTTTAGCAAGGCTTTTGATAAGGTTCCACATGGCAGACTGGTCACAAAGTTAAAAGCCCATGGGATCAAGGGCAAAGTGTCAAGTTGGATTCAAAACTGGCTCGGAGACAGGAAGCAGAGGGTAATAGTTGATGGGTGGTTTTGTGACTGGAAGGCTGTTTCCAGTGGGGTTCCGCAGGGCTCAGTTCTAGCTCCCTTGCTTTTTGTGGTATATATCAACCACAACTAGACTTGAATATAGGGGGTATGATTAAGAAGTTTGCAGATGATACTAAAATCGGCTGTGTGGTTGATACTGAAGAAGGAAGCTGTAGACTGTAGGAAGATATCAATAAATTGGTCAGGTGGGCAGAACAGTGGCAAATGGAATTCAATCTGGAGAAGTGGGAGGTAATGCATTTGGGGAGGGCCAACAAGGAAAGGGAATACACATTAAATGGTAGGACACGGAGTAGTGTGGAGGAGCAAAGGGACCTTGGAGTGCATGTCCACAGATCCCTGAAGGTAGCAGGCCAGGTAGATAAGGTGGTTAAGAAGGCATACGGAATGCTTGCCTTTATTAGCCGTGGCATAGAATACAAGAGCAGGGGGGTTATGCTTCAACTGTATAAAACACTAGTTAGGCCTCAGCTAGAGTACTGCGTGCAGTTCTGGTCACCACATTACAGGAAAGATGTGATTGCACTAGAGAGGGTACAGAGGAGATTTACAAGGATGTTGCCGGGAGTAGAGAATCTTAGCTATGAGGAAAGACTGGATAGGCTGGGTCTGTTTTCCTTGGAACAGAGGAGGCTGAGGGGAGACCTTATTGAGGTGTATAAAATTATGAGGGGCCTAGGTAAAGTGGATAGAAAGGACCTATTTCCCTTAGCAGAGGGGTCAAAAACCAGGGGGCACAGATTTAAAGTAATTGGTGGAAGGTTTTGAGGGGAAATTTCTTCACTCAGAGCATTGTGGGGGTCTGGAACTCACTGCCTGACTGGGTGGTAGAGGCAGGAACCCTAACCACATTTACAAAGTACTTGGATGTGCCCTTGGGATGCTCTAACCTGCAGGGCTATGGACCAAGAGCTGGGAAGTGGGATTAGGCTGGATAGCTCTTTGTTGGCCGGCGCGGACACGATGGGCCGAAATGGCCTCTTTCCGTGCTGTAACTTTCTATGATTCTGTTCTAATTATATAGAGTAGTGATAATGGGGGACATCAATTATTCTAATATAGACTGGGATAGTAACAGTGTAAAGGGCAAAGAGAGGGAGGAATTCCTGAAATGTGTACAAGAGAACTTTCTTGATCAGTCTGCCCATGCCAAACTGGGAAGGAAGCAGTATTGGATCTAGTTCTGGAGAATGAAGTACAGCAAGTGGAGCATGCTTCAGTGGGGGAGCATTTGGGGGAACAGTAATCATATCATTAGGTTTAGAATAGTAATGGCAAAGGACAAGGAATAATCAAGCATAAAAATACGTAACTGGAGGAGGGCTAATTTCAGTGCGTTGAAAGGTTCTGGGCAAGGTGGATTGGAATCAGAAATTGGTCGGCAAAACAGTAAATGAGCAATGGGAAGCCTTCAAAGAGATGGTTCAGGTACAGGTAGATACATTCCCATGAGGGGGAAAGGAAAGGCAGCCATAGACAGAGCTCCCTGGATGACTAAAGATATAGGCCCCGAATTTGCGGTCGGAGGCTTCCCGCGGGGAAATGCCTCCGATCCGCAAATAAAATGCCCGCGTACCTGGGGCCTCGGGAACCACGGAGACTCACGGTCCTCGGCCTCTCCGGGTACCCGCGGGGAGAGGCCAATGTATCTCAGGGGCGGAGGCGGTTCGCAAGCGCCCCTGGGATCACGTGGGCCGGACTAACGAATGACAGAAGGGGAATCCCCATTCATGCTTATGGGGATTCCGAATGTATGAAAACCCCATAAGCATGAATGGGAATAACCCCAAAAATACATCTCACCATCAAATAATAAAAAAAAAATCACATTTAAAATTACAATGGCATTTAATTAAATATTTAAAACAAAAATTAAATTTTTTGAAAAATACATTTACATGTTTTAAAGGGGCTAAAAATAAACGTACCTTATTCACAGGTTTTTAAATGTATAAATTATTGAAAAAAAATTATTTTCTGTTTTTTTTAAAACTATTACGCTGCTAAAAGGCCCTACACCCCTGATTTTACCAGGCGTAAGAATTTCACGGGCATTCGCTGGGCAGAAGTTGGGCAAATAGACCAACTCTCCGCCTGCAGATGCCCTTTTTTCCCCCCAGGGATGCGTGCGATCCGTCAAGAAAATTTGTAGCGCATGCCTAAACCCGGAACTTGCACGGCCCTTACGGGCGCGTGTGCACCTCACGCACACCCGTAGGGGCCGCAAATTACGGCCCAGTGAGATTAAAACGAAACAGAAAAAGGAGGCTTATGACAAATGTGAGGTTCATACAGTAGAGAACCAAGCTGAATACAGCAAGTACAGAGAAGATCTAAAAAAAGGGAATGAAAGAGTATGAGAATAGAGTAGCGGCTAACATAAAAGGGAACCCAAAAGTCTTTATAAACATATAAATAGTAAAAGGGTAGTCAAAGGAAGGGTGGGGCCGATTAGGGACCAAAAAGGAGATCATCTTGTGGAAGCAGAGGGCATGGCTGAGGTACTAAATGAGTACTTTGCATCAGTTTTCACTAGAGAAGAGGATGCTGCCAATGTAGCAGTAAAGAAGGAGGCAATAGCATTATTGGATAGGATAAAAATAGATAAAGTGGAGGTACTTAAAAGGTTGGAAGTCCTCAAAGTAGAAAGGTCACCTAGACCGAATTAATTAATCCAAGGTGACAGAGGGAAGCAAGGGTGGAAATTGCGGAGCATCTGGCCACAATCTTCCAATCCTCCTTGGATATGGGGGGAGCAGGGTGGGGTAGTTCCAGAGGACTGGAGGATTTCAAATGTTACAACCTTGTTCAAAAAAAGGGGAGAGGTATAAACTCGGCAACCACAGACCAGTCAGCCCAACGTTGGTATTGGGAAACTTTTAGAAACAATAATCCGGGACAAAATTGCCACCTGGAAAAATTATGGGCTCACAAATGAAAATCAGCACGAATTTGTTAAAGGGCAATCGTGTTTGACTAACTTCATTGAGTTCTGCAATGACGTAACGGAGAGGCTTGAAAAGGGTAGTGCAGTTGATGTTGTGTACAGTATATGGACTTTCAAAAGGCATTTGGCAAAGTACCACATAATAGACTTGTTAGCAAAATTAAAGCCCATAGGATTCAAGGGACAGTGACAGCATGGATATAAAATTGGCTAAGGGACAGAAAGCAAGAGTTATTTTTCAAGCTGGGGTTAAGTACACAGTGGTGGTCCTCAAGGGTGAGTATTAGGACCACTGCTCATTTTGATATATATTAATGAACTGCACATGGGTATACAGGGCATAATTTCAAAGTATTCAGATGATATGAAACTCGGAAATGTAGCAAACAATGAGGAGGAAAGTAACTGACTTCAGGTCCTCAAATGGGTAGACACATGGCAGATGAAATTTAATGCTGAGAAGTGTGACGTGAACATCCCGGCTGTCATGCTGAAGACTTGTGCAGTGAGTATCTCACCTCCTGAGCCCACAAAGCCTTTCCACCATCTACAAGGCACAAGTCAGGAGTGTGATGGAACACTCTCCACTTGCCTGGATGAGTGCAGCTCCAACAACACTCGAAGCTCGACACCATCCAGGACAAAGCAGCCCGTTTGACTGGCATCCCATCCACCACCTTAAACATCCATTCCCTCCACCACCGGCGCACCGTGTCCACAGTGTGTACCATCTACAAGATGTACTGCAGAAAGTGCATCAGGGCTTCTTCGGCAGCATCACCCAAACCCACGACCTCTACCACCTGGAAGGACAAGGGCAGCAGGTGCATGGGAACACCATCACCTCCAAGTTCCCCTCCAAGGCACACACCATCCTGACTTGGAAATATATCGCCGTTCCTTCATCTTGGCTGGCTCAAAATCCTGGAACTCCCTCCGTAACAGCACTATGGGAGTACCTTCACCACACAGACTGCAGCGGTTCAAGGCGGCAGCTCACCACCACATTCTCAAGGGCAATTAGGGATGGGCAATAAATGATGGGCCTTGCAGTGACGCCCATATCCAGGGAACTAATAAAAAAAAGCACACCAAGGTTGCAAACAGTCTGGTTCAGCCTCAGACAGTTGCCGGGGAGCAGGATGGAGTCGGTGGCTAGGGAATGGAGTTTGTGGCGGGGATTGAAGACAATGGCTTCGGTTTTCCCAATATTTAGTTCAAAGAAATGTCTGCTCATCCAGTACTGGATGTTGGACAAGCAGTGTGACAAATTAGAGAGAGTGGAGGGGTCGTCAGCGTACATGTGGAACCTGACACTGTGTTTTCGGATGATGCAGCCGAGGGGCAGCACACAGATGAACATATGAATTAGGAGCTGGAATAGGCCACTCGGCCCCTCGAGCCTGCTCTGCCATTCAATAAGATCATGGCTGATCTGATTACTCCACATTCCCGCCTACCCCCGATAACCTTTCACCCCCTTGCTCATCAAGAATCTATCTACCTCTGCCTTCAAAATATTCAAAGACTCTGCTTCCACCGCCCTCTGAGGAAGAGAGTTCCAAAGACTCACCACCCTCCGAGAAAAAATTTCTCCTCATCTCTGTCTTAAATGGGCGACCCCTTATTTTTAAACAGTGACCCCCTAGTTCTGGATTCTTCCACAAGACGACACATCCTTTCCACATCCACCCTGTCAAGACCCCTCAGGATCTTATATATTTCAATCAAGTCACCTCTTACTCTTCTAAACTCCAGCGGATCCAAGCCTAGCCTGTCCAACCTTTCCTCATAAGACAAACCACCCATTCCAGGTATTCCAGGTCTAGTAAAACTTCTCTGAACTGCTTCCAACGCATTTACATCCTTCCTTAAATAAGGGAGACCAATACTGTACACAGTACTCCAGATGTGGTCTCACCAATGCCCTGTATAACTGTAAATGCCCTGATGAGAAACAGGAGGGGGCCAAGATGGATCTTCGGGGGACACCAGAGGTAACGGTGCGGGAGCGGGAAGTGAAGCCGTTGCAGATAATTCTCTGGTTACAACTGGGTAGATAAGAATGGAACCAGGCGAGTGCTGTCCCACCCAGCTGGATGATGGAGGGGAGGCCTTGGAGGAGGATGGTGGGGTCAACCATGTCAACGACTGCAGACAGGTCGAGAAGGACGAGGATGGATAATTTACCACATTCACAGTCACATAGGATGTCATTTGTGACTTCGATAAGGGCCGTTTCAGTACAGTGGCAGAGGTTGGAATCCTGGTTGGAGGTATTCAAACATGGAGTTCGGGAAAGATGGGCACGTATTTGGGAGGTGACAACACGTTCAAGGACTGGAGAGGAAAGGGAGATTAGAGATGGGGCGGTAGTTTTGCAAGGACAGAGGAGTCAAGGGTGGGTTTTTGAGAGTGGAGATGACGGCAGATTTGAAGGGGAGGGGTACAGTATCTGAGAAGAGGGAGCTGTTAACAATATCAGCTACTATGGGGGCCAGGAAGTGAAGTTGGGTGGTCAGCAGTTTGGTGGGTCGAGGGTCAAATAGGATCCAAGGAGCATGAGGTGCATCTCATGGACAATGTGTGCTCAGGGAGGGCATGAGGGGAGATCAGAGTGAAACTGGAGAAAGATGCGAGTTCAGGGCTCGGCCGGGCATGGGAAAGGGAGAGAAGTGGCAGAGGCAGCTGAACGGATGGTCTCAATCTAAGTGACAAAGAAGTCCATGAACTCCTTGCACTTGTTCTTTGAGGGGAGGGTGGAGGAGGAAGGAGTGAAGGGTTTAAGATGATGGATTATGGTGAAGAGAAGCTGGGGGTTAGCTTTGCATTCCAGGATGACCTGAAATAGTGAGCAGTTTTGGCAGAGGAAAGCAGGACCTGATAGTGCTGTGTGTGGTCCAGACAGATCTGGTGATGAATGGATAATCCAGCTGTCCACCAATATGTTCACGTCTGCGTCCCTTGGATTTAAGGGAGCAGAGATGAGGGCCGTACCGGGAGAATGGCCAGGGTGAGAGAGTAATGGTTTTAATGTGGACAAGGGCATCAAAGGTGGAGGTGAGGGTGTGATTGAGCAGATCTGTAGCTGCACCAATGTCATGGTGAATGGAGGGCCAGAGGCCAAACAGTGGGAATTTGAAAGTGCAGTTGTAAGTGACTTGGGGCAAGAGTTTTTTTCCCCCAGGGGCGGACACAGAAGGAAGTTAGGTTGGGAAGGGGAAGGGGGATGTGGGTGGAGAGTAATACAAGGAAGTGATCAGAGATGGCCTTATCTGTGATTGACACGATGGGAGTAGCGAGGCCACGTGAGATGGCTAGGATTAGGGGGTGGCTGTAAATATGGGTTGGAGAGTTTTTAATGGAGGGAGAGATTAAGGGAGGATAGGAGGGCAGTGAACTCAAGAGGAGAGAGCGCATGATGAGTTGAGATGGAGGTTGAAAATACTGAGGATGAGAAGTCACTCGGTGCAGAGGCTGAGGGAGGAAAGCAGTGAAGTTATGAGAAATTTGGCGTGGTACTTGGGTAGGCAGTAGAGAACAAGGATTTTAAATAAGAGGCATGTAGGGTAGAGAGTTTGGGAGAAAAGTAGTAACTGCTGACCTTACTCCTTTAATCTCAAGTTACAGTTCATTTAGATTTTGAGCGGTGTGCAAATTTATTTTTTGCCATGTATTAACTTTGATAGCAAAGTTGATGCAAACAAGCCTAGATTAGAAAGCAGTAATGGACTCGTCATCTGTTTGCACCACTGCCAAGTCTTGCTCTAATTTTAAAATATGTTCATGGATATTAGTGTGAAAACATGTTGATTAAGATCTTGTTAAACACCAAGCAACTGCAATAAAGCAGCCCATAGCAGGACTTAGGCAACATTTGCATAGCATACAAAAGCAAAATACTGCGGATGCTGAAAATCTGAAATAAAAACAGAAAATGCTGGAAATACTCAGCAGGTCAGGCAGCATCTGTGGAGCGAGAAACAGAGTTAACGGTTCAGGTCGATGACCTTTCGTCAGAACTGGAAAAGGTTCGAGATGTAGCAGGCTTTAAGCAAGTGCAGGGGCAGGGAAAGGGGGGAGGTGAGGAAAGAACAAAAGGGAAGGTCTATATTCGCACAATGTAATTGCCAGGCAATGACCATCTCCAACAAGAAAAGTCCAACTAGTTACCCTGATCTTCAAATGGTACCATCACCAAGTCCCCACTGTCAATATGTTGAGGGTTACTAATGACCTGAAGCTTAACTGCAACATCCACATCAACACCATGGCTGCAAGAGCAGGGTAGAGGCTAGGTACTCTGTGACAAGTGCTGCACTCAAAACTGCCACACCAATCCCAAGGCTCAAGTCAGGAATGCTTTCCACACGGCTGAATGTATGCAGCCACAACACCACTCAAAAAGCTAATCACTATCCAGGACAGAGCAGCTCGCTCGATCAGTGCCCCGTCACGGAGCCATTTTTCAAAGCATTTGGTGCATTCTACAGCTGAACTCAATTCTTCATTTCAATAGAAAGACTTGCATTTATATAGCGCCTTTCACTACCTCAGGATGTTCCAAAGCGTTTTACATCCAATTAATTACTTTTGAAGTGAAGTCACTGTTGTAATGGAAGAAGTGCGTTGTTGTTGGGGCAGAAATTCGGGTCTCCACGGGTGAGTACGCGCTGTGTACTCACCCGTAGGACCACCGGAAGTGCCGGTTTCGCGCATGCGCTGGAAACCGGAACTTCTGGTCTCGTGAAAGAAGGGGTTCGAGGGTCAACCGCGTGCGCGGTAGAGGCAGCGCTCACGCAGCGAACTTCAGGTTTTTTTCAGGTTTCTCCGTGAGGGTAAGTACGGAGAAGCTGCGCAGGAAAAAAGGAGGCGCAAGGCCTGCTTTTAACAAGGTAAGTGGTGAATTAAATACAATTTAAACATTTTTTCAACAGGTTTATCTTTTTTTTTTTACATACTTTAAAGAAAGGCAAGTTTATTTTTAGCACCGTTAAAAAGTATAATTAATTTTTTCAAAAATTTAAATTTGTTTAATGTAGTTAATTTATGGAATTTATAGTTATTTTAAAATGTGATTTTTTAAATTTATTTGACGTTTTAGTTAGGTTTTGGGGGCTGATCTCTATTCATAGATTTGACAGGTCTTCCTGTCAAAATCTATGAATGAAGATTCCCTGCTCCGATTGGCTCTCCATGGCCCACGTGATCCCAAGGGACGCTTCGAACTAACTGCGCCCCTGGGATACGCAAGCACTGCGCGCAGGCAGCTGCAGGAGGCCCAGGAGCCGAAGTCCACGCAGGCCCGAAGCACAACGGTAGGCGCGGTAGGTAAGTACGCGCGCGATCCTTGCACCCGCGGGAAGCCGGATAGCCAAATTTCTGGCCCGTTAACTTCAGAAGCATTATTACATGTATGTTGCACTTGGTTGGATTTGTGTCATTTCCACTAATGAAGCGGTGTCCTATAAAATCCACTTGTGGCAAAATTACGTGCAGCCACCATTTTGATTGCGAGTTGGGAACAATTTATGGGAATAAGGCATTTAATCCTTCCCCCTAGTAAATAAAAAGAAAATATGGAGCCATTTTGTCCTGTAAAATCATGAGTACATGGCTGGCTAACCAGCTGTTCATTTAATTACAGCATTTTCAGCAAATGTCGAGTAGAATTATAAACCTCAGCTGTAATCCCAACCTTTCCTCATTAAAGTCTTGTTTCTTGAATTTGTATGAATTATGTCACATACAAGTAGCATTGTTGAGAATCCACTGTCAACTACAGCTGTGGAACAGTTTCTTTTATCTGTTCAACATCTAACACAGCTGACAGTGCATTCCCACATTAACTTGACAGTCACAAATTCTGTTAGTGTCTTGTCAAGATTGTAGCACGTTATCTTTATATCCCAATTTAGATCAGTGAAAAAACCTTCCCTGTTGAGCAAAGCAGGCAGAGATTTGGAATTAATTACTGGTCTTCAATGTTTCGAAAAGAATGACTATGAATTTGGTACCGCAACCACAAAAAAAAGGGGAGAATCACTTCAGAAACTGCTGCATAAAATGCACTAATGATGTTGTAACAATGTTATTTATAAACACTGGGATCTAACCGTCAAAAATTTCACAACATTACCAAAAGTAATACTTATGTTATATAAGTTGGTTATATAGGTTAGGTTGATTTGGCTATGATAAATTGACCCTTAGTGTTAGGGGGGGATTAAATATGTGGGGTTATGGGGATAGGATGGGATATGTTAGGGGGAATTAAATACGTGGGGTTACGGGGGTCGGGTGGGATATGTGTACTGTGGGGATTAAAGCAGGGACAGGGTACTGGATTTGAATGATCAGCCATGATCGTATTGAATGGTGGTGCAGGCTCGACGGGCCGAATGGCCTACTCCTGCTCCTAGATTCTATGTATGTTTCTATGTTTCTATAAGGGAAAAGTCAAAGACAGGAATTAAATCTTTATCAGCGAAATGAAACAAATATCAGGCCTACCAACTGTTACAATTTCATCCTATTTCCAATTTGTCTCTGGGTACATTTCTAATGTATAATTACACAAGATGCAAAAGGGAATTTTTCTGTGTTGTATTATATTATATTTTGCCTAAATCTTTCTGATGAAGAGAAGTCCATCTTCTATGGCACTGCACAGTGCAGTCTTCAAAGTGGTAGATAATTGGACTCGGGTGTGCAGATGAAAATCCATCTCCATTTTGAAGTCATGAATACTGTCCTTATTTTGATATTTCCATTATAAATTCCTGTATCCACATTGATAATGGAAACTGCCCATGCACAGTTGTCACACTGTGATTACACCATCCCACCAGTGGTGGCACTGCAGTACCTCTAGGAGAGGGTCAGAGTCATTTCAATGCTCCAAGTTTAGAAAAGGTAGCCATTATGAATATGGATATAGGCACTTACAATGTCGGAAAGAGAGAGTCAGGAATTGTAAGCAGACAAAAGATTAAGATATTATTAAAGATAGATTGTCTTGCATAAAATGCTACAAATACACAATGGATTCTAAAAGGAGGACCTCACAGGACAACCATTTATTTTAGATTTCAAGCACTTACGCTCTTTTATTTTGTTCTAGATTTTCTGCCCATCAACAATCAATGGGTGTAAAATGTCGCCCAATATCATTTTTGTGGTGAAAGTTAAATATCTAGTCACAAGTGATGAGCAGAATGCTACCAAGATAGAAATAATGCTCGTACAAAAAAAATATAGTCTTTCACCTATCGGTAACCATGGTGAACAGGCATACTGTGCCAACAAGTACCTCAGGAAAAATAGGCCTGTATGAAGCAGTTACCAATAAGGCACATGAGGTACTGGGTACATCTGGAGGGCAAAACAAACAAATGTAATGGAAATAAAATTAAATCAAGAAATAAAATCAGGGAAATTCAAAACAAAAATTCCATGTGTGCCCACTGGTCATTGATAACAATGGCAACCAAAACTTGCATTTAGAGAGCGTTTTTAGAACATGCAAAACATCCTAAGAGGAGTGAGGACAAATGGACACCAAGCTGAATGAGAAGAGATTAGAAAGGTGATCAAAAGCTTATTTAAAGAGGTAATTTCACAGAGAATCCTAAAAGGAGGAGGGGGAAGTGAAAAGGTTTAGAGAAAGAGTGCCAGAGCCTGGGGCCCAGTCAGTCAAAGGGACAGAGTCTTTGGGGGTGGGGGGGGGGGGGGGGGGGGGGGGAGGGCCGCTGTAGGGCTGAAGAGGTTACAGAAATAGGAAGGAGTGGGGCCATGAAGGGATTTAAACTGAAGGATGAAAACTTTAAAATGAAGCATTCAGGGACCGAGAGCTAATGTAGGTCAGTGAGGATATGGGTTATAGACAAGTGGGACTTGGTGTGAAATAGGTTACGGGCAGCAGAACTTGGCATGAGCTCAATGTATGTAGGTAAAGAATGGGAGGCTCGTCAGACCAGGATTAAACTGAGCTGGGAGGTGACTACACGGTGTTATAACTTCAGGGCCACATGAGCTGAGATGGGCAATGTTACAGAGATGGAAGTCGGTTGTCTTTGTGACACCATACTTTTTTTTTTTAAAAAGACCAAAAAGGTTTGCTCTGGTATATTCCTGCTTCTTGAATGCGCATTATTGTGGGCTTCTTCTTGGTGAGGTTTTGCAGTTCCGCTGACATGTTATCAACCATGTTTGCAGCAGGTCACTTTCACTTCTATTTGAAGTAGACTGATGTTGTTCCAAGATCTGGTTCCAAGAGCGGACACTGATCAGAGCATGTGTCGCCATTGAGCCACAGCTTCCTTCCACACGGTGTTTTGCTGAAGCCCAGGTAAATGACACACCAGCAGTACTCATGCTCCATTGGGTAGTAGAGGATCCGAAAAGTCCAGCTAAGGTCTTGAATCTCTCAGCCTATAATCTCCTGCTGTTCCTTCTCCAAAATATCTAGCATTGCAAGATACTTGATGCAAGAGCCATGCTACAGAGTTCACAAAAAGATTCCTTTTTGGTTCGATTCATTAATATATTTCCTCACCTCTCAATCTCTGCTCCCTACATTCATATTATGACACTCATTTTGCAAAATTGAAGCTAAGATGTACAAATCAGCCAAATTCTGAGTACATTTGCATGTTTTCTGTTAATTGCTGTTTAACAAGTTAAAAAAACACATCATAAAGGGAGTGGGATTAATTGGATAGCTTTACCAAAGAACAGGCACAGGCACGATGGGCCAAATGGCCTCCTTCTGTGCTGTATCATTCTATGATTCTATCAGCTCAGTGCATTACAACTGTTTATTCCTAGAGTGTGGACAACAGTTAGCATCTACTTTATTAACAAAATTAGCATACCTTAACATAGGATTACCACATGCACTATTTTGAATGGTCAGGTGTAAATGGGGAGCGCGAGCCTGTTTGTGCAATGCACTTCTGCCATGCTCATGTAACTCGTACACCTAAGGAAATTCCTGCATCTCCAATGCTTCCTTCCTGGGACCATCTTCTCTTTCCCCTCCTCCCGTGGGATTTACTTGCCAGTGATACACAGCCATGACCACACAGACACTTATTTACATGTCCACCCCGCCCCCCCCCCCCCCCCAAATAACCAACCTACTATATTGTATCACTGTTGGGTAATTGGTAGCTTTTCAAATCATGTTTGCACATTTCCAATCATTATCATACTGTCTTTCTTAGCTTATTTGCTTCTAGGTAGAATTCTACCTTACTGCATAGTCCTTACAAAATGGATGTCAGTACTTGCTACTTTCAATCTCCTTATAAAAGACATCTGTCACTAAGTCTTACCTATAAACAAGAATCCCTTAATGAAAGGCAGGATCTGTATCCACCAGAACAATGACATTTTGTGAAAACGGTTATCAGTTATCATCAGCGTACAGGGCTACATACACTGAGGATACCAAGGACTCATGCCCAATTTCCAGAAATATCAGTTCTCTGGGGGTGACAGAGCCAGTCTCACACTTAGACGCATTCAAAAAACGACTTGTGTTCACTGGTCAGTTAGCGCTCAAATATAGCCTTAACGAGGCACAGAGTGAGGCATCATAATTTCAAAATATTTCCCACCAGTAATGCTTTCATTCAAGTGCCAAGCTCATGGAAAGAAAAAATGATCCCTTGTTCATATAGAAACCTTTGCATATAATGAAGAGGTTCATTTGTTATTAATGTTTTGTGGGCTTTATGGACAAGCGCACCATGTGGTGTGTTACTGTACCATACTCACCAGGAAGGCTGCAGATTCAATCTTTGAACTGTCTCGAGTTAGCCCAGTTGGAAAATACAACTGACTTCAGTATCCCTCCAGAAAGAGGGTGGGAAAGCCAGAATTCCCACTCCCAGTGACCCCCCCCCCCCCAATAGAAAGTGCACATGAGCATTACTTGAGGGCATGATGCCCAATGGTTTAATAACATGTCTGCACTCACTCTCTAGGATTACACACAAGAAATGGGCATTTGATGAGGTAGTGGAAGGTCATCAGCACTTGTGAAACTGTTTCCACTTGCTAAGCCCCTACACCTCTCCTGCCTCCTCCTCCTTTAACATCCTCCTTAAAACCCAGTTCTCTTAGACCAACCTTTTGGTTACCCCTCCTCATCTACCTGTCCTTGGCACACCGTCAGTTTTACCTTTTGCGCCTGTAAAGCGTCGTAATGCTTTTCTATGTTAAAGACGCTGTATAAATCCAAGTTATTGTCCCAATGTGATTCATCTCCTTCAGGACTAGAGAAGATCAGGGGAGATGCACATTGGTGCAATCCACAACTTACCAGAAGACTCCAGCTCCTGGCACCACAGCATTATTTTCAAAATCAAGGAAGCAGCTACTTTAAATGCAAATGGTCATTTTTCCAAGAATCCAAATTTGAATTTTTATTAATATGCAAATTTAAACAAAATGCCCACCCCAACAATGATAATGGTCCCAAATACACAGAATATAAAAAAGTTTTTTTGCAAATTTTCTGCACATTTTTAAGAACACCACATTGTAAGTCAATGAACCTTAACAATCTTGTGATGTGCACACAACCCATACTTTATAGAAGAAAACCATTCTGAAACAAAATCAGCTGCACTGAGCCTGAAGAAATTATATAATAATGAGCAACACTGAAAAGTGAATCGTTTGGAAAAGAATATAGCTTACTTTAAGCCTGATTCAATCCAGGTGATTTTTGAATACAGTTGGGATTCACTTTTACGCCAGCAGTCTTCAGATGTTTGCCCAATCTCACAAATACAGTGGGCATGCAGACACATTGCAACTCTGCATTGTTGCAGGAACAGTAAATTAATCGCAAGGCTGAAAAACCTTCAGTGCTGTTTGTAAAGCTTTACTGATGCAGTGTTTTAGTAACACTGAAATAAGATTCTCCAGCAGAAAAGGTCATTAACTGCTTCAAGTCAGTGACGTCATCTCCACAGATGTCTGATAGATACATCAACGGTTCTCTCGCTTCAAATAGATACAAACAATTGAAATGGATAATTTTCAGTTAATCTGTTTCTATTACTCATCAAAAGTAAAGTCCTGTCACAGAGCTCAAATAATATACCTCTGTGGAACATTCACAAGAATGTTTCCAGCAGATGAAGAAACGCGATCCATCTGCAGATACGATGGATGAAACCCTCAGGGCTTTTGAACAAATTCTGCTATAATTTCCATGGAGACTACCACATTATTCTGATGTCTGTGTTAATTTCCAGATAAAAACACACCATTCAAACTGAAACATGGACGAGTTAGAAAAAACAGGCACAAAACAAAAGCCAACTCGTCACTCATCCATACCGTCAGATTGCCGGAGCATCTTCAAGTCTTTTACTTTGTGTGCACTTGAAATACATATCTATTAACGTCGTCCATCTCCAACTGTTCCCCTTACTTCAGATATCTAAACGGCAAGTGGGAAAATGTGCATCTGCAAATAAAATGCTTATTACACATTTAGGCATGAAGTTCTGACAGCAAGTACTGTACGTTAAAAATTGCATCAAGCAGTCAGCAAACAAAATATATTTGCTAAAAGCAGATATTTTCCTTTATTTTTTTTTAAACACGTAAGCAGGTAGAGACAACAGTACAAAAATAAAGGTGCTTGGGAACAGGGTCCAGATTTTTTTTTACATCTGAAGGAATCGCATCACAAAGAACGCGGTGGGAATTACAGCGACATATCACAGATAACTCACACAACACGCCATGTGCCTAGAGTTATTCCTCCTACTTCCTATTCCCATTTGCCAGAGTAATCATTTGAAACAGCAGTTATTTGAATTATAATTATAAAATTTATTAACACCAAGCACATTTTCTTTCAGTATTTGTTCCCTCTGAGTTTTTCTTCAAGAAAAGGAGAAAGACTTGCATTTCTATAGCATCTTTCACGACCACCGGACGTCTCAAACCACTTTACAGCCAATGAAGTACTTTTTGAAGTGTAGTCACTGTTGTAATGGAGGAAACGCAGCAGCCAATTTGCACACAACAAGCTCCCACAAACAGCAATGTGATAATGACCAGATCAACTGTTTTTTAGTGATGTTGATTGAGGGATAAATATTGGCCAGGACACCAGGGATAACTCCCCTGCTCCGCATCTCCGCTTCAAAATAGTGCCATGGGATCTTTTATGTCTACCTGAGAGAGCAGACATCTTGGTTTAACTTGGTTTAACATCTCATCCGAAAGACGGCACCTCCAACAGTACAGCACTCCCTCAATACTACACTGGAGTGTCAGCCTAGCTTTATGTACTCAAGTCCCTGGAGTGGGGCGTGAACCCACAACCTTCTGACTCAGAGGCGAGTGCTACCCACTGAGCCACAGCTGACACTAAAAGGAATTAATAGCATTTCCAAGTATCAACTTCCAAACCTTCTGGGTTTAATCTCTCTCTTTTGCCCTTGTACATATTTTATGCCACCAAAACACAAAGAAGCACAATCCTAAACTTCACATCTGAACTACAGAGACTGGCTGGGACTCCTCCTGTACATCATGCCAGATTGAAAGAAATATTGGTTTTCATATTTTTTCCAAAATATTAGAAGAAGTTCTCACCAACAGGCACATAGGGTATTCAAAAAGTCACTGGAGATTTACTTCTGGACATCGCATGTCCAGCACTCTGAAGAGAGCTAAAGGCCGATCATTTGAATTTTACTAGAAAAGAGTTTAAGATCTTAAAGTAAATAAGCTGAAATCAGCATTATAATTGATCCCGCTCAATTCCAAGCACATACTGTCTCTTTTTTCTTCCAACTCAATGCCTCATAATATACTCATCATTCTTCATGGATTGTCTTACTTGCAAAATAATTTGACTGCGATAAAGTGATTCTTTTCTGCTGGTTTCCATTAATCTTTCAAACTAAGATGATATTTTTCAGAGATGATTCCCATACAACAGTTAATTAACTCCCATGATGGATGACCATTTAGTCCAACCCTGGTTTATAGCTAGTTAAAGGATAGTGTTCCTTTATGGAATAAGCTTATAATAAGATATTTTTCTTCGTTATTCAATGAATTCCTTTTCCCCTAATATAACAACAGGACACAGTTCTAAATTGATAATTTCCCACATGGTGTGCGTCTTTCCTTCATTACTTTATGCATCATCCAGAAAGCCTAAAAGGCCTTTTTGAAACCTGAGTTAGTTAATAATGGAGGTAGCATCCTTAGATACACTGGAGAGACTAGAATTAAGCCTCCAGCTAATTCAACTTGATTGCTCCATGAATCCTGGGATGAAGTGTCAACCAAAAACTGGACGTAATTGATAAATGTAAAATATGTTTTGGATGAGAGAGATAAACTCCAAGTTCTGCCCCCCTCCCCAAATATGTGAAGTTGGTTTATTATTTAATCATCACACCTTGGACATTTTGTATCCCAGGTACAACTGCTCTATTTTAATACTATATTCGGAGGAACAGCATGGAGGAATATCTTATATTAAGCAGCTTGCGACTCCCAAGAGGCATAAAAAGCAGAGGAGACAGATGGCAGCTCTGTCAGGTAACATTCCTCAACAACAGTGGCAATGTAAGCCTGTCAGTGACTATCAGGATTCTGGATTGCAAGTACAATCCCACCCCACCCTCCCTGCAAACGTTACGCCTTTCTTTCTTTTTATATCCATGTGGAGAACTGGGCACAGTTCTGGTCTCCATATTATAAAAAGAATATAGAGACACTGGGGTAGGTGCAAAAAAGATTCACAAGGATGATACCAGAATTGAGAGGTTATGACCATCAGGAAAGACTGAACAGTCAGGGGCTCTTTTCTCTAGAAAAGGGAAGGTTGAGGGGTGACCTGATCGGGTTTGAAAGGCCTCGCCCTTCCCTCTCTCTAATCTCCTCCAGCCCCACAAACCTCCAGAGATATCTGCGCTCCTCTAATTCTGGCCTCTTGAGCATCCCTGATTATAATCGCTCAACCATTGGTGGCCGTGCCTTCTGTTGCCTAGGCCCCAAGCTCTGGCATTCCCTGCCTAATACCTCTCCGCCTCACTACGTCTCTTTCCTCCTTTAAGACGCTCCTTAAAACCTACCTCTTTGACCAAGCTTTTGGTCACTGCCCTAATTTCTCCTTATGTGGCTCAGTGTTAAATATTTTTGTCTTATAACTCTCCTGTGAAGCGCCTTGGGACGTTTTACTATGTTAAAGGCGCTATATAAATACAAGTAGTTGTTGTTGTTGGTCCAGAAAGTGCCAACTTTTGCTGGGGTGCAGTTTGACAGGCTTCTGCAGCTCTCTGATCATTCTTCATGGGCGCCAATCTTCTTGTGTGAGGCAATACAGTGAAGTCTAGATTTTTATCTTTTCATATAATTTACATCAGAATAGCTAGTGACAGGTTGTGACAGCCTAAAATGGAAGCATGGTATTTGTTCTCAATTTTCCCAGGTAAATTCTTTAGCGTAGTTACAGGAGGATGTAGAGAGCACACCTAGTGGCTGAAGTGCAAAATTGCAGGCGCGGGGGGTGGGGGCAATTAAAGGGGAATATCACAAGAGGGTGACAAAATTCTGAAAGATTTGACTGAGCCTCAAAAGGCTCCGTAACCCGGTGTTTTTTTGTTACAAAGAGGAAGGCGATTAAGAAACGGCAGGCAAAAGTGAAGGGAAAGGAAAAGCAAGGTGCAGACACAACTCTGCAGGCAAGTGAAAGTGCAGCCCAGCATCTGACCTACAGTTTGATGCCTGTTGAAATAGAGGTGGTGCTTCATGAAATGGATGCGAGCAAGGCTGGCTGCTGTGCCAACCCCACAACAACAACATCCCATACAGCAACAATGCAAAATGTCTGCAAGGAGGCAGAGCCTAATTTTAGGTCAATTTTCATGCTGCATGGTCGTCACAGGTGTCCTTGCAGCAGATGGCACAGCACTGCATTTTCTTCTCTGCTGATCCAACATCTCAGAGTTTCTTGTGGTCATTGTCAGGAAGGTTCGCTAGAGCCTGGAGAAATGGCTGCTGGCATCTTGCCAACTGTGGCCATTTAGGCAACACTGGCAATTGAGCAGCCGGCTATTTTTTAATGCAGCGCCATCGAGAGCATGACGACGTGATTGGGAATTTCCAAAAGTCAGGCAATCACACATCTTAGAGATGCCATTGGGTCTGCTGTCCCAGCTTCCTTTGGGAAGAGGAGCCTCCAGCACCACTAATCTCCTACCAAAGTGTTCACCTCTGTCTGCAGACGCAGGTGTGTGGGCACTGGCAGGTGGACACAGAGCATCTCTTGTGAAGCCTGACCTTCCTAGCACCCTTCTGCAGGTCTTTCTGTTCTTCCAAACAGGTCAAATAGATTGATTACCACTGGGAAACTCATCAGTGATTATGTTTGGGGAAATTAATTTATATTGGCACAAAGGCTCATAAGAACCTAAAGGCCAACAGGAAAAGATGAAAAAAAAAGTTAAATAGCTGAGCTACATTTAACTATCATTACTATGTCCTTTCCATGATCTCCAGGATACATACTATTGCCTAGCGACCTTGGACACCCATTTCAATTGGGCGTTCTCAGCATTTGATGTCCTGTATGTCAGAAAGACAAAAAATGGTGTGCAGGACCAACATGCCCACAATTAGACATTTCAACAAGTGCGCACCTATTTGAGTTGGGTGCTTCTATCATTACTGGTCCCACCAAACAGAAAACACAGACATACAAACCTAGTACATTTCCAGCAGGTTCGGACTTGAGCAGCTGGTACTGAAAAATGAACACAAGAACTGCACAAAAATTGGGAGGGGTGGGAGGTAAATTTCTTAAGCATCAGCAGCCTACTTGACTGGTACTGACATTACTGGCAACTCTGATCTTGTTCCCCAGCAACACAAACACACATATATATTCCAGCAGGGATCAATGGATATTAACCAGAACTGGGATCTTGGCCTTTCCTTTCCGAACTAAGGGTTATGAAGGGCAACTGTAGCACCTCCTCTCCTGCTCCAACTGAACCATTAACTTATCGCACCAATGGGCCATTAGAGGAGCTCCAAGTAAAACACTGAACTGCATAGGCCCTCACCCCAATTCACATCTCGTCAGCTATCAGTTTGGTTCATTCTGTTAACATTCATGTCTGAGCTCTGGGTACAAACCCCACTTTAGGCCAACAGTTCAGTGCAATACAAAGTGCCTCCTTTGGCCGAGACGTGGCGGCCTCACCTAACTGTTCAGGTGGATGTTAAAGAATGCGTGGCACTATTCAAAATGGACTGGGGAACTCTCCTATTGTCCTGCCTAACAGTCTTCCCCCCAACCAGCACCACCAAAAATAGATCAACTGGTCATTCATCCCATTGCTTGTTGTGGGACCCTCATGCACAAAATGGCTGCCACATTTGCCTACATAGGAATGGTGACTTTATCTCAAAGTCATTCATTTGATGTGAAGCACTTTGGGATGTCCCAAGAGATGTGATAAGGGAGTACACAAATGCAAGTTCTTTCTTTGTTGCAATGGGAATCAATCCCCTCCCATGCAAATGGATTCTCCACATCTACAGCAACTTGTTGCTGTAATCTTATGGCTGTTGCATACTTGAGTCAATCCAAAAATCTAAGCGTATTATCTGCAGTTGGACCACCGTCCTTAAACTCCACTTGATGTGAATAAATCAATGAGTCGAACAATCCCTTCAATCTCATCAAAATTTTTTAAAAAGAGGTTCTCATCATCAGTATTTACAAATGAGGTATGCATAGAATTTTCACACTGGCTGTGGTCCTTTCCCTTCAAAACAATAATTCGAGCAGTGTATATGCTGTGAGACAAAGGCTTCACTGCAGGTGGCCGATTATTAATCTGAAACAACACCAGGACTAAAATATGCAGACATTTCTTATTAATCAAAAACCCATCTGGCCGAAGTGTTTATGAAGCAGGTGGTTTCCTGTTGGCCTTCGATTAACTTCAGATCTTGATCCAAGCTTTCTAGTGTCAGCGCAGTTTACACAACAATGATCAATTTCATCCACTATCTCCTTCTTGCCCAGTATTATTTTGCATAATTTACTCCATTGCCCCTTGTCACTTAGATTAGCAAGGGAAAATTTTTACCCGGTCCTACTTTCCAAAAAACCTCTTGCTCCTTCTTTTCCTGTCAGGTCTTCAAATATCCTACTCCTGCAACATAAAATTCTCAAACAACGCTCATTGCTCCCAATAGAAGTGCTGCTAGGGGGTTCCAAGAAAGCATTAGAAAATATCCACAAAAAGGAGCATGATGATGAAAGTGCTTCATTCCTGCAGATGCAAAATGTTCTCCTTGGGCCTTCATCTTCAAGATTTCCCCTGATCAGCTTCAATAACCTGCTCACCAATGCTCAGTTTCAGTTCCACCAGAACCACTCCAGGCCTCATGACAGCTATAAGTCCAAAGAAGGACACAAGAGCTGAATTCCAAAGTGAGGTGACATCAAGGTACCATTCAACTATGTGTGGCAAAAAGGATCCCTAGTAAGTCTGAAGCAAATGAGGATTGAGGCGGGGTGGGGGGGGGGGGGGGGAGAAACAGGAATTCCTGTGGCTGGAGTCATACCTGGCACAAAGGAAAATGGTCGTTGGAGGTTAATCATCTCAGCCCCAGAACATCACTACAGGAGTTGCTTAGGGCATCGTCCTGGACCCAACTAACTTCAGCTGTTTTATCAATAGCCTTCCCTGCTAGTATTGGGTTTTTAATGACAATCGACAGCTTCGTGGTCACTTTTGTTAAGAACAGCTTTTTATTTCCAGATTTTTAAAAACTGAATTCAAATTCTGAACCTGCCAATGGTAGGATTTCAACTCTCATTCTTTCGATTGTTGATCTAGGTTTCTGGATTACTCGTCAAGTAACATAACCACTACGCTACCGTGCCAGGTATATAAAAAAAAAAGGCAGACCACCAGCCTGAAGGCACGGAGCAAATAATAATGGATTTGCTTGGAAGAGAAAATCTGGAAGGCTGTAACATATAGTACTGGTAAATACTGAAATTGCTTTGGAGATGTTCTAAAATTACAATAAAACACTACATAAATTCAAGTTCTTTCTCCCTACCAGATATTCTATGCTTTATATGATGAGTTACACAAATATGTCCAATTGTATACAACTGCAAAACAGTGATTTAATGACAATGTAACCCCGAAATAAATAAATGTGTGTATGTTTCTCGATCCTGTATTCCCAGTGGGTAGCCATGTTTGCAGGAAGCAACAATGGGCCAGCAACAATGCCATAAATTATAGCTCCGATTCTCTGGCCCACACTCCCTGCCGGAAATAAGCGCTCCATTTGTGGAATGGATGGAATAATAGTTGCCAGCACGTTGGCACTCACGTCAGCAGCAGTTCTGCACCTTCATGGAGCCCTGCACAAGTGAAAATTGGTGCCATCATTTAAAGCACTAAGCACCCCGGGCATTGGTACAGCCTCATTAGGGTTAGCCAGAAATACAGGTATTAGGCTTTATGTTTTAATGCAACTCGATGGTTCACTAGGCAGCCTTCCATTCCACAAATAGAACGCATATTTTCGGCAGGGAGTGCGGGTCAGAGAATCGGGGCTACAGTTTGTAGCATTGTTGCTGGCGCATGCATCCTAGTGCTACTCCAGCAATACAAAAAGCACTCAGCAACACAGCACATCCACCTCCAACATGTCTAAAGCCACAATAGCACACATGTGGCAGCAAAAGCATTAAAGTGTACACTGCTAGCATAGTACAACTTAATAAAATTAATTGATCGTCAATACAAATTTCTTGGTGTGCTATTAGCAAATTAACTCAACACATTTGTACAACATTATTGTATTAATGTCCAGTGGAAGGTCTCCATGCCACAAGAGGTGAGGGGAGTGATGATCCTTACTGTCATTGATCGTGCAATACAGATGGCTTACTGCCTCTGATCAGGTGGTACACCTCGGTCCTAACCTCCCGGGTAAGTTTGGGTCTTCTCAAGCACTGTTACTCCATCGTGTCCAGATAACTGTCTCTTTGAGTGGACAGGCATAGGAGGAGAAGTGCGTGGATTGTACAACCGGTGGCCATGAAATGCACACAGTGGATACATTTAGTAGTTACTCATCCAATACAATAAATTGATTTAAATTATTTGTGAACTCCATGTATAGAATCAGAAATTACAGCACAAAAGGGGGCTAATTTAGCCAATTACTTAATTGCTAGTGCTAGTCCTTGAACTGAAGCCAACTACTCTAATCCTATTTCCCTTCGTATTCTTCCTTCTATCTGTTCCTCCACACTAAGAATTATTTTTTAATTTCTCAGGATGTGGGCCACACTAGCAAGGTGACATTTATTGTCCTTCCTTAGTAGCCTTGAGGTGGCGGTGGTCCTTTTCCCTGTAATCCTTTTGGTAATGGTGCTCCCACGATGGCGTTAGGTGGAGAATTCCAGGATATTAACTCACCAATGATGAAGAAACGGTGATATATGTCCAAGTCAGGATGATGTCTGACTTGGAGGGGAGATTGCCTTAAGTCTTATCCCGATACGATGCTTGGGTCATTGCTGATGGGTGCAACCGATTTCCTTCTCATTACTGAACCTTTTAATGATTTTTACAACTAGGCCACTTCAGAGGCATTCCAAGTCAACAGTGGGCTGGACTGGGTAGAGGTGGCAGGCTCCCCTCCCTGAAGGACATGAGTGTAGCAGTTGCTTTTTTATGACAGCTTTCACGGTTATTTTTCTGGTGCTCGCTCACATATTTTCCAGATTTATTGAATTCAATTTCACAACTTGCTATTGTGGCAAATGAACGCTCAACCTCTGGGTTGCTAATCTAACCATAACCAATAAACTACTGTACTGTTTACAGGATACTTCCCATCAATGTCCCACCCCATCCCCCCCCACAGAATGCACTTTACATTTCCTTACTGTCAACTGCATCTGCCACCTTTCTGCCCACTCCACTAAACTGAAAGTCCTCCCGCACCCTCTCTTTACAGTTTTCTATGCCCCCTAGTTTGTTTGCAGCAAACTTGGATATCATTCCTTTTGTGTCCTGTCCAAATTGTTCATACAAACAGAAGAGAGGAGCACACCACTACCCACATCCCACCAATCCCATCAAACACCCAGTGCCTCTACTTTCTGTAACCATGTCTCTATCCAGGTGGTTACATTCCCTTTAATGTACTTGCCTTAATTTTTGCAACAAGTCTATTATTATGGCACCTTATTAAATACCTAAAATTCCATATGTACACAACATCCACTACATTCTCTTCATCTGCACAGCAAGACCTTTGTTTTCAAATAGAAACATAGAAGATAGGAGCAGGAGCAGGCCATTCAGCCCCTCGAGCCTGCTCCGCCATTCAATGAGATCATGGCTGATCATCCAAATTCAGTACCCTGTCCCTGCCTTCTCCCCATATCCCTTGATCCCTTTAGCTTTAAGAAATATATCGAACTCCTTCTTGAATATATTTAATGTATTGGCCTCTACTGCCTTCTGTGGTAGAGAATTCCACAGGTTCACCACTCTCTGGGTGAAGAAATTCCTCCTCATCTCAGTCCTAAATGGCTTACCCCTTATCCTTAGACTGTGATCCCTGGTTCTGGACTCCCCTGCCCTCCCCTGGGCAACACGGTGGCATAGTGGTTAGCACTGGTGCCTCACAGCGCCAGGGACCCGGGTTCGAATCTGACCTCGGGTGACTGTCTGTGTGGAGTTTGCACATTCTCCCCGTGTCTGCGTGGGTTTCCTCCGGGTGCTCCGGTTTCCTCCCACAGTCCAAAAATGTGCGGGTTAGGTTGATTTGGCTATGATAAATTGACCCTTAGTGTTAGGGGGGGATTAAATATGTGGGGTTATGGGGATAGGATGGGATATGTTAGGGGGAATTAAATACGTGGGGTTACGGGGGTAGGGTGGGATATGTGTACTGTGGGGATTAAAGCAGGGACAGGGTACTGGATTTGGATGATCAGCCATGATCGTATTGAATGGCGGAGCAGGCTCGACGGGCCGAATGGCCTACTCCTGCTCCTAGATTCTATGTTTCTATGCCATCGGGAACATCCTTCCTGCATTTAGTCTGTCTAGTCCTGTTAGAATTTTATAAGTTTCAATGAGATCCCCTCTCATTCTTCTAAACTCCAGCGAGTATAAGCCCAATCAACCCAATCTCTCCTCATACGTCATTCCTGCCATCCCAGGTATCAGCCTGGTGAATCTTCGCTGCACTCCCTCCATGGCAAGAACATCCTTCCTCAGATAAGGCGATCAAAACTGCACACAGTACTCAAGGTGTGGTCTCACCAAGGCCCTGTACAACTGCAGCAAGACGTCCTTGTTCCTGTACTCGAACCCTCACTACGTGCTGACTGTCCCTGATTAGCCTATGCCTTTATAAGTGTTCACCAACATCATCCTATATTGTGGACTAGAGAAATTTAGCCACAACCAAGCAAGACTAATTGGCACAATATTTACTGGCTTTTCCCGACCCACCAACCACCACCCCCACCCGCCCCCCCCTTTCTTGGTCACTGATGTCACTCTTCGGCCCTCTGGTACGTCCCATTTGTAGAAAATTTTGGTTAGTATCTCCACTATTTCCTCCCCATCCTCCTCAGGTATAAAAGGTTAAAAGGAGATGGTAACCAACCCATCTTACATTAGGTAACCTTGGAGAAGGCAGCAATGGCGTAGAACTGTTGAGCTACACATCTGAGGAAATGGATGAACCTGCAACTCTTCTATAACAGTACGCTGGCTTTCTTGGCGTGCAAGTGGGCATGCTGCTTTACCTAACACAACAGAAATTTAATATACACATTATTATTTTAATACTGGGAACATAGGATGAACAAGAGTTATTTATAGGTCATGAAATAAATGTACAAGATACACACAAAGAATTAATAGTCATGGCTAAATTTTTGAAAAGAATTAAGTGAACAAGTCTGTTAAAAAAATGGTAATTGCTGTAAATTGTTTGATATTTACAATCTGATTCTAACCCAGGAATTTGGATGCATGTTATTATGCAAATAGAGTTCATCTGCTTTGCGACTTGCTGTTTTACTGCATATTTTAGTTGGAACACTGTTGTTGCAATACTGTTATTATTGCAAACCAAATGTCCCTTTGATCCTCCGGTACAGACATCTGACATTGCAAGACCAAAGGAACATTCATAATCCAGCCAGCAGCAACACTACATCGTAGCTCAGGTACAGCAAAGCTTGTAATCAGTAGCTAATCCTTTGTTGATGCTTGTTCTGTGATCTCTAATGTATTTCTTGAAATGAGGTGTGTAGCTAAATGGAAGTAGATGTACAGACAGGAGAAGTTGTTTGTCAAAGCTAAGAGACAAACAGGGTGCAGGCATGAAGCAATAAGAGAGAGAGAGGGAGATGTTGCCGATTTGGCAAAGAGACAATCAAGAAACTGAAGAAGATTAAAAGATTTAGTGAATGTCGTCCAAATAAATAGAATAGACACAGGTTTGCAAAATAAAAACCGTAGAGACCAGGCAGCTGCACAATGGTGCAGTACATTAATGTGCATAGAGAGATGAATACCCATGATTTTACAGTACGCTCCAAATCTTGCGTGAACATTCAGTGAAGGTTGCGAGTGAGGTCTTGCTGCTTCCCTTCAAAAAGATAGAAACATCTCCCCAGGATGGAAACGGCCTGCTACAGAAGAGCAGCACCAGTGGAATGGGGTCAGGTTGGTTACTCACTATATCAGCCAAGGTATTGTTGCATGACAGAAACCACTGAAGGGGAGAACTTTGCATTTTACTCGTAAAAAAACCCCCAAGAATCCTGAAGAATCTGCCTGTCTGCCTTTCCCGATAGACTACGAAGACCAGAGGTTTTTTTATGAATACAGATGACAGTTTAACAGTAACAAATAGATCGGTGGATGCTAAATTTCTAATTTGGCGGTACATTGTGGTTGAAGGAAACTAAAAATTAACCGAATATTTGTGTAAAATGTGAGAAGAGACAAAAGTAGTTAAACAAAAAGTTCAGATACATTTTTACGTTTATATAATTAAACAAGCAAGATGCAAATAAAGTTCTTTGCAGTGTTCGGTCAATATGCAAAATGCAGCAAGTGAACAGAATTTTTTTTGAAGAGTGACAGAATTTGCGAAGTGTGACAGACAGGAAATGCACGCTAAATGTACTGTGTCTATAACAGTGCCAATAAATCTCCTGCACTGCTCAGCTCATGGTGGGTTGAAAGACGTTATTTATAACAATAAGGTTGTTTGTTACACCACATGATGCAGAATGAAATATTAAGACCACTGATTTACAGTAATTAAGTCAAATTCTGTTTTTATTATATGAAATCCCAGGATTCCTACCATTTTCCATCAAAACTTCAAATAACTTGCCTTGATAATTACGCTAATTTAGTCAAGTATTTAATTTTTACATCTTGCCTTTTTTAAATCTTCACTGCGGGACATGGAAAATGGAGTTTGGTTTACTATTACCCTGGAGTCTGGTGGTCGTGAGGAGAGTCTCAGGGTTTGGCAGCAGTGTGAAGGGGAGTGGAAAGGGTCACTAGCACTGTGGGGCAGGTCTCAGTCTGGGAGCACTGCAAGGAGATACTGGGCTCTGTTGGCATCGGGGGCAGAGGATCCTAGGATATGGCAAGGAGGGAGGATCTGAATTGGTATCTGGGAGTGGTTCACAACAGATCTCGAACACACACAAAAACATACACACTCAGCAGTCCTACTCCAAAGTCTCAGCTAGGCTCAGTGGAAGCATTCTTGCCTCCAAGTCAGGTTATAGGTTCAAGCACACTCCAGGACATGATCACTTAATCTAGGTGGACACTTCAGTGCAGTACTGAGGGAATGCTGCATTGTCAGAGGTGCTGTGTTGTGGATGAAATGTTAAGCGAAGTGACCAACAGAGGTCTTTAAAATTATGAAGGGGTTTGATAGGGTAGACGTAGAGAAGATATTTCCACTTGTGGGGAGTACAAAACTCAGATACAAAATAGTCACTAATAAATCCAATAAGGAATTCAGGAGAAACTTTACTGAATGAGTGGTGAGAATGTGAAACTTGCTACCACATGAAGTAGTTGAGGTGAATAGCATAGATGCATTTAAGGGGGAGCTGGATAAGTGCATGAGGGAGAAAGGAATAGAAGGACATGCTGATGAGTTAGATGAAGTAGGGTGGGAAGAGGCTCATGTGGAGCATAAACACTGGTATAGACCAACTGGGCCGAATGGCCTGTTTCTGTGCTGTAAATTGTAGCTAACCTAACCAAAATAACTGGTAATTTATCTCACTGGCATTTGTGGGACCTTGCTGTGTGTTTGCCTACTTAACAACAGTAATTATACTTCACATGTAATTAGTTGGCTGTGAAGTGCTTTAGGATGACCTGAGGCCATGAAAGGTGCTACAGAAACACAAGTTTCTTTCTTACATGACATAATTGGGACAATTCTGAAACTTACCTCAGAAAATACTTCATGGTTTACATTCTTTTCAGCTTTTAATTTCCCCCCCCCCCCATTTTCTCACAATCTTCTGGTTTTTCCACCTCCCTCCATTCAGAATATTTATCCCACTAAAAAAGATAAATATTCCTAATTATACAGGAAGCCAAAATGAAGGAGGAAACAAGTTTGATAGGGAAAAAACATAAAACTCTACATTTGGCTTCAATATAAACAGAAAGGGCACCTCCTATTTACTCCTCTCAGAGTTTAAGCTTAAAGCAGTTTAGTTCAAAAGAGGAAAAAGTTAGTCACAGGAAAAGTGGTGAAAAAACCTCACTGATACGCCATGTAGAGTCAAACTTTAGCACTCCGCTGACGCCAATAGTGATGGCTCTTGGAAGCATAAACTTCCATGCGCTGACTTTTGAGAATGATTAGAGCTGTACTGAAGTTAAAACTTAAATGAAAGCAACAACAATTATATAGATTAATTTTTATGGAGTTTAAAAATGTTTTTATTTTCCTTAAAACTTTATTTTTGATAGAAGAAATTTTAATTAGAGGAAAATAAAACTTAAAATATTTTAAGCAATCTGATTGCTTTGTTTGGCTAACATTTCACTCTTCCAATAAAATTAGTATACCAATAAATAATTTTGCATGGCTTACTCAAATGGTTTACAGAAATTTGCTTTGAGGTTGAATATTTGTATCACCCAATCACCCACAAGTTTAAATAAATTATAAAATGTTCTGCATGAATTTATGAAATAATACATTTGGGAAGAATGCACTAAAAGTAGCTAGATCTTGGGCTAAAAAGAAGAAATATGATAGAAACATCTAAGAAACATCTAATAAAAAGAGTGACAGGAAAATGTTATATTTAAAGGAAATGTACCACATGCAAGGTTTTTGAATACATTATGAGCGTATCTCCTGTAGCGCTGCACAAGTGTGAATGGAGGGCATGCTATTTTAGAACAATGGGCCAGATTTGCAGTAGAAATAACAGTGAGGCTAACACCGCCCACCGTTATTTATACTGAAATCGGACAGCAACTTCCAGCAACCGCACATGCGCTGTTGGACGCGGAAATCCAAAAGTTGCTGTCCGAGATGCCCTGCTCCTCCATAAGCCTCCTGAAATGCACCGCCTGACTCCTCATTCAAATACAAATACATTGAACAGCGTGAAGTTGCTGTATTTATCGCCACGCAATGGACTAAACGTGCCAGATTCCGGGATTTGTACCTGTGTTTTTGGAGATTGAATTCTGTCCATTATTTTATGATGAACACAAATAAGAAACTTGATTATATACTTTATTAAATATGTAAAGTTTTATCTCTTTCCTTTTTAAAGCCAGCAAAACATACCTGGTTGTAGGTAGGTACTTGATGTTAAGCAGCAATGAGGGAGGGATTGATTGTAGGACTCTGCAGCGCTTTGGGAGGGGACATGTCTTAGGCTCTGATAGAACTGAACTGCAAGCAGCACAATGGAGGGGAAACGTGGGCTCTGGGAGTGGAAAGTGAAGTGAGTTCCTCGGACTCCTGGGGTCTGGAAAAATAGTTTTGCAAGTTCAAAAGAGATCTCTACAGAGACATTTAATTCAGTGTTTGACTGTTCATGGAACAAATTCTGAATTTCTTTCAACAAATAAAATACCACGCCTGTATAGTTAAATATAAAGATTCTGCTTTCTACACTGGTCTCTGAGGAACTGTCACCAAATGGCTGCTTTAATGATATTTATTTTTTACTTTCATCAGCAAAATTTACTCAAGTCATTTTCTGCAATCCTTGCAAAGAGATGCGACTTGTAATCAGCATTCTGTGCGAATGGCCAGTCTTACAGTCAACCACTTCCATAAATTACCTGAAATAACAGTCCCATATTTTAAAAAGCTGAGAACATAGAACTACATATAAATTTCAACACGCTGTTTGGCCCAATTAGTTCATGTTCACGTTTATCCTGCACATGAGCAGAAGTGCTAATCACATGTGCCTGCTCTGTCCCCATATACATTTACTCCCCTTTCCTTCAACAACCTATCTAACCCATTCTTAAACATTGACATTGTCTCCACTTCAATCACCAACTCTTGGTGTATTCCACAGCCTCAATGCACTGTGTAAAAAATCTTCTCCTGCTCCCAGTTCGGCATCTCTCACATTTAATCTTACATGGATGTAATAACCTTCAAGACCTGTCAATCACGAGAAACAAAGTCTGTTTCGATCTACTCTGTCCCATCGCTTCATAATTTTAAACACTCTGATCGATCACATCACCCCACTCTGTTCTAATGAAAACAGTCCCAAATTTTCAAATTTCTATTTCCTCATATCAGACAACATCCTACTGAATCTTTGCTGTTCCTTCTTTATTGCCTCAACATCCTTCCAAAAGTGGAGCCCAAAACTGCACACAATACTCAACTGGTGTGCTACTAAGGTTTTATATAAATTCATCATTACATCTTGACTTTTAAATTCTATACCTCTTGCCATAAAACCCAGACTGCCATTAGGTTTATTTATGGCCTTATTCACTTGAGGTGCTACTTTTAATGTCTTGTGATGACAGTTTAGATTCAAAGTATAAATTAGTACCTTTATTTTTTTTTAAACCAAAAGGTATCACCTCCCATTTATTGGGATTGCATTCTATCTGCCACTTTTTTGCCCATTCTGCCATATCCCCTTGTACCTTTCTTTGGCCCTCAGAATTATTTATTACACCTTCTATTTGATCATCTGCAATTTTGGACACCACTTCCTCTAGCCCATTGTCCAAATCCCTGATGTAAAGAGTGAACAGAAGCAATTTCAGAACAGAACCTTGTGGGACAGCACTATTTAGCTCCAAACACTGAGAAAACTGCCCGAAACTACTAATCTCTGTTTCTTTTCTTCGAACCAGTTTTAATCCATTTTGCTACCCTTCCCTGTGTGGTACCTTGTTAGAGGCTTTCTGAAAACCCTATTTCCCTCAGCATCTTTGGATGTATCCCATGAGGTCCTGGCACTTGGTCCTCCTTTAGTTTAACTAACTTCTCTAATACTTTCCTTCGATTTATATCTCATCACACTCTTAACCAATTCTGGATGTCCTCCCCAATAAACTTCTCTTTTGTAAACACTGAAGCAAAGTACTCGTTAAGTATCCCCACCAATTTCAGCTCATGAATATCTTTACATACTTCCAACCTTATCCACTCAACAGCAAATAACATTTCACTCAACTAAGCAATATGTTTTTTGAATCATAAATGAAACCAATAGAATAATGATTTTCACTCAAGTTTCAAGGTTAAAAAAGTTAACTTTTATTTAAAAACTTTAGCCAACTAAAAAAGTTGTAACATTCATTATCAAGTTTGTATTCAAATCATTTTCAAGCGCACACAATTTGACCTTTCCAGAGGAAAAAATTGATTTTGAAATTTGAAGATAAACTAAGCTGATCTGCAGTGTGTAATTATTAGCGTCAGTCATGTTTGAGGTGGTTTCTGCCTATCACATGCACTCTCTTACACACGTGCAGAACCTCCAGTCTGAGAAGTGCAGTGTGCAGTTTACCAGGATGCAACAGAACAGAATGATGATTAGTCAGTAACTCCATTATCATTGTATCATGTGACTACCAGGATGGTAGAAGACGAACTAGATGGACCTTGGCCTTTTTTCGCCTAGCAATTCCTCAGTTCCTAGGTCAGCCTAACTGGTACAATAGTCGTTTTTCAAAATTATTTGTAGAAAAGCAAGAGGAAGAATTTCAAAACTTGATTCAGGTAAACCTAACTTAAAAAAAAGAGAGAATCTGTATAGGGGTGTTGTTCTTATAGTTTATGGGGTGATACACTTCCAGTTGCACAGAGTAACTCACACGGCTGCATGCTGATAGGTTCTCCACAGGCTCAAGTATTAATTTATTGTACTTCTGACAAAAGACGACCTCTGACAGGCAAATTTTTTTTTTGCGTTTAGTTCGGTTTCTATTTTTCTTTCAATTGGTAGATCATAAGTGATTTGAAAAGTAACTAGAAGATTCATTTTTGAAACTTTAAGGTAAAGTTTCTAAGAAAAACTCTGAATAAGTGGTCTATTTTTAAACTTTCAAAAAAATTGTCGACTGAAATACTGGTTTATACAGTCCTGGAAATTGCAGACACGGCTCTCGTTGGTAACTCACTTCAGCTGACAAAGTGAGAGCTCTGGGTAGAATATTAACACCAAGCCAGGGTTTCCAGAGAAGCAGATTTCTTAGAGTAAAAATGTCAATTAAGGTACTCAATGACACATAGATCATTTATAGGTAGGTTAAATCATATCAGTGTGAAATATGCAATTTTTAAAAACGTTCTTTAGCAATGTACCCTGTTCAATTTTGCGGCAAAGAAAAATGGCCGACAAAAGGTGTTGTACGATTTGACAAGTTCAGATTTGATTTTAGTCACTTGCTGATGTCACTCTTTTACAAATACAAAAAGGTCACATGATTTGCCATTAAAGACTTGACTACAACCTGCGTATGACTGGGAGCTAAATATTCCAGGCGATAGGATCTTTAGAAAGGACAGCAAAATTGAGAAAGGAGGGAGTACCAATATTGAAAAAAGTCGCAATTACCGCAGTAGAAAGAGAGATTTCAGTAAGGGTGATTGGGCTGGATTTTGTCAGCCCGGAGGAGGCGGGTATGGAGGCGGGACTGCCGGTAAAGTTGCAGAATTTGGGGGTGGCTGGAAGCCGTCCTGCCCGAGGCAGGAAAGGGATTAAAGCCTATTAACTGCCTGTTAACAAGTAGTTAACAGGCAGAAAATAGGATTATCCCTATTTTTTAGCTCCGAAGTGCAGGCTTCCCGACCTCGGAGAACCCTGCCAGGGTGTAGGAGATGAGTAGGTGGTCTGCGGGGTCTGAAAGTAAGATGTAGAGATGAGTGATGGGTGCAAGTGTGGAGTGGTAAGTATGTAAGGTGAGTGTAAAGTGTTAGAAAATGTTCACTTACCTTTGTTTCTGCCTACAGCCTTCAGCCGCTGTGGATCCGGAGTCCCAACATCTCCGAACCAACAGCCAGGTTATTTCTGCAAAGTTGAAAGGTTTGATGAGTCCTGAACACAAGAACTCATCAAACTACACAGAATGTCAATGTTTGACAGCTTCACAGACCTGTCAAACGCTGACATTTCTTCTTTCAAGAAATCTTGACAGATGGCACATCAGACGTTGACGTGCTCGGTCAGTGACTTCCCCCTAATTGGCCTGCTGAGCCCGCTGGGCGGGCTTAACAAGGTCAATCAGGGAAAAATCCTGCTGGTTGGCCAGAACCTGATGGAGGCGGGATTGAAAGCCGGCAAGCAGCAGTCCCGCCTCCAAAAGCTTCCCATTGACAAAATCCAGCCCTATGGGGAGAGTTAAGGAACAGTAAAGAATGCAAGACTCAGAAGACTTGTCTACAGACCGATAGTAACAATACGGTGGGGTGAATGTATAAATATGGAGATCAGGGAAGCATGCGGAAAAAACAAAGTGGTTATAATGGGAGATTTTAATTTTCACAGACTGGGAGAAGCAGAACAGCTCAAGTAGTAAAGGCAATGAATTTCTAGAAGGTACTCAGGACAGTTTCCTTTCTGTTTTAGAAGTGATAAGGGAACATGCCATACTCGTTTTAGTGATGAGTAATGAACCAGAATTAGTTCAGTCTGATAAGTATGGGAGCATCTTGCAAATAGAGCTAAATATTCCAGGCTGTCGGATTTTTATTAAGGACAGGGAAATTAAGAAGGGAAGAGTAGCAATATTAAAATTCAACTGTAATATGATTGAATTTGAAATTAGGTTTGGGAGGGGGGAAGGGAGAGTCACAAACCAAGGGTTTAAATGTAAGTACGGCAAACTCTGAAGGGATGAGGGATGAATTCACCCCAGTAAACTGGGCTGAACTGTTAGTGGGTAAACCTTCAGACAAACACTGGGAGTATTCAAAGAAGATTTTGGTGCAATACAAAACCAGTACGTACCCCTAAAAGGCAATGGCTCCAATTGTGTAAAAAGAGAAGACTTGCATTTATAGAGCACCTTTCATAGCCTCAGGAACTCCCAAAGCACATTACAGCCAATGAATCACATCTGAAGTGTAGTCACTGTTGTAATGCAGGAAATGCAGCAGCCAATTTGTGAAAAGTAAGCTCCCACAAAGAGTAGTATATCATAGTTTGCAGAGGACACCAAGTTAGGAGGCATAATAAGTTGTGTGGATGAGTGCAGGAACTTATAAAGGGACACAGACAAACTCAGCTACAAAGGGTGGGGGCACGGTGTTATATAGTCGGTGGGAGTAGCCCTGGGAGTCGTCAACATTGACTCCGGACCCCATGAAGTCTCATGGCATCAGTTCAAACATGGGCAAGGAAACCTCCTGCTGATTACCACCTACCCCCCTCTCTCAGCTGATGAATTAGTACTCCTCCATGTTGAACACCACTTGGAAGAAGCACGGAGGGTAGCAAGGGCACAGAATGTACTCTGGGTGGGGAACTTCAATGTCCATTATCAAGAATGGCTCAGTAGTAACACCACTCACCGACCTGGCACAGTCCTGAAGGTCATAGCTGTCAGACTGGGCTTGCGGCAGGTGATGAGAGAACCAACATAAAGGAGCAACCACCTTGACCTTGTCCTCACCAATCTAACTGCGGCAGATACATATATCCATGATGGTACTGGTAGGAGTGACTACCACACAGTCCTTGTGGAGACCAAGTCCCATCTTCACACTGAGGACACCCTCCATCGTGTCATGTGGCACTACCACCATGTTAAGTGGGATAGATTAACTGATCTAGCAGCTCAAAACTGGGCACCCATGAGGCACTGGGGGCCATCAGCAGAATTGTATTCCACCATAATCTGTAACCACATGGCCCGGAATATCCCTCAATCCTCCATCACCACAAAGATGTCCAAGCCTGATTCAATGAGGAGTGCAGAAGAGCATGCCAGGAGCAGCACCAGGTATACTTGAAAATAAGGTGCCAGCTGGTGAAGCTACAACACAGGACTCTGTGGAAGCAGCATGCTAGAGACAAGAGTTAAGTGATCCCACAACTAAATGATCACATCAAAGCTGTGCAGTCCTGCCACATCCAGTGGACAATTAAGCATTTATCAGGAGGAAGAGGCTCCATGAACATCCCCATCCGTAATGATGGCTGAGCCCAGCATGGGACATAGTTGGAGCATTCAAAAGCATCTCCAACCAGAAGTGCCGAGTAGATGATCCATTTTGGTCTCCTCCGGAGGTCCCCACCATCACAGATAAGAACATAAGAACATAAGAAATAGGAGCAGGCCAATTGGCCCCTCGAGCCTGCTTCGCCATTCAATAAGATCATGGCTGATCTGATCCTAACCGCCAGTCTACTATCACAGAACCATCTCCTGAACCTAACAGAATTGGACACACGAAATAGGAGCAGGATCAGGCTACACGGCCCCTGGGCCCGCTACGCTACCCACAAGGCCATGACCGATCCGAACCTGGACTCATGTCCAAATTCCTGCCCGCTCCCCGTAACCCTTAATTCCCTTTACTTCTAGGAAACTGTCTATTTCTGTTTTAAATTTATGTAATGATGTAGCTTCTACAGCTTTTTGGGGCAGCATATTCCATGGACCTACCACCCTCTGAGTGAAGTAGTTCCTTCTCATCTCAGTTTTGAAAGAGCAGCCCCTTATTCTAAGACTATGCCCCCTAGTTCTAGCTTCACCCATCATCGGGAACATCCTCCCCGCATCCACCCGATCCAACCCCTTCACCATCTTATATGTTTCAATAAGATCGCCTCTCATTCTTCTGAACTCCAATGAGTAGAGTCCCAATCTACCCAACCTCTCCTCATATGACCACCCCCTCATCCCCGGGATTAACCGAGTGAACCTTCTTTGTACTGACTCGAGAGCAAGTATGTCTTTTCTTAAGTATGGACACCAAAACTGTATGCAGTATTCCAGGTGCGGTCTCACCAATACCTTGTACAACTGAAGCAATACCTCCCTATTTTTATATTCTATCCCCTTAGCAATGAATGCCAACATTCCATTGGCCTTCTTAATCACTTGCTGCACCTGCATACTAACCTTTTGAGTTTCGTGCACCAGGACCCCCAGATCCCTTTGTACTTCAGTACTTTCCAGTTTCTTGCCATTTAGATAATAACTTGCTCTACTATTTTTCCTGCCAAAGTGCATAACCTCACACTTTCCAGTATTGTATTCCATCTGCCAAATCTCTGCCCACTTACTTAGCCTGTCTATGTCCCCTTGCAGATTTATGTCCTCCTCACTCACTACTTTCCCTCCCATCTTAGTATCATCTGCAAACTTTGATATGTTACACTCGGTCCCCTCCTCCAAATCGTTAATATAGATTGTAAAGAGTTGGGGACCCAGCACTGACCCCCTGCGGAACACCACTAGTTACTGATTGCCAGTCTGAGAATGAACCATTTATCCCAACTCTCTGCCTTCTGTTAGATAGCCAATCCTCTATCCATGCCAGAATATTACCCCCAATCCCGTAATTTTTTATCTTGAGCAATAATCTTTTATGTGGCACCTTGTCAAATGCCTTTTGGAAGTCTAAATACACCACATCCACTGGTTCCCCTTTATCCACCCTGTGTGTTACTTCCTCAAAAAACTCCAGCAAATTTGTCAAACATGACTTCCCCTTCATAAAACCATGCTGACTTTGTCCTATTAAATTATGATTATCCAGATGTCCCGTTACTGTCTCCTTAATAATGGACTCCAAAATTTTATCTACCACAGATGTTAGGCTAACCGGTCTATAGTTTCCAGCCTTCTGTCTACTGCCCTTTTTAAATAAGGGTGTTACATTAGCAGTTTTCCAGTCTGCCGGGATCTTTGCTGAGTCCAGGGAGTTTTGGAAAATTATTACCAATGCATCCACAATCCCTACCGCCACTTCCCTCAAGACCCTAGGATGTAAGCCATCAGGTCCAGGTGATTTATCCGCCTTGAGTCCCATTATTTTACCGAGTACCACTTCCTTAGTGATTTTAATCGTGTTTAGCTCCTCCCCCCCTATAGCCCCCTGTTTGTCCAGTGTTGGGATATTCATAGTATCCTCTACTGTAAAGACTGATACAAAATATTCATTCAGTGTATTTGCCATCTCCATATTTCCCACCATTAATTTCCCGGTCTCATCCTGTAAGGGACCAACATTTACTTTAGCCACCCTTTTTCTTTTTATATAACTATAAAAACTCTTACTATCTGTTTTTATATTTTTTGCTAATTTACTTTCATAATCTATCTTCCCTTTCTTAAATCAATCTTTGTTATTTATTGCTGTCTTTTAAAGTTTTCCCAATCCTCTATCCTCCCACTAGATGCCAATCTTCAGCCAATTCGATGCACTCCACGTGACATCAAGAAACAGCTGAGTGCACTGGACACAGCAAAAGCTATGGGGTCCAACAACAACCCAACTCTAGTGCTGAGGACTTGTGCCCCAGAACTAGCCGTGCCTCTACCCAAGCTGTTCCAGTACAGCTACAACACTGGCAGCTACCCAACAATGTGGAAAATTGCCCAGGTATGTCCTATCCGCAAAAAGCAGGACAAATCTAACCCGGCCAATTAACACTCCATCCCAGCCTACTCTCAGTCATCAACAAAGTGATGGAAGGAGTCATCAACAGTCCTATTAAGCGGCACTTATCAATAATCTGCTCAGTGATGCTCAATTTGGGTTCCACCACGACCACTCGGCACCAGACCTCATTACAGCCTTGATCCAAATATTGACAAACAAGCTTAATTTCAAAGATGTGGCGAGAGTGACTGCCCTTGACATCAACGAGCATTCAACCGAGTGTAGCACCAAGTGCTGGTAAAACTGGTCAAGGGGATCAGGGAGAAAAATATCCAGTGGCTGGCGTTATACCTAGCACAAAGGAAGATGGCTGTGGTTGTGGAGACCAATCATCTCAACCCCAGGACATCGCTGCAGGAGTTCATCAGGCCAGTGTCCTGGGGCCAACCATCTTCAGCTGCTTCATCAATGACCTTCCCTCCATCATAAGGTCAGAAGTGGATGCGGTTTGCTGATGATTGCACAATGTTCAACTTCATTCGCAACTCCTCAGATAATGAAGCAGTCAATGCCCGCTTGCAGCTAGACCTGGACAACATCCAGAATTAGGCTGACAAGTGGCAAGTAACATTCATGCCACAGAAATGACCATCTCCAACATGAGAGTCTAACCATCTCCCCTTGACATTCAATGGTATTACCATCACCAATTCTCCCACCATCAACATCCTGGGAATCACCATTAACCAGAAACTCAACTGGACCAGCCATATAAATGCCATGGCTACTAGAGCAGGTCAGAAGCCGGGTATACTGCAGCGAGTGGCTCACCTCCTGACTCCCCAAAGGCCTCTCCACTACCTACACAGCACAGGTCAGGAGAGTGATGGAATAATCTCCACTTGCCTGGATGAGTGCAGTTGCAACAACACTCAAAAAGCTGGACACCATCCAGGACAAAGCAACCCGCTTGATCGAGAGGCCATCCACCACCAGCGCACTGTGGCTGCAGTAAATACTGTCTACAGCATGCACTGCAGCAACTTGAAGAAGCTTCTTCGTCAGCATCTGCCAAATGGGAACACCACCACCTTCAGGGTCCCCTCCAAGTCACACCACATCCTGACTTGGACATATAATCGCCATTCCTTCACCATCGCTTGGTCAAAATCCTGGAACTCCCTCCCTAATAGCACTGTGTGTGAACCTCACAGGACTGCAGCACTTCAAGAAGGCAGCCCACCACCACCTTCTCAAAGGTAACTTTGATGGACAATAAATGCTGGCCTTGCACGCGATGCCCATATCCCAAGAATGAGGTGGGGGGGGGGGGGGGGGGAAACGGTCTCGCGATCCCTTTCCGCCCTCAACAGGGTTTCTCTCCCTTACCAACAGCATCAGTCTCTACATCTCTTTCCTCTGGCGAAAGTAATGCTGAAATCGGCCCAAGGGTTCATCAATAACCACGCAAAAGTATATGATGTTCAATCAGAAGAGAACATGAGACATAACTAAATGCCAGTTTGTGTACAAAAGACATGTCCAACACTCCTGATGAACTAACAAAAAGACGTGTGTTTTTTCTCTCATTACGCAAGAACATTAATCGCAGAGAGTGGAAAAGAGCGCCACCAGTGTCTGCTGATAATTGTGGCATTTTTCATTGGAGATGGAATACTGTGCATGCCCATTCTGTTTCACACTGGAGCCCTTCTTGTCTCTGAACTCAGAACAGAGAGTCAGCTGGCTGGATAGCAACTGTGGCAATGTGGAGGAGTGGTGGTGGTTGGGGGGGGGGTACAAGGAAGAGCCGGGGGAGGGGACGCAAAAGTGTGTTACTGCATCCAGGATATTCAGAGATCACAGGCCAAGAGGGTACTTCATTCAATGTGTGTGAGGGGGTGAAATAGATTATTAATTTTATTTTAAGGGTAGTCAGGTACAGGAGATACATGGCAGAAGTATCTTGGAAGATTTTTTTTTGCTAGAATGTGTTTGGGCAGAAATTTGAAACTGGCAAGATCACACAAGATTGGTGGATAACCCAAGTAGAAAATAACCAATTAGAAATGAGATAAAGACAAAGATTTAACGCTGAGTCAATGAGGAAGAATATTGACTAATGGCTTGATGTAGATGTTAAACTTGAGAGGCGTGACAGTCAATATACATGACAGACACGAGAAATTTTATTTTAAAGATAAATTGCAGTACACTGTAGGCCTTTTGTAAAACACTGGCTTGTGCATGGATGCTTTGTCCCATCAGCAGCTTTCTGATTTACTCCTTAAGGCAGAGTTAACATGGAATTGTCGAGCACTGGGATCAGTTGTGGCATCAGTTGTAATGCACCATACTACAACTGCAGTTGATGTTCCAGCTTGTCCTGGTGCTCAAGCCTACGCTTCTCTATTGACTCTTAGCTTTCATCTGATGCTTCTAATTATTGTGGTTGAACAGGGACGAGCGGAGTACACCGAATGAACCGACTGGAAGCTCGATCAGGATTCTCGGACACTTGTAGCATCCCGGCAGGATCAACTGATAAGAGAACTCTGCCTGGTGTTTCATATTTGAATAGTCTGTCACACACCTCAACACACAGTTCGCGATCACAAACCAATTTAGTTGGCTAATCATTTCACTAAAATTTATAATGCAACTTTTAGACCTTTCAGGAATGCTCCCAACACACCTGCCTCAGTTGATCTGGCATGTCACAGCTCTGTCCTGTTGTTAAATACACTACAACTCCTGCTGAGCTGATCCAGTGTTCTACAATCCAGCCCTCCTCAAACAGAATAATTGAAGTATCAAAAAGGAGAGTGAACAGTTTATCCTGAATACCAAACAAATTTCTTACAATGGGTGCCAAATTTTGCAATTAGAGTGATGTAGTGTTTCTTCTAATAGTGGAACAGGGCAACTATTCACTGTATCTGTATCCAGTATTAGTGAACTGCACGGTACATGGAAAAAAAACATGTTACAGCTAAGAAAAGTATGTACAGAAAGCTGAAAAATACAGACTTGTTCTATCGGTAAAACGGGAAGTCAAGAATTGGTCAAGGCAGATTTGAACAAAAACAAATTAGTAAAGTATTGGTAATCCCAAAATAAGTATTGAACACTGCTATTAAATTCCAACTAGAAGAACAATTTACCAGCAATTAACCTAATATTTAAAAGCTGAGAAACCACTAGTCCCAGGCAGCTACAGCACTCTGCCAAAGCGGATTTCCGACAGAGAGTGGGACATAATGAGACCTGTATATTAATAAGGCCATTGATGAGGAAGACATTTGTAGGATCAGAAAATAAACAGGCATTTTCAGCAACAATGCAGTCAAATAGCAGACTTGTTAAAACTTCAGGGGGGAGAAATTCAGTATCGCCCCATTTGGGGCGCAATTATCGGCCGGGCGCAAAGATTAGCGCCTGGTGCTAATTATCGCCACCGACTGCAAACTTGACTTTTATCGCCCCTGGAGGTGATTGGAGCGCTAAATCAGGCGCTTCACACCTGTCTTAAGGCGCAAAGGCCGAGGAGCGAGGCGCTACCTCAGAGCGCTGGCAAAGCTCATGTGATGTCAGTCAGCAATGGAACACACACACAATGGCACGGGCCAGTTCTTAAAGGGGATGGTTGATCTTGCTTTCCATCCACATCCTGCTCATTGCAGCCTTGAATCTCGGCCTGGAGAGACCTGCACATCAAATCTGCTGGAAAGAACAATGGAGAGTACCAGGGAAAGAGCTTAGAGTGCAGCCCCCAAAGCCTCTTCTAAATCGATACAAGGAAGGGCAAATCAAAATGAACCTGCAAAGTGCTGCTCAGTACCTGAAACTCCTTCACACAGCGTTGAATCTCTCCAGAAGTCTCTCTCTCTCAGAATGCGTGGTTCAAAAATGGCACCAACAATAAAAGGCAGGAAGCGGTCACCTTTAAATAGCGCTCCCCCAGTCACTTCCTGACTGCAAAACGCTCCCCTCAACCTGTCGTTGCTAGCGTCAGGCGGTAAGTCAGGGGGCACCACTCAATATCTGCTCCGGCGCATTACTGGGGCATTGCGCACTCGACTGACGTCACGATCTGCCGGCGCAGGAGATCGTGGCGGTAGTGTTTAGCGCCGCCGCAAAATGTCTAGTTAATTTCGCGAGCGGCGCAAACATCGCCGCGCCTGGACGCTAGATGCTTTGCGCCCCATTAGCGCCCTCTTAAGGCGCAACCAACTGAATTTTTCCCCCCAGTTGACTTCCGGTGCTCATTTTAAGCACATAAATAAAGCTTACATTAACAAAGAGATTCAGGCTGAACGCACAGTTAACAGAAGCTGGATCATTTTGTCTGGCCTTTATAATTATTTAAAGAACAACTCCGATTGTATCCTTCCAATACTATTTAAATATTGACAAGACATGAAATTCTTTGTTCAAAATTTTGAAGCGGTTGTTACCTTATAAGTGCAACTACTTAAAAAGAATTAAATTAATCCCTTTGTTCCCTAATAGTGTCATTATCACAGCTTGACGCTCCACATCTGCAGGCTCTGAAGAGGGCGGTTTATGCCAACGTCTACATCTGCACCTTCCACTGCAGTCCTGATGCATGTGGTCAGATCTGGTCTTTTCCGTACATAGTTGCAATGGGAGTTTAGAAGAAGGAGTCACGATGTAAACATATCTGACTCGACCTCCCCACCCGATCGTGCCCTATGATATTATTCTCAGTACAGCTGGCCAACAGCTTGGTCGTGGAGTCAAGTTTTAAGGAGCGAATTAAAAAGGAGAGAAAGAGGCGGAGAGGTTTAGGGAGGGAATTCCAGAGCTTAGGGCCCCGGCAGCTGAAGGCACGGCCGCCAATAGTGGAGCGATGAAAATTGGAGATGCGCAAGAGGCCAGATTTGGAGGAGCGCAGATATCTCGAATGATTACAGGGCCGGAAGTTACAGAGATAGGGAGAAGCAAGGCATGTAGGGATTTGAACACTAGGATGAGAATTTTAAAAATCGAGGCGTTGCCTCCAGACAGACAAAGACATAAAAGCAAAAGAAGTACTTTTTGAAGTGTAGTCATTGTTGTAATGTCGATGTTGTTATCCAGAGATGATGCCATTTCAGTCCCGACATTGAATAAACTGTACTGGAATGATCGATGTTTGGAGCTAGGTTTCTTTTTTCAAATTCCAAGCAAAAATGCATCACGTACAACTAAGTTAAAAAAAAATGATTGGTGTGTACTCCAGCAGGAAAGTAAAACACAAGGAGAGAAGATTTTAGGACTGAGAAAGCCAACCAACCGATCAAGTTGACTCTGTTACTTTCTGAACCCACAAATGCTTCAACTGATCATTGCTCAGTGGCAGTCGACTCCATTATTCACCAACTTGGAATGGAGCACTCGCTCCTGCAGCATCCTTGCCTCACAACCTCCTTTCCTAGTTGCACAAACGCATCCCTCTACATTCTTTTCTTTTGAAATCTTGGATTTCACTTTCCGATGAGAAAATAAAATGAAGATTGAAAGTGTACAATGCAGGACATCAAGTTTTTAAAAAAAGAGGGGAAAAAACCCCCCCAAGATAAATCAAGTAGTAGAGGTTAGGTGACACCATGTTTAAGTTTTAAAAGTTAAAATATAAAATTATATACACTGTACAATATGAGCAACAAATGACTGAGGTTAAAGCAATAATTCAATTTCTCCTTTTTATTGATGATAAACCATTGAAACTTCATTATTAGCTTATATCACCATGAAAACAATTCCACTGAAGTGCTAACTCATTGCAGCAGTGTTTCTTTTCCAGTAAGAGCAGATTGAACTCACTTGGGGGTATATTTTGATCCCGTTTTTCCTGAACAGAGGTTTGATTGCACTTTGTGGAAAATAACAAGCCAAAATGGTGGGTGCACATGATTTTATGCCCAAAGCTTCTATGCAATCTGAACTAATTGTTGGCAATGAAAATAGAACTGCCTAACCACAGTGCATCAGTAATAATGCCGAGTATACAATTTTCAAGCATCTAACTTGCCACTTTAATTGGCATGGATAGGAAATATTTTAGCAATCCAACTGTGCAGTGCACAAAGCTTTGTAAAAATGCAACAAAGCCAGAAAGCCTGCTTCACAGGTCCTGATCCACATCACTTGGATAGAATGGCTGAAGTTTGAGCCAGGGAAGGAACGAAGGGGAGAGGGTTAAGGGGAAAAGGATGAAACATGGCCTACAAACTTGGACCAGACCCAGATCATGGCATCAGGCTGACTAGAATCGAATGTTAGGAATACATGCGAGAATCATAGGGGGAAAAATTTGGTTGCTTTGCGCCTCCCGTTAGCGCCCTAAGTGGGCACTAATGGGGCGCAAAGCAACTAGCGCCTGGGTGCGGCGACGTTTGCGCCGCCGCGAAATTGACCAGACATTTTGCGGCAGCGCTAAACACTACCGCCACGATCTCCTGCGCCTGCAGATCGTAACGTCAGTCGAGCGTGCAACGCCCCGGTAGCACCCCAGACTGAATATTGCGTGGCGCCCCCTGCCTTACCGCCTGCTGCTAGCAACGACAGGTTGAGGGGAGTGTTTCAGTTGGGAAGGGACTGGGGGAGCGCTATTTAAAGGCGACCGCTTCCTGCCTTTTTTTGTCGGCGACATTTTTGTACCATGCATTCCGAGAGAGAGAGAGAGAGAGAGAGAGCGCGAGAGAGAGCGCGAGAGCGAGAGCGAGAGCGAGAGCGAGAGCGAGAGCGAGAGCGAGAGCGAGAGCGAGAGCGAGAGCGAGAGCGAGAGCGAGAGCGTCTGTGTGTGTGTTCTGGAGAGATTCAACGCTGTGTGAAGGAGTTTTGGGTACTGAGCAGCACTTTGCAGGTTCATTTTGATTTGACCTTCCTTGCATCGATTTAGAAGAGACTGTGTGGGCTGCACTCTGAGCTCTTTCCCTGGGCCTCTCCATTGTTCTTTCCAGCAGATTTGATGAACAGGTCTCTCCAGGCCGAGATTCAAGGCTGCAATGAGCAGAGTGTGGATGGAGAGCAAGATCGACCCTCCACTTTAAAAACTGGCCGGCGCCAGTGTGTCTGTGTTCCATTGCTGACTGACATCACGAGCTTCGCCAGCGCTCTGAGGTAGCGCCTCGCTCCTTGGGGTTAACACCTCGAGAGGTGTGCAGTGCCTGATTTAGTGCTCCAATCACCTCCAGGGGTGATAGAAGCCAAGTTTGCAGTCAGAGGCGATAATTAGCGCCAGGCCGATAATTGCGACCCAAACGGGGGCGATACTGAATTTCTCCCCCATAGAAATTTACAGCACAGAAGGAGGCCATTTCGGCCCATTGTGTCCGCGCCGGCCGACAAAGAGCTACCCAGCCTACTCCCACTTCCCAGCTCTTGGTCCAGAACAAGTTCAAAAACTTGAAAGAGAGCAGCTACATAAGCCCAGAGTCTTACCAAGTCTTGGTATAAAGTTAAAGGGCAGATCTTTCTCCTGCTGGTATTTTCAGCTATCAACAGTGGCTTATGTACAACATAGTTTATTTATAACCATTAATTAACATCAAGGTGTGGATTATAATCATCGAATTATAGAAATTAACGACACGGAAGGAGGCCATTCGGAGATTAATACGATTTCGAACCTCGGTCGGGATTTAGTAACCAAGAAAACCTTATAATATGCCTCCAACATCTGGATCCTGCTATGGCTTAATTACATTCTGCAGAATTATACAGGCAATACAGGCTTGGTTAAGAAAAATGGGAGGGGAAACAAGTACTTATTTAAATTTAATGCAATTATTTTCCTTTGTTTTTTTGTTTCATCTTTGTCTTTTGCTTTATTCTTGGAATGTTTCATTCTTCTCTTACGTTCCGATTGCATCATCTTCCTGCGTACAGTTCTTTCAGACTTTGCCAATAGATCACTTTCATTGTAATACATACATCACAAAAATTGCACATGGTTGCAATTTTCATGCATCAATGCATATATTATGCAAATACTGGGTGTAATTTTACAAATGCTGCAAAAGTAAAATGTCAGATCTGCAGAAAGCATTTAACTATTCTCTCAACAACATGTATATTCTCCTTGAATTATAGTTTTTATTTGCCTTTCCTCCCTGCCATTCCGTTTTATGAGGGTTTTTTTTGCATTAAATCAAATTATATCACTTGCATTCCGTATGTACAGTGGCTTTTACGAAGAACAGTCAAAACGTCAAAAGACGACTTGTTACAAGTTCTAAAATTTAGCAGGAATAACACACAGTCCATTCATATGACAGTGATATATGGTATAAATGTCATTTGTTCAGGCGGGATGGGAAGGAGGAATAATTCATGATTATACACAACTGGTTTACAAATCGAGGGGGGATAGGGCGATTCATGATTATCCACCATCTTCCCCATGGTTTACAAATACTGAAGTTGTTAGAAAATTTAATAAAAATATTGTATGTTTCCCCCCACCACCCCCACCCCACACTAGGTCTCAGACAGGCTTGAAAAGGTTTGAAAGATTTTGATCTGGTTTTCTCAAAAAAAAATGGTTACTCTATTGCAGCATCAGTACCACTAAAACAAGTGCTCGAATACATGATACTGAGTAGCCTAATGTAAAGAATTATGGGGAAATTCCTCTGGTCAAAAAAAATAGCAGGAAGAGTTTCTAGAGCATGATAAATAAAATTATAGAAACAGACACATAGAAAAATAGGAGCAGGAGTAGGCCATTCGGCCCTGCGCCACCATTCAATATGATCATGGCTGATCCTCTATCTCAATACCATATTCCCGCCGTCTCCCCATACCCCTTGATGCCTTTTGTGTCTAGATTATATATCAAGCCAGCAGAAAAAGAGAACAGTATTAGGTATATACTGAAATTAGCTGGGTGGGGCTCGGTCAGCTCCCAGTCAAGGACAAAATTCCAAGTCCCCACTGAAATGACTTGGTCTTCGCTGCGATGTATGCGATCCCTCCCTGTAAGTGATATCCACAAAACAGCTGTGGAGGAAAGACGACCCAAAATTGTGACTCTCCACCAGGCAGGAAATGAGACAATATTTCAATGCTGATAATACACATACTTTTGCCACATAACATGGGAAGTACTTTGATCAGAAAGTACTGTTCCCTCGACTTTCCTTCTATTTAAAGATAGCCCAACATAAATGAACGGCTTCCCGCGAGTTGCAAACTATGCAGTACAACAGCAATTTAAGCAACAGTGCTTCTAGTAATTGCAGTCGATGAACTGAGGTTGCAGGATGGCTACATTTAAGTAAGTTGGTTAAAATTATAAGTTAACTGGAATCTGACTTCTACGACAGTCAGATGTCCAAATGCAAATTAAAACCTTCAGGGCTAGAAATTCCGTGTCGCCCCATTTGGGGCGCTAAATTTTCAAAAGTGGAAGGAGTAGCACCAAGCGCTAATCATTCTCTCCTGCCCGGAACTTCGGCTTTAGCGCTCCAAGAGGGAGGTGGAGCGCTAAAATCCAGCACTATCACTTCCCTTAGGGCGCAGTAGCAGCAGAGCGCTGCACAACGTCTTTGGAGGCTCATTCCCTCGCTTAAAGGGAAGGGTCAATGTTGGTTTGAATCAATCCTCATGCTATCTCTGTGGGGCCACGGGACCTGCGCTACACGCACATCAGCCCCGATCACTCAGACAGTGCAGAGCTGAGGAATGGCGGCGGCATAACAAATCAGGAGGCACCAGAATGGGGAGATAAATACATTTTGGCCGACCTGACCACACCACTGCCTTTAAATAGCGCTCCCCGAACGGCCAGCCGAGGTGACAACGCCTCCTGCAGCTGCCGTTGTTGGCGTCCGGCGATGCTGCAGGGGGCGGGAGCGAATATTACATCCGGGGCAGTAACGGGGGGCGCTGCACACCGGATGACATCACGATCTACGGGGAGAGAGAGCGCGAAGCGGTAAGTGTTACCACCGGCGCAAAACCACTAGGGAAGTTTGCGGGCATCGGTGATTGCCACGCCCGGTCGATAACCCTTCAGCGCCCTGTTATTGCCCCCACCCTCCCCGTCCCTCGCAGGCGCTACGCAGCTGAATTTCGAGCCCAAAGTATCAATTAAACAGCACTTGAGTTCAGCTTCTGGTTCTGCTGAATACAGGCACATTTCCTCAGTTCCATGATATATCAGATATCAGTGATGAGTCAGCCCTCCTAGACAGCACTTATCCTCCGAGCTCAGCAGCCACACAGACTGCATCTCATTCCACTTGGCTTTCTGCATCACGCGCGGCAACAATAATGAGGCTGTTCATTCTTCTGACAAAATGAAATGCAATAACTCTAAAGTAATTAAAAGTGCTGATACTTTACAAACAAGAAACAGACAAGGGCAAGAATATTTTTCTTAATTGAGATAAAGTGGCAATATCATAATGACAATACCTTTGATCAAAATATATTCTGTCTGATTAATGAGAGTTATTAGAGGAGCAAAAGCCACAAAAAACAAACCATCAAGCAGATTGCGCACGTTCGAACTACACAGCCAACTCACAACAACCTTTGAAAATATGTGATATGGAGGCCAAATATTTGGCAAAAAACAACGACAAAAAAAATTCACTCCATTGCAAGGAGAAATTCAGACAATGGCCCAGAAATTGATCTCGCTCTGTTCCCGCGGGGGTAAGGCTTCCCCGCGATCTCTCACTCCGCGTGTGCTTTTTCAGATCCAGCTCGCACGAACTTGATGTTCCAGACATCAGCTGGGCAGTGCTTGCGTATCCCACCGGCGTAGTGAATTCGTGCGAGCTGTGGGATCACGTGACTCAGTTAGAGCCAATGGCAGCACACAATCTTCCATTCATAAGTTTCACATACGTGCTGTGAAATCTATGAATCTTACACCCCCCCAAAATAACAGCTAAACCTCAATTAAATTTTTAAAAAAACCATCACATTAATAAAATAAGTATAGTTAAATAAATTAACCATTTTAAATAAAAAAATAAATTTTTGAAAAAATTTAAAATCTTTTAAAAAGTTATAAAAATAAACTTACCTGTCTTTAAAGTCTCTAAAAAAGATATACCTGTTAAAAAAAATTCAAAAAAATACTTAATTCACTACTTACCTTGTTAAAAGTGGGTCTTACTCCTTTTTTCCATTTCTAAAATCTTCCGTACTTACCTGCGCGTCCAAAGCACGACGTGCACAGCGTGCGCGCAGCCTGTAGCGCGCACGCGATGCACCGAGGAACCGCCCCCTTTTCAAAAGACCAAGTGCCGGTTTTCAGCGCATGCAGAAACCGGCAATTGGAGAGAGAATACACGAGAGTACGCAGTGTGTACTCTCGCGTCGCGGGATGAATTTTTGGCCCATTGTAATGGAGCAGCAACAGGAAAAGCCATTCTCCTGCAGTATGTTTACCAATCTTTGGCACCTAGGAGAGGCTGTGTACTTGCCCTCAGGGAGGGAAAGAAAACCCCCACAAGTCACTTTCATGCACTCCCTCGAATCCCAATACAGTGATGTTGCAAGGGAGAAGAAGGAGGGAAAAGAAAGAAAATTGCTAATCGGGAAAAAAATGACGTAGTCAAATTTAGATATCCCGTACCTGCATAGAAAATGATTATGCTGCATGAGAATATACTTTGGGGGATTGTCTCTACCTTTTGATAATTTCAACAACAAAAATAAGTGCAAGTATAAAGCAGTGTTGTCCACGTTATTCTCATACTTTTTCTCCAAAAATCCCTAAACAAATGGAAAACAGACTCACCATCAGTACACTAACGGCAATTATAAGGAAAACTTCGAAATCAGAAGATAGGAACGTATGCAGCAAGGAATGGATCATTTGGCCCGTCACAATTGTTCATTCAATAGATGTTTAAAATTTGCAATGTCATGGACGCTAATCAATCTTATAAAGGAGGCGACTGTCCACAGATAATACTTCAAGGAAATAAAGCTCTATAAAGCCTTGTCGGTGAGTATATTCAAAACAGAAAGCGATAGATTTTTGAATATTAAAGGGAATCAAGGGATATGGGGATAGGGCAGGAAAGTGGAGATGAGTTAGAAGATCAGCCATGATCTTATTGAATGGCGGAGCAGGCTCAAAAGGACGACTCCTGCTCCTATTTCTTATGTTCTTATGTTGTCAGCAGCCAAGTGGGCAAAGACACTACATCTGTAACACTAAGCCCTACAAACCTGTAGGTCTCAGATTTGATTCCTATTATGTGCTCGGTGGCTAGTTTCAGCCAATGCAGCAGTTGGGACACGACAATTTGCCTTGGCCAGCTAATCACAACCAAGATGTCCGTTCTTGATTGATATCCAGTGGCGTTGATGTCGGCAGTGGACAGAGTCAGCAGGGATATGTCCCACAGTCGTTCACTCACTCATTAGCTTGGCTCACAGGTGAAGAATTTTTATTTGGGCTCGGTACCGCAGGTCTGCCAGTGCGCCTGGAATTGTACCCCAGCAACAGTCAGTGCCTTCAAGAGATGACGGGAAGTAAAGACTGGCCAAAAAAAACACTTGATGAAAATCTTTTTCTTCAGCTTCTGAGGGAACATTGCAAGATTCCAGAATATTAGTCAACTATTTCAATCCATGTTGTTAGTCAAAAAATATCCAGTTGCATTTCACTCATGGAATTTCCATAATCCAAGAGCAGAGAATATCTGGCTACATTTATCCTTATTGTGTTTAATCCAATACTGAACCAGATAACTTTTTAAAAAGCAGGGTTAATGAACAATTCCAAATACCACATAGGGCAAGAAAAACAATCTAATTTTTGTTAAGCGAGACTCATTAACTTTTTGGTTGTGCCCTCCAATTTTACAATCACTTGCTTACAGCTGAATTAATCTTTCTGGAGTGTTTCCTCCAACACCTTCCCCACACTCCTTAGCAGAATAGGGGGAAAATACTTGCTGTCTGAAAGGAGATTTTCATTCTTTTTCTCTCTATTTTAGATTGTACAATGGTCCCTGCACCTCTGAACTCTCCTGTATTATTCTCTTAAGTTCCAAACTCGCTGCTCTTTCTCTCTGCCTCCTCCCTGTGTTGAAATTAAGACTCATCATACCGTCTCCGATCTTACCTCATTCTTTAAGCACCTCAAAGCTATGAAACATCTGTCCTTCAGTTTTCCTTTCCTCCGACAATATACCAGCTTTTAAAATCCAAACTTGGTGTCATCTAATCACTACATCTCAACTTGTCTGGTCTCTTTCCCGACCCCTTCACGCCTCACGGGTGTCCTACACGAAGCCCTAAATCCATAATAATGTCCTCTGGAGCACAGCTAAGAAACCAAATCACAATGCACCTATAGGAGCGAAGGCAAATCCTTTGTTACACTGCTAACCATGCACATAATGAGCTCAAAACTGCAATATTTGGTCAAGTTGTCCAATCTGAAACTCAGGTCTTCAATCTAAACAGAGGAAACTACAAGGGTATGTGGGACAAGTTGGCCATGGTAGATTGGGAGACTACACTAAAAGGTATGAAGGTGGACATACAATGGCTAACATTCAAAGAAATAATGCATAATTTGCAACAAACATATATTCCTCCAGGGCATAAAAACCCAAAAGGAAAAGTGATCCAACCATGGCTAACAAAAGAAATTAAATCTAGTATTAAGTCAAAGGAGGAAGCTTATAAAGTTGCCAGAAAAAGCGGTCAGCCTGAGGATTGGGATCTTTTTAGAAATCAGCAAAAGGGGACCGAGAAATTGATAAAGAAAGGGAAAATTGAATATGAGCACAAACTAGCGAAAAATATAAAAACGGATTGTAAAAGCTTCTATAGGTATGTGAAAAGGAAAAGACTGGCGAAGGTAAATGGAGGTCCTTTACAGTCAGAGACGGGAGAATTTATAATGGGGAATGAGGAAATGGCAGAGAAATTAAATAAATACTTTGTTTCTGTCTTCACGGAGGAAGACACAAAAAACCTCCCAGAAATACGAGAAAACCAAGGGTGTGGCAAGAATGAGGAACTTAAAGAAATGATTATTAGTAAAAAAACAGTACAGTACTAGCAAAATTAATGGGACTAAAAGTCGATAAATCCAAAGGACCGGATGACCTACATCCTAGGGTTTTGAAAGAGGTGGCCATTGGGATAGTGGACGCATTGGTTGTCATCTTCCAAAATTCTATAGATTCTGGAACGGTTCCTGCAGATTGGAGGATAGCAAATGTAACCTCGCTATTTAAGAAAGGAGGGAGAGAGAAAACGGGGAACTACAGACCTGTTAGCCTCACATCAGTAGTTGGGAAAATGCTGGAATCTATTATGGGCCAGAAATTCGGGTCTCCATGGGTGTGTACTCACTTGTAGACCCAACGAAAGTGCCGGTTTCGTGCATGCACTGCACATGCACTGGAAACCGGAACTTCCGTTCCCCTGAAGGAAGGGGTTCAGAGGTCGAACGCGTGAGCCGGAGAGGCAGCGCGCACGCAGCGAACTTCATTTTTTTTTCAGGTTTCTCCGTGAGGGTAAGTACGGAGAAGCTGCGCAGGAAAAAAGGAGGCGCAAGGCCTGCTTTTAACAAGGTAAGTGGTGAATTAAGTACAATTTAAACATTTTCTCAACAGGTTTATCTTTTTTACATACTTTAAAGAAAGGTAAGTTTATTTTTAGCACCGCTAAAAAATGTAATTAATTTTTTCAAAAATTTAAATTTTTGTTTAAAGTAGTTAATTTATGTAATTTATAGTTATTTTAAAAATGTGATGTTTTTTCTTTATTTATTTGAAGTTTTAGTGAGGTTTTGGGGCCGATCACTATTCATAGATTTGACAGGTCTTCCTGTCAAAATCTATGAATGGAGATTCCCTGCTCCGATTGGCTCTCCATGGCCCACGTGATCCCAGTGGACGCTTCGAACTAACTGCACCCCTGGGATACGCAAGCACTGCGCGCCGGCAGCTGCAGGAGGCCAAGGAGCTGAATTCCACACGGGCCCGAAGCACAACGGCAGGCGCGGTAGGTAAGTACGTGCGCGATCCTTGCACCCGCGGGAAGCCGGAGAGCCGAATTTCTGGCCCATTATAAAGGATGCAATAACTGGGCACTTAGAAACTAATAGTAAGATTGGGCAGAGTCAACATGGATTTATGAAAGGGAAATCCTGTTTAACAAACCTATTGGAGTTCTTTGAGGCTGTAACAAGTGGAGTAGATAAAGGGGAACCGGTAGATGTGGTGTATTTGGATTTTCAGAAGGCCTTCGATAAGGTCCCACACAAGAGGTTGGTGAACAATATTAGGGCACATGGAATTGGGGGTAACATACTAGCATGGATTGAGAATTGGTTAACAGACAGAAAACAAAGAGTAGGGATAAACGAGTCTTTTTCAGGATGGCAGGCTGTGACTAGTGGGGTACCGCAAGGATTGGTGCTTGGGCCCCAGCTATTCACAATCTATATCAAATGATTTGGATGAGGGGACTAAATGTAACATTTCCAAATTTGCTGATGATACAAAGCTAGGTGGCAGTGTCAGTTACGAAGAGGATGTGAAGAGGCTGTGAAGAGGCTTCAAGGGGATCTCAACAGGCTCAGTGAGTGGGCGAGAACATGGCAGATGGAATATAATGTGGATAAATGTGAAGTTATCCACTTTGGTAGAAAAAAACAGAAAGGCAGAGTATTTCCTAAATGGTGAAAGATTGGGGAATGCAGATGCTCAAAGGGACCTGGGTGTCCTTGTACACTGAAAGTGAATGTGCAGGTGCAGCAAGCCATTAGGAAGGCAAGTGGTATGCTGGCCTTCATTACAAGAGGATTTGAGTACAGGAGTAAAGAAGTCTTAGCCCAATTATATAGGGCCTTGGTGAGACCACACCCGGAGTACTGTGTACAATTTTGGTCTCCTTACCTAAGGAAGGATATACTTGCCATAGAGGGAGTGCAACGAAGGTTCACGAGATTGATTCCTGGGATGGCAGAAATGTTGTATGAGAAGAGATTGAGTAAACTAGGCCTGTATTCTCTTGAATTCAGAAGAATGAGGGGGATCTCAATGAAGCATACAAAATTATTACAGGGCTTGATAGGGTGGATACTGGGAGAATGTTTCCCTTGGCGGGGGAGTCTAGAACCAGGGGCCACAGCCTCAGGATAAAGGTAGGCCATTCAGGACTGAGATGAGGAGAAATTCCTTCACACAGAGGGTGGTGAATCTTTGGAATTCTCTACCCCAGAGGGCTGTGGAGGCTCAGTCATTGGGTATATTCAAAACAGAAGTCGATAGATTTCTGACAAGTAAGGGTATCAAGGGATATGGCGATAGGGCCGGTGAATGGAGTTGAGGCAGATGATCAGCCATGATCTCATTGAATGGTGGAGCAGGCTCGAAGGGCCGAATGGCCTACTCCTGCTCCTATTTCTTATGTTAAGTTTTCCTGTATCTCTATTACTTTTGTTCTGACTGGCTCGGGTAAAACTGGAAAAAACCACTCACTCACTGCACCAGCTCAAATCATTAACAGCAACCATTCTGTGTTTTACTTAAAAAATATATAAACCCATGTTGAAATAATGACAGGAGGAACTGCTCCTACCACAAAGCTTTTCATAAGCTGAAAAAGTAAAGAGGCACTGACTTATGGAAATAGTCTGTGATTTTACAAATGCTAGAGATCGGAAATAAAAAAACCATAAAACGTTGGAAATACACAGCAAGTCCATCAGCATTTGGTTCATATTTTCCAAAGAGACCTTTGCTTAGTTCTGACAAAGCATCTTCATCCAAAATAGCAACTGATCTTTTCCCCTTTCAGAGATTGTGTATTTCCAGCATTTTCTACTTCTATTTCCAACACCATTATACTGAAGGTGTCTCATCAAGAGGGTATGCATGCAAAATTACCTGTGTTGAGGATGGCAGCACATCAGATTAAGAGGCAAGTGTAAAGGGGAAAAGACAGATTGGGAAAATGGGCGTGAGAAGTGAGAGAAGTGCAGATTAAAGCGGGAGGGGGCAGAGCAACGTGGAGCGGGAGGGGGTGGAGCAAGAGGGGGGGCGGAGCAAGAGGGGGCGGAGCAACGTGGAGCGGGAGGGGGCGGAGCAATGTGGAGCTGGAGGGGGCGGAGCAACATGGAGAAAAAAAATAACTTTGAGAAAAGGCAAAAGGATAACAGGTGAAGAAGGTTTTATGTATGTGTAGAGACCTTGTATATTTTAGCAGTCGCACAGTGCTCGATTCATTAGTGCCTGCTGCATTTTATTTCTTTCCAAGCCACTTGAGATGACGGTAATATGAACATGCGATGCTCTAGTTGGCCTCAGATTCTGAATTAACTAACTAGAGTTGCAGAAATTCAAGTAGGAGGATGCATACAGTGAGAGTAGTAAATGATTTGATCTTTTAAAACTAAATATATTTACTGCTGTTAAGAGTAGAAGTCAGTCTCTACCATCAGTCTGTAACATGTTCCACCACTCACTTTTGCCTTTTTTTGGGTCAAAACCATCCAGCTTTTCATGTTTCAGTATTTCTCCGCCTCTTTCTCCACGCCAGAGATCTAAATGTTCCATTAGCCTTTGAAATACATGGAAGTTACAGTCATTCCCAGGTTGAATGATCCATAGGAGGGAGCTATTTATTTCTCCGAAGTGATGTCTTTCATGCTTAATTGATACATTAATACTGTTTGGAAGCGGAGGACAAAAGCTGCCTTTTGGAAACCAGATGGCTATTTCAGACCTTCCCAGTTTCAGCTATAAATTTGCACCGAACACAAGGTATTGGTTTATATACAAAGTTAGCTCGGCCCCTACATACTTGTATAGCGGGACAGTACCGTGGAATTTGTCATGTTACGATAGTCCCCTTAGTAACGTGCTTAACCCAAGTACATAATTACTCAATGTAAAGTTCACATTTTAACACAACTTTATTCTGCTGCTCTTCAGCTCTGCCTTCTCAAGAGCAGATGTGCTCCATCATAGCAACATAACTAATGACTGACGTCAATGCCCTCGACTTCCATTTCAGTGAGTTTGGAGCACTTTCCCAGCAGGACAGCCTATGGTTTTCTGCAGTACCCTTGCCACTATGCATTTATTTCAGCTCCTCCAATGCTCCACATGCTGGTTTTGTCTACTTCAGATCAATTCCTGCTGCTCTTTAACATCAGTTGCCAACAAGAGCAAATAATGCATTTTTGGCCAAACTGTAGAAAGTTAGGCAAAAGTACTTCAATTGCTCATTAATAAGCCTTTAACAAACGAATACTGGTTTGGTGCATTTGACTGATTTATTCTCTGAAGCAAATTTACAAGAGTGGGGAAAAGTTAGCACCAATTCCATTAATACTAACACAAAATTACCGCAGATTAATGCACCTAGCTTTCAGAGTGAATTACCGCAGATTAATGCACCTAGCTTTCAGAGTGAATTACCAATCAGTGGGGCTGATTTTGGAGCACGCAATAGGTGACATAAGAATTAGGAGCAGGAGTAGGCCATACGGCCCCTCGAGCCTGCTCCGCCATTCAATAAGATCATGGCTGATCATCGACTGCAACTCCACTTTCCCGCCCAATCTCCATATCCCTTGATTCCCCTAGAGTCCAAAAATCGATCGATCTCAGCCTTGAATATACTCCAAGACTCAGCATCCACAGCCCTTTGGGGGTAGTGACCAGGAGTGGAGCACGCCTGCCGCCTGCCCATTGTAATTGTTGTGGTGCCCGAACCATTTTGAGACCCAGATCACATTTACATGTAGAGTTCCTCTTGGCCCCAGAAAACAGTTAAAAATTAGTCTGGGCCATTTTTTGAGTAGACCTACAGAGGTTCCTTTCAGGACCGCTGGTTGGGCCACTCAACACCAGTACAAATAGGCGGAGCGTAGCTGGCGCATGCGCCTCCCATTGGTACCTCAAAATTGCAATCAGGGTTATGTGCGTCACTGGATCCAAATTTGCATATTAAAAAAGTAGACTCCTGCTTGAAAGGGCTGGGCGCACCGGTCGCCGGTCCCAGTGGAGAGCCAGCGTAAATGGGAATGGTAAGTCACCCAATGCCATTTTCAGATCTCTGCCACCTCATTTCTGCCAGGCAGAGGCAGTTAAAATTGGCTTCCATGTGTTTATTTTCAAGGTAGAAGTTAGGCGGTTTCAACAAATTAACGGTCGTGTCTGGAAAAAGGTCTCATTTAATGGATCAATTGAATGGAAATTTTATGCAGCAGCAGGAGGAAATGGCATAACTTTTTTTCACACCAGAAATGAAAAATGTAGACAAATCCCAGATGAATTCATTTTGACTTAGGAATCTGTAACAGTTAGAGGTCGGTAAAGCATATGTTATACAGGAACTCAAAAGAACTAAATTTCTTCAAAATATGAAATTAGTAAAAAGCAAACCATTTTAATTCAACCACCAAAATGATTACATAAACCTAGTTGTAGAATGTTATAGAAATCAAAAATTCTGTTGCCACTTATCCTCAATGGATATGGAGTATGCGTAACATACAAGAACACAATAATCCAGTATAAAGAGACTTGAAATCAAGTCAGTTCAATAGGGAACACCAATGTTTTCATGAGACCTACTGTTAAGTACACAACAAAATGAGCTCAATATTTTTATGAAAAGCAAACAGCAGCTCATGATATGGAGGTATCACAATTCAATGTTTCAAGGTGGACACCCTTCATGCCAATCCTTCTTGCCCAAAATCACTTTCTACAAAACGCAAGCTCAAGGGCAGGTTACAGCAACCATCCAGTGCAAGAATTATCCTGGGAGTATGATGGAAAATTTATAAACCAGTTTGAACAAAACACAAGGGGCAAGTGTTTTTTATTGCAAGTACTATGCCCTCTATCGACACAAGAAGTGCTATAAAAACACTCAGGAATCTTGACACCATCTATGACAAAGCAGTCTGCTTGGTCTGCACCCCATTCACCAGCTTAAACATCGCTCTCCACCATCGGCATACTGCGGCTGTAGGGTGCACCGTCTACAAGATGCACTGCAGCAAATCACCATGGCTTCTTCAGCAGCAAGCCCCAGACTTTCAATCAACACCTAGAAAGACAAGGGCAGCAGGTGCATGGCAATGTGATCATCTCCGAGTCACACCTCAATCTGACTTGGACATATATCGGCATAAGTTCATTGTCGCTGGGTCAAAATCCCGGATCTCCCTCCCCAACAGCATTGTGGGAATACCTTGACCACAAAGACGGCAGAGGTTCAAGAATAAGGCCCACTACCACCATCTCAAGAGCAACTAGGGATGGGCAATAAATGCCAGCCTTGCCAGCAACAGCCACATCCTGGAAAATATGAATAGAAAAGCTGATAGAGGATAGATGTCAGTAGAATATTTAGTAACCATCATCTATTTACAAAGCATGTTAAAGGGTAATGATCACTTGTAGCACAACTAATGGCATCTGTGTTTTGTGAGATTGGTCACGGCACTCAGCTACAAAACACAAAATTGCCCATGAAGTCTGGAATAGGTCTGTGACTCTATGGCAGATGATATGGCTAATGATTTCCTTGCCTCTACAGCAAAAGCCACAAACAAACTGAAGCTGCAGCCCATTAATTGTTTATCCACTAAGCAATGACAGGTTAAAACGGAAGGAGGCTTCTTCGGCGAAAGCAAAGAACCTTTACAGCAGTACTGGAAGCCTCTTCAGAGTGATCAGGTAATTATAATGCAGCACATCACGAGGACAAGAGGCTCACTGTGGAGATGAAAAGGATCATTAAGTTGCATTCATCACAAAAATGAATAACTCTTCCATTGGCTAAAGTCTGTTGTTAATGGTCATCAGAAAAGGTACCTCTGATCCAGTGTCAACAACGGACATCCAGTGCACTTCAACAAACCAGTAGTAAAGGTTTGAGTGAACAATAATGAGTCGGGGTCTCACCCAACAGGCAATAGTGAGGAACCATCTGCATGGAGGTTTAAGAACTGGTGGAATGTGCTGCATAGATGGAATTCTTTACCCGAGCCGGTTTAATGGCAGGACTGTGCACTGCATCACCTAGCTAATGGTAGGGCAGCAGGCATGGATGGTATTCATGCTGAATTCTTCAAAGCTGCTGTAGGTGGTGGAGCAACAATGATTTTTGAGAACAGTACTAGAAACCAATCTTCTAGGATTCTGTTTGACGCATGCATATGCTTGGTATTCCAGAGAACAAACTTGATTTCTATCGAAAAAGGAGGGGGATCCTAGTGAACCCAAACACTAGTGAGAAATATCAATATCACAATTCTCTTAAGATGGTTCTTTGGATTGTTGCACATATATAGGATGTTGTGGAAGCCCACAGAGTAATCAGAACAGAGGCTGGATTTAGCTGATGATGAAGTGCAGCGGAAGTGTTGACCATACAACATCACAGACCTTCCTAAGATTTCTTTCAATGACAATGCCTCATGCAAGCTTTATGAAGAAATTGGAAGCTATGAAAGCACATGGCCAATTGGGACGTGTCCCACCTGCAAGATCTGTGCAAGGGTAGATGAACTTGTCGCTCTTGAAAGTGGAGCGAGCAAAGATTGTCCACCGTCAGTCACCCAATTCAGTGTTTATCATCAATGTTGTACTGGATGTCATCAAGGGATGGACTTCAGCATTGGTTCTTCTGAAAGTATTGCAGTGCCCCTCATCACAGAGAATATTATGTTGTTGGTGGACTCACCGAGGAATCCAATGAGGCTATGATTCCAGTAAGCAGCCTCATTCAATGTGCGAACAGCTGCAACTCTTCCTTTTACGCCTAGGCTCTAGGCCATGACCTCAGCCTGGCTGAATCTGTCCTCGTGTATGCTTTACCCGCCATCTTAAACAATGAACCAATTGTAGGATATGATGGGTACCCTTCTCTCCACAGCCCATGCGAGAACCATGTCCAGACTCTGGATTTATTGCATAACTTAGGTCTACTGCTGCAACATAATTCCAAGTAGAGATCAATCTAAAACTGATACAACTGTGTTCTTAATCCTCAAGTCTTTGCTATAACCTTCGATTAGAGTTTCAAAATATATCCTAATTCAGAAATCTGTCAAGCTCCATTTTGAAAAATCAGCACTCTGCACCAGGTGGAACTTTATTCCACATGTTTGCAATTTTCAGAGAGAAAAAAAAAATCATGTATCGTCTTTATAATTTTCTGCACCTGGAATGACCAGAATATGGAGGTCGATTACTGGGATGAGGAAATCTAGTTAAAGCATACAAGTTCCAGAAAACTGGCCAGCAAAACATTCCTACAGCAATTTTACCCTGTAGCTACAACTAAAATTTAAGTTGACTGGCTAAATAGAATCTTCAATTTTATGTTTCGCCCACTGCTATTCAGTTCTTTTCCTTTACGATTCACCTAAGCATGGCCTCAAACCCTCAGACTTTCTCCTGTCAGAAGACAGGACACTGATTTATGGACTAGACCACAGTTGCCATCAATTACATGCTATTAGACACTGATGAGCAAGGCACATCTCAAGTTGACTATCTCCCTGTAGTGTGAGGCTCCATCTAGCAGCCAGGCCCAGAATTAGTAAAGCTTGTACAGTGTTAGTGCATCATTTAAATACTACTGAAGCCTCAAATTCAATATTAAAACTTTAGATTAGGAGCCCATCTAGTCTGGATCAAGCTGCTGGACCACACTAGTCTTTCTAAGTTTAAAATGAAGGCCACCTCGACACTACAGAAGAAAAGAAAGACTTGCATTTCTATAGCGCCTTTCACGACCAACGGGACATCTCAAAGCACTTTATAGCCAATGAAGTACTTTTTGAAGTGTAGTCACTGTTGTAATGTGGCTACGGTGGGTCTAATTTTTGAGCGAAGATATCTCAACACGATAGAGGATTTTGAGACAATGAAATAGCAGTACTGATGTGTTGGGATAGGTTCTAAATCATAGGCAGTAGAGGACATGGTTGTATAATGAACCTGGGACACTGAAGCACACTTACAGGCATTATTTCTGCGCTCCCCCCCCTCAAATGTCATTTTTGTCTGTGGTCTCAATCCTTTTATAGTAGAAAGACTGCCATTCTTCCTGATCTATCAGTTTTGATGCCATCAAATTTACCTCTTACCTCTTTTTGGCACTAAATCTTCACACATTTCGGCACTTTATCATTTTCTTGTCACTTCAAATTAACTACACTTCACAATACATGAAAAAGACTTAGAATCAGTTATTTTTGTCTAACTATTCTGGTTATTAATAACTTGGATTATCATTTTACTTGATATGTTTTGAGACCCATGAGACTTGCAAGAAAGCAAAATATACCACTGAGAAACAGTGATGCACAGATCACACCTCCCAACTGTCTTATGAACATTGTAAAATATATAATTTTCTCCGTTGGTTTTAATCATACTCAGGTATGTGGTTCTTTGCTGTCCAGACTAGATTTCAAACTTAAAATTGTGGGTTAGGGGTTGATATAGGCCGGGAAATCTCTCGGAACTGCTCCCGCTCTGCCAGTGTTACTTCGCCAAGAGAGAGACAGAAGCCTGGTGGATCAGGAGCAGCTCCAGGTGAACTTCCTGGCCATAGTTTTCTGGATAGAGCCATTGGGCAACAACCAATCCCTCCAATTTTTGGAAGCAGCACAATTTAGCACGGTTTGATTAGCCAGCAACAAGTATTCCCGTCTATCTCTGAACATCGCAATATTTAATAGCTCTGAATGCAAAAAAAAAACTTATTTCACAGTGAATTCATTGCAAGGTGGTCGACTTTGAATATTTCTGTAAGGGAAGCTCACCATACTGGAGTAAAGCTCTGGTAATGCTACTTAACTGCCTTTATATGCCAAACTGAAAGACCATGCAAGAATGTTCCATTCTACAAGTTAAACAGTAAAAGTAAATTTAATTCAATGTAATCTTTAAAGTGTGCTGAACAGTAATAATTTTCTTCCCACATTGAAATTAAACTGTATGATTGACAGATGCATGTTCTCAATATGGTGAAAGAGTGCATTTACATGCCCATTATGGCTTCATTATACTGTTGGAATCAGAAGGGGTTCTCTACAGACGAAAAGGTCTTAAAGACCGGCTTACTGTATTAGCTGGGTATTATGTTAACCCAATATAGTTGTCTTAACATTCTTCAAGTGTATCAGTTTTAATAAGACAGATTTAGGAGGTAATTACCACACGCCCCCACAGACATTCTGGTCACACTCCTACCTTTCTGAATATGGGTCGGAGGCTACTGGAGCTACGATCAGTTTTACAGACCCAAACCCATACCCGATTGATCTGCTGCTAGCAGGACAAGGCACTTCACCGGGGATTTATCTGGCACTGCTAACCATCAAATACAGAGTAGAATAAGGCAAGGCACAGAAATGTTTTTGTACCAAGGCACTCATCTTTTTAATGAGGAAATAATGAATGACGACAGTGCTTGCACAATTCCTGTTCTTAGCTGTGGTGAAACAGCAGCCCCCCATAACAAATATATGACAAAGCATGTGTAGAGGTATCATTATTTTTTGAGTCATACACGGGCTATGCCTGTACCTGAGAAAGCACAAAGAGGCACGGTTCCACCTTCTTGCAGGTCTAGTCCACTCACCATCATCAGAAACCTACCCCAACCCCTCGCAACTGAAAGAGGAGGTTACAACGGCCCACTGTCCACCAAAACATCCACGGGGATAACACATGATGCAAGCTTACTGCCCTATGACCCACTGCTCCTGCTCAACTTAAGCCCTCTGCCAGGGAATCTCCTCAGCCCTGTCAATGTGTAAAGCTAGCCCAATGCAAGACCCTTACCACATGTATCTGCAATCATCATGTACTTTGTAACATACCAGGACCAAATCAATCAAGAAAATTATGCACAACTCAAAAATCTGAAGAGAAAAATAAACTCACAATGACAACTAAACTACTGTACCACCATAATGTACCAAAACAGCCTTTCTCTAACTCCTCTGTGCAAGTTCGAAAATACGGTTCTCTACAAAAGGACAACATTACTGACCGAGATATGAATCCTTTGATATTAGCAATTTATACTACGTCACCAAGAGGCAGGAAACAAAATATTCAATGTTGTCTTTGTACTCTACATACGTTCAATAATTCATTGGGGTAGATTTTTGTCTTTACCAGCTGGGTGGTAATCTGGCAGGGCAGATCACTTCCCCCTTTATAAAACCCGCCTGATTATTAATCCATTCAAATTAATGGAATGATAATCAGAGAAGAGAGGGAAAGTGGAGGAAGTTACCTTCTCACAACCATCAGTCTCCTCTGTCTGCTGTGCAGTCTGGCCCTTCCAACCAACATAAAAACACAAATGTTGGAAATTCATAGGCAAATACGAAGAAAGAAAATTGCTGGTCTTTTCAATTACCTTCTTTTGCAAGTTGCAATTAGTATGGTAATTTCACACCACTGACTTTCTTATTTCCCTGTTCTGATACTTACAAATCACAATAGCTGAGACAGATTCACAGTTATCCGATTAACAACACCTCTGTTTTTAGAAAGGACATTTTATTTTGTTCCCTCCTCGTCTCCATTGGAGTGCCAGTACCACAGGTAGCAGAAGTTCCAAATGCTCTGTTAATGTTACTTGGAGATGTGCAAGAGCGACTTGCCCTGCTTTGCCATTTAATCTTTTGCCCTTCCTTCCAGTATGGCACTCACTCACCTCACTATGTTGGGAATAATGAGTGGGACTCCAAATTCTACCTTTCTGTGGTATAGCACATTGGTGGTGCAAGTACTGCACAGTATTGTAATAACTGATATTGGTTTAAAATAATAGCACTTTGATGAAATTATGCTTGTCTTTTCCACTGGTTCAGCAGAGTATGGCAATGAGTAGCTACAGATCCCAGTTACCATTTCCATTTCCTACTGAATTGGCTGGTCCCAGCAATGGTAGAGGCACTATGATTGGTCTTAAGTATTCCTGGGTTATGGAAGGCAAAATCAGCCAGGTCATGCTTCCGATTGCAATTTGCTGGAGGTTCGCCTGCACAGACTTCAGACAAAGATAGGGTTGGGCTCAGCTGTAAAGCTTTAGATGGTAAAATGGCCTGCTGACAAATTATCCACACTCACATTTAGAATTGACACTTGGGAAAAGTGCCATACAGCAGCTCAGCAAGGACACGATTTTGCAGTCGAAATAAAGGTGAGGCCCTCAGCGCTCACCGTTATTGAGGAGTAAATCGAACAGCAACTTCTGGCGTCCGCACATGCCCAGTTAAATGCGGAAATCAGGAGGTTGCTGTCAGAGTTGTCCTGCTCCTCCAGAAGCTGTGCTACACCTGTATCTCGCAAAGAAACTCGGCATTGAAATACATGAAGGGCGTGAAGTTGTGGTATTTAACCACGAAAGAGACGAGAAAATGTTAGTGTTTGTCCATTCAAGTGCAAGTGAATTTTTAATGGCGTGTGAAGTCTTAATTACTGCCAAACAACCTCTTTGGCACTGAAAATTAACTTTTACAAGTGTGGAGTCTCATTCCTTAAGATTTGAATTATTGGTGGAGATTTTAAAAATGTTATTTTGTTTGCTTTTTCTGTCTCTTTTGATCTCTCTCAATCCAATCCAACCCGCTGTTAACCCGCCTCCAAACTATCTTCCCGGGTGGCGGGAAGAGGATTATAGGCACTTAACTGCTTATTAACAGGCAGTTAAGAGGCTTTTCCCAATTTTGACAGGTCTACTGCAGGCTTCCCGACGTCCAGACACCACGCCAGGGTTAGTGTGGCGTGCTGTGGGTCTACTGTAATGTTTCTTCATTGATGACAGCTGCAGAAGTGGTGTGAAGGATCCAATGGTACACTGGTGAGTTTCAGAGGTAAGAAAATGTTGGGAAAATAATTTTTAATGTTTTTAGACTTTTCTGCAGGTAACAAGTTTTGAAGTCTTTGTGTAGTCCAACCTCATTGGGAGAACCTCTCTCACCAGTGACAGATCACTTCTGTAACCTCACCTGCAGCTGCCATCTGTTCTAGCCTAAGGAGGGAGTCACTGGAGAGCCTGAGTGCAAGGACTCACCTTTGTACAGTGATTGTCAGTGTTTGCAGCACCTCAATGCTGTCAAACACTGAAAAATCACTCGTCAAAAAAATTGTGCATGGCCCCTTTAAGAAAACCAGCAGATGACACATCAACTGACACCGGCTTTCTCATAATTGGCCGGCAAGCCTGCAGGGCGGGCTTAACAAGGCCAATTCACGCAAAATAGCGTCTGTGCATCGGACGTCGTTGGGGGCAGGATCGGAACCCGGAAGGAAGCTGTCCCGCCCCTAGGCCGCACCGAAAGGTAAAATCCAGCCCTGTGTGTCTCAGTAAGGATTCTTCAATCTAATTGGTTAAGGAGACACACCGTTGCTTGACCTGTTCACACAGGTCACAGATCCCCTGTAGAGGGCACCGTGCTGTTCTGGCTCACTAGTAACCAGAGGTTCCAGTGCAAAAGCCCACAGAAAGTCTGTGGGCAAGTGCATGTGTAATGAAAGGCTAGTGCCTTTTGTTTGTTGCTGACTGCAAAATCTGGGCCAATATGTTCACGGAAGAAGAAATTTGGTCGGAAGGGGAGAGAGAGAAAGAAAGGCTGTCCTGCAACATCCTTAGCTGAAACTCAACCACCAAAAGTCGACTTGCAAAAATCTTTTAAAATATGACAATTTTTTAAATATTTGTCTTTAATTTAGTTAAACTTAGTCGAGTTCCAAAATGTTAATACATCTACCAATAAAAAGACAGCAACTGCTATTGCGTAAATTTGTAACTAAATTTAACTTCATACAAAAGAGAAGTATTTTTTTATTTAAAAAAGAACACAGCACAAAAAATGTGCTTTGAAAAACCAGAAGAAGGTTAAGACAAATTCTGGTGTGAGCAATAGCCCACCAGGTGCCCATCATCCAAAATTCCTCCCTGGCTTTTAGAATAGCAACTGCGTTTCTGCGTTTAACTGTAGTTGAGCTTGTTGAAAAGCCAATTAAGAACATTTCATGCTAAATGTTTTGAATTTACAACGGAACATGGGTACACAGTATCCGATAGCATCAGTGATGCACATACACAGGATCAGCAGGGTACTAACCAGGCTATCAAAATGTCTTAAATCTACTGACACAGTGTGACTCTTTTAACTTTCCAGTGAAAATGGACAGTCAAATTCAGAACTTACAAAAGATGCCAGAGCAACAGATGTATTTATAGACCGATACATTAAAGGGTCACTTTATGAAGTGACCACAGGAGTGTAACAGTAAATACACTACTGCAGTTAGTGGTTGAAGCAGAGATTGTTAACTTTTTAAGAATAGGTTAAATCGGAGGTTGTAGGAAAGGATAAAGGGATATTTGAACAGGGCAGGCACGTAGGATTAGGGTAAATTTTCACGTGGTGGCAAGACACGAACAACGACTAGTTGGGCTAAACGAGCCGGTTTCCGTGTCGTAATTTCCACGTAATTCAACGTCAAAAATAGCTGTTCAGCGTGGTAGTGTACTGTTGCACAGATGGGATTTTTGTTTTAATGCTTCAATTATGTAATTGTGCTTATAAAAATGTGTATGCAAAAATATTAAGTTGTGAGCTTTAAAAGAATATTCTTGAGCTCACACGGTTCTCCATATAGCATCTGTGCAGCTACACTGAAGCACAGATCAGTGACAGGCCATGCAGAATAATGACCTGCAACTTACACTGTCAGCTAGTAACCTGCAAAATTTATATTTTCTTTCATATTGTTGTGTAATGGTTCCACATGACAGCATAAGATTTTAGAAAAAAAAAGGCAAAGCAAAACTGTGATTATTCTTCCTTTTACACTGAATTATTTGCACTGCATGTTCCATTCAAATACAATAATGCATTTTTTGCCACTTAGGGCAAAATAATTAATATTTTTCCAGATGTCACGAATATGCACCCAAGCTTTTAAAAACCATCACCAATCTCAGAAGCACAATTCAATAAATATATACTTTCCACATAATACCGTATAAAACTTCCAGCATTAGCACATGATGCCTCTTGAAGCATGTAATGGAGTTTGCTTCTCATGGTTTAAAAAAAAATTAACAACCTGTTCCTGGAGTCAGGGAATATTTATATTGGCACAGAAAATGCTGGAAATACTCAGGAGGTCAGGCAGCATCGAGAGAGGGAGAGAGGGAGAGCCTTCGTCAGAACTGAAAGGCCAACAACCCAAAATGTTAACTGTCTCTCTCTCTCTCCACAGATGCTACCTGACCTGCTGTGTATTTCCAGCATTTTCTGCTTTTATTTCAGATTTCCAGCATCCGCAGTATTTTGCCTTTTGTTTGAATATTTATATTAGAGCTGGCGATAAGACTAAAAATGGACAGCAAGGACTGTTGCTGCAAACAATAATTTTACACGAGCTGCAATGTTTAAAATGCAAAAGCCATAAGGGTAGCCTTCGAGGGACAAGCAGTGCATTGTCTTCCAGTGCATTGGGTTTCCCACACTTTCAGCTAAGCCAATCAGAATGAAAAGCACTGGAACCATGCGCGATGCACATCAGCATTAGCGTGCTTTTGCAGATCTCAGTTTATAAGTTAGAAGCTTAGCAAGTGGCACAGCAGCATTATTGCAGGGATAATATGATTGGCTATTCATTCCGTTAAAAGAACAGTCAAGCTCCTACGAGTCCAAAAGAGTAAGCTAGAGTGCTGTCGCATAACCAGTATTTGCTTATATTTAAACACACAGATAGGCAATGATATTCTTTTATAATTTACACATTAATTCTCTTTGTAGTACATTCGGGGTCTTAAAAAATAAGAAAATCACATGATAGCACAGTATTACATGGAGCTTGGTGCTGCAGTTAATTAGAGTTCGAATGATAAATACATTGTCACACTGACTCAACCAATACAACTTGCTTAACACTGAATGCACAGATGGCAATACACCAGTAGTTATTCTCAATGGAGCAATCTTGCTATTCTAGTAAACGCGCTATAAACAAAACAACATCCCAGAACACTTCAGTTGATACATGCAGTCAAGCTTTATTGCTATATAACTTGAAAATAGATGTTTGAGCTGTACAGCCATAAAGTCTCAATAGTTTACCACTGTGGCATATGTCAATAGCAGCCCAGAAGCTCAAGTGTGAAAAATGATCTTAAAATCAAAGCAGTCTTAATGGAAGGAAAACATTGCAACTCTCCACATTATTAAACCTTTCAGGATTTTTTTCCCCTATGGTGTAAAATACATCTTTAACACCCCTGGAGGGAACCTTTTGTACAGTCATTGACTGTACCAGAGATAGATGTTTTTAATGCTACTTCATTCAGTTCAGTCAGTATTCATCTCTTTATTTACTCAGTACAAGGAATAAAATGAATTACTTCTTTCTATGGCAGTAAGAACTGCAAAGCGCAACATGTCCAGTTTATTAGTTAATTTTTCCAATGCTAACTATCAATTTAAAGCTTGGTCAGTATGAAGTATGCAAGCCACAGGGGTGAATTAAAAAAATAGGGGCACGATGAATGGGACCCAATTCTTTTTATAGCATAGGTTAGAACCCTTCCCTCCACACACTCCAAATCACAGAATTCTCTCCATGCTTCCCATCAACTTATCATAGGTGGTTGTGTTATTCTATTTTAGTAGCTGTCTGTACAAGATTAAGACAGATGTGAATCTTTCCCTACTTAAAAGTTTGTTTTCTTTAAAATGTTCTTGTTACACCCCAATTATACAGAAATTGTTAAACAGTCTCTTCTTCCAGAGAGGAACAGAAGTTGGAGCAGCCTTTTAACAATGAAATGAAAAACACTGTTTTCAGGTTTTCAGTGCACACAAATACAATGTGACACTTTGGTGATCCAGCAATGATTCATCTAGTTGCAATCCTGTGAAAAAGTATTAAGAGTGAAAGGATAAAATCAAAAATAAACTCTGTTTCTAGTGGGGGAGGGGAGAGGGAGTAGAGAAAATTATTTAAAACTAATAGAAAAAAAGACATTCCTAACTGCTCTGAAGTGTGATCAAATCTTTGTTTCTAAAAAGCTCAACTCTAAATTGTCTTTTCCTGGAACAGTAATCCTGCAACCTTCACTTCAGTATGTCTATACTATATGAACATAACACTGTGTAGCTTTGCATGTAACACCTCCATACTAATGGAGACACTGAGCTACATACAATGTGTACACTGTAACCCAAATGAAATGTATATGTCATATCACTACACAGGAGTTTGTTTGCAGCTTTGATCTTCTTTTGATCATATCAATCACACAGCCACTCCATTTTAGCTTCTTTCACTCTGTCTCTCTAGAGATTTAGATGTCACGGCTCTATACGGATCTGACAAATCAGTTTTCATTCTGATAAATCTCTTTTGCACAAAGGAATGGAACTTGTGCATTAATCTGACCGCAGCCCAGTCTAAAAGGGTAGAAGAAGGCTTTTGACCTTTGATTTTATCAGATTAAACAGCTTACTTAACATTATTAAGGAACTATAACAGAAATGCATTTAACAGCTTAGTCTCTAAGCCATCTTTCTAGTTTCTTGCAATCGTTTGCACTGACAGCTAACCTAGATTCCGTCTCTCGTCTTCTCAACTGAACCTCAAGGGAAGGCAAAATATATTTTACATTGCACTTTGCCTAAAGGGCTTTCAGTAAAATTTAATTTTCTTACTGCATTGATTTTTCCATTATAACTTGTAACAACCTAGCAATATCTCACAAGAATCCAGAGCGTTGGAAAAAAATATTTGATTGATTTTGCAGAGCTGTATTAAAGCTATGTGAGGATTTTATTCATTTTCTTTCCACAAGGCTCTGTTGTCCTATTATAAGCAGAAAGAGCAAGCTCCTTTTGCAAGTCAATGTGCCGACAGTTACCATTTGATTTTTTTTTTTGAGTGCGCGGAGTCCCATGAAATACACCAGCCAAGTACTGACTCAGAGTGACTTAAAGGAGGAGACCTCTACACATACCATAGCTTTTCTGAGCAGTTTGATGTTTGCTGAAGTTCTGTGACTTGCAGTCTAATGAAAATGAATGACTTCCAATCTACTGGGAGTGAACCACTTAGTCATTCCTACCTGAGTACAGCAAACTGCACAGAGGTACAAGGTCACAAGCCCCTGTCACAATTATTCTGTTTAATGAGGTATCAGAAGCACTGAACTAGTTCAAAAGTCTATAGAGAGAGGTAGCCGAGTGATGAAATAGGACTTGGAAATAGGGAAAATATCCAACAGATTATATCCAACCTACACCATTTTCTCTTTAATAAATTTGTTTGAAAAATTGAACACAAAAATAAAATTATACTGAATTAAAATTAAAAAGTTATTTATACCTCAATGCTGAACAACTAAATCCCCTCTCCCAAATCAAAGATTTCAAAACATTTTTAATTTGGGGAATTTTACATTAAAAAAAATATTTACAGAATGTCACTTAGTTCTCTGGGTCCCTACTTTATACGTAAAGGCACACTTATCCGCACATAAATACATAAGTATGTGCACATATTTGTGTTAGGTGCCATTTTTAAATCAAACTCAACCAGACATTAATTTTTGAATGAACTTATTACAAACTTAGCTCCTTTTCATGTTTTTTCCCTGAAAAGATGCTCTTTATTATCTCGTGTGGGGTTGATCAGAACTATCACAGATCATCCTCGTGTATCACATACCATAGAGAATAAAACCTGTCCTACACAATGTGATCCTTGTTGAGGTTGATGAGGAAATCTTTACACCGCGATGTTGGTAATTAACATTCTATGGACCATAATGGTTAATACCTAACAATGTCCTATTACTACGACTAGCCTGACACACTTCGTGTATTTGGGGCAAATGTGTGTTAGTTTGTGATGTATACCACTAGAGGTTACAGAATGTCTCGTGTCCATCAGCCAGTATTGGTTTATTCATAGAATTTGCACTTGCCTAATTAATTTATGGAAGCAATTAAAATGAATGCCTTGTGTGAAGTACGACGGTTATGCAGTTTTCATTCATGCTTATTTTATCTGAGATTATGCAGTAAACCATTGCAATCTAACCCTCGAGTGCCACCAGACACCTGAACACAATCAGTGTTGGTAGAAATACGCACGGATCGACTTGCATATAACGCTGGGTTGTGTGTGTGTAAGTAACCGGACTTTTTTTGAACGTTTCTATTAATACAACAAACAAAAACATGTCGAAATGCAACGAGAGGGGCTCAAAACAGCTGGACTCGGTGAGAAACCGAGCCCCCTTGTCCACGGTTGGCAAAGAGACCTCAGCGAAGGCAGCTGCAACTGGGAGAGGGAAGTGAGTGACAAGCCTTGGAAAGATGAATCGACTCATCCCAGCCCGAGAGAGCAGCCAGCACAGCCCAGCAGCATCTCTTCATCCCATCTCCCAGTCACTGCTGGCTGTGGAGACGCTGCATTCACATCCAGAGGGAGCCCCCCCCCCTCTCTCTCAGCGACATCATCACCACATTAATCAACAGTAACTTTAAATAAAGGCAAAGTTTGCGGATTTAAAAAATAAACATCATTGCCACTTTAAAATCCACAGCGAACTTTGTTCATTCAGATAACGAATCAGTATCACTTCTCATGGCCAGTTAAGTTTTTTTTTTAAATAAAAAAATTGTAAGATAATTCAAACAAAATGAACCAAGTCTTGAGTTGTGTTTCTCTGTTGGCGGGTCATTTCTGACAGCTTTCTGGACGCGGTCGCTTAACGGTCCAGGCGGACCTGTTACTTCAAACTCAACCCTCCTCCTCCCTCTCCAGGCTGCCTGACCACTTTCATAAATCAAATTTAAAAAAAACATTGGAGCATTAAAAACCAAAAAAAAACAACCAAACCAATCCAGCAAATCCTCAATTAAAAGCAACGCCAGCTTCACCAATAAACTTCTTGCAGACTGTCCAACTAGATTAAGAGGCTAACTTTTTCTTGGCAATTTCTTCACAAAAAAAAACCAAACGCCAACAATCTCACAAGCAGTCCCGGGCTGAATTCGAATAATAGTCAGTCTTGAAAGGAGGGAGAAAACACAGATTTAAACCGACACTTGGAAGAGATGTCGCGCCATATACTGAATAGCCACTCTTGTCCCGCAAGATTCAGAGACACACACACAGACACAAATCCAAACAAGCTTCTTTTAAAAAAAACAAAATCAGTTCACCGCCAATGCAACAAGCCCGCCGCCGAGTTTCTGGGAAGCATGAGAAAGCACAGCACTTACTGTCCTGAGTCAATAATATCGCCCCGCTTGGAAGAATAAAACCCCACACAAGGATTTCTTTTTCTCTCTCTCTTCCTTCAGTCAGAAAATAAGGAGTCTTTTCAATTCCGAACGCAGGCCTCGTTCGAGCTGCAAGCAAAACAAAACAAAATAACACGTCAGTCTTCTCTCTGTGTCGGAAGTATTTAAAATTAGCAATTGGGGAAAAATGAAGCGAAGAATTAAGATGTGTAAAAAAAAATGTTTTTTTTTGGTTGGCGGACAGCTGTGCGTCAGCCCGGAGCTTGTACCTGCGCGTCTGTATGGGGCGCGCTTTCCTCGGACCCTCACACACAGTCCACAGAGAGATGGGAGGTGGCAGAGAGAGAGAGAGAAACAGCCCGACACCGTGCAACTCATTAACTGACTGAGAGAGAGAGAGTGTGAGTGTGTCTGTGTTGCCGCTGCTCCTCTCAAACTCAGCAACACGGCATCAGGAGAAAGTGGGTATGGGCGAGAGCCGCTGCTCCCATTAAACACACACACTCTCCTGTCTGTACCTGCATTTCTTGAGCGAGCCGCTTGATGGCTTCCATTGAAAGGGACGATCACAAAACAAAATCTTCACATCGCCTCCTCGCCGTCCACTGCTGGTTAAATTGACAAACTCCAACACCTTAACCCCACCCGCCATACACATTTAAAAAAAAATTAAGTCCAAGACTTTTCAAAAAGTTTGAGTACAGCAGGTCTTTTAGGTGAGGGGTTACGAGCAAAGGTAGTGGAACATTACTTGAAAGGGTTCAAGGGCAGGGCAGATTGTAATTGTGGATAATTGTGGTCCGAGGACCCCAGCTATTCACAATATATATTAATGATCTAGACGAGGGAACTAGATGTAATATCTCCAAGTTTGCAGACGACACAAAGCTGGGTGGGCGTGTGTGCTGTGAGGAGGATGCCGAAAAACTCCAGTATGATTTGGACAGGTTGGGTGATTGGGCAGAATCATGGCAGATGTATTATACTGTGGATAAATGCGAGGTTATCCACTTTGGTGTCAAAAACGGGAAGGCAAATTATTCTCTGAATGGCAATAGATTGGGAGAAGGGGAAGTGCAACGAGACCTGGGTGTCTTTGTGCATCAGTCGCTGAAGGTAAGCATGCAGGTGCAGCAGGCGGTTAAGAAGGCAAATGGTATGTTGGCCTTCGTAGCGAGAGGGTCTGAATACAGGAACAAGGATGTCTTGCTGCAGTTGTACAGGGCCTTGGTGAGACCACACCTTGAGTATTGTGTGCAGTTTTGGTCACCTTATCTGAGGAAGGATGTTCTTGCCATGGAGGGAGTGCAGCGAAGATTCACCAGGCTGATACCTGGGATGGCAGGAATGACGTACGAGGAGAGATTGGGTCGATTGGGCTTATACTCGCTGGAGTTTAGAAGAATGAGAGGGGATCTCATTGAAACTTATGAAATTCTGACAGGACTGGACAGACTAGATGCAGGAAGGATGTTCCTGATGGTCGGGGAGTCCAGAACCAGGGGTCACAGTCTAAGGATAAGAGGTAAGCCATTGAGGACAGAAATGAGGAGGAATTTCTTCACCCAGAGAGTGGTGAACCTATGGAATTCTCTGCCACAGAAGGCAGTAGAGGCCAACTCATTAAATATATTCAAGAAGGAGTTGGATATATTTCTTAAGGCTAAAGGGATCAAGGGATATGGGGAGAAAGCAGGGACAGGGTTCTGAATTTGGATGATCAGCCATGATCGCATTGAATGGCGGAGCAGGCTCGAGGGGCCGAATGGCCTACTCCTGCTCCTATCTTCTATGTTTCTATGTTTCTAAGACACCAGATCCTCACCAACCCCCATTGAATTTCACAGCAAAGTTGGCAGAAATGGTCAATATTGTTCTATCCTGGTATATAGTTGAGAAAAGGGGATAATTGTAAGGGTTTTGTGTGGCACGCCTGAGGCTCTGTGCGTAGCCTGGGTGCTAGTGCGAGGTTAGGCCTTGTTGCCTGTTCTGGTCTCCAGCCAGCCTGGTAGCACTAGACACCTGTGAGTGGTTCGACCCACTCGCCCTTACGGTTCTGACACTGGACTTAGATGCGAGAGCAATAACGCAGAGAAAACTCAGGTAGACCCGGTTGAATGGTGCGAAATGGAAAATCTTTATTGCATATTATTCAAGATTACGAAATACATGTCATAAGCACAGATTAATGACAGTACAATCTTACACGCAGTTATGTAACTAATTTTAGGGAAACGAGGAGCGCACGACACATCGAAAAAGGGGGCACACATTACAATTATCCTTAAAACTTAAACCCTCCCCTATCAATACCTGACCTAAACTAGATTTGTAGGATCGAGACTCATGCTCACCACTCGTGATAACTCGGAGAAATTCCGAAAACTCTGCTCGGATGTTTTTACCGCAGCACCTGACCACCCACGTGTTGATCAGGGGTCTCTGTACCCCACTTGTTTACTCGTTTCTGCTCCGGCTAGCAGGCTGGACCGTCTGCTGTCATGAAGATCTGTGTTGTCCTCGGAGTTCCGACACGACTCAAAAAATAGTCTTCTGTGCCCTCGCCCCGATGCGATAAAATTCGAAGAATGGTCTTCCTGTGCCCTCACGCCAGTTTGTAAAACTCAAAGAATAGTCTTCCTGGGCAAGGAAAGTGTTTATTCGACCTTCAGGCGCGGTCGGGGCTTACTGACCGTGGCGATACGTATGGTCGTCTTCTTCTCTTCTCATCTCATCTCATCTCATCTCATCTCATCTCGGGCCTTCGGTTCCAACACCGTTTACCGACTTCTCGGGATGGTGTGCCCGTTTCAAGGCTTCACAGCCCAGTTCCACACAGATCTTCGCGGCAAGCCACGAGGTTGATCCTGGCGGATCAGAAAGTTCAAAAGTCTTCTAGCAAGTCGAGCAGCAAGAGTCAGGATCCAAGAGTCAAGAGAGAGATGGACGGTTGTACCTTACAGTTATAGTGCTGTAATTCCTCTATTCCCGCCCAATCTTAATGTCTTTTCTTTTGTCAGAGTTTTGGCGCTCAAACTTCTTGTATAGGGTGATCTCCGTTTTAATGGGTTTCGGTGATACTTGTAACTGCCTGAGTACCCGTTAATACTTCTCCCATTGTGTAACCGGCCAGTATTCTCCCTGGAGGGGTTTTGGGGCTTCCAAATGTTTCTGTAACTACCCGCAAACGGCTCTCTCATCGTAGAGTCGTGGGGATTTTGCATATTAATGTCTTTGGATGGGTTCTTGATCGCTTGGTACAATAGCCCTTATTCGCACCTGGGAGACCGATTCCAGTATTTATGTGTAAAATGCAAACCCATTATGTCTTGTGATTTATCTCAAATGTGCTGAGTCTTGTCCGATCTCGCACAAATGTTTATTGGAACGCCATCTTGTCTGCTTATCGAAAAGTCTAGAACGTTCTGCCACGAGGCGTGGCGGCCATTTTACAGGCTGCTTGTGTCCACTTTGAAAACCTGACAGCATTCTGCTGAAATAAAGCTGTTTGTACGAAACTATGTGTCTCCTCCTTATTTATAAAATCGCGATAATATTGCGAATTCTACATAATGCAGTGATATGAATTCATGGTTTGCCATAAAGTACAATTTATGCGGTGATTAGACACAAGTACAATCAAGAACAGTGTATCCAACCAGACCTAATTACCGCCACATCTCCTCAGTGATCGTGGGCCAGATTTCACTGGAGCGGGGCATCTCACGACACGCCCCATTAGTTAGTCTTGTTGGTGCATGTTTAGGTTTTTAAAAAATGTTGCCCTCAAAGTTGCTGGAAGGGTGAGCTGGTAACGGTGCAGCTAGGGCAACTGGGCCTCCGGGACTTCTTTGGATGGACCAGTAAGGGTGACACTGGGTTGCCCCAGGGCCACCAAACAAAAATCAGCATAACAATTGTCCCTTTTAGGGCACCACGGATATAGGAAAGAAACATATGGTCCAATCAAACTAAAAGAAGCTCAACGTAAGCAACAACGTTCCAATAAAAGCAAAGGCAACCTTCCCAACTAAATCAGAATTTTGTCATCAGTGTCAAGTCACTCTATAACCTGCGGGGCCCACCAGTCGCGGAAGGCATCAAGCCACTGCGTGCTCCCTCTTCAGGGCCATCCAGGCACGAAAAACATCACGGAAGAGAGGCAGGCAGCCAGAGCAACCCCTCCGGGCCCCACCCATCCTGGACCTACAAATTTCTGTTTTAGGCAGGAGCAGACACACGAGAAGATACTCCAAGTGCAGAAAAATAAATAAACAGAGGGGAAGAAAGATTGGATTAAGAGAGAGAGAAAAAAAAGATAGAAAGGAAAAGTAAGGGAAAAAATTTAAAATTTGGCATTTTTAGAATCTCCTAAAACAATTCACAACCTGAAGGAATGAGACTTCACACTTATGATTAGTTACCTTCTGGGCAAGGGAGGTTGATTGGCAGTCATTAACAATTATCCTGTTGTTATAGGGTACTTACTCTGTTAATTACAAGACTTAAATTTCTGTGGCGCTTTTAATGGGCAATTAATGTGCAAAAGTAGCAACTTCATGAAAAGCTGAACTTTCGCAAAGCTAACGCTAGAACAGCCCAAATCAGACAGCAGCTTGTAGTGATTCGCAATTCACAGGATATCTGATAAGTACATAAGAACATAAGAAATAGGAGCAGGAGTAGACCCCTCAAGCCTGCTCCGCAAGTCAATAAGATCATGGCTGATCTTCTACCTCATCTCCACTTTCCTGCACTATCCCCATATCCCTTGATTCCCTTAATATCCAAAAATGTATCGATCTCTGTCTTGAATATCCTCAATGACTCAGCATTCACAGCCCTCTGGGGTAGAGAATTCCAAAGATTCACCACCTTCTGGGTGAAGAAATTTCTCCTCATCTCAGTCCTAAATGGCCGACCCCTTATTCTGAGACTATGACCCCTGGTTCTAGACTTCCCAGCCAGGGGAAATATCCTCCCTGCATCTACCCTGTCAAGCCCTGTAAGAATTTTGTATGTTTCATGACATCATCTCTCATTCTTCTGAACTCTAGGGAATATCAGCCTAGTCTACTCAATCTCTCCTCAAAGGACAATCCCCCCATCCCAAGAATCAGTCTGGTGAACCTCCGTTGCACTCCCTCTATGGCAAGTATATCCTTCCTTAGGTAAGGAGACCAAAACTGTACACAATACTCCAGGTGTGGTCTCACCAGGGCCCTACATAATTGGAGTAAGAAGTCTTTACTCTTATACTCAAATCCTCTTGTAATAAAGGCCAACATACCATTTGCTTTCCTAATTGCTTGCTGTACCTGCATGTTAACTTTCAGTGATTTGTGTACAAGGACACCCAGGTCCCTCTGAACACTAATGCTTCCCAATCTCTCACCATTTAAAAAATACTCTGCGTTTCTACCAAAGTGGATAACTTCACATTTCTCCACATTATATTCCATTTGCCATGTTTTTGCCCACTTAGCCTGTCTATATCCCCTTGAAGCCTCCTTGCATCCTCCTCACAATGTACATTCCCACCCAGCTTTGTATCATCAGCAAACTTGGATAAATTACATTTGGTCCCCTCATCCAAATTATTGATATTGATTGTGAATAGCTGACGCCCAAGCACTGATCCTTGCAGTACCCCACTAGTTACAGCCTGCCAACCTGAAAATGACCCGTTTATTCCCACTCTGTTTTCTGTCCATTAATCAATCCTCAATCCATCCCATGAGCCCTAATTTTGTTTAATAACCTCTTGTGTGGCACCTGATTGAATGCTTTCTGAAAATCCAAATAATCATATATTCTGCTAGTTACAATGTCAAAAAACTGTAACAGATTAGTCAAACATAATTTCCCTTTCATAAATCCGTGTTGACTCTGCCCAATCCTATTATTTTTTTCTAAGTGCCCTGTTACCATGTCCTTAATAATATATTCTAGCATTTTCCCTACTACTGATGTCAGGCTAACTGGTCTGTAGTTCCCAGTTTTCTCGCTCCCTCATTTCTGAAATTATGGGGTTACATTTGCTACCTTCCAATCCGTGGGAACCGTTTTAGAATCTATGGAATTTTGGAAAATGACAACCAATGCATCCACTATCTCTATAGCCACTTCTTCCAAAACCATAAGATGTAGGCCATCAGGTCCAGGGGATTTAGCAGCTTTCAGTCCCATTAATTTCTCCAGTACTATTTTTTACTAATACTAATTTCTTTCAGTTCCTCATTTTCACTAGAGCCTTGGTTCTCCACTATTTCTGGAAAGTTTTTTGTGTCTTCTTCCGTGAAGACAGACACAAAGTATTTGTTTAATTTCACTGCCATTTCCTTATTCCCCATTATAATTTCTCCTGTCTCAGCCTGTAAGGGACCCACGATTACTTTCGCTAATCTTTTCCTTTTTACATACCTATCGAAGCTTTTACAGTCTTTTTATGTCTCTCGCTAGTTTACTCTCATATTCTATTTTCCCTCTTTATCAATTTCTTGGTCCTCCTTTGCTGAATTCTAAAATCCTCCCAATCCACAGGCTTACTACTCTTTTTGGCAACATTATACGCCTCTTCCTTTGATCTAATACCATCTTTAACTTCTCTTGTTAGCCACGGTTTGACCACTTTTCCTGTGGGGTTTTTGTGCCTTAAAGGAATGTTTTTTGTGGTAAATTATGTATTAATTATTTAAATGCTAGCCATTGTTTGTCTACCATCATACCTTTTAATGTAGTTTCATAATCTACCACAACCAACTCGTGCCTCAGACCTAAGTAGTTTGCTTTGTTTAGATTCAAGACCCTAATTTTAGATTTAACTAAATCACTTTCAAACTCAATATAAAATTCTATCATATTATGGTCACTCTTCCCTAAAGGCGCCTTTACTACAAGATTATTAATTAACCCTGTCTCGTTGCACAATACTAGGTCTAAAATAGCCTGTTCCCTAGTTGGTTCCTCAACATACTGATCTAGAAAACTATCTTGCATACATTCCATGAATTCGTCCTCCACACTATTACTGCAAATTTGGTTTGCCCAGTCTATATGTAGATTGAAGTCCCCCATGATTATGGTATTACCCTTATTAAATGCACCTCTAATTTCCTGCTTTATATTCTGCTCTACATTACAACTATTGTTTGGAGGCCTATAAACAACTCCCACCAATGTTTTCTGCCCCTTGTTGTTTCTTAACGCTACCCAAACTGATTCTACTTCTTGATTTTCGGAGCCAAGATCTTTTCTCTCTACTGTCTTTATCCCATCCTTTATTATCAGGGCTACCCCTCCTCCTTTTCCATTTTGCCTATCTCTTCTAAAATCAAAATGTTAAACTAAATTTCACTTTTTACATCTACTACTTACCCAATACTTACCAGAATTTCCCTCTCTTTCCAAATTCCAAAATAAAACACTCTGTTTAAGTACACACCATTTTACTCCCGCTCTGTGCTCTGCAGACCTGTTTACTCTTATACTCTTAGGGGGGAAATTCGGTTGGTTTTCGCCTCCCATTACCGCCCTAAGAGGGTGCTAATGGGGCGCAAAGCAACTAGCACCTGGGCGCGGCGCCGCCAACGCCTCCCGCGAAATTCAGCGGGAGGTTAGCGGCGGCGGTAACCTTTAGCGCCCCGTGACGCTGCAGCGCCAGCGATGACGCCATCACCGTGTGCAGCGCCCCGCTTGCGCCCCGGCCGTGATCTTCGGTAGCACCCCCTGAATTACCGCTGGACACTATGTCCAACGGGGTCAGGGGGGCTTACCTGCGGCCGGGGCAGCGCTATTTAAAGGCGAGGTGCCGGGCGGCCATTTTTGTTGCTGGCCGCCTGTCAGCACCTGCCTCCGCTGGCATCCCCGGCCTCCTCTGCAGCCCCTCCACCCTCGCGGAGTGCTGGCTGTGCTCCATGATCCCGGCACTTGCCTTGAGTGCCAGTCTCTTTTGCCGGCACTCCGATCCTGGTGGCCCAGCTGGGCCCCGGGTCGCGCTGCGCAAGGCCCCTCCCCTTTAAGAAGGGGAGGACGGCCTCCAATACCGCGGCGTGATGTGCCGCATCGTGTGGTGCTGCGGCACGTAGTGCCGCGATATTCCCTCACAGCGCCCCAAGAGGGAGGTGGGGTGCTTCCAGTAGCGCCCCGCCTCCCTGTTGGGGCGCTACCACTCAATTTTGGCCGCGGGGGCGCTAATTTTTTCAGGAAAGTAGCGCCCCAGCGAAGTTAGCGCCCCAAAGGGGGCGCGACCCAATTTTTCCCCCCTTAGAGCCTCACCCAATTTACCAGTGTTGACTCAGCTGCCCTGCTCCTGGTGATTAGCACCTATTCACCATATCTCTTCCTCGCTACAAGTTACCAGCCAGTTTGCGCGTGCGTCGTTCAGGCACCGTTATTTTTTTCAGCAAAATCTGGCGTCATTTAGTTGGTTTGTAGCTATTTCCGCCTCCCAAAATGATAGCTCAGGTACCCTTACATAATGTGCTGTAAGGTTTGTGACCACCCACAACGGGCTGAACGGCCTCCTTCAGTGCTGAAAGATTCCATGATCTTAGTGGCTCTCACTCATGTTCCTTTACTGATGTCAAGATGGCAGCCAACGCGTACCAGCCAGGTTTGAGGTAGGGACAGACTGCCGTGGAGTTGGTGTAATGCATCGGGGTAAGAGAGAGTGTACGGGGTTTGGAATTGCAAGTAGAGGAAGCTAGGGTCAGGGGTTTCCATATGGGAAGGAAGACATTTAGGGAGTGAGGGCTGGGTGGGAGCAGGGCAGAAGTTTGTGACTGAAGTTTTTTAAAATTCATTCTTGGTATATAGGCATCGCTAGCAAGGCCAGCATTTATTGCCCATCCCTAGTAGTAACTGGTCTTGAGCCTGAGAATACATGTTGGGTGTGGGGAGGTGGGAGTGATGTAGAACTCGGTGGGACTAGGTAGCAGTTATGGGGTCCGAGACCACCAAACACTCAGGAGGAGAGGGCAGGGTCTGGGGCTTGGGATTCTTCAGGGGGTGGGGCGGGGTAGGATGATATCCAAGAGCATTTGGGAGGGCCAACAGTGCACGAAGTGGGGAGGGAAGAGGAGCAGAACACACATTTGGGGTGAGTGAGTCTGATGTATGGGAGCATCAAAAAGGGAGTCATGAGCATCCACGAGAGGCTACAACCTGGCACTAGAGAGCGCGTGGAGGAAGGCAAGTGATGATTTTGATTTGGTGGCACTCGGGGTGTCTCACACTTAAATCGAAATGGGCAGGACCAGAAATGACCATTGTAATCAGTCTGGTCTGTCTCACTGAGCAACGAGGGAGGACTGCGTCCTGTTCACTGGTGAACACTGCGGAAAGCTGTGCTTACTTTGAGTGGCTGGTGAAGCCCGTGAGCAGGGGAAGAGAAACAAGGAGGGGCTAGAGTTACTAAGCACTTGGAGCAGTGAGTACTCAGCAAAGGGGGAAGTAAGCACTTGGGGGAGATGTGCAGTGAGCGTAGGCAGTTAAATCTAAAAGTGTAATGCAGGAGCAGGGGATTGGTACAGGCTTGTTAAATGCTTGGGAGCAGTGCATTGGGAGCAGAGCACTGGGCCCAGGCAGCAGATAGCCAGGAATGGTTGCTGGGAACACAGTACCAAAGAGCAGAGTAGCAGCAGCTGGGGAAACACTTACCAAAGAGTTGGAAGTGAAGTGGCAAAGTCTGGAGCTTGGTGCTTTTTTACTACTTGAAATAAGTGTACATTGCTTACTTGTCATCTGGAAATGGGGTATATTGTTAAATTTGAGATTCTTAGTGGTTTGCAAAATAGTAAATAAATGCTTTACTCAGACCTTGAATTTTTGACAAACAATAAAATTACTTTTGAATTATGAATTAACTCATAGCATCACCAATACTGATAAAGGAAAATCGTCCAAAAAGGCAGAAATAATAGAATAAAAATCTAATCTCAAAAAATTTTATGTGTCAGACTCAGTCTCTCTCTCTCTCTGTATAGCCTGTGTCTGAATTTTCGGCACCCCATATGGCTTCAGCTCCACACATGGGCTTGCCAGGTCATGATCAAATAGGAAATTCTTGGGCCAGGGGACAGAAGAGTCCATGGATGAAGAGCAGAGCCAGAGCAATGGAGGTGAGTCTGGTGTGAGTATGGTCGAGGCAACACGGGGGTGCAAGTAGGTGCCTAACTTTGCAAAGCCTGACCCTGTCAGCTTGTTTATAAAAGTGTGATATTATTCTTAAAACTTGTCCATAAGTTCAAATTAAAGATTTTCTAGGAACATCACACCTTTGAAATCATCCAAAAACCCATTGTATTCTGGAACTCAGCTGTGCGGCCACAAGGAGTGAATGAGAGAGCCAGGGAGGAAAGAAGGTTCATCCTGAACTTGTGCACCAAGTGGTGCTGGTTTAAGAGTGACATTCGTGGAGGCCTGGGAACAGGTCACATACACATTCATTTGGCAGCAGATAGTTTGTGCCATTCAAAGGCCTTTAGACAGCAATGAGGAGATCACATAAAAGTATCTTAAAGAGGAAATCTTCCTTTATTGCAAATTATTTCATTCGTATGGCTGTAGTAACTATTCAAATCTTCCACCGAATAACTGCCTGACCAGGTCTACTTTCAGCATACCCTCCAAATTCTTTTGAGAACCTTTTGCATTATCTCCTTCGCAAGGATAAAGAATTAAACTCACAAGGCTATCTCTGTCCAAAATAGGACTAACTTTGTCATTTAGTCACAGAGCTAAAATAAGCTCTTCGCTGTGTGACTGAATATTAAGGCAACAGAAAAATTGAATAGTTTTATCAATGGGAGCTATTGTTACCTCTTCGATTCTGTGTGCATTTAGCAATTCCATAGTAAAGTTTTGAACTCAAAGGTGAACAACATTGTGCTGGGAAATAGAACACATTTTTTTCCACTTTTATCATTCAGTGCCAGCAGTTGGCACTCCAGCTCAGTTACAGCATGGATTAGGTGCTGAATAGAACTCTCAAGCTCCCTTTACCAGCCGCCCACAATCTGCGTTAACTCAACGTGCACTATAATTTAGCACCAGTTCATGTCAGATTTTGGTTAATGTTTTGCTGTGGACTCACATCCACTAAGAATTGGGTCAGGACTACTCATCCCATCTCACTTGTGTCCTTTGAGACCTGAGAGAGAGGAGCCTTTCTTCTCATCTATCTGAGCTGGTTTCATACCCAGGCCCCAGAGGGGAATGATATGCTGCACCACTGGGTCCTTCTCAGCAGGCACATGTCTCACACTGCATAATGCACATTGAGTGAACTCTACTTTTTACCCTTCACTTTGTAAAACCTCTGTATCTGATCGCAGAGATAACATCCCATCCCTTTTTTTTTAAACTCTTGAGGTATAATATATTCCCTTTTGGGTTGTAATTGTTCCATGAATTTAAATCCTCATCCTCTCCAAGGGCATTTCCAAGATGGTATATACTTAGATCTGAACCAAAATGAAAGCAGTTCACATTTAGGATCATTAAAGCATCTTCAATTCTTGAAATTCTTATTACAGATAGAGCTATATAAATAATAAACCATTATTTACCTTGTTTAACATTATTTACCTTATTTAAATGTATATTGGAGAAGAATTGCTCTGGTCTCTGTGGTCAGGATCTCTAAGGAAATCAGAAACACATTCTTTTTCAATGTGCTCATGATAGTGCTAGAAATATCAACCAATAAATTGTTCATGAAAGCTTTTACAGTGATGCTGCACATAGAGACCAGATAAATTATTTTCCCTGTAAGTGCATAATTGCTGCATAAATGCAATATAGTAGTTATTCACTTGTGATATTAAGTCATGATTTACTGGGGTATTTTTCACCAAATGAATAAATTCTGTATTTATCATTTCCCCATTGAGTTTCCTCTGGTTTTATGATAAAATCTATTTCTGACAGCACCTTTGATACTCTAAACTATGGTTTGTTCCCACAGCTTAGGTGTGATACCCATCACAATCAAATAGCTTACGAACAAAGGGGAGTATAAACCTGGTACTCTCTCTCCCAAAAGGCTATGGATGCTGGGGGTCAATTGGAGCTTTCAAAACTGAGATCGATAGATTTTTGTTGGGTAAGTGTATCGAGGGTTCTGGAGCAAAGTTGGGTAAATGGAGTTGAGGCACAGATCAGTCATGATCTGATTGAATAGCAGAACGGGCTCGAGGGGCTGAATGGCCTGCTTCTGTTCCTATGTTCCTAATGCTCACTGTCTATGCTCACACATGCAGGAGGAATGGCCACTCGAGTGAGGTGCTGCAGCTGAACATGGAGCTGGACTCCAGCAACAGCACCATGCCAGATCGGAGGGTCACGGTTTAATACCAGTTGTGCTAAGTTAGATGATCTTAGTCAGAGTACAAATTGGGGTCACTACAAATGGCCTCATCACCTCTCTGTGTTAGGAAGGTAAAAATCAGCCAGTGCTCCTGCTCCTGATTACTATCGAGTGGCTATTGCTGAAAATGTGCATATGTGTAAGTTGGAGGAGGTCAGGATCAGATTCAGACATGGTGTCCATCATAGTAAAATAACCCACCAGTGTTCATTGCCTAGGCCCATACATGCATGTGGAATGGCCACTTGAGTTAAGTCTTAGAGGACTATTCGCAAGCATAATGTTGTACTCCAGCTAGAGTTAGCATTTGCAGGAAAGGAGAGAAGAAAACAGGTTAAAGATTAAGGGGGAGAAATTCAGTATCGCCCCATTTGGGGCGCAATTATCGGCCGGGCGCAAAGATTAGCGCCTGGCGCTAATTATCGCCACCGACTGCAAACTTGACTTTTATCGCCCCTGGAGGTGATTGGAGCGCTAAATCAGGCGCTTCACACCTGTCTTAAGGCGCAAAGGCTGAGGAGCGAGGCGCTACCGCAGAGCTCTGGCGAAGCTCATGTAATGTCAGTCAGCAATGGAGCACACACACAATGGCACAGGCCAGTTCTTAAAGGGGATGGTTAATCTTGCTTTCCATCCACATCCTGCTCATTGCAGCCTTGAATCTCGGCCTGGAGAGACCTGCACATCAAATCTGCTGGAAAGAACAATGGAGAGTACCAGGCAAAGAGCTCAGAGTGCAGCCCCCACAGTCTCTTCTAAATCGATACAAGGAATGGCAAATCAAAATGAACCTGCAAAGTGCTGCTCAGTACCCAAAACTCCTTCACACAACATTGAATCTCTCCAGAAGTCTCTCTCTCTCTCTCTCTCAGAATGCGTAGTTCAAAAATGGCACCAACAAAAAAAGGCAGGAAGCGGTCACCTTTAAATAGCGCTCCCCCTTTCCCTTCATGACTGCAGAACGCTCCCCTCAACCTGTCGTTGCTAGCTTCAGGCGGTAAGGCAGGGGGCGCCACTCAATATCCGCTCCGGGGTGATACCGGGGCGTTGCACACTCGACTGACGTCACGATCTGCCGGCGCAGGAGATCGTGGCGGTAGTGTTTCGCGCCGCCGCAAAATGTCTAGTGAATTTCGCGAGTGGCGCAAACTTCGCCGCGCCTGGGTGCTAGATACTTTGCGCCCCATTAGCGCCCTCTTAAGGTGCTAACGGGAGGTGCAACCAACTGAATTTTTCCCCCGAAGAATTTTATGGCTCATAAACCAGAAGGTTTTCAATATTGATGAAACAAAGGAAGGGGAATAAATTGAGTATATCTGATTCCCACTAATAGTTCATATTTACAGTATGAGTGAACTACAATTCTAACAAGTGACAAAATCATTAGTAAAGTATGGTGGTGGATTGTATGCAACACATAAACCACCAGTAAGATGCACATGTGTTCTTCTATTTTGTGTGAGCATTTAAATCATTTAACAAGATAGCCATTATAGATGCTTTTCTTTTCCTTGAAGGCCTTCTGCTCCTTCTAGGCATTCAGCTTTGTGCATAATCATAGAATCATGATTAGAAACTTACAGCACAGAAGGAGGCCATTTGGCCCATCGTGCCTGTGCTGGCTCTTTGAAAGAGCAGTCGTGCTCAGTCCAGCACCCACGCTTTTTGTCCGTAACCCTGTCAGTTCCTCATCCTCCAGTACCCGTCCAACTCACACTTAAAATTATTGATGGAATCGGCTTCCACCATCTTTTCAGGTCGAGCGTTCCAGATCCCGACAACTCTCTGAGTGCAAAAAATTCTCCTCATCACCCCTCTAGATCTTTTGCCAATGATTTTGAATCTATGACCTCTGGTTATTGACCCACTCGCCAGAGGGAATAGTTTTTTCCCCCTATTTACTCGATCAAAACCTCTCATCATGTTGAAAACCTCGATTAGGTCACCTCCTAACCTTCTCTGTTTCAAGAAGAACAATCCTAACTTTTCCAACCTCTCCTCATAACTGAAGTCCCTCATCCCTGGGAACATCCTGGTAAACCTCCTCTGTCCCCTTTCTAAGGCCTTTACATCTTTCCTGAAGTGTGGTGCCCAGAATTGTCCACAATACTCCAGCTGAGTCCTAACCAGTGATTTATAAAGGTCTAGCATCATCTCTTTGCTTTTATATTCTATTCCTCTATTTATAAACCCAAGTAACCCATGTGATTTTTGAACCACCTGATCAACTTGCCCTGCCACCTTTAAGAATTTGTGTACATGGATACCAAGGTCTCTCTGCTCATCTACACTTTTCAAAATCGTGCCATTTATAGTAATACTGTCATTCCATATTGGTCCCCCCAAAGTGCATCACTTCACACTTCTCCACATTGAACGCCATCTGCCATGCTTCTACCCATTTCACCATCCTGTCTATGGTGTCCTGAAGCCTATAACTAGCCTCATCATGATCTACTACTTTGCCAAGTTTCGTATCATCTGCAAACTTTATAATGCTGTTCCTACACCTGAGGCTAGGCTGTTTATAAAACTTGCATAGATTAAAGGATCTAAAACATACCCTTGGGGAACACCACTGCAAACCACCTCCCCGTCTGAAAAACACCCATCCACCACCACCCGCTGCTTCCTGACACTGAGACAATTTTGTATCTATACCACCACTTTCCCCTTAATTCCATGTGCTTCCATCTTCTTAAAAAGCCTCCTGTGTGGCACTTTGTCGAATGCCTTCTGAAAGTCCATATATACAACATCTACTGCACTACCTTCTCTGTTACCTCATCAAAGAATTCAATCAAGTTAGTCAGACACAATTTATTTTAACAAATGCATGCTGGCTCTGCTTGATTAACCCATGCCTTTCCAAATAAAAGTTTATTTTGTCTCTGATAATGGTTGCCAATAACTTCCCCACCACTGATGTTAGGCTGACTGGTCTGTAGTTTCCTGGTTTATCCCTCTCCCCTTTCTTGAATAGTGGTATAATATTAGCAATCCTCCAGTCCTTCAGCACTACTTCTGTATCCAATGAGGATTGGAAGATTGTGACCAATGCCCCTGCTATTTCTACCTTTGCTTCTTTCAGCAACCTAGGATGGATTTTATCTGGACCTGGTGACTTACCAACTTTCAGTAATGCTAATCTTTTTAGTACGTCTTCTCTATCTGTTACTATCCTGTCCATAACTTCCCTCTCCTCTTTTCGTGTAACCTTCACATCACCTGCTTCCTTTGTGAAGACAAATGCAGAGTAATCATTTAATATTTTTGCCATGTCCTCTGCCTCTACATGAAGATTTCCCTTTGGGTCTTTAATGGGCCCAACTTTTTTCCCTAACAAACCGCTTTCACTTTTATGGGTGAAAAATTTGGCTGCGCAGCGCCTGATTTTTTGGCGCTATGGGTGACGAAAATGGTGTTCGTGCCACGCGCACACACTTCTGGTGCGTGCTGCACTAGATGCCATCTTGGTGAGGGCATTAGCATCAGCATTGTGAGCGTGCACCAGAAGTATGTAGAGTAGGCAGATCGTGATGTCAATCAGTGTGCAGCGCTGATTTGATGCTAGCGCTGCCATTTTCATTCTCAATGCTGAAACTAACACCCTGTGTTAACCTCGCGCAGTTGAATGTGTGTTCAGCAGCAGCAAGGACCCCCTACCAGTGATATTTAAAGGGATCATCACCTACTTACAGGTTAGTTGCTGATTAATTTCTACTGGCTCCGGCACCTGCGCTTGCCTTTCCCCCCTGGCCCTGGCTGCAGCCCACTCGTGCCCGGTGACTCACCATGTGCCGTTCCCGCCTCTAAGCTACCCTCTACACTACGCGTAGTGCCACTATCTGAGCTGGTGGCTGGGAGTGTCCGATCAAGTGAGGGTGTTTCTTCTCCATTATCACTCTCCTCTCCCTCTTGTTCTTGCACCACTGGCTGGACAGGTTGGATTTCCTGGGTCTCTGAAATGAGAAAGGCACAAGGGTAGGGTTGTGATGAGGGGAGGGTGGGGAAGCAAGAGTTGCATGCTTACATCATGTGCAGCTTGTAAATCAGAAGAGATTGTGGATGAGGGGGAAGTGGGATGTGAGAAGAAGGATTACGTATGCGGATACTGGCATCTTATATTCTTTCAGCCCTGCTGCTGGCTGTGGGCTCAATGATGCCCCGCCCAAGAATGGCCAGCACCGTCTCCACCATGGGGGGTGCGGTTATGCAGGTGCGCCTGTTGCCCGCCGGTTAGGTGCTGCTGGCGCTGGTTATGCGCCCCCTTTTCCTGGAAGAGAAAGGGAAGTATGTCAGTGAGTGTGGTGCAATGTGTTTGGGCGATGTGCCTGTCATGGGTGAATAGCTGCCAGTGTGTGCAAGCTGTGCAATGTGGGTGTCAGGCTTTCAGTGTGTGAGGGTGAGGCAAAGCTATGAATGCGATGTATGAGTCGTGTTTGTTCGAGGCTGATGGTAGGTGAGTGATGGGGGTCTGGTGCAGTTTGTGGGATATGACATTTGAAGATGAACTCACATGAACTTGACCACGTGTGTGAGGTCATTAAACTTCTTCCTGCACTGCATCCACATCCTCGGGACTACACTGCTGGCATTCACCACCGCGTCTATCTGCTCTCACTGCACTTTACATGGTTGCCTGGAGGGCCTCCTGGCCCCCTGTGGAAACAGCGCCTCTCTCGTCCTATCCACCTCCTGCACCCGGGCCTCCAGTGCTGCATCAGAGAACCTTGTTGAAAACTCTTTCCCCTGTTGTGCAACCATCAATAGTTGTTCACTGTCTTCCCCAGCCAATTCAACGAGCTGCTGCAGGCAGCATGCACTTTAAGAGGTGCAGACTGCCTATAAATAATGCAGGCTAGCTTTAAGTGGTGCTAGCCTCGGACAAACTTGCACCCCCTGCTGAGCGTTCAGCCATTCAGCAGCCATTGAGCGCTGGGCTCAATGGCACAATCGTGGAAATGAGCATGCAGCACAAAGTTTGCGCGCTGCCTGCATTCCTCTGAATGGGTGCCAGTTGATCGCGCATCGCGATCCCTGTGCCCGTTTTCGGAGGCAAACCAATTTACAAAATGTTTTACGGTTCAATTTAATGTTGCCTTCTAATCTTTTCTTGTAACCTCTTTGCCTCTTGTATTAACCTTTTCAATTCCCGCCTGTACTTTCCATAATCTAATTAACTGAATCTTGCTCCTGACATTGGTCACAAGCCTCCTTTCTGTTTTATTTTAACTTTTATTTCCTTTGTCATCCAGAGTGCATTAGCTTTGGATGCTCTACCTTTTCCCTTCAAAGGAATGTGCCTATTTTATATCTGAACTATCTCTTCCCTGAATGCCCTCCATTGCTCCGTTACTGCTCGACCCTTGCAATTGCCTTTTCAAATCTACATGTGCCAGGTCCCTTCTTAAATCACTGAAATTAGCTCTTCCCCAATTGAGCAATTTTACCGTCGACATTTTCTGGACTCTTTCCATAATCACTTTAAACCGAATTATGTTGTGGTCACTGTTAGCCAGATGATCTCCTACTGTAACACACTCCACTTGCCCTATTTCATTTCCCAGAACCAGATCCAGCACTGCTTCTTTCCTTGTTGGACTAGAGATAATACAACAAAAACAACAACTTGTATTTATATATCGCCTTTAACGTAGTAAAACGTCCCAAGGCGCCTCACAGGAGTATTTTAAGACCAAAAATTTGACACCGATCCACATAAGGATAAATTAGGGCAGGTGACCAAAAGCTTGATCAAAGAGGTAGGTTTGAAGAAGCGTCTTCAAGGAGGAGAGAGAGGTAGCGAGGCGGAGATGTTTAGGCAGGGAATTCCAGAGCTTAGGGCCTAGGCAGCAGAAGGCATGGCCACCAATGGATGAGCGATTATAATCAGGGATGCTCAAGAGGGCAGAATTAGAGGAGTACAGATATCTCAGGGGGTTGTGGGGCTGAAGGAGATTAGAGGGATAGGAAGGGGGCGAGGCCATGGAGGGATTTGAAAACAGGGATGAGAATTTTGAAATCAAGGCGTTGCTTAACCCGGAGCCAATGTAGGTCAGTGAGCACAGGGGAGATGGGCGAACGGGACTTGGTGCGAGTTAGGACACGGGCAGCCGAGTTTTGGATGACCTCAAGTTTACGTAGGGTGGAATGTGGGAATAATAGAAAAATAGAATTTGAGCTAAATTCTGAAGAAAACTGAATTCTAACTCTGTGCAGATAATTATTCCCTTTGAACACAATGCCCGATTTACATCACTGCAAAAGAAATCTGGCGAGTAACATCAGAGTATTTTAGTTTGGACATTGCACAACATCTTAAAGAAATTTGCACAACTAGGTCCTTTATACAAATATGTTTTTATGTGTGTTTTTTTTTTAGAAAGTTATATAAAATGAAATTCAACTTTTAAACCTGTTAAAATTTCACAACACTGAGCATGAGGAACAACCCCCTGTGGCAGGAGTTGACTCCATACTGTTATTTCAATATCATGGGTTTTAAGCATTGCCTCAATCGTGGGTTTTCTAGTGACAGAGATTTACACTGACATGAGTACCGTGAAACCCCAATATTTGAATTGTATACATTTGTCAGTGATTATTATATGGTTATTTATCACATTTGAAATCTGGAGTGGTGAACTGCAGCCCAGTTGGTTGCAGAATTAACAATGCTTCTGTTGCAGCGCCTGAAGCCGAAGGCAAGAAACTGTCAGTCATTGTTGCTTTATTGTACCTTTGGGCTCAGCAAAAATAGAGCAAGGCTTTCACTCATTTTGATTAGTGAAATAGTTGACTATTGTATTGTTGTTTTTAAAAAAAATTAAATTCATTTTATGGGATGTGGGCGTCGCTGGCAAGGCCAGCATTTATTGCCCATCCCTCGTTGCCCTTGAGAAGGTGGTGGTGAGCCACCTTCTTGAACCGCTGCAGTCCGTGTGCTGAAGGTACTCCCACAGTGCTGTTAGGGAGGGAGTTCCAGGATTTTGACCCAGCGACGATGAAGGATCGGCGATATACTTCTAAGTCAGGATGGTGTGTGACCTGGAGGGGAACTTGGAGGTGGTGGTGTTCCCATGCGCCTGCTGCCCTTGTCCTTCTAGATGGAAGAGGTCGCGGGTTTGGGAGGTGCTGCCGAAGAAGCCTTGGCGAGTTGCTGCAGTGCATCTTGTAGATGGTACACACTGCAGCCACGGTACGCTGGTGGTGGAGGGAGTGAATGTTTAAGGTGGTAGATGGGGTGCCAATCAAGCGGGCTGCTTTATCCTGGATGGTGTCGAGCTTCTTGAGTGTTGTTGGAGCTGCACTCATCCAGGCAAGTGGAGAGTATTCCATCACACTCCTTACTTGTGACTTGAAGATGGTGGAAAGGCTTTGGGGAGTCAGAAGGTGAGACACTCGCCGCAGAATACCTAGCCTCTGACCTGCTCTTGTAGCCATAGTATTTATGTGGCTGGTCCTGTTAAGTTTCTGGTCAATGGTGACCCCCAGGAAGGCCCTGAATTTCCTGAAATGGCCTAAGCAGCAAGTTATAACCAAAATTTCCGAAGAATCTCATAACGTAAAAACACCTGGAAATCAGCATAAACAATCAGGGCCTGAGGAAAGCACCAAATCTGCATTATATTGCATCATCATGCGTGAAAATCAAACCATCATTTATGGAGCTTAGCCACGTGTGGAAGATTTTCAATTTTTTATGCAATTCATTCTGATATCATAAAAATGCATTCAAAGATGCAGGAAATATATTTTAGGTCTCAGTGAGGACAAATTTTTAGAACTGTAGGTGGTTTGCCCTGGTGGTTTGAATCACCTCTCCTACTTAGTTCTAGATGGCAGGAATTACGGTGAACAGGATTGGAACACAGACAAGCTTTTTGGACTCAACCGTACGGTGTTTAATAAAGTTAACACACACACACCCGCCTCCAGTACATAAAATGCCTGGTGGCGTAAAACAAACAGTACAACAATACAACTTGGCCCATCGAACAGGCCCCTGTCTCATATTAAGACGCCTAAAATCACACTGTGTTGCTATACAGAGTATAACATGGACTTGTCCCACAAACCCCGGAACATACACTATATAATACACACAGAACCTCCCCACTAAACCCCTCTGGATTGGTTGGGACACACAACACCCCCTCACACTGTACCGGTGGTCTTAAGGATGCGTGGGCTCGGACAATGCTCACCCCGATTGTCCGTTTTCTTGCTTGCTGCTCCCCTGTGTAGAGCGTGTCTCCTGGTTCCGTATTGCCGATGCAGTATCCAAGTCCCAGTTTCGAGGTTCGTTCCTACAGTCAAATAGCAAGGCGAGGCTCTTGTCGCTCGTGGTGGTTTCTTCTCTCCGTCTCGGACGGAGTGCTCGGTTCTTGGTTCAGAGATCAGGGCACGCGAAGGCGAGAGCAAGCGTGAGAGAGCGAGAATGGCCAAAGCTGCCTTCTCTTATACCCTAAAAGTTCATTTCAGGTCTGTGTAGTGCAGTGATGTATTTTTAATCACCCTTCTTTGTCTGGTTTCCTGCCTTTCGGTGCTATCCCATCTAGCTGCTAGTGTTAATGGCAGATGATGGGCCGCACTTCTCACCCGATCCTGGGTTAAGTGGTTTCCCATTAATTTACAATGGCCCTCCATCTTCTGCCCGTTACCGTATTGTTTCCCAGATAACTCTGTCTGCTGAGACATTCTCCTGTAATCAGTTTGTAGGCCTGGCTGGAATCTCCTGTCCATCACGAACACCTGGGCCCCTCCCATCTTCTCCAAACAGGCTGCTGGTCAATCAGCAGTAACAATCATACAAAATGTCCGATACAAAAAAAAATCCTTGGGGCCTGCGCTGATGCGTACAGAACGTCGCTGAAAAGAATTGCCATCAAACACCAGAAATAAGCCTTTGGGTCACGTTGCAACTAAAATTTTAGGTGTAAATTTACAGTCCGTTCAGAATTCAGGAATTTGGCGTAAACTGTCCTTTTGCATGGGCCAGAGCAATGCTAATGAGCAGCAAAGGGTTTCGGCAGGGGTTTTGCCGATTTGGCATAAAAGATCGAGGAAATTCAGACATTGCATGAAAATGGGTGTAAGTGCTTTACACAGGAATTTCCTCAACTTATGCACCATAAGTCCGCATTACTCTTCAGCTGTGCCACTTTTTTGGTGGGAATTCCGGGCCAATGTGTGAGAGCAGTGGTTTCTTCTACCTATTGCACTGGCAGTAATTCACTAATTTTGTACAGTGCAATCCATGTGAGATCCATGCCACTAGAATGAACGTACAACAGATGAGACAATCAGGCACACCTGGACTAATGCTGCTAAGCATCAAATAAGCCACTTAGGTGGCATAAAATGTACATAGTTCATAAATCCAGCTGTGGCGTATTCAGTCTTGTGCTGCAAAGCAAAGGAGCCTGCAATAGTAAAGCAATTTCATTGAAGAGGCTTCGCAGGTGAAAAGCATCTTGAAATGGAGAAATCCTCTCTATGGGGGTGCAAGAGCACCCTCTGGAGAGGATTCACCATTCCAAGCATGGGAGGACGTTAATGTAAGGGTCAACTCACTGTTGCACACCTGCTAGATGCGGAAGGAAGTGTGCGAGAAGCTGACTGATTTCAAGAGAAACGCTAAGATTAATGACAAACATTAGTGTGAAGTATCGGAACAGGACAGACAGGACAGGAAGTAAGTAATGAAGGTTGCTGTACTTGAACAGGCTGTACATGGATATAATAAGAAGTTGCAGGTTGCCAAACTATATGCCTAAAGATCTTCACAAAGGGAATGGTTAAAATTAATTTGCCAAACAATATGGCCAAAGTGAAACCCCAAGGTAAGCAGTGAACATTATAGTGAAGCTTCAGAATAGGCCGTGCATCAATACAATAGGAAGTTACAGGTGACAGAGCTAAATATGTGTATGCACAAGAGCTTATGATACAATGCTAAAATCTTAGAAGTGCAACTAGCAAGGTTGTAATCGAGCATCGCTGATGGCACAGGGACTTAAACCCCGATTTTAACTCGGGGGGGCGGGTGTGGAGGGTGGGAAGGGAGTGGAGTGGTGGCGGTGAGGTAAGCATCAAGCTTGCCTCAGGTCGCTAAAGTAAGGCCGGGGCCATTTTAACTCCAGGCCTTATTTAAATACACTAGGCCCGACCCCTGCCTGAACTCGGCATCAATGTTATGAGTCCAGCGGGCAAGGTTTGGGCGAGTGTGACAGGACGCCACAGCTGGGGACCCGCAGGAATGGTCCCTGACAGTCAGGTAAGTGGACTGGGGGCTGACAGGCATCGCAGACAGGGGCAGTGGGAAGCCCAGAGCAGGGAAGTCCCAAGGTTTCCTTGCGGGACCCGATAAAGCAGTCCTGCTCCTCCTGGCTCACAAGGAAACTTAAAAAATTTAAATTAACTCGCCTTATTGAGCGCCTGTTCCCACGTGATGCTGGGTTTCTTTGGCAAGGCCGGCACCAGGCGCTGACTGTGTAACACCAATTAAAATAGCGTCCGAGTCTAATTGATACCATCAGACCTCGAGTTTTGAATCCCAATGACTCAGGCAGGTGAATGCCTCACATGCTGCCCAAAGCATACCTGTTAAACTTGTGCAGGGCCCGTGTGCAGCATGGATCTGGTGAGTGCCACGTTGCCCATATTTTAACTTTGCCCCACCTCGCACCTCCACATGACCCATTCTCATCAGGCATGGGGAGTTAAAATTGGGGCTTATACTTCAGGCTTACACTTTCGCTGCAAAATGATTTCTTAAACTTATCAGTAAAAAAGTGAGGTGGAATCCCTGAGAGGAGAGGATTGGTAGTTTGTAGATAATGATCAAAAAATGGTGGAGATAGTTAATAAGTACTTCACGTTGGTCTTTACTAAAGAGAAGAGTATCGGAGAGCAAGCAAATCCTGAAGTGGCTGAGAGAGAGGTGCGTGACATTATGATGGTGAAAAGGAAAACTTTAGGTAAGTTAGTTTGGCTAAAGGCAGACAAAGTGCCAGTGCCCAAATGGATACAACAACAACTTGCATTTATGTAGCGCCTTTAACCTAGTAAAACGTCCCAAGGCGCTTCACAGGTGCGTTATCAAACATAATTTGACACCGAGTCACATAAGGATATATTAGGACAGGTGACTAAAGGCATGGCCAAACAGGTAGGTTTTAAGGAGCATCTTTAAAGGAGGAGAGAGAGGCAGAGAGGTTATGGGAGGGAATTCTAGAGTTTAGGATACATCCCAGGATTCTGAAGGAGACGAGGGAGGAAATTGCCAAGGCGCTAGTAATTGTGTGCCGGAGTGTGGATGTGTGCTGGAGGACTGGAGAGTGACCAGTGTAGTACTCATTTCGATGGGTGATGGAGCCAATAAAAGTAATTACAGGATTATTTTAACATCTGTGGTAGGGAAAATATTTGTGTCTTTAATTAAGCATGTAATTATCACAGATAAAGAAAAAAATAGTTAGTAGTAGCCAGCATGGATTTCAAAAGGGATGATTGTGCTTGAATAGAATTCTTTGAGGAGGTAACAAATACAGTAGATGGGGAATTGCAGTGCAGATGGACTTTAAGAAAGCCTTTGACAAGATAACACACAGGAGATTATTAGAGATGATTAAGGGGGATGGAATTAGGGGGAGGATAGCAAACTTGATTAAAAATTGGTTGGAAAGGATAAACAGAGAATAGGAGTTAAGGGCTGTTTTTCAGAGTGGTTGGAAGTGGGTAGTGGAGTCTCACAGTGTTCAGGTCTGGGGCTGCTTCTGCTCACTGAGTCGATCAATGATTTGGATACAGGCCTAGAGGGAGTGGTGTCAACATTTGCAAATTATATTAATATCGGAGGCGCAGTTAGTTCCACAGATGACCAAAGGAAGCTGCAAAGGGATATTGAATAAGCTAAAAAGTGCTTGTGCAAAGATATCACAGAAAGCACTATATCTACTCCTTCCATTAGGAAATCACATAGGAATAGCACATAAAACGTACTACCTCATAAAACGCAAACGGGAAACATACTGTGTTGAACGCATTCAGTGCATGTTCTGTTACATAAATAATAACAGCTTCCCTTACAGCTTGTAATCAAACCATTTAACACACTAATTTGCATTTTATGTAGATTACTTTATGTTGCTCTCCAGTGGGAAGAACCTGCAGGCTCTAGGTTGAGTCTTCTGAGATTGGAAGACCTGTCATGGTCCTTGTGGTCTCCTGGACTGCTATTCCGATTGGCTGAACGAGGGGGAACAGCCAGAATATTTGGAAGAGGGTGCCTTTCTGGCCACCACCTCTCCAGCAGTTATCCAGTATAGAGGGGTGAAATTTGTGGAGCTTGTATGGAGTGTTTTAGGTATGATGTAAGACTTTGAGTTGGTGCACGTCATTTTTCTGCAGAGAGTGATATTGAGGATCTATTGCCATGACTCCTCGGGGGAAAAATTCAGTTGCTTTGCGTCTCCCGTTAGCGCCCTAAGAGGGCGTTAATGGGGCGCAAAGCAACTAGCACCCGGGCACGGCAATGTATGCACCGCTCGTGAATTTGACCAGACATTTTGCGGCGGCGCTAAACACTACCGCCACGATCTCCTGCACCTGCAGATCATGACGTCAGTCGAGCGTGCAACGCCCCGGTAGCGCCCCGGACCGGATATTGAGCGGCGCCCCCTGCCTTACCGCCTGCCGCTAGCAATGACAGGTTGAGGGGAGCGTTTTGCAGTCGGGAAGGGACTGGGGGAGCGCTATTTAAAGGCGACCGCTTCCTGCCTTTTATTGTTGGTGACATTTTTGCACCACGCATTCTGAGAGAGAGAGAGAGACTTCTGGAGAGATTCAACGCTGTGTGAAGGAGTTTTGGGTACTGAGCAGCACTTTGCAGGTTCATTTTGATTTGACCTTCCTTGCATCGATTTAGAAGAGACTATGGGGGCTGCACTCTGAGCTCTTTCACTGGGCCTCTCCATTGTTCTTTCCAGCAGATTTGATGTACAGGTCTCTCCAAGCCGAGATTCAAGGCTGCAATGAGCAGGTTGTGGATGGAGAGCAAGATTGCCCCTTCCCTTTAAGAACTGGCCGGCGCCAGTTTGCCTGTGTTCCATTGCTGACTGACATCACATGAGCTTCGCCAGCGCTCTGAGGTAGTGCCTCGCTCCTCGGCGTTAGCGCCTTAAGAGAGCGCCTGATTTAGCGCTCCAATCACCTCCATGGGTGATAGAAGCCAAGTTTACAGTCGGAGGTGATAATTAGCGCCAGGCGCTAAACTTTGCACCCGGCCGATAATTGCGCCCCAAACGGGGCGATACCGAATTTCTCCCCTCTAGTCTATTAACTGCCAGCCAAATCTTGTTCTCAGGTCCTCTTCAGGTTTTCTGTGTTGATGTGACTTGTCCTGGAGGTGACCATGATGTATCGGGTGGAGGTGTGTAAGCAGGGGACTGTTGGGGAAGGGAAGAAGTGTTGCATGGGGTTGGCTCATGCTACAGTCTGTGGAGTATTATTTGATGTAAAGGAAGTTTAGAATCTGGAGGTTGCAATATTTTTCAGAGATGGAATTTGAAAACTAGCTAATGGAAGGGTATAATCTCACCCTTCTGGAAGAGTTGGCTTGATCTGATGATCCCCTTCTAATGCCGGGCTCATAAAGCCACTTGACACAAGTGTTTCTGTGAATTTCCCATTGCATCAAATTGGGTTCTTGTGCATTCAAAGGGCAGAAATCTCTCCATGTTGTGGGGAGGAGAGTGACAATGGGGAAGATTAACGTTGGAGGAGGGTGGTATGGTCGACTGTTTCAAAGGCTGCAGAGAAGTTGAGGAGGACAAGGAGGGGTAATGCACCATGGTCACAGTCACAGCGGATGTCATTTGTGGTTTTGGTGAGGGTTATTTCAGTGTTGTGGCCGGGACAGAAACCTAATTAGAGAGATTCAAACATGGAGTCACAGAAAAGATGGGCATGGATTTGGGAGGCAACAACACATTCAAGAACTTTTGGAGAGGAAAAGGAGTTTGGAGATAGTTTGCAAGGCTGAAGGAGTCGAGGGTAGTTTTTGAAAGCGAGTGGAGGAAACCTTTTACAACATCAACTAGCATGTGGACCCAGAAGGGAAGGTCAGTTGTCAGCAGTTTGGTGGAAATAGATTCAAAGGGCAGGAAGTGGGCCTCATGGAGAAGATAAGCTCAAGAGGAGAGATAGGAGATAAACCGAGGAAAGATGTGGATTCAAGTCTCGGGCAAGGGGAGTCTGAGGGAGGCTTGGCTTGGTGGGGAGGAGGGGCGGGGGCGGAAGCAGCAGAGGCAGCTGGTGAAGAATTCCATGGTTTCCTTGCATTTGTTGTTGGAGGAGAGGGTGGCGGGGGCTGGGCAGAGGGGTTTAAGTAGACCATTGTTAATGGAGAAAAGAAGCTATCTTTATTCTCCAGGATAATTCTGGAGACGTTTGCAGAAGAGGGGAGTGAGGCCCAATCGCACTTTATGTGGTCTAGCCAGATCTGGTGATGGATGGCTGAATAATTTGTGTGGTAGATATACTCAAATCTGCACCCCTTAGAATTGAGGCGCGATGATGGGGGCCGTAACAGGGCCATTGAGAAAGTAAAAGTTTTTCTGGGGGTAATTGCATCAAAGGTGGACATGAGGAACTGGTTAAGCAAATTGACTGCAGCATTACTACTGTGCCGAATGGATGGCCAAAGGCTAGGCGGTTGGAAATTAGAATACATTGTACTATTTCCTCCCCCTCCCCTACCCTCTCCCATATGCATAATTTGGGGTAGGGTTATAGTACGTGATTTCAGGATCTCAGCAACATAAAGTAATTCTGAGAGTTGCACTTGTAATTTCAATGGCTGATACACAAATCTCTCTACTGTCTCTCAGCTGCAAGAAGTTCAATGACCTCACACGTGTGGTCAAGGTCAGTGAATTCATCTTCAAATGCCATATCCCACCAACTGCACCACTAGCCTCACACAATGCTCACTCACCGACCAACAATCTCTATCAGACAGGTCTCATACCTCACATTCATGTGCTTCACCTCACCCTCACACACTTAGCATGGCTGCAAGCCACACCCACATCTCACAGCTTGCACGCACATTGCGCCACACTCACTGACACACTTCCTTCTCTCTTGCAGGACAAGTTGGTGCATAACCGGAGGCAGCAGGAGCTAACCGGCGGGGGACAGGCACGGTCTGCCTACTCTGCGTACTTCCGACGCACGCTCGCTGCGCGCGGGCTAACGCCCTACCCAAGATGGTGTCTGGCACGGCCCGCACCAGAAGTGTACGCGCACGCTGCTAACGCCATTTTGGAACCAAAACGGCACTCGTAGCACCAAAACAACGGGTGCGACAGAGCCGAATTTTGTGGCCAAGAACTCAGCAACATAAAGTAATTCTGACAGATGCATCTGTAATTTCAATGGTCGATACACAAATCTCTCCATCTGGGTGCTGATTGTGTTTTGCAGCCTGATTCTCCAAATGAAAAATGTGCTTGTGGTTTCAGCAGTGCACTGACAGTAGTAGAGGTATCTAATATTTTCATATGTGTGCACTACCAATTTTATTTTTGCTGGTGTGTAGTGTCAAGGTGGGGAGAGGGTTTATGAGATGAATACTAATTTGCATAGAATAAATAATGAGTACAGCATGAAGGTTTTAACATCAGCAACTAGGGATAAATTAAAAGTGATCCCAAAGGTGACCTTCCAGCTCACTCACAATTTAATTAGGATCTGGCACATTCCCCTTTAAGTGTATAATCTATAAAACATTATCCCTTCCGAGCAATCCCAACATTCCTACCCGCAGCTGTGAAATGCTTCACACAGTAGAATAATGAGAATGCTTAACAAGCATCTTCGACAAGTAGAAGAGGTAGCACTTTTTTCCTCTCCCCAGTCCTAACTACACATTTGAAATCCAATTGGTACTGCAAGCATTTTATTGACATAGTATTTACCCACTCACAAGTCACTGTAAATGGCAATTTTAATGATTTACAATTAGCATGCAATTTGTGGACCGTACTCTTATTTGAACGTACTGTCCAGTTTAGCCACCAGGCTTAATATAGCAATATGACCTAGAAGCGTAACATTTTGCCTAATCTAGTCAGCTTCGACTTGATTTATTATTTTTTCCATCTTTATAAAGTGCGAGTTGGCCAAACCACAGTAGTTAGCAATCATTGAGATAATATTCCTAGAGGGTAATTTTCTTTCAAGTTGAAGAAATAAAATAGATTCATCTCAATAATGGTCACTGGTGAGTATGTAATTTTTGCAGGGTGGATTCTAATATCACATTATGATGTAGGTTTGTAATTCATTTAGTTGGCACTGTGAAATATAAATGTGAATTATAAAAAAAAAGTAGGAACAGAGAATGCAAGTGGTTTCACTTATCAGGACGAGAAAATCAATTTGAAAGTCATTAGGACGGCTGGTCCATTTTTCACTTGGGAACCATGCTGCAGAATGTTGATATTACCACTGTACTGTACCCAGTGGAAAGCTTAAGTGTTAGATCCTGGCATCCAGTTTTAGGTCAATGGAAGACAAGCTTCCTTTTTCAAAGAACTTGAAAATTTGGATGCTTGTGTTTGAAAGTTTATATATATATTATATTCATAGAAATCATATAACTTGTAAGAAGCAGCAGCATTGTACAAAAAAACCCACTTAAATCTTGCTTCTGTGTTTCTTCAATAATTCAGTTCCGACTGTACACAAAGAAAATTGAGCATTGAAAATAAGAGGAAAAGTATCGAATGGTCACAAGCACAGCTATATCTGTGAGAATCAATAGTGATCTTTGTCCCGGTATTTTAGTACAAAGTTACAGGTCCAGTTATCGAAATAAAATTTGGAAATGTTTTTCAAATGGTCGGTAACATTTATTTAAAAATACAATGGGCCAGAAATTCGGCTGTTGTCGGGTGAGTACGCGCTGTGTACTCACCTGTAAGGCCACCTGAAGTGCCGGTTTCCTGCATGCACTGCGCATGCGCGGGAAACTGGAACTTCCGTTCCCCTGAAGGGAGGGGTCAGAAGTCGAATGCGTGCGCGGGAGAGGCTGCGTGTACGCAGCGAACTTCAGGTTTTTTTTCAGGTTTCTCCGAGAAGGTAAGCATGAAGAAGCTGCGCTTTTAAAAAGGAGGCGCAAGGCCTGTTTTTAACAAGGTAAGTGGTTAATTAATTACAATTTAAACATTTTTCAACAGGTTTATCTTTTTTAGATACTTTAAAGAAAGGTAAGTTTATTTTTAGCACCGTTAAAAAGTATAACTAATTTTTTCAAAAATTTAAATTTTTGTTTAAAGTAGTTAATTTATTTAACTTATAGTTATTTTAAAAATGTGATGTTTTTAAAAAAAATTATTTGAAGTTTAAGTGTGGTTTTGGGGCCGATCTCTATTCATAGATTTGACAGGTCTCCTGTCAAATCTATGAATGAAAATTCCCTGCCAGGATTGGCTCTCCATGGCCCACGTGATCCCAGGGGATGCTCGAACTAACTGCACCCCTGGGATATGCAAGCACTGCGCGCCGGCAGCTGCAGGAGGCCCAGGAGCCGAAGTCCTCGTGGGCCCAAAGCACAACTGCAGGCGCGGTAGGTAAGTACGCGCGCGATGCTTGCACCCGCAGGAAGCCGGAAAGCCGAATTTCTGGCCCAATATTTAGACATCAAGGAGTCCCATTTAAATGGTACCTCTTTCACATGTAGGAGTTTCTCTGGGGGAGCAAACCATACACAATCTGTGGCCTAGAAATTCGATTAAGCCTGATAACGGCCGGTGCCACCGCGGACCAAGGTTAACGGCCGCCCGCAAAAAGAGCGCCGGCGGCACCGATATTTTGGTGCTGCCTGCTGATTTAAATGAGCGCAGCGCAGAAGCTCCCGTGCAACGCGTTCTTTCCGGCGGTAACATCAGCAGCAGGAGGCCGAAGGTCGGGTCTAAAGGATCGGTGCGGCGTTCTCGGGCAGTCACCTTGTTAACAGTTACAACCTCGCCCCCCCCCCCGCCCCGCCTCCTCCCAATTCCCCAGACAATACAAATTGCTATTTCCTGTCTTTATGAGATATGGGGCTAGTTGAGAAGTCAAGATTTTCAATAAGAACAAAAAAAACCCTCTCTAAATCTTAATATTTCTTTGTTTAGTGGGTTCATCAGCATTTTCTTGATATAGACTGGATCTTGATGAAAAGATCCAAAAAAATAATTTAATTAAGCAACATCGAAGAAAAAGCCAGCTCAATCTGGATCATATTAAAGAAGTTTTGCAACAAACTGAAAGACAATTGAAGTCAGCTATTTGGGTGTAACTTATTTAAAAGTAGCACGGTAAATGTGAATTGTACAGAATGTTTACTATACTCTAAGTAAGTTTCTAGCTCACCGCCGCTTTCTCCCAGCTCTACGCGCTGCCAATGACTGCCCGGCGTGCTTTGGAGAGGGCGGTAAGAGGAGCGGCGACGTCCAAAATGGCTGAGCGTGCGGCAATTTCGCATTGCACACCGATTGACGTCGCGCTCCTGTTAATTAAAATACTGGCGGTGAGCGCAGGCAACGGCAGCACTGCCGACCTGCCCAATATGGCCGCTGCCGCATTCCGCGCCGGAAGCGAGGTGGCCGCCATTTTTTCTTCAAAACCGGCCTTAACGGCGGGCGCTGAAGGTTCCAATTTCTCGGCCTGTATGTTTAATCAGTAGTGCATCTATTGTGGGACATTTATTGTTCCTGATTCACCATAAGTTTCTTTTTTCACTTCCTCCCTGAAGCAGTTTGCAGGAGATGAAAAAAATCACATATTTTCAAAGAAGCGTATAAATGGCATGGAGCCAATAATTTGCATTACTCCACTGTTATTCAAACATCAAGATCGCAAGCGGCCTCTCCAGGTTTCTCAAGGTAAACATATTATTGCTAATAGAATGTACCAGTGGTTTTCAGAAGAACACGCAGCCCTAAAAATGCTTTGAAATGTAAGGGTCATGCAGAGATTTAGCGATAATTTATGGCACACTTGGTTTTCAAACCATCACATCCATGTTATACACCAGTAAAATTGCCTGATAAACAAAAAAAATGTTCTGAATAGCTATTTATGGTCAAAGGTCACAAATATTTTTCTGTTACAATAAATTCAGTAGTTATGTGTATCCTGCATAATTATGTGTTACTCAACACACTACAAGAACTTCCAATGACAAGAACCATATATTAACATCAAATGCATTTAGCAAGTTATACTGTATGAAATTCAGTATTATATTTACACAATATAACTTTTGCAAAAATTCAATGACAGGACTCTGTGGGCTAAAAATTTGTTTGCCCCCAAAAATGTTCAAAGTAATGCAGGCAGCACACTACCTTTGTGCTGCCTGCTGATTGACATGATTGTGCTGTTCATGCCAGTGCTGAACGCACTGCTGAGTGGCTGAACGTTCAGCAGGGGGGCACACGTTTGTACGAGGCTCGCACCAATTAAAGTTAGCCTGCACTTGTTAAAGGCAGTCTGCACCTCTTAAAGGAGAGGTGCATTCTGTCTGCAACAGGTCATTCAACTGGCTGGGGAAGAGAGTCAGAGCAGCAAAAAAAACCAATGATGTCACAACAGGGGAGAGAGCGTGCTCCAAGGCTCTTCGATGCAGCACAGGAGGCCTTGGTGCAGGAGGTGAACATAAGGAGAGAGGTCCTCTTCCCACAGGAGGCCAGGAGGCCCTCCAGGCAACAGACCAGAGTGCAGTGGGAGCACATAGCCACTATAGTAAATGGTGTAGCCCCAAGGACCTGGACTCAGAGCAGGAAGAAGTTTAATGACCTCACATGAGTGGTCAAGGTCAGTAAATACATCTTCAAATGCCATATCCAACCATCTGGACCACTAGCCTCACACAATGCTCAATGCACTACACCCACATCACTCACCTACCAACAATCTCTACCAAACACGATTCACACCCATATTCATAGCTTTACCTCACCCGTGCATGCTTACCACTGCTGCTAGCCTCACACCCACATCTCACAGCTTGAACACACTATCAGCTATTCAACTATGACAACCACAACACCCAAATATATTGCACCACATTCACTGACACACTTCCCTTTCCCTTGCAGGAAAAGGTGGCGCATAACCAGCGCCAGCAGACTTTAACTGGTGGGGGACAGGCTCACCTGCATAACCTCAACCACGTGGAGAAGACATAAGAACATAAGAACATAAGAAATAGGAGCAGGAGTAGGCCATTCGGCCCCTCGAGCCTGCTCCGCCATTCAATAAGATCACTTTCCTGCACTATCCCCATATCCCTTGATTCCCCTAATTTAAAAAAATCTATCGATCTTTGTCTTGAATATATTCAACGACTGAGCCTCCACAGTCTTCTGGGGTAGAGAATTCCAAAGATTCACCACCGTCTGAGTGAAGAAATTTCCCCTCATCTCAGTCCTAAATGGCCGACCCCTTATTCTGAGACTGTGACCCCTGGTTCTAGACTCCCCAGCCAGGGGATACATCCTCCCTCCATCTACCCTGTCAAGCCCTGAAAGAATTGTATATGTTTCAATGAGATCACCTCTCATTCTTCTAAACTCCAGAGAATATAGGCCCAGCCTACTCAATCTCTCCTCATAGGACAATCCCCCATCCCAGGAATCAGTCTGGTGAACCTTCGTTGAACTCCCTCTATGGCAAGTATATCCTTCCTTAGGTAAGGAGACCAAAACTGTGCACAATACTCCAGGTGTGGTCTCACCAGGGCCCTATATAATTGCAGTAAGACATCTTTACTCTTATAGAAACATAGAAACATAGAAAATAGGTACAGGAGTAGACCATTCGGTCCTTCGAGCCTGCACCGCCATTCAATGCGTTCATGGCTGAACATGCTACCTCAGTACCCCATTCCTGCTTTCTCGCCATACCCCTTGATCCCCTTAGTTGTGAGTGTTATATCTAACTCCCTTTTGAATATATTTAGCGAACTGGCCTCAACAACCTTCTGTGGAAGAGAATTCCATAGATTCACCACTCTCTGGGTGAAGAAGTTCCTCCTCAGCTCAGTCCTAAATGGCTTCCCCTTAATCCTTAGACTGTGACCCCTGGTTCTAGTTTTCCCTACCATTGGGAACATTCTGCCCGCATCTAATTTGTCTAAACCAGTCAGGATTTTAAATGTCTCTATAAGATCCCCCCTCATTCTTCTGAACTCCAGAGGATACAAGTTCAGTTGACCCAATCTTTCTTGATATGTCAGTCCGGCCATCCCAGGAATCAATCTAGTGAACCTTCGCTGCACTCCCTCAATAGCAAGAATGTCCTTCCTTAAGTTAGGAGACCAAAACTGCGCACAATACTCCAGGTGTGGCCTCACCAAGGCCCTGTACAACTGTAGCATCACCTCCCTACTCCTGTACTCAAATCCCCTTGCTATGAAGGCCATCATTCCGTTTGCTTTCTTGACTGCCTGCTGCACTTGCATTCCCACCTTCAGTGACTGATGTACCATGACGCCCAGGTCTCGTTGCACGTCCCCTTTCCCTAATCTGCCACCATTCAGGTAATAGTCCGCCTCTCTATTTTTACCACCAAAGTGGATAACCTCACATTTATCCACATTGTACTTCATCTGCCATACATTTGCCCATTCACCCAACCTGTCCAAGTCACTCTGTAGCCTCCTAGCATCCTCCTCATTGTTCACACTGCCTCCCAATTTAGTGTCATCCGCAAATTTGGAGATATTACATTTAATCCCTTCGTCCAAATCATTAATATATAATGTAAACAGCTGGGGTCCCAGCACCGAACCCTGCGGTACCCCGCTGGTCACTGCCTGCCATTCTGAAAAGTACCCATTTACTCCTACTCTTTGTTTCCTGTGTGCCAACCAGTTCTCAATCCACGTCAACACATTACCCCCAATCCCATGTGCTTTAACTTTGCTCACCAATCTCTTGTGTGGGACCTTGTCGAAGGCCTTCTGAAAGTCCAAATACGCCACATCTACTGGTTCCCCCCTGTCCACCCTATTGGAAACATCCTCAAAAAATTCCAGAAGATTTGTCAAGCATGATTTCCCTTTCACAAATCCATGCTGACTTGGACCTATCATGTCGCCACTTTCCAAATGGTCTGTTATGACATCTTTAATAATTGCTTCCATCATTTTATACGCAAATCCTCTTGTAATAAAGGCCAACATACGATTTGCTTTCCTAATTGCTTGCTGTAACTGCATGTTAACTTTCAGTGATTCGTGTACAAGGACACCCAGGTCCTGCTGAACACCAACATTTCCCAATCTCTCACCATTTAAAAAATACTCTGCTTTTCTATTTTTCCTACCAAAGTGGATACATTTGGCCCCCTCATCCAAATCATTGACATAAATTGAGTGACGGTGCTGCCCATTCTTGGCAGGGGCATGGCTGGGCCCTTGGCCAGTGGTGGGGCTGAAGAATACAAGATGCCGGTATCCTCATATGTTATCCTACTTCTCACATCCCACTTTCCCCTCAGCCCACAATCTCTTCTGATTTACACTCTGCACATGGTGTAATGCACCTCTTGCTTCCCCCACCCCTCCCCTCACCACAAACCTAACTTTGTGCCTTTCTCATTTCAGACACCCAAGAAATCCAGCCTGTCCAGCCAGTGCTTCAATAAGAAGAGGGAGAGGAGAGTGCAGGAGAAGAAACACCATCACTTGATTTCAAACCTCAGCCAGCAGCTCAAATACTGACACACCGTGTACTTTAGAGGATAGGTGCGGGATCTGCACGTGGTGAGACACCGGGCACGGGTGGCCTGCAGCCAGGACAGGGGGAAAGGGTAGCACAGGTACCGGCTCCCCAGAGGGCGAGGTCACACATGAGTTCTGTAGCACAGGAGTCAGATGAAGACTTTGATGGCGCGGCCTGCAGAAGAAGGCTGATGGGTATGCACAATGAAATGTCTGGTGCATTGGCAGGCCTGCCAGAAAGCCTCAAGGAGCATGGAGGAGTCTAGCTCCAGCCTTGCACAGGGTTTTGGACAGAGCTTAGAGCCCATCCTTTCCAGGATGGAAGTGGTGGGCAGATCCATTAGCACACTTGTGGACCCAACCATGATGCAGCGTCTGATGGCCGATGTTTCAGCTTCCATTGCAGCACAAGCACAAGCCACCCAACGACTGAGTGCTGCAGGGGCAGCTCAGACTGAAGTCATGCAAGCTCAGCTTGCTGCCACGCAAGCACACACTGCTGCCATCATGGCTGGGTTTATCACTGTTGAAAGGGGCTTGCAGGGTGTCACAGCAGTCCAGCAGTCTGTACTCCAGATGATTACTAGGATTGTTGAGGCACTGCCCCAGGGAAGTGGCAGTGGCTCCGTGGAGGCCGAACCAGCTGTCCTCTCTCAACATGACAGCATTCGTACTCCCACCACTGCCACTCCGCCAGTGCCCTTGTTGTTGCCTGCCAGCCAGCCAGCCCAGACTGCTGCCGCCCATTCTGAGGTGGTGCAGTCCGCAGCCGGGCATTCTAGGCCCAGAGCTGTTTGAGGTCATCTGCAATCTCCCTCACTGAAAGTTAGCAGCCTTCCACCAGCCATGCTGCAGCCACTGGGGTAGCACTGCGTAGGAGCACTAGGACAGGAAAAGGCACACACAAGACAGACACTAAGGGAATGCACAAGGGTGATTCGTTGATTTTGTTGTGTAATATTGGATGGATCGATGTATAAAGTTGGATTGGAATTTTTCTTTCGTGTTGGCTTTTATTTCAGCATTGTGGCCAAGAGGACGCTGTGATGGTCAGTAACTGAGGGAAGGTTAGGTGTGGGACTATTGTTGAATGGAGAATTGGGGTTGCGTTCACTGGTACCACAGTCAGATGAGTCGATCACGGAGATCCCGGGCAGAAAGGGGCTGTCTGGGTTGCCTCCTCCCTTCCACTTCCTCTGCTCTGCTTCCTCCTCCTCCTTTTCCTCTCTGTCCTCTTCCTCCTTCTCCTCCTCCTCCTCCTCTTCCTCCTCAACTGGTCATCGTATGTCTGGTGGCAAGGCCTGTGCCCTCATGATGGTGAGGTTGTGGAGCATGCAGCAGAGCAGTCCAGGCAGCGGAAGCATTGTTTAAGCACGCCAATGGTCTGCTCTATCAGATTCTGTGTGGCAGCTTGGCTCTCATTGTATGCAGGTTGCCCACGTGTGCATAGGTTGTGCACCGGAGTCATGAGCCAGGTGGTCAGCGGATAGCCCTTCTCACCCAGTAGACACCCTCTGGTTTGCCTTGGCGGCTCAAAGACTGAGGGAACAGCAGACTGCCGCAGAGTAAAAGCATCATGACTGCTGCCAGGATACCGGGCATTCACCATCATGATGTGCTGAACATGGTCGCACGCCAACTGCACATTCGACGAGTGGTAACCTTTGCAGTTGCGGTACACCTCAGCATTTAGATGCGGTGCCTGCAAAGCCACGTGAGGAAGTCCGCTATCCTGGCAAAGCCACATGCATGCTTCTCTCTGGTCAGAGAGAAGACAATGAAGTTCCCTCTCCTGGCATAAAGAGCGTCTTTCTTCACCCAGAGAGTGGTGAACCTATGGAATTCTCTACCACAGAAGGTAGTTGAGGCCAAGTCATTAAATATATTCAAGAATGAGTTAGATATATATCTTAAAGCTAAAGGTATCAAGGGATATGGGGAGAAGGCAGGTACAGGGTACTCAGTTTGGATGATCAGCCATGATCTCATCGAATGACGGAGCAGGCTCGTGGGGCCGAATGGCCTACTCCTGCTCCTATCTTCTATGTCTGTCACCTCTCTTATGTGGCAGTGGACGGTGAACTGGGAGATGTTACAGATGTCGATTGTTCCAACATCAGAACATCAAAACATCAGAAGTAAGAGCAGGAGTAGGCCATACGGCCCTTTGAGCCTGCTCCACCATTCAATATGATCATGGATGATCATCGACCTCAACTCCACTGCTTGCAAGAGGTGGCAAGGTTTTGTGAGCACCTCCTTCGTAAAGCGTAGACGCCTCACACACTGCTCCTGGCTCAGGCTGAGGTAAGAAAATTTCTCTGGGAAGACCCTAGGTGGGTAAGGCCTCCTGCTGAGAGCCCTTCTCCCCCTCAACCACCTCCCTCTGCGAGCAGCTTGTCCCCTTCTTTGCTGCCTCTGCTCCATCTCCCTGTCATGCTGCAGGCCAAGGGGGATGACAACTCGAGCCCCCATGACTGTGAGCAAGTGATCTGATCAGAACCCTTGAAGTCAGAAGCAAGGCCTTCTCCACTTCCAGCACCACTCCCTGTCACCTCACCAACTTTAAACAACTCTGGAAAGCACCAAACACTTCCACAAACTTACACAAAGCCCAATAGAAATTAACCAGCAACGAACTTGAGAGTGGTTGCTGATCCCTTTAAATATCGCTGGTGGGGGAGCCCTTGCTGCTGCTGAACGCATGTTCAGCTGTGCGAGGTTAACACAGGGCGTTAGCTCTAGCGTTGAGGATGAAAATGGCAGCGCTGGCATCAAATCAGCATTGCACGCTGATTGACGTCACGATCTGCCCACTCAGCATACTTCTGGCGCACGCTCCCAACGCCGGTCTACTGCCTGCACCAGGATGGCACCCAGAACGGCCCGCAATGGAAGCGTGCACACGTGGCGTGGATGCCATTTTTGACACAAAACGGCACCCGTAGAAATTGGGCGCTATGGAGACAAATTTCTAGCTCTGTGTTTTTTGCCATTCAGAATTTTAAGAGTTGAATTAAGTTGTGACACTGTTATTCATAGAAGGTGTTATAGCCTGTGGCCTGGAAACTACTATCAGGCTTGTTCTCATACTAAACCACTTGTATCAAATTCTTTTCTCTGTTACTTTAACAAAGGCATTAACCTGTTTATTTTAAATTGGTTAATACCGCTTTAAAAAACAGAGGGAAATTTGAATGCATTATCCATTTATACAGTAACGTCAACCACAGTAATTTCCAAGCTTACGGAGGAAAAATTTGGTATCGACCATTTTGGGGTGCTAACATTGCCTGGGCACAAACCTCAGTGCCCGGTGCCAATTAGCGCCGGCGACCGCGAAATTCAGTTTTAGCGCCCCAACACGGAGGTGGAGCACTAAATCAAGCGGTCCACCTCCTTCTTGGCGCGTTAACCCCGAATATCAGGGTGGAGACTTCAGCAGTGCTGCTCACCGGGCCCTGTAGCGCTGCCGCATTCAAAGGCTCCTTCCCGCCCTTAAAGAGAAGGGCCATCGCTGGAGGCTGCAATGGAAAAATTACCTATCTGGACCAGCAAGGCAGCCGCGATACAGCGCGATTGTGGGCAGGAAACCGCAAAAAAAACACCAACAGGAAAGGTAATTTTTTTTTTTACTTACCTCGGCCACCTCGCCTTTAATCATCGCCCCCGAAGTGGTCGGCTGCCCGATGCACGCCTCCTGCAGCTGCCGGTGTTTTCGACCGGCGCTGCTGCAGGGGGCGAATGTCAATTTTGGGTCCGGGGCCCTACCGGGGTGATGCGCACGGTGATGATGTCACGATCTCCGGGCGAAGCAGATCGGGGCGCAATGCCGTAGCGCTGCGGCAAAACACCCGCCTGAATATGGCGGGAGTCGATGTCAGCGCCGCGCCCGGTCGCAAAGCCATTTGCGACCCATTAGCGCCCCCCCCGGGTCACTAACGAGAGGTGCAAAGGGACCCAATTTCTCCCCCTATGTGTCCATCCCCCTGTCCACCACACCCCATAAGTATGTGGAGTTAGGTCACAGGTCAGCCATGAACTCATTGAATGGCTAAATGGCCCTATGTACTTAAGTGGAAAATTCAGCTAAGTGATGTACTTGAAATAAAATGAGTACAATGGATGAGCCAAACAGGGAGAAGTAAAATGTAAGCTACTGCACTGGTGTAGTAACTGAAACTGCCTGTAACTCACAACGTGAACAGATACAAATCAGTTATGGTGGTTGCCTGCATGAGGTGGGTCCTTCATTAGCCACAATAATGGGCATCCCCTGCTGGATACTGGAAATTGGCACTTAATCAAGAATTCCCAAATTTGGTCTCACAGATATGGTACAGCAATACCTAAGACTTGAGTATGAAATCAAGTATAATACAAATAAGAAAAGAAATATAGGACTTGAAATTACGCTGAATGATACGATTTATTTTAAATGGTTTAAGGTCTCTGGAAAGGAATTTCATATGTGTGTATGTGAGAATCCCAGAGCATAATTTCAGGGTCATGGTGTATATTTTTCACCAAGAAAAGGTTTAAGAATGGACGGATGGATGTCTGTTTGTGGGATGCGCAATGAAGCAACAGCTTGTGCAAGGCTTTGCTCCACAGAGGTTCTGATGAGCAATCGGGGAAGCTGGATAATTAGAGAATGGATTATGGAGTTTCCACTGTATGTGAAATGAAGGCACTGTTGTGTTGTCAGTGGAGCGGGATTTTGATTATTCCATGAGTGATTATTTTGAAGTTTCATTCCTGGTTTATTTCTAGTCTCAGTTTCATACTCTTTGTTCAGTAGACAAATCAGCATTGGTAAACTGAGTTGAGTTGCCTCACGTAAGATCTCGAGATCTGGAACTCACTGTATTGAGAAGCATAAGGAAGAAACTGCATCCTAGAAGAGGAACACAGTATGACAGTACTTTGTAACATGGTATTGCATTTATAATTTTATTGGAGTGTCCCCATCGTCACCCTGGCTGATACCAACTAATTCAGTTGACGGGGGTGGTTAAACGTACGGAGAAAAGTGACTCCTGTTTATCCTGTAGAGAATAGATTGCACATCAGTCATATGAACTACCTAGGTTTGGACATCATATTCTCTGCAGTAAGTAGGACAGCTCTCCAGGGTACAGAAAAAATACTGATGCCGCAAAAGAAATGGTAAGGCTTCTTTTGCTATCATTACATTTGAATACAAAAAAAAAAGTATTACCACATATAGCAGCTCCCTCTCCCAAAAAACTGAGGTGATATAATTCCAACACAAAACATCATCAGTCATCTCTGGAGCTGTAGCCAGGCAAAAATTGTTTTCAGTTGATGCTTTATGTGAGCTGAAATGTACATAGAATTACACAGAATCTACAGCACAGAATCAGGCCTGTGCTTCACTCGAGTCTCCTCCCACCCCATTTCATCTAACCCCGTCAACATGTCCTTCTATTCCTTTCTCCCTCATGTGCTTATCCAGCTTCCCCAAATGATCTATGCTAGTCGCCTCAGCAACTCCATGTGCTGGTGAGTTCCACATTCTCACCACTCTCTGTGTAAAGATGTTTCCCCTGTATTCCTTATTGGATGTATTAGTGAATATCTTATATATTTATGACCACTAGTTTTGGTCTCCCTCACAAGTGGAAACATCTTCTCTACGTGTATGAATTTATCAACTTCCTTTATGGCTTTATTACTATGTGCCAGGTCCTTGATGCATGGGATTGTTGTCATGTTTCATTTGCTCTGTGCTTATTACCACATCAATCTGCATGTGTTGTGTCAAAGAGTTTTATGAGCTGTCCTTGAGCTTCAACTACTCTGTTTTCTAGGAGAGGAATGTTGAGGAGTAAATCAAATTATTCAAAATGTTTACATATCTCCAGTATCTCCTCCAGCCCCACAACTCCACCCCCCTCCTCCACCCCCGAGATATCTGCGCTCCTCTATTCTGCCCCCTTGAGCACCCCTGATTTCAATTGCTCCACCATTGGTGGCCGTGCCTTCTGTTGCCTAGGCCCTAAGCTCTGGAATTCCCTCCCTAAACATCTCCACCTCTCTACCTCTCTTTCCTCCTTTAAGATGCTCCTTAAAACCTACCTCTTTGACCAAGCTTATGGTTACCTGCCCTAATTTCTCCTTACGATAGCAAAATACTGCGGATGCTGGAAATCCGAAATAACAACAGAAAACACTGGAAAACCTCAGCAGGCCAGGCAGCATCCGTGGAGAGAGAAACAGAGTTAACGTTTCAGGTTGAAGACCTTTTGTCAGAACTGGAAAAAGGCAGGAAATGAAATAGATTTAAAGCAAGTAACTTGCTTAAAATCTATTTCATTTCCTGCTTTTTTCCAGTTCTGACGAAAGGTCTTCGACCTGAAACGTTGGGCCAAAAATTGATCCCGCTGCGCGAGAGTACGCACTGCGTACTCTCGCGTATTCTCTCTCCAATTGCCGGTTTACTGCATGCCCTGCGCATGCGCTGAAAACCGGCACTTGGTCTTTGGAAAAGGGGGCGGTTCCTCGGTGCATCGCGTGCGTGCTACAGGCTGCGCGCACGCTGTGCACTTAGTGCTTTGGACGCGCAGGTAAGGACGGAAGATTTTAGAAATGGAAAAAGGAGGAGTAAGACCCACTTTTAACAAGGTAAGTAGTGAATTAAGTATTTTTTTGAATTTTTTTTAACAGGTATATCTTTTTTAGAGACTTTAAAGACAGGTAAGTTTATTTTTATAACTTTTTAAAAGATTTTAAATTTTTTCAAAAATTTAATTTTTTATTTAAAATGGTTAATTTATTTAACTATACTTATTTTATTAATGTGATGGTTTTTTTTTAAATTTAATTGAGGTTTAGCTGTTATTTTGGGGGTGAGTAAGATTCATAGCTTTCACAGCACATAGGTGAAACTTATGAATGGAAGATGGTGTGCTGCCATTGGCTCTAACTGAGTCACGTGATCCCACAGCTCGCACGAATTCACTACGCCGGTGGGATACGCAAGCACTGCCCGGCTGATGTCTGGAACATCAAGTTCGTGCGAGCTGGATCTGAAAAAGCCAACGCGAAGTGAGAGATCGCGCCTGCTCCTTACCCCCGCGGGAACAGAGCGAGATCAATTTCTGGGCTGTTAACTCTGTTTCTCTCTCCACGGATGCTGCCTGGTCTGCTGAGGTTTTCCAGCGTTTTCTGTTGTTATTTCTAATTTCTCCTTATGTGGCTTGGTGTCAAATTTTTTGTCTTATAATATTCCTGTGAAGCGCCTTGGGACGTTTTACTACGTTAAAGGCGCTATATAAATTCAAGCTGTTGTTGTTGTATCTTCCTCAACTGGATGTAAACCTATAGCCAAACTCTAGCTTGAAGGGTATGTAGTCAATTATGGCAATAAAGGGGAATGGAGTCAGCTATCTTTCCGAAAATATCCATTATATAACTTTATGACACCATTCCAAGTCTCTGATTACAGCATTGAGGGTACTTTAACAAGACTGCCTCCCAAAGTTCGCAAAGAATTCATTCAGACATGATTATGAAAAATTATGGAATGGCATTTTCAACGTTAAGTACCTCAGAGGGCCATTGTAATTTTTTTTAATGTTGTAAAATATAGCTGTTAATTAAGATTGTGTAGTAAATTCATTAAATGGTGGTTTTAAAACCAACAGTCCTTATTTAATGAACAATTTACTGTACACACTGATGAAATATGGAGCCACATATTTATTATACTTGGGAAATTTCAAACAACTGGAGGAGAGTTGCCTGGTTGTTCCATAAAAATTGGCAGATAATTTGTCTATTGTTTATTCATTCAATAGAAAAAATAATTAAGAACAGAAGTAAACAAATATATAAAGTGAGAAAGCCCAACATAAATATTCCTTTATTTCTTGAGAGGAGACACAGAGAGGGAAGGGTGGAGTTTGGTAATCCTGATAACTACCTTCATGATATAGCTTCAAAACTGAAAGATTTACCCAAATCCTCCTCAAGCTGTTCCAATGCAGCCTTCCAATTAAGGATTTAAAAAAAAAAATATTTATGGGATCAGGGCGTCGCTGGCAATGCCAGCATTTATTGCCCATCTCTAGTTGCCCTTGAGAAGGTGGTGGTGAGCTGCCTTCTTGAACCGCTGCAGTCCGTGTGGTGAAGGTACTCCCACAGTGCTGTTGGTTAGGGAGTTCCAGGACTTTGACCCAGCGACGATGAAGGATCAGCGATATACTTCTAAGTCAGGATGGTGTGTGACTTGGAGGGGAACTTGGAGGTGGTGGTGTTCCCATGCGCCTGCTGCCCTTGTCCTTCTAGGTGGAAGAGGTTGCGGGTTTGGGAGGTGCTGCCGAAGAAGCCTTGGCGAGTTGCTGCAGTGCATCTTGTAGATGGTACACACTGCAGCCACGGTACACCAGTGGTGAAGGGAGTGAATGTTTAAGGTGGTAGATGGGGTGCCAATCAAGCAGGCTGCTTTGTCCTGGATGGTGTCGAGCTTCTTGTGTTGTTGGAGCTGCACTCATCCAGGCAAGTGGAGAGTATTCCATCACACTCCTTACTTGTGCCTTGTAGATGGTGGAAAGGCTTTGGGGAGACAGGAGGTGAGACACTCGCCGCAGAATAACTAGCCTCTAACCTGCTCTTGTTACCACAGTATTTATGTGGCTGGTCCAGTTAAGTTTCTGGTTAATGGTGACCCCCAGAATGTTGATGGTGGGGGATTCGGTGATGGTAATGCCATTGAATGTCAAGGGGAGGTGGTTAGACTTTCGCTTGTTGGAGATAGTCATTGCCTGGCACTTCTGTGGCGCAAATGTTACCTGCTACTTATCAGCCCAAGCCTGAACATCAGCCAGGTCTTGTTGCATGCGGGCATGGACTGCTTCATTATCTGTGGAATGAGAATACCTGTAAGGATTCAATTGAATGCTACCTCCTTTCAGAGAGGCAATAAGGCAAAGATTGAAACAATCCAATCTGCGTGCATTTCAGCAATGGCTGTAGATTGCTTTCTGGGAGAATTCACTTCTGCAGATCAATGATCGAATCTTCTACAGATCAATAATCAAATGTTTTTGCTGATCAATAATCTTCTTTCAAAAGTGGAAAGTGGGAAGAGTTTTCAGTCAGGGCTGTAGGTGATGGGGAGAAAATATGCTATTTTGAGGATATCAAGGCACATTATGGGTTGCCTGACTCAACACATGCTATGAGAAGAGGATTAAAAAAAAAATTCCAGTAAGCAGAAGCTCACGGAGTTGATACAACGCTGAGCAACACAACCTCACTTTGTTTCAATAATGTACCGATTATTAGATGCCAGGAAGCAGACTTAGGGTGCAATTCTCAACGATTGGACATTCGCAGCTTTGGAGGGAGAGCTGGCCTCAGGATTTTGGAGGCACCGTTGAAACATAGAAACATAGAAAGATAAAAGCAGGAGTTGACCATTCGGCTCTTCGAGCCTGCTCCGCCATTCAATATGATCATGGCTGATCCTCTATCTCAATACCATATTCCCGCTCTCTCCCCATACCCTTTTGTGTCTAGAAATCTATCTATCTCCTTCTTAAATATATTCAGTGACTTGGCCTCCACAGCCTTCTGTGGTAGAGAATTCCACAGGTTCACCACCCTCTGAGTGAAGAAATTTCTCCTCATCTCAGTCCTAAATGTCGTACCCCGTATCCTGAGACTGTGACCCCTCGTTCTAGACCCCCCAGCCAGTGGAAACATCCTCCCTGCATCCAGTCTGTCTAGCTCTGTCAGAATTTTGTATGTTTCAATGAGGTCACCTCTCATTCTTCTAAACTCTAGAGAATATAGGCCGAGTCTACTTAATCTCTCCTCAAAAGACAATCCCTCCATCCCAGGAATCAGTCTGGTGAACCTTCGCTGCACTCCCTCTATGGCAAGTATATCCTTTCTTAGGTAAGGAGACCAAAACTGCACACAGTACTCCAGGTGTGGTCTCACCTTAGTGAGATTAGCAATAGGCCCCAGCCCCTTTCCACTCATAACATTTAAATGACATGGAACAGAGAGGTTCTCAAACAATCGTTTGTTAGAACCCACATTGACTCTATTCTATTGTTTGTTTTTTATAATAGGTAGAATAAAGTTTTTAATCCTAACAGCCAATTCAGCATATAGCCTTACATATTTAAGAACATTTTATGATTTGTTTTTCAATATTTTAATAAAGTTGTGTTAAGAAATCTCAGGACCATTAAGTAAATATTAAATATATTTCTCTCCAGTGTGTTTCACTAATCTAACCTGCACAGTCACAGTTTTTTTCAGAAATATTGCACGTAATTTAAAATAATAGGATGAGCTTTGATGGTACAAGAACATTAAAATATTAAAGAAAACGGAAGTTTATTGCTTGATAATGGTCAGGTGGAAAATGAGAAAAAAAACAATTTATTGTTGGAACAAGAGGCAAGATGCTGCGGAGGCTGGAAATCTGAAATAAAAACAGAAAATGCTGGAAACGCTCAGCAGGTCAGGCAGCCTCTGTGGAGAGAGAGAAACAGAGTTAATGTTTCAGGTTGTCAGAACTGGAAGATACTAGAGATAAACAGTTTTTAAGCAAATACAGAGCCAGGGAAAGTGTGTGTGTGTGTGTGTGTGGCAGAGGTGAGGTGGTGGGGGCAGGGGTAGTGGCAGGGAAAGAACAACAAGAAAGGTCTGTGATAGGGTGGAGGACAGGAATGAGTAAATGACAAATGGATGATGGTGCAAGGCAAAAGGAGGTGATCATGGGACAAACATGGAAACAAAAGATGGGTCCAGAGGAGGTATAAAGGACTACAGAATGTCCAAGAGAAAATAGGAGCAGTGGTTAACATCTGAAGTTGTTAAACTCAATGTTAAGGCTGGAAGGTTGTAAAGAGTGCCCAGTAGAAAGATGAGATGCTGTTCCTCGAGCTTGCGTTGAGCTTCGTTGGAACAGCATAGGAGGCCGAGGTCCGAGTGGGATGGAGAATTAAAGTTTCAAGCGACTGGAAGCTTAGGGTCAGGCCTACGGCGTGAATAGAGGTGTGCAGTACCTAATCTGTACCCAATCTGTGTCTGGTCTCCCCAATATAAAAGAGACCACATCGTGAGCAGGTGGAAATATGGATAAACAAATCACAACATTTTCTTAAATATTTAAGAATATGTTATTTTTGGAACTATGGGACAAAAGTAGAATTCCATCCCGTTTTAAATCGTAAAATATTTCTAAAATACATCTTTCCATTGGAATTGTAACTAGACCTAGGAACTATGATATTTAAAATGGATGCCACAGCTGCCATTTCTGATAAGATTTTCTCTTGTCCTTTGTCGTGATGAGGGCCTGGGGGTGAGTGATTGCACACAACCTTTTTGGTTTGATTTGACACTGAAGAGCAAAAAGGTTGCTCCATTCTTGTTTATGTCTTGCCTGTAATCAGGTTCCGATCAGTTAGCCAGTCACCTTAGGCTTTTGAGATACTGGCCCAGATTTTGCCGGAGTGGGGCCTCTTGTGGCGTGCCCCGTTTGTTAGATTTTTTTCCTCACCCTTCAGCTCGAAAAATTTTTACACCGTAATTTGCTGGAAGTGCGAGTTGATAATGGCTTGACAAGGTCAATGGGGCATCTGGGACCTTGGCGAACAATGGGTCTATCTCCTTAACCATATGAAATTTAAGGATAGAGAAAGGAACAGAGGAATGACGGAGAAGGAAAAAGGGTGAATTAGAGTCAAATTAGGTATAAAAAGAGAGGCAAAGAAAGTTTGGATTAAGAGAGGCAGAAAAGAGATACAGAAAGGAAAAATAAGAAAAGAAAATTTAAAATTTCAATTTTAGAAACCTCCAGGAACAATTTACTACCTGCAGGCGTGAGACTGTTGCAAATGTTTCCCTTCTGGGCTGGAGAGGTTGAGTGCCATTGCAGGAACATAAATCTCGTCGTTAAAATGGTTCTGCAATCGTTAAACACCAGCCCTAACTTTCTGTGGTGAATTTAATTCATTTAAACAACGCAACTGCTGCAATTTCTTGAAACTCGCAGGGAGGTTGACGGGGAGATCACGTTTTTGCGATGCTATCGGTGGAGCGATGCAAATCATTCAGCAATTTGTGGTGATTCATAACTCATGGCGTATCTCTTCCTTGCCACAAGTGGCTGAGTTATTTAAATACTAATAACGGAGTTGCTATTTTCCCAGCACATTCTGGCCCATTAATATACGCAATGTTGCCACTGTGAAAGGAGGCACGTATTTCTCACTTAACAGCAAGCCTATCAAGAGCTGAAAGATTCAAACCCCATCCATCCAGATGATGAGGGTGGCAGTTCATGTTTTATTATCCTGTAAAATATAATGAATCAAAAATTTGTTTACCTGTCTATTGAGAAAAGATCTGGGGCTTCTTCTCGAAGAAACTTGCTTAGTGAGGAAAAGACTCTTTTGTTGTGAAGTGTGAGAACCTGTCTGTACCAGGTATAATTACTGCAGCCTTTTCCCATATCTGAAGTTCACTCAGCTCAACCTTATTTCCAGATGGCTGTGGCAAGACAGAACTGCATGAGCACAAATGGGTGTGCCTATATAAAATGCATACCGATAGACCCTGAGAAAGGAGCCAAAATTCAAAACTCTTTGTTATTGTGACCGAGTGGTCAAGTGGACTTTAAAAATCCCGTAGCATTATTCAAAAAAGAGCAGAGAATTTTCCTGATTTTCTGACCAACATTCCTCCCGAAAACAATGACACCAAAAACAGATTAACTGGTCATTGATCTGATTGCTGTTTGTAGGTTGTTGCTGGCCCAGATGGCTGCAATGTTTGTCTGCACAATAACAGTCACCGCACTTCAAGAAGTAATTAATTCACCATCATCCTTTTTTGTCATTTAATCTCTCCTGCCTTCCACCCTATCACAGACATTCCCTTTTGTTCTTTCCTCCCCTCCCGCCTTTCCCTGCCTCTGCACTTGTTTAAAACCTGTTATAAGAACATAACAAATAGGAGAAGAAGTAGGCCATTTGGCCCCTCGAGCCTGCTCCGCCATTCAATAAGATCATGGCTGATCTGGTCTTGGCCTTAACTCCACTTTCCTGCCCGCTCCCCATAACCCTTGACTCCCTTATCATTAAAAAATCTGTCTATATCCACCTTAAATATATTCAACGACCCAGCCTCCACAGCTCTCTGGGGTTGAGAATTCCAAAGATTCATGACCCTCTGAGAGAAGAAATTCCTCCTCATCTCCGTTTTAAATGGGCGACCCCTTATCCTGAAACTATGCCCCCTAGTTCTAGATCCCCCCCACGAGGGGAAACATCCTCTCTGCACCTACCCTGTCAAGTCCCCTCAGAATCTTATACGTTTCAATAAGATCACCTCTCATTCTTCTAAACTCCAATGAGTATAGGCCCAACCTGCTCAACCTTTCTTCATAAGACGACCCCTTCATCTCAGGAATCAACCTCGTGAACCTTCTCTGAACTGCCTCCAATGCAAGTATATGCCTCCTTAAATAAGGTGACCAAAACTGTATGCAGTACTCCAGGTGTGGTCTCACCAGCGCCTTGTACAGTTGTAGCAAGACTTCCCTACTTTTATACTCCATCCCCCTTGCAATAAAGGCCAACATTCCATTTGCCTTCCTAATTAATTGCTGTACCTGCATGCTAACTTCTTGTGTTTCATGTACGAGGACCCCCAGATCCCTCTGTACCGCAGCATTTTGTAGTCTCTCTCCATTTAAATAATAATTTGCTTTATTATTTTTCCCACCAAAGTGGATAACCTCACATATACTCCATCTGCCAAATTTTTGCCCACTCGCTTAACCTATCTATATCCCTTTGCAGATTCTTTGTGTCCTCTTCACAACTTGCTTTCCCACCTACCTTTGTATCATCAGCAAACCTGGCTACATTACACTCGTCCCCTTCATCCAAGTCATTAATATAGATTGCAAACAGCTGAGGCCCCAGCACTGGAGTGCACGGATCCGTTATATCTCTAACTTTTTTCAGCTCTGAGGAAAGGTCATCGACTTGAAACGTTAACTCTGTTTCTCTCTCTCTGCAGATGCTGCCTGGCCTGCTGAGTATTTCCAGCATGTTCTGTTTTTATTTCAGATATCCAGCATCTGCAGTATCTTGTTTTTGTGTTGTCGGGCTGGATTTTGCCAGCGCTCAGAGGGTGGGTTCGGAGGCAGGTCAGCTGTCAAAATAGCAAAGATTGACAGCGGTTTGGAAACCCGCTATCAACCCGCCTCCATATGAGTCTCACAGGTGTCGGGTCTGTCTGCGCAGAACAGACCCGACACCAAGCGGCAGGGGAGACAACTTAGATTATTAAATGGCTTGTTAGCAGCCAATTTAAAGTAGGACCTCAAAGGTTGTAATCTCTGGATTACTCCCGATGCCACGTGCTAGTGAGTACAGGAATAGGAGGATAGAACAGATGAATGCGTGGCTGGAGAGATGGTGCAGGAGGGAGGGCTTTAGATTCCTGAGGCATTGGGACCATCTCTGGGGAAGGTGGGACCTGTACAAGCCGGACGGGTTACACCTCAACAGAGCCGGGACCAATATTCACGCGGGGAGGTTTGCTAGTACTGCTGGGGAGCATTTAAACTAGCTTGGCAGGGGGATGGGCACCAGCATATAGGAGTAGAAAAGAGGAATAAGGTGCATAAAAGAGTGAGTGTGTTGGATAGTACTAGAGAAGAAAGTAGTACTAGAGGCGAAAGTAGTACCATATTAGATAGGAGCAGACTTAGAAAGACTACGAAAAATTCAATATGGGTTTAGAATGCACAAAGTGTGGTGAATAAGGTTGGTGGGCTACAAGCACAATTAGCCATGTGGCAATATGATGTTGTGGCAATAACGGAAATGTGGCTTAAAAACAGTGAGCACTGGGCACTTAATATTCAAGGGTACAAAGTGTTCAGAAAAGATAGGGAAGGAAAAAAGGGAGGTGGGGTGGCAGTGCTGATTAAGGAAGACATTGTAGTGTTGGAAAGGAAGGATGTTCTTGAGGGGACAAGGACAGAATCCATTTGGTTAGAGTTGAGGAGTAAAAAGGGTATGATCACAGTATTGGGGGTATTTTACAGGCCTCCACATAGTGAGAGGGAGGTAAAGGAGCAAATCTGCAGGGAAATCGCAGAGATATGCAAGAGCTATAGAGTGGTGATATTGGGGGACTTTAATTACCCAAATATCGATTGGGATAATGCGAGGGTAAAGGGAAAGGAGGGGGTGGAATTTCTGAAATGTATTCAGGAGAATTTCTTTGACCAGTACGTTCTTGGCCCAACTAGGAAGGAGGCATTGCTGGATCTGGTGCTGGGGAATGAGGTGGGCCAGGTCGACTAAGTGTCTGTGGGAGAACACTTGGGTACGAGTGATCATCGTATCATAAGATTTAGATTAGCAATGGAGAGGAGCAAGGAACAATCTGGAGTGAAACTTCTAAACTGAAATAGGGCTAACTTCAGTGGGATGCGAAAGGATCTAGCCAGGGTAAAATGGAACCAAAGACTGACAGGAAAAACTGTAACGGAACAGTGGGTGATCTTTAAGGAGGAGATGTTCCAAGTACAGGCTAGCTACATTCCAACAAGAGGGAAGGGTAAGGGAACCAAAGCAAGGGCTCCTTGGATGACGAGGGAGATAGAGAAGATGATGAAATAAAAAGAGGGTGGATAATAAATGTCAGGTGAATTCTTCAAGGGAGAACCAGACCAAATAAAATAAGTTGAGAGGGGAAGTGAAGATGAAAATAAGATTGGCAAAGAGAGAATATGACAGTAGAATGGCGGTTAACATAAAAGGGAACCCGAAAATCTTCCACCGGCATGTAAACAGTAAGCAGGTAGTAAGAGGCCGGGTGGGGCCTAATGGAACCAAAGACTGACAGGAAAAACTGGCGGGATTCCCACGGGTGCAGGGCATAATCGACTGCACACATGTGGCCATCAGGGCACCCCATCATAACCCAGCAGTGTTTATCAACCGCAAGGGCTTCCACTCCCTCAATGTGCAGCTGGTCTGCAACCATAGGAAGATCATTGTCCATGTGTGCGCCAAGTTCCCTGGGAGCTGCCATGACTTCTATATCCTGCGCCATTCCACCATTCCTCAGCTCTTCACACCTCCAAACAATCTTTCTGGCTGGCTGCTCAAAGACAAAGGCTATCCATTAAAGATGTGGCTCATGACACCTTTGATGAGGACAACAAACGAGGCTGAGGAATATTACAATCAAAGCCTCGGTGGTGCTCATGCTTGAGATGGACTCCTCCATTCTCTGCCCACTCGCAGTCACCGCGGCTGCAAACCCTGTCAGAGCCTCCTGCACTTGTTGCTCCAGCTCCAGGACCGCCCTCTTCCTTGATGGCCCCCGAGGCTCAGCGTCTGCATGCAGCTGAGCAGAGCTAGGAGACTCCTGCACCCTCCGACAAGGAGTCTCCACTGCTGACCCTGTCTCCATCATCTGCTCTTGCTCACTTGTGACTTGTGAGACACCAGGTGATAACACTACTCTATCTCGCGACGGACCCACCGAGGTGTGTATATCTGTGCTGGTGCTAGCTTGCCTTGTCTCAGGTGACGCTGCGCCCTCAGTGGATGGAGCCTCCTCTGAGGTGTGCTCCTCCAGTTCCTCATGGATATTGGATGGGGAGGGCTCTTGATGGGAGAGTAAAGACATCAGTTCGATATATGATATGTACATTGCATACAGATACCAATATGCACATTATGAGCAATCAATTCCTGTTGACAGCAGCCCCAGTATGAGTGACTGATGAATGACATGTGGGTGTATGGGAAATGATTCTGGCACCAGGTTGTTCAGATGAGCCCATCTCTCCGTCCCCCATTTCCGGCTGCTCCACCGTTCCAGTGATCTCCAGGGCTGCCTCCTCTGCAAGAGTCAGAATGGCCAATGATTGAGGGCCACCTCCCATTCTCCCCCTCTCCCTCTTGTTGTGGGCTTTCTTCTCCTGCAAAGTGGGAAAGAAGAGAAGGTTGAGTGAGACTGATGGAATAGATGTGTTAGATCTTTATAGGGAGACTATAATGGAGTGGGGTGGCTGTAACAAGTCGCATCCTTTACTGTTGCTAGTTGGTGTCATTACATTAGGATGAGGGTGAGTGTTTGGGGTGCATAGTAAGATGGGGATGCAATAATGTAGATAGATAGAGAGGGATGGGTGAAGGTCCAAGGGATGTTGCATCGAGTTGCGATGTGCAGGAGTAGGGTTGGGAATGCTGAGTGATGGAGAAGTGATAACAGGCACAGCAGCATGAAGGTAAGTGTGGCTTTCTCCTCACTTTTCCAGATCGTAGAAGATCATGAAAATGCTTGCAGCACTGAAACCAGGTCCTCATCCCCACACACCTGCCCGTTACCTCCTCAGCTATTTGCAGCCAGGCAGCCTTGGCCTCCTGGGGAGGTCTCTTCCGACCACTGGCAGGGAAGAGAACCTCCCTGCGTGCTCGGACTCCCTCCACAAGAACAAGGAGGGAGTCATCACTGAAGCGAGGTGCAGCCCTCTGACTTTCTGAGCTCATTTTTGGAGTTGAACAAGCTATCTCAGCAATGGTCGTTTCAAATTCAGGAAGTGGAATGAAGTGGGGCCATGGACCCTTTAAATAAACCAGCAAGCGAACTGTCAGCGCTGACGTCACCTGACCCGCACTTTCTAATAGGTTCGGGGAACGCGACGGGCGGGCTTAGCAAGGTCGATTAACGCAAAATCCTTTTTTTCGGCGGGCTTCAGTCGGCAGCAGGACCGTATCCCGAGAACGACCTCTCCCGCCCTGAACCCGCCTCGGCCGGCAAAATCGCGGCCGTGGTAATTAATTGCACTTTGTGACATTTTGATATAAGATGTAATTTAAACATGAGTATTATTATTTAATTCCTCCATGTAGTGTTAAGAAAAGCATGGGGTAAAGTTGTTTTATTTTTAAACGACAATTATAAATAATGATGGATAACAGGAAATTGGTTTTGAGCAACATCTTAATTGACAAAAAGTAGGCGTTCAAAAATACACATTACACTTGTAGAGATCTGCAATTGCTACAGCATTCAGTTATATTGAAAATGAAATCAAAGCTAATTCAATCAGCCCTGGATCTTGTTTTCAGCATTCTCTGATTGGAAGTACATCACTCAACACTTCCAGATTTGATTGCAGTGTCAGCTGTGGTTCAGTGGGCAACACTCTCGCTTCTGAATCAGAAGGTTGTGGGTTCACAGTCCTACTCCAGAGACTTGAGTGCAAAAATCCAGGCTGAAGCTCCCAGTGCAGCGCTGAGGGAATAGCTGAACTGTCGGAGGTGCCGTCTTTTGGATGAGACGTTCCCTGACCCCTCAATTAACATAACAAAGACAGATTATCTGGTCATTATCACATTGCTGTTTGTGGGAGTTTGCTGTGTGCAAATTGGCTGCCGCATTTCTGACATTACAACAGTGAGAATAAAAATGTATGTTTTGTCTGTGTGATGGACTCGAGACTGTTAATGTAAGATGTATGTAATAAAGATTAATTTTAATGTGTATGAATCTCCCCTGGGTGAGCGGAGCTCAAGGCAACAGCGCGAAACTTAACAAAGGAAACCTGCATAACAGGCTAACCCCCCACAGAGACAGCATCGAAAACCCATCGAAACTCACCATCGAAACGCAAGAGCCACTAAAAGGTGTTAACAAACAATTAACTTAATCAAGAAATGGCACCAGCCACTGCAGACAGACACGTGTTCAAAGGAAAGCCAATCAAGAACTGCCATGAAACTAAGACCCAATCCTGGGGTCTCAGCAATTTAGACTAGAGACAATGGACTTAAAAAGATATAAAACAAGGAACCCAAAGGCTCTTGCTCGCTCTCTCTCTCTGGATGACCACACGGAAAACAAGAAGCCCTCCCTCTACAGACCAGACCAAGAAGCAAGGAAAAAGGCCGCGTGCATTGCTTGACTCAGGGAAGTACAAGTCTGTTTAAATCTAACCCATTACCTTACATGTTGTAATCGAGTAGAGTCCATAAATACCAGTAAGCTATTGTTTTGATGTGCATGAGTGTGTGTGTTTAATAAACTTGCATGAGTGTGTGTGTTTAATAAACTTATTCCAAATTGTTTCAAAAGAATTGGTCTTGCTGTCAATTTAATGCCAGTCGAAATAAAAAGCTTACAGTGACTACACTTCAAAAGTACTTTATTGGCTGTAAAGCGCATTGGGATGTCTGGTGGTCATGAGAGGCACTATATAAATGCAAGTCTTTCTTTCTCTTTCCAGTCCTCAACAACCAGTGGTAACACCTATTGGTGACAGAATAGTAAGAGTATTACACAGAGGCATCAGTGAAACAATACGTACAGGGAAAAAAATTGAGTTGAGCACACTTTCAATGGGAGGTTCAATTGAATAATAATAATAAGCAAAATGACTTGGGTGAATATCCCACCCTGTGACATCAATCAGCGCTCACTTTAATATTCAGTATTATAAATATATTTATATTTAGCTGACATATTTCATAATTCCCTGCATCAGTATCTGTGAACTTGTGTGATCAATTCAGAATGTGTGGTGGCCTAGGTTTGAATACATGTGCGTCATTGGGTGTATTCAATGGGATTGAGCTACTGCTTTCCTTATTAGAGAGTTGTTTCATTGATTAGCATCTGATTTCGCGCCTCAGCCACGGGGACTGAAAAATAATGGAGTGGGTGACCTGGTATTGATGTGATTTATGGATCCTCACTTCATTCTCAGCCTGGGAGGCCAACAAAGGGACAAGTAAATCCGTGGAGCCTCGCCCCTGCGGTCTGGAAATTGTAGTCAGATTTGTTTTAATTGTCTCACTTTCGGCAGTCTTTTCCTGCCAGTTTTCCATCAAGAGTCCTGTTAGTGTCTGAATGTAATTACTTGTCGGACTCCCACCTCTTTCTACATGCTAAGTTGAAAGTATTGCAATGCAAAAAATGGATATAGAGGCACTGGAGAAGTTGCAAAGAAAGATTTACAAGTATGATACCAGGACTGAGAGGTTATAACTATCAGGAAAGACTGAACAGGCTGGGGCTCTTTACTCTAGAAAAGAGAAGACCGAGGGGGGTGACCTGATAGAGGTCTTTAAAATAATGATAGGGTTTGATAGGGTAGACGTAGAGAAGATGTTTCCACTTGTGGGGGAGACCAAAACTAGGGATCATAACTATAAGTTATTCACTAATAAATCCAATAGGGAATTCAGGAGAAACTTTTTTACCCAGAGAGCGATTAGAATGTGGAACTTGCTACCACAGGGAGTAGTTGAGTTGAATAGTATAGATGCTTTCAAGTGGAAGCTAGATAAGTACATGAGGGAGAAAGGAATAGAAAGACATGCTGATAGGGTGAGATGAAGTCGGGTGGAGGAGGCTCATGTGGATCATAAACACCGGCATAGACCAGTTGGGCCGAATGGCTTGTTTAAGTGCTGTAAATTCTATGTAATGGTCTATTGGCCGATTCACTAGGCAGTCGCCTGTTGTTGATTATCGTGGACGACCTGGAGGAGGCATGGCACTTGAGGCACCATGATTGGAGACTGAACCAATCTTGCTACTACCGCGCCCCCCCCCCAATCCCACCCCATCCCCCTCAAGAGTGTACAGGGAAAGAATGTTATTTGAAGCACTGTCTGAGGAGCTGTGTGTGCGCAGACTGCACTTCACCAAGGAAACAATAGGACACCTCTGCAAATTGCTCTCTGAAGACCTGAAGCTGCAGTTTACCTCCCACAAGGGAACGAAGGTGATGATGGCCCTCAGTTTCTATGGCTGTGGTTCTTTCCAGTCAAGCACTGGAGACCTCTGTACTGTCAGCCAAGGGGCCGTGAGGACCTGCATTTAACAGGTGACAGATGCTGTCTTCCACCGGGCATCTGATTTCATTAAATACGACATGTCCTCTGCGCAGCAGCAAGAGAGGTCCATCAATTTCCACAGGATTGCTGGCTTCCCCTGGAGGCAGGGGGCTATGGAGGACCCTTGTGCTGCACAAGGTTCCACTTGAGGAACCTGTCCCTTTCATCCACAGGAACAGTTACCACTCGCTAAATGTGCTAATTCTCGCCAATGACCAACTGAGGGTCCTGTATGTTAACTCAGAGCATTGGGGAAGCTCTCACAATGGCTTTGTCCTTCTCCACTTCACTATCCATGGCAGGGAAGGACAAGGAGGTGGATGGATCCTGGGGGGCAAGTCTTAACCTCATGTGGAGATCCCGCAAGTGATGGAGAGGACCATCGGGGTACTTCAAGCATGCTTCTGGTGCCTGGACATTTTGGGGGTGGAGCGTGGTGTTCTACATGATGACATGGCGAAGGATATGGTGGTCTGCTGCACACTGCATAATTTTGCCCAGCAGGAAGAGCGCACCCATGACTTGGCAGACGAGATGCCCATGGAACCGGTAGTTCTCAAGCCCCCCCCTCCTGACCCCTGAGCCCCCCCCCCACACCCACCGCCAAAGTTACAGCAGCTGGATGGAGCTGCATCAGGAGGTCTGGAACAATTTTGCTGTGGACTGATCCTCGTGAGGATGAAAATGCAAATAAAGACAGGCAAGATTGAAACGAACACTTGGGTCTAGAAATTGGACCATGTAGCTCCCGCTCTTCAGGCGCTATGCAGCCTACTTAGGTCCCAAAATGGCAGTTAGGAAGTGGGCGCACACTTCTGGCCAGAAGTGCGCCGACAGCCATATTGGGTAAGGACAAACAAGAGATGGTGCTTACCCACGCCCGAAGCAGGCATTAGTCCCTTTGCATATGCCAATAAGGTCCCCACTCCAACATTGGTTTACCCTAAGGCAGCCATCATGGGCTGCAATCAGGGAAACCAGCCCTACAGCGACTGCCAACTAAGGAGGTAAGTAACTAACCTGAATGTGGAGCTGGGAGGAGCGCCCCCCCCACCCCCCCCATTGTACAACCCCCAATCGCTACTTTGACCCCTGACCCCCGTACCTGAGAGTCGCTGCGACGGTAGCAGCAGCCTGATTTTTCTTCGCACTTCCTCCGGTCTTTGTCGGTGGGCCGTTTCGCTAATTGTCCAAAAGCTTGGGAGCCTCAGCCCTCGCCATTCTTCACATGGTATTTAACCTTTACTGATCCCCCACCCCCAACCACCACTCAAAAATGGGCGCTCCCGAAGTTCTTGGCCTTGGACTTTTATTCAATAAAAAAAAGTGCAATAATGAACAATCAGCAAACAACATCAGTGTAAAAGCAAATGAGAACAAAGAAGAAATAAATTTTCATCAAGAAAACTCCACAAGAGACAACGACTGAAAACTGAACTGTTTTAAAACCGACCGACACAAAAGGCGAGGTGCAAACTCCTCTACATACAACAGCAATGTTGGACAGCAACGCAGCAGGTGCAACAAGGAAGATGCCAAGACTCAAAGGCTAGTAGTGGTAACACTATATTAAGGTGGTCATCTATAATGCAGTACAAAGTATTCAAAATAGTCCAAACATTTTGCTGTAACAACACTTCAAATAGAAATGTGTTTAACAGTAGTAAAGCAATTTTTGAGAGAACAAAACATGTCAACATGACTTTTTATTAAAAAAAACCAGCAGCAACAACCATTCAAAATATTCAAACTATTTACAAAAGATTATACAGTCCAAAGGCTGCTTAAGGGATCAGATAGGCTGAGAATAAGCAGGAGGAGATGGACTCAGCGTGCACGAGGGCACCCTCATCCCTCGTGCACCTGCACGCCACCCCCAGCCAACACCTCGACATGTGCGCAACCCCTAGTGTCACGTGAACAGGCTCTGAGTCCCACATGCTGGTTGGGACCAGGGAGTTGGGGAGTGGCCGCGTCCCGGGGCTCATTCGAGGGGACAAGGGGATCAGGTGTGATTGGACTACTGGTAGCTGCCACCAGTGATGAGGCAGCAGCTGGATGCATCATTGGAGGGTAATCCTCAGCAGCCTGGTCATGCAAGTCTTGTGAGACTGGCACAGTGCCCAGGGTTGGAAGGACGTGGGACTGGGCAGTGCCTCTGTCCTGATTGTCAACAGCACGTCTCTCGGGGACCACATCTGCTGCAGACGCCTCTGCAATTTCATGAGCTCCCCGTGCACCCTCCTGGCAGAGGATGTCCTCTGGGCAATGCTCTATTGTGCCCAGCCATCACAGAGGAGCTTCAACTGGGGGTCGAGGGACTCCAGATATCATAGGTACCCACGATGCTCCTGCATCATCCTTCGTTGCTGGTTCTCCTGCTTTTTCTCCACCTCACGCTGTGCCCGATGTTGTCCCTGCCTCACAGGGGTCCGGGGTTCATCTTCCTTCCCCTCCCGATGCGCGGTGATCTCCCGACAGGTCAGACTCTGGCCACAGTCTATCTTGGCCCCATGGAGGCGGTTGAAATATCGCGGCTGCCTACGAGTGGGGAGGTGGGTGTGTCTGCTGCAGAGAGGGAGGGGCTGTGAGTTGGTGAGGTCGGTGCTCTCGGGGTTGTGGGGGGGGGGCTGCAAGGATGCAAGGCCACAGCTATGTGTCCTCCCCAGGTTGGCACTCTCACGGTGCAGCGTGGGGATGGGCGCGCCCGTTCCAGTTCTCCTGCCTCTCCCCCTGGGGTACTCATCCTCCTCCTGGTCCCCCTGTTCTTTGTCCACCTGCTCAGACTCTGCCTCAGTGTCCTCTGCCCTCGCATCCTCTGACTGCCGTGGAGCTGTGGAAAGGAATAATAAAAGAGTTTACAGCAGACGGTCGCGCCGGAGCTCGACCTCATCGAAAAAGGCACACAAGTCTTCGTCCTCAATATTCTGTGAAGGATTTTTGAACTCTTCTCTTTGGAAAAGATGATGTGCAGACACTAAATTACTTCTTGTGGCATTTTAACAAGGTTTTAAACTAAAATTAACTTATTAAAATTGATTTAAGGTGATTTCAGAAGATGCCACTCCCTACCTTCCAGTGTCACACCTCACTCTGAGTTATTGTGTCCGTTCTCGAGTTTTCATAGTGCCATGTGGATGGTCTCCGAGATAAACCATCGGCTGCGCCGTGAACATAAGAAAATAACATAAGAAATAGGAACAGGAGTAAACCATGCGGCCCTTTGAGCCTGCCCCACCATTCAATAACAGAATGGCTGATCTTTACCTCAACTCCACTTTCCTGCACTATCCCCATATCCCTTGATTCCATTAGAATCCAAAAATCTATCTATTTCAGCCTTGAATATACACAACGACTGAACCTCCACAACCCTCTGGGGTAGAGAATTCCAAAGGTTCACCACCCTCTGAGTGAAGAAATTTCTCCTCATCTCAGTCCTAAATGGCCGACCCCTTATTCTGAGACTGTGCCCGCTGGTTCTATACTATCCAGCCAGGGGAAAACAGCCTCTCAGCATCTACCCTGTCAATCCCCCTCAGAATCTTATATGTTTCAATGAGATCACCTCTCATTCTTCTAAACTCCAGACAGTACAGGCCCATGCTACACAATCTCTCCTCATAGGAAAGCCCTCTCACCCCAGGAACGAGGTCCCTGATTCATCACTGAGCTTGCTATAGCTGGATCAAGTTTCCAGCAAATAACTATGAGACGAACGGGTGTGCAAATGGCGTAAGTCACCCATCACACCGTTCCAGCAAATTCTGGCCGAGTTTGTTTCAACAGGGAACATTTTAGTGTTTACTTGTTACTCCACAGCACAAAAAGCAAAAGGTGAAACACATAGGGCTGGATTTTGAATCTGGGGTCGGGTTGGGGTCGGGAATCACACATTCTGGCTTGTGAACCCGCCTCCATCGAGATGTGGCCAACCCACTGTATTTTCCCTTGATTGACCTTGTTGAGCCCGCCCAGTGGGCTCAGCAGGCCAATTAAGGGCCACCCGGCAACAGGTGACGTCACAGATTGACATTTCATCAGTCAAGAGCTTTTGACAGATGAAATATCAGCGTTTGACAGCTCTGTGAAGCTGTCAAACAGTGACAATATGATTTCTAACTTCAGTCCTTCCTCTCAGGCTGAGTTGGAAATCATTCCAGCACAGAAAACAGAAGGCTGCAGTTTCTGACAGAACCACGGCTTTCCCGCTTTCTGTGCCGGTGAGATTTCTGACTCCCGAGACCTGAAGGGCTGACACCTGCAGGAGGAAGTTAAGGTAAGTAAAACTTTTTCCAACACTTAGCACTTACCTTACACACTTACCTCTGCACACATGCACCCATCACTCACCTGCCCACCGGACATATCGACCCCTCCAACCCCTGCAGACCCATGGCCTGTCCCGATAACTTGGAGTGGTTGCCACCTGCCGGGAAGCCCACACTTTTCTTTTCAAAATAGGGATTATGCAAAAAACTGCTTGTTAACTACCTGTTAACAGGCAGTTAATTGTCACTAATCCCTTCCCGCCTCGGGGAGTCGGGTCTCAGCACAGGTCGGGTACCCACCGCCAGAGAAACTGGCATGGAGGCGGGATGGAGTTGGGATAGGGTCGGGACCCCCGAATCTGCAACTTTAACCGTCCCCCGCCTCCAAACCTGACTCCACGGGTCATTGAAAATCCAGCCCATTATTTCCATGCCATAATTTTTCCCAAGTTTTGTATATTGTGACCAGCCAGTAATCATGTGCATCTAACAATGGTTGATTAACGGAAGCACATCATTTGTCTTACCTCAAGACATTGCGTTTTACAAGGTATTCCTCCTCAGAGAACCATTAGAGAGAAGGAAAGTAAATGAATCAGGAAAACAGAGAGAGAATGAAAAAAAGAACACTCAAAATCTAAAGTACAATGACACGAATAAAAATAAAAGTGCTGATGTTGAAGAATTGGGTAACTGAGAATTGAACTCAAGAACCCAGAACTATACACAAGGGCTGCAGTTTTAGTTATCTGAGTTGACCTCATATTGACCTATTGGCAAAGAAAGAGAAGAGTGACTCTGTAAGACATATACTGCTGTTCTGCAATACACTGTAAAGAGATGGGAACAGAAATAAATCAAACTGTACATGGTATTAATTACTGATATATTATTCGTACTTATGATTGATTTGATAGACTAACTAATTGATGAAATGGAGGAATCCAGTCCATTGCATTGTGAGAATATAAAAGCTACAAGTTCTGTCCCCCTGCGAACTGTGGATGAGCAAAGCTAAGGTAGAAAGAAAAGCGAAACACTACAGATGTTGGGGATCTGAAATAAAAACAGGAATTGCTGGAAACACTCAGCATCTGTGGAGAGACAAACAGTTTAACATTTCAGATCGATGACCTTTCATCAGAACTGGAAGATGTTAGAGATGAACATCTTTTAAGTGCAGAGCTAGGGAAAAGGGAGGCAGGAAAAGAGCAGTCTGTGATAGTGTGGTGGGCAGGAGTGATTAAATAACAAAAGTAATGATGGTGCAAAAGTAAAATGAGGTGAGAATGAGACAAGATGGGTCCAGAGGACATGTAAATAGCTAGAGCAGAATAGCACAGGAGGGAAGTATATGGAAAATCTGGCGAAGAGTTGGCTCCCATGACTCAAGACATGTTGGATGAAAGGCAGGTAGACCCAGGGCTACGGACCACCCCGCTGACCATGTACCAATGGGGATCCCCTCCCCAAACACCAGCCCACATCCTCTCCACTCCTAGTGGCTCTGGTACAGCCATCCTCCATTCCCAGCACCAGCTGTCAGCGAGAAAATGGGAGCGGTGGTTAAGATCTAAAGTTGCTAAACTCAACATTAAGGCCGGAAGACTGTGAAGTGCCTACTGGAACGATGAGGTGCTGTTCCTCGAGCTTGCATTGAGCTGCACACTTTACAACTTTCCCCCCCTTAACATTGAGTTTAACAACTATGTAAATATAATCAAATAAATAAGTAATTTTTTGTTAAAAATCAAAAAGTCCACCATGAAGGGAAATTTCTAGATAATTATATAGATAAATTATATACAGCTGACATGAATATGCACATTGGATCAATTTAGAAATGGCTTACAGATTCAGTGTCTTAAGTTACCAGTGATAGAAATTTACCAACATGTGCTATGGTGGTATCTATCACGATGTTCAACACTAAAACACCCATGTCTGAGTAATGGAATATGCCCCATCCCCACTCAATAGATTACAGCATTAATGCCTTGATACTTTGCTGTGTAACCAAAGTCAGCATTGATATGCACATCAGCATGTTTTCATTAATCACTCAAAATTGTAAGTCTTCTCTTTACTGAATTTGGAGGTTACATGTTAGGCAATAGAAATGCTGTAACACACTAATCACAGTGCCAACTTGTCCGAATACCAATTAGATGATTTTTGAATAGTCCTCCCTGATAATTTAAAACATTTAAATTCTATCTGAATGAACTCAGAGGACATAATTGTTATGATAAATACGATAGTAATGAAGTATTCCAATTATATCCAGTTTGTACGTGTAAATTATGCTAATTAGAACATACATTTTGTCTTATATTTCAAGTAAAGTAAATCCTACTTTTGCTAAACTTAAGGGGTGTATTTACTATGTGTTTCAGATTTGAATAAGCAAATGAGGACACACATAAAATTGACTCTCATGCAAATCAGAAACACAGGGAGTGGTGTTAATCTGTCCTGTTAGCATTAAATCACTTGTTTTATTATGTGGGTCCTGCAGATATTAATATTGATGTCGAAGGTGTCTTGACTTGGTAATTAAAATAGAATACTTTTTCCCATCTATATGCCTTGAAATTACATCTATGCTTAATACACACATTTAGAAAAAAAAATCACAATATAATGCAAAACTCAGAGGGTTCATTGTTCATATTAAAATGAGTACTCATTGGATGAGGGAGGATAATCATCAGTCTTCACGCACAGTATCTTCATATACATCAAAATGGTATGCACATTCTGAATTTTCTTTTTAAAAATTGAATTCCATTGTATTGGGTTAAGGTCGGCTCTGAGTGTGACTTATAATTTCAGGAGAATTAGGACAATTTCCTTTGTTCTCTCTTGGTATTGAAATCATAAATGCATGTAGAAAGATTATGTTTTGACTGCAAATAATGAGCGTTGGAAATGTTCACCCTAGGTGAGACTATCCTCTAACTATTTGGAAGTGACACCATATCCATAATTACTAGAATCCTGCCAACCCACACAATCACATACACAGATAACTGACTAAACTGTTTTCATAAAATGTTACGGACAAGCAAAACCCATGTCAGAATTTATGAAAAGATGTAAATATCACTTAACTGTGGCTTGTAAAGAACCTTAACAAAGCACTCAAACATCCCTAAGAGCTTTACACAATGAATTGTTTTTTTAAAAAGTGAAATGACTGTTGTTATGTAAGCAATCATTTGCATTATCATTTTCTTCATGGTTGTGTCAGTATCACCAAACAAAATGTTACCCCACCAGGATCTCTCACACTAAATGCAGGCCGAAAAAACTAGCAAAAGCTGACCAACGGGTTCCAAAAAGCTGCAACAGGTCCAAAAAGTTGTCAGTGCAAAAAAGAATTGTTCTTCTGACGTGTGAAGGTAAGGAGTTAGTAAGTGTCGTGGGGCAAGGCTTAAGCTACAGGTATACCCAGCAATCTATCACCATTATATTGCAGGGGGCGAACCTGAAAATGATTAAACGAGAGTGCAGTTCACAGTAGTGGTGGATCTGGAGATTACTGAAAGGGGGTGGAGGGATGCGAATGCTGAAGCCAAGAGATTTATTTATTTGCGCCTAGGGGGGCAGTGCCACCACTGGCAGGAAGCTGTAATTACAGTTTGACAAGTTTACGCCTGCAATTTCCCATTCTAAACAGGAATATATAATGCAATATAAAAACAAAGGGGACTGAATTATGTCTACATGCCGTTGTCCAATTATCCCCTGCCCTCTGACCCTGTTTCAGCTGAAGACCACACTAGATCTTAACTCCTTATGTGCAATTAAATGGGACATCAACTGGTATTTTTATTAAAGTAGTTGTAGGGACTTCTACACAACTTTATGAGGTCCAGTTCCTTTCATTAGAAATTTAAAAGAAGATATATATATATATATATTGTTAATTTAAGAACTGAAATTGTTTACAACATAGCCAACAATAATTCCAACCAGCAGCGCCATCTACATAAACAAAACAAAATGGCTCCCAATTCTATCTGTCTCTGTCCCGGATCCTGTGGCAAGCAGGAGATTATTTGTATTGAACGTATACTGATTGACTAATTTGAAATAAACTATTTTTATTTTTAAGTAGCTTCAGGAAGGAAAAAGGTGAGACATTCTCATTGAAGCAAAAACTTCAGAACTGAATTCTGATGAAGGGCCATACCAAAATTTTAATTTGTATTTTCTTTTAAAAAATGTAATCAACCTGCTGTGCATTTCAAACATTTTATTAATTTTTAAAACCTTGATACGCATGAGGCTAGAAATGAGTATTGATGATCCTAGTGGACAAAGACACTGACCCCGATATTTATGGGGAGGTGGGGAGGGTGCGGCTGAGGCCGAAAGCAGCTGAAGAACCTGGCAAGGCCGGCGACACGGAGGTCCTGCTGATCTTAACAGCATCATTCAGGGGCCTTATTTGCCTTGTGCAGCTCCGTCTCCTGCCCGCTAGCCGGCCAAATGCATAGCCTGGCTGGCGGGCGGGACGGAGGGAACACTCGCGGCAGGAGGCCGCAGCCGGAGAACATTGGGGACGGTCCTCCCCAATCGAGAGGAGGGGAGTTCGGCAATCGGGGGAAGGGAGATAGACAACCAGTGGGTGGGTGGGAGGTTGGCAGTTGGGAGCGGGGGAGGTCGGCAATTAGGAGAGCTTGGTGGCGAGGAGGCTGGAGAACGGGGCTGGGGCAATCACTCCTGCTCCTCCTGGCCCACAAGAAGTGCTGAAAAAGGCACTTATCTTATGGAGCCAGCAGCTCCCACCTCTGTTTCACTGCCAGGTTTCCTGACTCCAAGGAAACCAGTGCAGCATCAGTTAACTTAATATTGGGCTCCCACTTGCACTGTAGGAACCTGATTGAAATATGTTAATAAGCAATATCCACCACCGTAAAAATGGTGTTTGGGTGCGTGTTGGTGTTGCGTTACGTGCGTTTTACTTTTAAACCTCTTCTAACCCTCTCCCACCCATTGTGGCAGGGGGGCGGGAGGTGTGGGGGGTTACTATCGAGGTTAATGTGTTTGCATAATATTCTTCTGTTCTCTCTATTGCTTCTGTCATCTCTACTTGACCTGCCATCTAGTCCATCAGCATGGGCGCCGTTTATACTGTCTCACCTTGGTCCTCAGAATCGGACCACGATGAGCCCCAACACCAGCAGCACCAGGCACACCAGCAGCACCAACAACCTTCTCCACAATCACCTGATACTGCACAGGACAGAGGGCATCAGAGCAGCGCTGCACCACACAGGAGTCAATACCCCCAACACAGGGTATACAGGCAGAGGATGAGCTTCCTCAACATGACTGAGCAGCAGTGCCAAAGGAGGCTCAGGCTATCGTGCCAGTTCATTGCAGACATTTGCAGATTGCTAGAGCAAGACCTGCAGCCCAGAGGTCCTGATGGACACGCCTCACCAGTGACTGTCAAAGTCACCAGCACCAACTTCGTCGCCTCACGCTCCTTCCAGGGATCTGCAGCAAACATTTGCGATGTCTCGCGGTCGGCCGCCCACAGATGCATCACACAGGTCACCGATGCCCTCGTCGACAAGTCAGCCAATTATATCAACTTTGCCACTGATGAAGCCAGTGTTACTGAGCGGGTGCTCGGCTTTGCCACTCTGGCTGGCTTCCCATGGGTGCAAGGCGTCATCGACTGCACACATGTGGCCATCAAGCCACTCCATCATCAGCCAGGAGTCTTTGTCAACCGCAAGGGCTTTCACTCTCTCAATGTGCAGCTCGTCTGCAACCATAGGAAGATCATCATGCATGTGTGCACCAAATTCCCTGGCAGCTGCCATGACTCTTTCATCCTTTGCCAGTCCAGCCTCCCTCAGCTCTTCATTCCTCCAAACAGACTTTCCAGCTGGCTGCTTGAAGACAAGGGCTATCTACTGAAGATGTGGCTTATGACACCCTTGAGGAGGCCAAGTACAACAACAACAACGTGTATTTATATAGCACCTTTAACATAGTAAAACGTCCCAAGGTGCTGCACAGGAGTATTTTAAGACAAAAAATTTGACCCTGATCCACATAAGCATAAATTAGGGCAGGTGACCAAAAGCTTGGTCAAAGAGGTAGGTTTTAAAGAGTGTCTTAAAGGAGGAAAGAGACAGAGAGGCAGAGAGGTTTCGGCAGGGAATTCCAGAGCTTAGGGCTTAGGCAACAGAAGGCACGGCCACCAATGGTTGAGCGATTATAATCAGGGATGCTCAAGAGGGCAGAATTAGAGGAGCACAGATATCTCTGGGTGGGGTTGTGGGGCTGAAGGAGATTACAGAGATAGGAAGGGGCGAGGCCATGGAGGGATTTGAAAACAAGGATGAGAATTTTGAAATCGAGGCGCTGCTTAACCGGGAGCCAATGTAGGTCAGCGAGCACAGGGGTGATGGGCGAACGGGACTTGGTGCGAGTTAGGACATGGGCAGCTGAGTTTTTGATGACCTCAAGTATACATAGGGTGGAATGTGGGAGGCCAGCCAGGAGTGCGTTGGAATAGTCAAGTCTAGAGATAACAAAGGCATGGATGAGGGTTTCAGCAGCGGATGAGCTGAGGCAAGGGCGGAGACGGGCGATGTTACGGAGGTGGAAGTAGACAGCCTTTGTTATGCTGCGGATATGTGGTCGGAAGCTCATTTCAGGGTCAAATATGACACCAAGGTTGCGAACAGTGTGGTTCAGCCTCAGACAGATGTTAGGGAGAGGGATGGAGTCAGTGGCTAGGGAACGGAGTTTGTGGCCAAGTAATGAGGCCAAGGAGAGATATAATGAAAGCCACATTTCCACCAGATGTGTCATAGAGCAGACAATAGGAAAATGCGCTTCATGCTGTCAAGTGGATCTGACTGCCTCCAGTCAAAGGTTTGCAATGTATTTATTGATTATTCATGTCACTTCTTACATTTTCCCATGGATAGTTACCATCGACCATGCCTGGTCTTTTTTTACATCAGTGAGCACTGGATCTTTGCGCAAACTTGGCTTCCAAATTCCTGGACTTCTCTGGACGTCATGACTATGCTTCTCCACTGGATGCCTTCATAGATCTGGAGGAGCCCTTCAGTAAGCACCAGCCAGGGTCTCCAGAATCGTCGTGGTCAGCTGCGCCCTGCACAACATAGCGCAAGGCACTGAGCGTACAGCCTCTTCAGAGGAGGAGGAGGAAGAGTAACCTGCAGTCCAGATCCCACCAGCACCTGAGCACATTGTTGCCCGTGAGGCCGAGGATGGGCTAATCATGGCCAGATTTACTTAACTTTATGCAGTACACCCATATGGCTGCCACATGCTATTCCAGGTTGGCACCACCCCACAGCAACAACATAAAGCATCCTTACAATGCCCAACCCATTCCTTTCACACTGACCACCATTGCTGGCGGTAACATTATGTCTCACCATTCACTCCAACTCAATAAGCCTCTTCCAAAGGTGCACAAAGTGGTGAAAATAAAGAATTTTACGTATGACATTACAGCAATGGAAACTTTACAGAATCATTTAACAAAACACCCAAGTGGCCACCCTTGGGAATCTACTTATATTTCATCTTTCTCTTACGCGTGCTTCTATGCTACCCCTGTGGCTTCAGCAGAGGTGGAGGCAGCCTGCTCACTTCCCTGCTGCGACTGCTTAGATGCTTTGACGGATGTCCTCTGGGCTTTGGAGACTCTGATTGCCCCGCCAAAGTCTGCTCCTCCTGCAACTGTGCAGGGGCAGATTTGGCCATTGCGATCCGAGGAGGCATCTGGGGCTCTGACTGAGGGGATGGCAATGGGGGAGAAGTGTGAGCGCTTTGAGAGGAGCCTCCACTTTCACGTCCCCTCTCACCATCATCCCTCTCATGGGCCACCCGCACTTCCCTGCTAGCAAGGAGCTGGAGAGCACCTTGCTGCACATCAGTGGGGCCATGAGGACCCACGTCCACGCTGACATCCCTCCTAGACAGGAGGTCTATGAGCCTCTGCCATCTATTCTCCATAAATAGCATGTGCTCATGTGACTGACGCATTAGCTGCTCCATGCAGGTGGCCATCCTATCCATGGAAGAGACTACAGTCACCATCGCCTGCGACACAGTGGTGCTCATGTTGGAGATGGCCTCCTCCATTCGCTGCACATTAGCAGACGTCACGCTCACAAAACCTGTCAGAGTGACACTCCTGCACTTCTTGCTGCATCTCCAGGATCGCCCTCGATCTGGATGGCCCCCGAGGCTCAACATCTGCATCACACTTTAGGAAGGAAGTCAAGGATTTGGAGAGGGTGCAGAGGATATTTACCAGAATGATAACAGGGATGAGGGACTGAAGTTATGTGGAGAGACTGGAGAAGCGGGATTGTTCTTAAGAGGAGATTTAATGTAAGTGTTCAAAATTATGAGGGGTTTTGATATAGTAAATGAATGGGTGAGTCAATAACCAAAGAACACAGATTTAAGATAATTGGCAAAAGAACCAGAGGGGAGATGAGGATAAATATTTTCTTTGCAGTCAGTTGTTATGATCTGGAATGCATTGCCTGAAAGTATAGTGGAAGCAGATTCAATAATAACTTTCAAAAGGGAATTGGATATATAGTTGAAAAGGAACATTTTGCAGGGGTTTGGAGAAAGTGTAGTAGAGCAGAACTAATTGGATAACTCTTTCAAAGTGCCGGCACAGACACGATGGGCCGACTGGCCTCATTCTATTCTGTAAATTGGGTGATTCTATGATAAGTGCACAAAAAGCATGCATTGCAAAAACAAACAGGGTGACCTGAATTTCATGCTGTCAAGTGGATATGACTGCCTCCAGTCAAAGGTTTGCAATGTATTCATTGATTAATAATGTCACTTCTTACATTTTCCCATGGATAGTTACCATCGACCATGCCTGGTCTTTTTTTACATCAGTGAGCACTGGATCTTTGCGCAAACTTGGCTTCCAAATTCCTGGACTTCTCTGGACGTCATGACTATGCTTCTCCACTGGACTCCACTGGACTACACTGTAAGACTCTGCTGCTGGGACTCTGATCTGGTATTCAGTTACAGGAAACTTTTGTTTATCCGGCACCCAAATATCCGGAATTCTCGCTTAACCGGCAAAAATCATCCTCCGAAAACTCCTCTCAAATAACCGGCAATGTTGCCGAGTCGCAGTCGAGTCTCCGCGAACGCCGAGTGCTCCGAAAACTCCTCTCAAATAACCGGCAATGTTGCCGATCCCGAGTCCGAGTCCGAGTCCGCGAACGCCGATTTAGTCAGTAGGGGTAGTTTTCAAAAGTGCCACTACTCGGCCTCCTGGCGCTGTCGGAAGTCCGAAACACTGCAGTAGCAGGAGTTGATTCTCCCGCGCTGCCTGGAGTCTCTTTGTTAAAAATAGCCTCGGTAGATATAACTCTCCGTTATCTGGTACTTTCGATAAACCGGCACCACGCCGGTCCCGTCGGTGCCGGTTAATAAAGAGTTTCCTGTACTTAAGTTTTAAGGTAACTTTTTCTAGCCTACAGCCAATGTTCCCTCTAATATTTTTGTGCCACGCGGCCCCTTTAATGGGCTGCGCGGCCCATTCAAAAATCCGTGCATGCGTGGTTTTTGCGTTTAAAAGCCCGGGAGCCGGCTGCGTGGGAGCTCCAGACTGCCGTGTGGCCACACAGCTTAAAGGGAACATTGCCTACAGCGACTGTTCTCAGCTACAGTCTGGTTCCTGGCCAGAAATTCACTCGCTTAGGCTGAAGTCCATTTCTCCACTCCCTTTGGAGCTCATGGTGACCTCCAACTTTGCCACCGTTTTATTGCCCCGCGATCGACTCTGCACAACTCCTGGCTCTTCATTCCCACAGAAATACCTCCAGCAGTATATCCTCCGATACTCAACCCTTCAAAGAACTTCTGGACACACTCGCCCTCCATACCTAACTCCGAACCTGGACATCAATTCATTGATGCTCCAAGCTGACCTATGTCAACTCTATCCCACCACGGGACCGCTGACTTTAACTCTGGACTCTCTCCTATTGTCTTCTCTCTATTTCCTATTTATTACCAGGACATATCTATCCTAATCTTCCGATGTAACTTGAGTTTTCCTGCGCCCATTTGCATGCGTGTTTTGGCTACTATTTTGGACCCAAGCCCATCACTTCTATTTCCCCTTTCTTTTCTTCCCTTTTTTTTCTTCTTTTCTCTTTACCCCTCCTAGCCCCCTCTCTCCTGTTGTCATGCCTCCTTTTATTTCTCCCCTCTCGGGTACTGGGCCCTCCTAATCCATACCCCAACCCTTCAGCACTCCTCGACCATCCTACTCTCCTGCCATCGTCCCAGGCTTGACACCTTCTTAGATAAGCCCACAGTTTCCCTCTGTGCCTCTCTTGGCATCCTCCAAACGGCCCATCGAGGGACTCATCACTGCCTCCTCATGAGCAGCAACCCTAACTGCTCCATCGTACTCTCACCGACCTTCCTGCCCAGCGCACCCGCTGGGGGCTAATTTTGCCAAACACCTTTCCGTCCCATTTACCTCTCCCAGCGCTTACCCTGTGGCCTCTGCCAGTGGATCAGCTACCAACCGTCCTCTCCGCCTCTCCCTCCAGAATACCCATTCACTTGTGAACAAGGCCCTTGCCATCCATGAGCTTATTGTGGATGACTGACGGGTGATGACACCCTCCCCCTGACACTCTCCCCCTTAAAGAAGCTTCCCTCCTGGCTTTACCTTCCACCACCTGCCCCGCCCAAACTGCTGCGGTGGCGGAGTGGCTCTTATCACCAAATCACACCATGGTCCGTCCCCCTCCTCCTCTGGAACCTTCTTCTCTTTTGAGCATCACACCTTGTTCCACTCCTCTCGCCTCTAATGTAAAATCCTACCGCCCACCCAAGTACCAAGCTAAGTTTCTCAGCAAGATATCTTCACTGCTTTCCTCCCTCAGCCTCTGCACCGAGTGCCTTCTCATCCTTGGTGATTTCAACCTCCAACTCAACTTATCATGCTCTCTCTCCTCTGAGTTCACTGCCCTCCTATCCCCCTTAATCTCTCCCTCCATATAAACTCTCCCACCCATATTAATGGCCACACCCTCAACCAATCCATCTCACATGGCCTCTCTACTTCCACCGTGTCAATCACAGATAAAACCATCTCTGATCATAGAAACATAGAAACATAGAAGATAGGAGCAGGAGTCGGCCATTCGGCCCCTCGAGCCTGCTCCGCCATTCGATGAGATCATGGCTGATCATCCAAACTCAGTACCCTGTACCTGCCTTCTCCCCATATCCCTTGATACCTTTAGCTTTAAGAAATATATCTAACTCATTCTTGAATATATTTAATGACTTGGCCTCAACTACCTTCTGTGGTAGAGAATTCCACAGGTTCACCACTCTCTGGGTGAAGAAATTCTTCCTCATTTCTGTCCTAAATGGCTTACCCGTTATCCTTAGATTATGACCCCTGGTTCTGGACTCTCCGACCATCGGGAACATTCTTCCTGCATCTAGTTTGTCCAGACCTGTCAGAATTTTATATGTTTCGATGAGATCCCCTCTCATTCTTCTATACTCCAGCGAGTATAAGCCCAATCGACCCAATCTCTCCTCATATGTCATTCCTACCATCCCAGGTATCAGCCTTGTGAATCTTCGCTGAACTCCTTCCATGGCAAGAACATCCTTCCTCAGATAAGGACATCCTTCCTCAGATAAGGACATCCTTCCTCAGATCACTTCCTTGTATCGCTCTCCACCCACATCCCTCTTCCCCCTCCCAACCTCACTTCCTTCTGTCTCCGCCCCTGGAAAAAACTCTCCCCCAAGCCACTTACAACTGCACTTTCAAATTCCCAACTGTCTAGCCTTTGGCCCTCCATTCACCACAATGTTTCTACGCCTACCGATCTGCTCCATCACAGCCTCAGCTCAACCTTTAATGCCCTAGTCCCCATTAAAACCATTACTCTCTTTCACCCTGGCCGTTCCCCCTGGTTCGACCCATGTCTCCACTCCATTAAGTCCAAGGGACATAGACATGAACATTTATGGCAGACAATTGCTTTAGCTATTCCTCCACAGACCTGGCTGGACCACATAAAGCAGTATCGGGTGCTGCTCTTGTCATCCAAAATTGCTCACTGTTCCAGGATCAACCTGGAATGTAACGATAACCCCTGACTTCTCTTCTCCACTACAAACCATCTTCTTAAACCTCTCTCCCCTGCCTCCCTCACTCTCACCTCTAACAACAAGTGCGAAGAGCTCATGGACTTCTTTGCCACTAAGATTGAGACCATTCGTTCAGCTGCCTCTGCCACTGCCCTCCCTTCCCTTAGCACACGGGGCTAAACTTCCCCTAAGGTCCCCCCGCCTCCCCTGCCCTAGCCCTGAACTCGCATTGTTCTCCAGTTTCTCTCTGATCTCCCCTCATGCCCTCTCCGAGCTCAGCTTGTCCATGAGACCCACCTCCTGCTCCCTTGACCCTATTCCCACCAAGCTGCTGGCCACCCAATGGCCCTTCCTGGCCCCCAGGTTAGCGGATATTGTTAATGATTCTCTCTCCTCAGGTACTGTACCCCTCGCTTTCAAATCCGCCATCATCATCCTTCTCCTCATTTTCCCAGCCTTGACCCCTCCATCCTTACAAACTACTGCCCCATCTCCAATGTCCCTTTCCTCTCCAAAGTCCTTGAACATGTTGTTGCCTCCCAAATCTGTGCCTATCTTTCCCACAACTCAATGTTTGAATCCCTCCAATTAGGTTTCCACCCCTGCCGCAGTACTGAAACGGCTTTTATCAAAGTCACAAATGACATTCTATGTGACTGTGACCGTGCTAACCTATCCCTTCTCATCCTTCTTGACCTTTCTGCAGCCTTGGACACGGTTGACCACTCCATCATCCTCCAACTGCTGCACTCCAGCTGGGTGGGACTGGCCTCGCCTGGTTCTATTCTTATCTATCCAGTCATAGCCAGAGAACCACATGCAATAGCTTCTCTTGCTGCTACCACACCATTACCTCTGGAGCGATGTTCAATCGAATTTTTTTTGTGGCCTCTTTAAGGGACTGCGTGGCCCATTCACAGTTTCGCGCATGCGTGAAGTTTAACATGGGAAAAGCCAGTCCTGGGCTGCGCACGGCCAGCAGAGGGCTGCACAGCCGCGTGGCCATGCAGCTTAGAGGGATCATTGCTCTGGAGTCCTTCAAGGATCCTTGACCCCCTCCTATTTCTCATATACATGCTGCCTCTCGGCGACATCATTTGAAAACACAATGTCTGATTCCATATGTACGCTGATGATGAACAGCTCTACCTGTAAAGTTTCCAAAATTTGCAGATCCCCAAAAATCTAAGGGAAAAAAAATAAGGACTTTGGAACTTTAAAGGAACATGTCTGGACATGTACAGCACGTGGATCTACCTCTGTAAATAGCAGTCTTGAGGATTGCATTGTTTGGGAATTCAAACCCCAACAAACATTAACGTTTGGACAATAGGCCCTGGGAGAAGGCCGCCCCACCCAAAACACACAACCCATTCAAGGAGACGCATAAAGATAGGAATGCTAGGCCCAGCAAGAAACCCAAAACATGAGAACAATGCAAACTTCAATAAAACAACAGATCAACAGGACGCAAGCCATTTGACTCAGTAAAAGCCGTTACTGGTAACGAGGTTTTTCAATTGACCAGGATTTGATTTGGTTTAGCATAGTTGATGGCCCATCAAAATTTAACAAGACAATGGACAGGCCTCATCTGAAACCAATTCACTTCATCACAAAACCAGTTTTCGTGAGGAGTTTTGGGGGGCGGGGGCGGGGGTGCGAAAAGGACTATAATTGCAGCATGACCCAAGACTTCTCCCTTTTTGGACTCACCGACAACGCTGGGACAACTCTCCCTCTCAGCTCTGCCCAGAAGCCGCATGTTAAAGGAAGACACTCGATGACCAGAACCACCATCAACTTACCTGGCTGGATTTCGTACTGTTAAAACCCCTGTTTGGTGAGCATTATCCCTGATCTCCTGAAACCAAAACCTAACTCAATAGTGGGATTTTTGGGAGGGATAAAGGTTTTTCTTGTATATTGTCATTCTCCCTCGCCTGTAACCGTGTGTTCCCCAAGCCTGTAAGTGTGAAGTGTGTTTTAAGTTTGTTACCTTTTATTTTTAATAAAAGTTAAAATTCTTTCATCGGAACCTGTTGTCTACTGCATCTTTATTCACAACCCCTAAATAAGTCCAAGTTTCGAACCTGGGGCGTGGGAGCGATTCGAACCGCTCACTGAGTCAGGGGAAAGGCTGACCCCTACCACCACCACCCCCTACAACCTCACCACCACCTCTCTCGACCACTCCACTGTCTCTGCATTGTCACACTGCTTGTCTGACATGCAATACTGGATGAGCAGTAATTTCTTCCAACTAAATATCAGGAAAACTGAAGTCATTGTCTTTGGCCGCCGTCACAAACTCCGTTCCCATCCACCGACTCCATCCCTCTCCCTGGCAGCTGTCTGAGGCTGAACCAGACCGTTTGCAACCTTGGTGTCATATTTGACCCTGAAATGAGCTTTTGACAACATATGTCCTCCATCACCAAGACCGCCTACTCTCACCTCTAACATTGCCCGACTCCGCCCCCTGCCTCAGCTCATCAGCTGCTGAAACCCTCATCCATGCCATTGTTATCTCTAGACTTGATTATTCCAATGCACTCCTGGCCAGCCTTCCATCTTCTACCCTCCATAAACTTGAGCTCATCCAAAACTCTGCTGCCCGTATCCTAACACGCACCAAGTCCCATTCACCCATCACCCCTGTGCTCGCTGACCTACATTGGCTCCCGGTCCAGCAACGCCTAGATTTTAAAATTCTCATCTTTATTTTCAAATCCTTGCATGACCTCGCCCCTCCCTATCTCTGTAACCAATGTTCCCTTTAATTTTTTGGGGGGTGAGCGGCTTCTTAAAGGGGCTGCACGGCCCATTCAAAATACCTGCAGACGTGGTTTTTCCTATTTAAAAGCCGGTGAGCTTCCGCGCAGCTTAAAGAGAACATTGTCTGTAACTTTCCCCAACCCTACAACCCTCCGAGCTCTCTGTGCTCCTCCAATTCTGGCCTCTTGTGCAGCCCCGATTTTCATCGTTCCACAATTGGCGGCCATACCTTCTGCTGCCTGGGCCCCAAGCTCTGGAATTCCCTCTCTAAACCTCTCTGCCTCTCTCTCCTGCTTTAAGACACTCCTGTAAACCTACCTCTTTGACCAAGCTTTTGGTCATCTGTCCTAATATCTCCATATGTGGCTCGGTTTCAAATTTAGTTTGATAACACTCCTGTGAAGCACCTTGGGATGTTTTACTACAGTAAAGGCGCTATATAAATGCAAGTTGTTGTTGTTGTTGGATGTTTGAATCTATGGGGGTGATTTTGCCAATGGGGACGTGATGGAGGTGGGCCTGCTGCTTGTCGGGTTTTAGTCCCGCCTCCATCGATGTCCAGCCAACCCACGCTATTTTCCCTTGATTGACCTTGTTAAGCCCGCCCAGTGGGTTTAGCAGGCCAATTAAGAGAAAGCCGGTTACTGGTGACGTCAGCGAGTGACGTTTCATCTGTCAAGAGCTTTTGACAGATGAAATGTCAGTATTTGACAGCTCTGTGAAGCTGTCAAACACTGACAATCTGTCTTCTAAGTTGAGACCTGGGACACAGGCTCACTTAGAGATCTGTCCTGAGCAGAAAGCAGAAGGCTGATGCATTTGAGAATGCAGCGGCCATTCTGCTTTCTCTGCCGGTGAGATGAGGGACTCCCGAGACCTGACGGGCTGAAGCCTGGAGGAAGAAGCAAAGGTAAGTAAAGCTTTTAAAACACTTAAGACTCACCTCACACACTTACCCCACACATGCACCCGTCACTCACCTGCACACCAGACATCTCGGCCCCTCTGACCCCCGCAGGCCCACAACTCGCCTCGCTGATCCTGGCGAGGTTCGGAGCCGTCGGGAAGCCCACACTTTAGGGCTCAAAATAGGGTTTATCCAAAAAACTGCCTGTTAACTACCTGTTAACAGGCAGTTAATTAGTACTAATCCCATTCCCGCCTCGAGGAGGCGGCTCCCAGCGCGTGTCGGGTACCTGCCTCCTGGGAAGATGGCACGGAGGCGGGTTGGGGGGGTGATGGGTACCCGCTCCCAGATTCTGCCATTTTCCCGGCAGTCCCGCCTCCAAATCCGCCTCCCCAGGGCTGGCAAAATCGCCCCCATAGAATCTTACAGCCTAGGAGGAAGCTACTCGGCCCATCGTGCCTGTGCCGGCTCTTTGAAGGAGCTGTCCTATTTAGTTCCACACCCCAGCTTTTTTCCCATAACCCTGTGAATCAGTCCTCTTCAAGTACATGTCCAATTGCCTTTTGAAAGTTCCAATGGAATCTGATTCCACCACCTTTTCAGGGAGTGCATTCCAGAAATTTTTCCTCATTTCCACTCTAGTTTTTTGCAAATTATTTTAAATCTATGACCTCTGGTTACTGACCCACTTGGCAGAGGAAACAGTTTCTCCCTACCTGCTCTATTAGAACCCTTCATAATTTTGAATACCTCTATCGGACTGGGATTGGATTGGTGGTGAGTCACCTTTAATTTAAAAATGATACTGAGATTCCCATATTTTGCACTTTACCATGGTGCACTACTGCTCAGTTCTCTCCTCTAAGGAGAACAACCCCAGCTTCTCCAATCTCTCTAACTGAAGCTCCCCAGCCCTGGTATCTTCCTGGTAAACCTCCTCTGTACCCTCTCCAAGGCCTTGACATCCTTCCTAAAGTGTGATGCCCAGAATTGTACACAATACTCCAGCTGAGGCCTAACCAGTGATTTGTAAAGGTTTAGCACGACTTCCTTGTTTTTGTACTCAATGCCCTTATTTACAAAGCAAAATATCTTGTATCTTAACCGCCTTAACAACTTGCCCTGCCACCTTCAAAGATTTGTGAATATTCACCCCCAGGTCCCTCAGCTCTTGAAACCCCCTCGAAATAGTACCATTTAGATTCTGATACCTCTCCATGTTGTTTCTCCCAAAGTGCATCACTTAACACTTATCCACATTAAATTGCATCTGTCTGCCCATTTTACCAGTTCTCCTGAAGTCTGCTACTATCTTGTTCACTATTTACTACATTGCCAAGTATTGTATCATCCGTAAACTTAGAAATTGTACGCCCTATACCCAAGTCCAGGTCATTTATATATAACAAGAAAAGCAGTGATCCTAATACCAACCCCTGGGGGACCCCACTGCATACTTCTCTCCAGTCAGAAATACATCCTTTCATCACTACTCTCTGCCTCCTATCACTCAGCCAATTACATACCCAAGTTACCACCTTTCCTTTCCTTTAATACCATTTGCTTCTATTTGATGAATAAGTCTGTTATATGGTACTTTGTCAAATGCCTTTTGAAAGTCCACATATGCAACATCTACTGCACTACCCTCATCAACCCTCTCTATTACTTAATCAAATAATTCAATCAGGTTAGTCAGACACAAATTACCTTTATCAAATCCATGCTGGCTGTTCCTTATTAACCCATGCTTCTCCAAGTGAGAATTAATTTTATCCTTGAAGGGTGGATCAGTAAATTTGCTGATGACACCAAGATTGGTGGAGCAGTGGATGAGGTGGAGGGCTGTTGTAGGCTGCAAAGAGACATTGATAGGATGCAGAGCTGGGCCGAAAAATGGCAGATGGAATTTAACCCTGATAAGTGCGAGGTGATTCATTTTGGTAGGGCAAATTTGAATAAGGATTACAGGGTCAACGGCAGGGTTCTGAGGAACGTGGAGGAGCAGAGGGATCTGGGGGTTCATATCCACAGATCTCTGAAGGTTGCCACTCAAGTGGATAGAGCAGTAAAGAAGGCCTATGGTGTGTTGGCGTTTATTAACAGAGGGTTTGAGTTTAAGAACCGTGAGGTTATGCTGCAACTGTACAGGACCTTGGTGAGACCACATTTGGAATATTGTGTGCAGTTCTGGTCACCTCACTATAGGAAGGACGTGGAAGCATTGGAAAGAGTGCAAAGGAGATTTACCAGGATGCTGCCTGGTTTGGGGGGGAGGTCTTATGAGGAAAGATTGAGGGAGTTGGGGCTTTTCTCTTTAGAGCGGAGGAGGATGAGAGGCGACTTAATAGAGGTTTATAAGATGATGAGGGGGATAGATAGAGTGGATGTTCAGAGACTATTTCCTCGGGTAGAGGCAGCTGTTACAAGGGGGCATAACTATAAGGTGCATGAGGGGAGATATAGAAGGGATGTCCGAGGTAGATTCTTTACTCAGAGTGGTTGGGGTGTGGAATGGACTGCCTGCTGTGATAGTGGAGTCGGACACTTTAGGAACTTTCAAGCGGTTATTGGATAAGCACATGGAGCACACCAGAGTGATAGGGAGTGTGATAGCTTGATCTTGGTCTCGGACAATGCTCGGCACAACATCGAGGGCCGAAGGGCCTGTACTGTGCTGTACTGTTCTATGTTCTATGTTCTAATGGTCTCTAGTAGTTTTCCCACGACTGACATTAGACTGATTGGCCTGTAGTTACCAGATTTATCCCCCTCCCCTTTATTGAACAGGGGTGTAACATTTGTAGTCATCCGTTCCTCTTGCTCCACTCCCATATCCAAGGAGGATTGAAAAATTTTGGTTAGAGCTTCTGCTATCTCCACTCTAGCTTCCCTCAGCAACCGAGGATGCATCCCATCTGGACTGGGTGACTTGCTAACTTCGAGTGATGCCAACCTATTTAGCACCTCCTTTCTATCTATTTTTTGTGGGCCACTCGAATATGGACATTGTATGCTATCTTCTTAGTTTTTGCCTGGTTACAAAGGGATCTCAACCACAAGCCTGGAAACAAACTGAAAGCAGCTTTTACATTCGCAATACATAACCAGGTGCAACAATTTCCCGACAAACAAGCCAATGGTCCACATCACACATCACATTAGTACACTGTGGTAAAGTCGAAAATATATGTATAAAACACTAGTTAGGCCACAATTCTGGTCACCACATTACAGGAAAGATGTGATTGCACTGGAGAGGGTATAGAGGAGATTTACGAGGATGTTGCCTGGACTGGAGAATTTTAGCTATGAGGAAAGATTGGATAGGCTGGGTTTGGTTTCTTTGGAACAGAGGAGGCTGAGGGGAAACCTTATTGAGGTGTAAAAAGTTAGGAGGGGTCCAGATAGAATGGATAGGAAGGACCTATTTCCCTTAGCAGAGGGGTCAAAAACCACTGGGAATAGATTTAAAGTAATTGGTTGGAGGTTTAGAGGGGAGTTGAGGAGAAATGTTTTCACCCAGAGGGTGGTGGGGGTCTGGAACTCCCTGCCTGAAAGGGTGGTAGAGGCAGAAACCCTCATCACATTTAAAAAGTACTTGGGTATGCACGTGAAGTGCCGCAACCTACAAGGCTACGGACCAAGTGCTGGAAAGTGGTACTAGGCTGGATAGCTCTTTTTCGGTCGGCACAGACACGTGCTGTAAATTTCTGTGATTCTATAGGAATCCCAGTATCATTTTTAAATTAACGGTGACTCACCACCAATACAATCCCACTCATTACTTAATTTCCAAATCTTAGCATTTCTGCAAGTGCAGTGCAAGGACTGGCTCAAATGAAGCCAGTAAATGCATTCATATTAAGTCATGACTTCCTTATCTCTATAAAGCAGCTGCAACTAGTCCTGAAGAAAACGAACCTTCACACAAGGCAACAGTGAGTCTTTACATAAGGTTAATCCCAGCAAGTTCATTTGAGTAAAATAGAGAGTGCTGAAAAGCTGTATTTTAGCAACTTGTATTTGTTTTATATATATGTATATATATATGTTTTGGGATAAACACAAAATAAACAGATATGTAACTATGGCTTAGCAACCACCAGCATATCATAACTTTTCTGCATCAGGACTGCGTACAACTAACAGTGGAAGAATGTAATGTTGGATAGAATGGTTCCAACAGTATTCAGTCCCTTCCTCCAACTGATCTGATTGGATCTGACAGGCGCTAGTCCTTCCCTCGAACCCATTTGATTGGCTCTGACTGTCTCCAGTCCCTTCTTACAACTCATCCCATTGGTTGATACTGCCAATCTCCAATTCCCAATAAAAAAAACAGATTTTCTTTTGAAACACAGTTGAAAAGTTAAATGTCATCTTAAAAAGGCTGGCATGTGTCCTTTGACTACATCACAGATTAAATTGAGTTCAATGTCGCTTATCCTTGACATTGTGGCCTAGAAAATCGAGCGCGCTCAGAAATGCGCTGAGGACACAGGAATCAACAACAATGTGCATTTATATAGCGCCTTTAATGTAGTAAAACGTCCAAAGATGCTTCATAGGAACATAATCAGACAAAAAAAAATTGACAACAAACCATAGAAGGAGACATTAGGACAGGTGACCAAAGCTTGGTAAAAGAGGTAGGTATTAAGGAGTATCTTAAAGGAGTAGAGAGGGGTGGAGAGATGGAGAGGTTTAGAGACGAAACTGCAGAACTTAGGGTCAAGACAATTGAAGGCACGGACATCAATGATAGAGCAGAAGAAATATGGGATACACAATAGGCCAGAATTGGAGGAATGCAGATTATCCCTGCACTTGAATGGATAGGCCCAAGGCACAAGTAATATTGGGCCTCAGACCTCATTATCATCAAGCTGGCGAGTAGCGGACACCTAATGGGTGTCCCCAGGCAGCTCATCGGAGTAGAGGATTCAAAGATCAGGCAGCTCTGATGCCAGCAGCCATTCTCATGCAACACCTTACAAGAGGGGCGACCGGGAAGGAAGATGATGGAGAAGGAGGGTAGCAGCGATCAAGAGTGAGGGTAGCAGTGATTGGGAGGGAGCTTAGCAGTGGCCAGGACAGAGGACGGCAGCGGCCGTGATGGAGGATAGCAGCAGCCACGTAGGGGTGAGGGCGGGGTGATGGGAGGGTACAGCCCAGAATCAAGACAGTAGCGGCTGCGATCAGGGGTTGGGGGTGGGAAACTGTGCTGGCAGCGGCCCCCATGGCTTCAATGTGGAGCATGGGGAAAGCCTCCTGCTCCTCCCAGCTCCACATTCAGGTAAGTATATCTTAAACGTTTACCTTGTTGGTTACGGCCTGTAGCGGTCCCTTTAAGGACCGCTTGTTAGGCTGCATATAGATCTAGTTTACCTGAACGCAATTCAAGGAAACATACCATTGCAAAAAGAGCTCAAACAGGTGTTAGTCCTCTGATTTGAATATGCAAAGGAATTAACGGCTACTTTTGGCTTGGGCTCTGGACACCTAGGGCTGGATTTTGAACGACCCATGGAGTCGGGTTTGGAGGCATGTGGGGGGTTAAATTTGCGGGGTCAGGGGTCCCGACCCCATCCCGACTCCATCCCGCCTCCACGCAATTTTGACAAAATCAGTCACGGGGTTCCCAACTCCGTCCCGCCTTCAAGAGGTGGGAGAGGCCATTAAAGCCCTTAACAAGCCCTAAATTGGCTCTGTAATGCCATTTTGAAACGTTTTAGCTAGTTTAACCCTTTTCTGACGTGAAGTACGCCTGGTGTGAAACACTCCAGTGAAACCTGGCGGGAGCACAAGTGGATAGCTGACTATCAGCTGCAGGTCCACTATTACAATGGAGATGTGATGAAGGTAGTAGTAGTATTAGGTCTGAAAGTCGCCTCTGATGCTGCTGCATTGAATGTGTTCAGAGACTGCCTGGCCTTTGCTGTGAGAGGACTTGGATGCAAAAAAAAATCATTCTTTCTCTCTCTCTCTCTCTCACACATATATACATCCAGGTCCACTCACAGCAAAAGCCAGGCAGGTCCTCTCTCACCAACATCCAGTCAGTCTCTGAGACCAGGCAGTCAGTCTCTGACCTGCAATGTAGCAGCAATGATGACATCATCAGAGGTGGGTTTCAGTCTGAAACCACTAATTAGTTCATGGGTTCCCACATGCTGCAACTCAATTGCCCAATTAAGTGAAAATTGCATCAGGCAGCCACATTAATCTGGAGTCGGGGGGGGGAAACACGAAATGCGGATTACACGACCCCAACCCGACCCCAAGACAAAATCCAGCCCCTATTGTTTTGCCTACACCAATATGGCAGGCAGCGTACTGTAAGCATCAACGCAGGCCCCAAGGATTTTTTTTGTATCGGACATTTTGAATGACTGTTACTGCCTGTTTGGAGAAGAAGGGAGGGACCCAGGTGTTCGTGGACAGGAGATTCCAGCCAGGCCTACAAACTAGTTATGGGAGCATGTCTGGGCAGACAGAATTCTCTGGGAAGATAATGGGCTGGATTTTGTCTTGGGGTCGCGTTGGGGTCGTGTAATCCGCATTTTGTGTTTCCCCCCGGACTCCAGATTAATGTGGATGAATGATGCGATTTTCACTTAATTGGGCAATTGAGTTCCAGCATGTGGGAACCCATGAACCAATTAGTGGTTTCAGTCTGAAAGTCACCTTTGATGATGTAATCATTGCTGACTGCCTCGTCTCAGAGACTGTTGGTGAGAGAGGACCTGCCTGACTTGCTTTTGATGTGAGTGGACCTGGATGCAAAATATGATGGGGGTGGGGGTGGGTGTGGGTGGGGGGTGGGGTGTGGGGGGGGTGGGGTGGGGTGTGGGGGGGGGGGTGGGGTGTGGGGGGTGTGGGGGGTGTGGTGGGGGGGTGGTGGGGTGTGGGTGGTGGGGGGGGTGGGGTGTGGGTGTGGGGGGGGGAGGAGAGAGGGAGAGAGACAGAGAGAGACAGAGAGAGACACAGAGACAGAGACAGAGACAGAGACTTTTTTTGCATCCAAGTCCTCTCACAGCAAAGGCCAGGCAGTCTGAACACATTCAATGCAGCAGCGGCGACTTTCAGACCTAATACTACTACTACCTTCATCACATCTCCATTGTAATAGTGGACCTGCAGCTGATGGTCAGCTGTCCACTTGTGCTCCCACCAGGTTTCACTGGAGTGTTTCACACCAGGCATACTTCACATCAGAAAAGGGTTAAACTAGCTAAAATGTTTCAAAATGGCATTACAGAGCCAATTTAGAGCTTGTTAAGGGCTTTAATGGCCTCTCCCGCCTCTTGGAGGCGGTACGGAGTCGGGAACCCTGTGACTGATTTTGTCAAAATTGTGTGGAGGCGGGATGGAGTCGGGATGGGGTCGGAAACCCCGACCCCGCAAATTTAACCCCCCACATGCCTCCAAACCCGACTCCATGGGTCATTCAAAATCCAGCCCAATGGGTCTGGATAGGTGACTCATACGAATGAGCACCTAGATGAGATAGCCCTGAAAGGCGGGAACCGGACAAAAGAGGGCCATTGTAAATTAATGGGAAGCCACTTAACCCAGGATCAGGTGAGAAGTGCGGCCCATCATCTGTCATTAATACCAGCATCGAGATGGGATAGCCCCGAAAGGCGGGAAACCAGACAAAGAAGACAAAGAAGGGTGATTAAAAAGATATCACTGCAACTACACAGACCAGAAGGAACTTTTACGGTATACAGAGAAGGCAGCTTTGGCCATTTCTCGCTCTCTCTCTCGCTTGCTCGAAACCACCACGAGCGACAAGAGCCTCGCCTTGCTCTTCGACTGTAGAAACGAACCTCGAAACTGGGACTTGGATACTGCATCGGCGATACGGAACCAGGAGACACGTTCTACACAGGGAAGCAGCGAGCAAGAAACGGACAATCAGGGTGAGCATTGTCCGAGCCCACGCATTCTTAAGACCACCGGTACTGTGTGAGGGGGTGTTGTGTGTCCCAACCAATCCAGAGGGGCTTAGTGGGGAGGTTCTGTGTGTATTATATAGTGTATGTTCCGGGGTTTGTGGGACAAGTCCATGTTATACTCTGTATAGCAACACAGTGTGATTTTAGGCGTCTTAACACGAGACAGGTGCCTGTTCGACAGGCCAAGTTGTATTGTTGTACTGTTTGTTTTACGCCACCAGGCATTTTACGTACTGGAGGCGGGTGTGTGTGTTAACCTTATTAAACACCGGACGGTTGAGTCCGAAAAGCTTGTCTGTGTTCCAATCCTGTTCACCGTAATTCCTGTCGTCTAGAACTAAGTAGGAGGGGTGATTCGAACCATCAGGGCAAACCACCTACAGTACTTCCAGCCTGTAATGACCGTGCACTTCCAACCTGCCATCTTGGAGGCTTGTGAGCCTGTTTGGCACCCGAAAAGCAGACACAGCGCCATTCAATTTCTAGGCCATTGTGTTTATCTACACGATCCTGAAGTTAACATCTGTACATTCACGATTTCAATTTAGCTCATAATCACCTATTTTTACAGATGGACAATCTCAATTTATACACTCCTAAAACAGCATAACATCTTAATTTTTAGTAGATGCTGAGAGGTTGTTTCCCCTGGCTGGAGAGTCTAGAACTAGGGGGCATTGTCTCAGGATAAGGGGTCGGCCGTTTAAGACTGAGTTGAGGAGGAATTTCTTCACTCAGAGGGTTGTGAATCTTTGGAATTCTCTGCCCCAGAGGGCCGTGAATGCTGAGTCTTTGAGTATATTCAAGGCTGAGATGGATAGATTTTTGGACTCTCGGGGAATCAAGGGATATGGAGATCAGGCGGGAAAGTGGAGTTGAGTCGATGATCAGCCATGATCTTATTGAATGGCGGAGCAGGCTCGAGGGGCCGTATGGCCAACTCCTGCTCCTATTTCTTATGTTCTTTAGGAATTCTAGAACTGCTTAACCTTCTGTTAAAAACAAGTGCCCACAAATATGATACACAATGGCCCAGAAATTCCGTTCGCAGCCCTCCCGCGGGCGGAGGGCTGCGATCCGGAAAGATCTGCGCCTGGACCGAAGGGCTCCCGGGAGGCGCAGAATTCCGTTGCTGTGCCTCTTCAAACTGCCGGTGTGCAGAGCACGCGTATCCCAGGGGCGCAGGCGGATCGCAGTGTCCCTGGGATCACGTGGGCCATGGGGAGTGTAGAATTCGCAATATATCGCGATTTTATTAATAAGGAGAAAACACAGAGTTTCGTTCAAACAGCTTTTATTTCAGCAGAATGCTGCCAGGTTTAAAGTGGACACAAGCAGCCTGTAAAATGGCCGCCGCACCTCGTGACAGAACATTCTAGACTTTTCAACAGGCAGACAAGATGGCGTTCCAATAAACATTTGTGCAAGATCGATTAAGATTCAGCACAGTGAAGATAATACACGAGACATTATGGGTTTGCAGTATACACATAAATACTGAAATCGGTCTCCCAGGTACAAATGAAAGCTATTGTACCGAGTAATCAAGGGCCCATCCAAAAGACATTAATATGTAAAATCCCAACGACTCTACGATGAGAGAGCCGTTAGCAGGTAGTTATACAAAACACTTGGAAGCCCCACAACCCCTCCAGGGAGAACACCGACCGATTTAACAATGGGAGAAATATTAACAGGTACTCAGACATTTACGAGTAGCCCCGAAACCCATTAAGAACGGAGATCACCCATACAAGACATTTGAGCGCCAGACCCTAAACAAAAGAATGGACATTATAGTTGGGCGGGAAACGGAAGATTTTTGCACTATAATTGCAGGCTCCAAACCGTCCATCTTTCTCTTATCATCGTGGCTGCTCCTGTGCTCTTATTCGTAACCTCGTGGCTGCTCCTGTGTACTCGTAGTTGGGCTCCTGCTTGCCTGTTGCCTCTTTGAAAAGGACTGTTGAACTTTCTGATCCGTTCGGATCTACCTCGTGTCGCGTAACGAAGACCTATGTTGGTAACTGGCAGCGGAACCAAAGGCCCGAGATGAGATGAGATGAGATGAGATGAGATGAGAAGAGAGGAAGACCATATCCATCGCCACGGTCAGTAAATCCCGACCGCGCCTGTAGGTCGAATAGCCAAGTTTTCCTTGCCAGGAAGACTTTTTCGAACTTGCAAAGAACATATCGTATCGATGATATTGACAACTGTGCTCGAAAAGTACCTGTTAAACCAACCAACACAGGTCTTCATCACAGCAGACGTTCCAGCCTGCTAGCCGGAGCAGCAGAAGCAAGTAAACAAGTGGGACCAGGAGATCTCCTGACCGACACGTGGGTGCTGCGGTGAAAAACATCCGATCAGCTATTCGGAATTTCTCCGAGTTATCACGAGTGGTGAGCATGAGTCTCGAAATCCTACGAATCTAGTTTAGGATAGATATTGATAGGGGAGGGTTTAAGGATTAAGGATATTTGTAATGTGTGCCCCTATTTACTATGTGCCGTTCGTTCCTCGTTTCCCTAAGATCGACTATATAACTGCTTGTAAGATTGTACTGTCATTAATCTGTGCTTATGACATGTATTTCATAATTTTAAGTATCATGCAATAAAGATTTTCCATTTCGTACCATTCAACCGAGTCTACATGAGTTTCATCTCCATTACTGCTCTCGCATCTAAGTCCAGTGTCTAGAACCGTAAGGGCGAGTGATTCGAACCACTCACAGGTGTGTCTAGTGTTCCCAGACTGGCTGGAGACCAGAACAGGCAACAAGGCCTAGACCCGCACTGACATACAGGCTGCACAGAGCCGCGTGAATCTCACAGGCTGCGAGACACGCAGGGTCAGAATCCCTTACAGGAGCCAATCAGAGCAGGGAATCTCCATTCATAGATTTGACAGGAAGACCTGTCAAATCTTTGAATAGAGATCAGCCCCAAAACATAAGTAAAACTTCAAATACATTTTTAAAAAATATCACATTTTTAAAATGACTATCAATTACATAAATTAACTATTTTAAACAAAAATTTAAATTTTTGAAAAAATAATTAAAGTTTTTAATGGGGTTAAAAATAAACTTACCTTTCTTTATGTATTTAAAAATGATAAATCAGTGGAAAATTTTTTTTTTTTACTTTCTTAAACTATTAGCCTGGTAAAAGCAAGCCTTGCACCTGCTTTACAAAGCGCAGCTGTTCCCGACTTACCTGGACTGATAAAACTGTGAAAAAAACGGAAGTTTCTGCCGTACGCGCTGCCTATCCGGCGCAGGCGTTTGTCCAGTCAAGCCCTTTCTGCAGAGAATGAAAGTTCCGGTTTCCAGCGCATGCGCAGTGCATGCGTAAAACCGGCACTTCCGTTGGCTCTACGGGTGAGTACAAAGCGCGTACACACCCATAGGGAACGGAATTTCTAGGCCAATGTATGTTTGGGTTACAAAAACTTAAAAAAAATTAAATTGCAAGGTATTTATCCTTGGAATGAAGTGTTAGATGTTTGTTTGCTTTTTTGTATATCTACTCCAAATGTCATTCCAAATTTACTTAAATATCTTTTTGCGTTCAAAATCTTTATTAGCACCAAATGAGTATGAATCTATGCAACACAGGACCAAGCTTAGTAAAACATTTATGTGACATTTAATTAATGTCATCGGAAATTAGTGTGGTTGCACACCATATGGCTTATTGTGATGCACATTAGTAGTTATGACCTAATTAATATTTTTATGAATACAACCTACTGAGTAACATAAAAGTTTCATTAATTGTCTTGATTGAACTATATGCCAATTGAATTTCAAAACTATAATAAATTAAAGGTACATTCATTTTCATGGCTATTTCAGAAGTAGACTGAGGAAATGTACCTTTCAAACATTATGGAAGATTTATGTTGCAATTGGCATGATGTAGTCTAATAATTTCAGTACCTTGATATGTTCTATATAACTCAGAGTTTATGCTGCAGTGGTTGGGTGCTGATAGTTAGATAAAAACTTGTGTAAGTAGAAGAACCGGATAATTGAGAACTGGAACAGAAGATAATAAAATAAATGTGCTTACATATCTTTTATTTGACTAAAATATTCAACATTACAATCAAATGTAATTTACATTTAGTTTTTTTGTGTGTTACTGATGCTAGGAAGTGAGGATTCTTGCCGGCTTTTTAGTTTGTGGCATTGAAGATGATGGGAATTTTTTCTGCAATACAATTATATATTCTATTTCAAATTTTCAGATGTGGAGCTGGTTAATTGATAGTAAAATAAAATGAGTGTGCGTGTGCTGATGGTGTTTGATTGCTATCATGAAGGACTCTCTCTTCACCTCAGACATTTAATTTACATGAGGCTGACAGACTGCGATAAATTCCTAGGCAAACAGTTTCATGAATCTACTTCCTAATTGATGTGATATCACAATGAAATGGTAAAGTTAGTTTCAGGCAGTTTGTAGGTGGTAGTTTCAGAAAAATTGTGACTGTAATCGACATTAGTGAAATTTGAACCTATAGACGAGTTGATGGATTTAGTCGACATAAATATTCATTGAGGTGCTCTATCATGGTGTTTGTGGCATCAAAGATTTACTGTATCATTGTGCTCAGCTTTGGGATTGAGTTAGAAGTTTGATTTTCTGGCTTCATTTATGCATTGGATATTGAAAAAATCTACAAGTTCTATTTTTATATATTTCTCTATTTGGTGACATTTTCCAACAAGTCTAAAAATTATTTAACATGGGCTAGAAATTGGGTACCCGAGTGCCTCCCGTTAATGTCTCCGGGGGGCGCTAACGGGGCGCAAATGACTTTTTGTCCGGGCGCGGCGCCGCTAAAAACTCCCGCTAAAGTCAGCGGGAGTTTAGCAGCAGCGGTAACCGGTAGCGCCCCCTCTGCTGCGCTGGCGATGACCATGTCATCACCGTGCTCAACGCCCTGTTATCGCCCCGCCTGCAAAATTGGCCCATGCCCCCTGAATCTGCGCCGGGCAATGACAGCGACCGATTCAGGGGGGCGGGAACGGAGCGGCAGGAGGTTTGCTAACTAAAGGGGAGGTGGTGGGCATGGAAAAAAAAAATCGGCCGACTTACCTGTCTTTGAACGCGGGGTCCGTGCTGCGATCTGGCAGCCCGGTACTTCTCTTGAGTGCCGGGCTGCTGGCACGGTACCCCGCTCCCCGGTGGTCCAGGAAGGGCCCCGCACAGTTGTGGGCTTGGGCTCTCCACTTAAATGAGGAAAAGAGCCCGTCCATGCGGCAGCGCAACATGGCCCAGTGTGTAGAGCTGCAGAACGCATCGCCCCGATATTCGGGGTTAGCGCTCTAAGAAGGAAGTGGAGCGCTTGAATTAGTGCTTCACCTCCCTCTTGGGGCGCTAAAACTGAAGGCGCTAAAGTTAGAGCCCAGGCGATGTTAGCGCCCCAAAATGGTCGATACCAAATTTTTCCCCCTTATTCTTTATTTTTGTTACTTAACTACAGCATATAGTTTTGTTTATTGTATTATCATATATTTCAGGGCTAAATAAATGAAACACATTCATTTTTAGTTGACTGGATTCAATCTAGTCTATAGTGTAACCAACAGTGATGGCTGCATGTACATGGAACCAGAGTTCTATGTTTCAGGTTTAGCTTTAATCAATGGGAATGATTGTCACTCACCTGATCGATTTTAACTCGAAATTAATTATTCTAGTTCCTAGTAGACCATCCAACAATAGTATCTAGTGTTTTACACTTTTGTTCTGAAGTTTTCTTTGATGGGCATGAGGAACAGAAATATAATTTTTTATGCAAAGTGAGATATTCTCTGTTATGGAAAATAGATCACAATTAATAAGAGTAAGTGGAAACACGGTGGCATAGTGGTTAGCACTGGTGCCTCACAGCGCCAGACCCCGGGTTCGAATCTGGCCTCGGGTGACTGTCTGTGTGGAGTTTGCACATTCTCCCCGTGTCTGCGTGGGTTTCCTCCGGGTGCTCCGGTTTCCTCCCACAGTCCAAAAATGTGCGGGTTAGGTTGATTTGGCTATGATAAATTGACCCTTAGTGTTAGGGGGGGATTAAATATGTGGGGTTATGGGGATAGGATGGGATATGTTAGGGGGAATTAAATACGTGGGGTTACGGGGATAGGGTGGGATATGTGTCAGTGCAGGCTCGATGTACTGTGGGGATTCTGTGTGAGAAAGCAGGGACAGGGTACTGGATTTGGATGATCCAGGAGAGGCTGCGGACCTGGGTGGAGCGGCTGCAGCGAGGCGGAGGACTCAAGAGGCGGCGGCGACCAGGTAGGCCCACAGAGGCGGCGGACCTGGGTGGAGCGGCTGCAGCGAGGCGGAGGACTCAAGAGGCGGCGGCGACCAGGTAGGCCCACAGAGGCTTTAAAAGTGCGGGACGCAGTGGTTGCTGGGTAGGTGATTAATTTTTACCTATATATAAGTTGGGCGGTTCCTAAACCCGAGACACTACGCTTGTAGTGTCCCCCACCCTTCCTCCTCCTCTAACCTAAAGGAGGTGAGTGACTATCAGGTAAGCTCTTTTTTGTTCTAGTTTCATCTGCAAGTTAGCTAGAGGGGATGGCAGGGGAGGCAGTGAAATGTTCCTCCTGCAGAATGTTTGAGGTGAGGGACGCCGTAGGTGTCCCTGCTGATTACACCTGTGGGAAGTGCACCCATCTCCAGCTCCTCGAAAACCGTGTTAGGGAACTGGAGCTGGAGCTGGATGAACTTCGGATCATTCGGGAGGCAGAGGAGGTCATAGATAGAAGCTTCAGGGATGTAATTACTCCAAAGCATGAAGATAGATGGGTGACGGTGAGAGGGGCTAAGAGGAAGCAGTCAGTGCAGGGATCCTCTGTGGTCGTTCCCCTCAGTAACAGGTATACCGCTTTGAATACTGTTGAGGGGGACGACTTACCAGTGGTAAGCCACGGTGACCGGATCTCTGGCACTGGGTCCGTCCCTGTGGCTCAGAAGGGAAAGGGGGAGAGCAGGAGAGCAATAGTTATTGGGGACTCAATAGTCAGAGGGACAGATAGGAGGTTCTGTGGCAGCAAAAGAGACTCACGGATGGTATGTTGCCTCCCGGGTGCCAGGGTCCGTGACGTCTCGGACCGTGTTTTCAGAATCCTCAAAGGGGAAGTGGAACAATCACAAGTCGTGGTACACATCGGTACCAATGACATAGGTAGGAGAAGGGACGGGGATTTAAAACAGGAATTTAGGGAGCTAGGTTGGAAGCTGAGAGCCAGTACAAACCATGTTGTAATTTCTGGTTTGTTGCCGGTGCCACGTGCTAGCGAGTTGAGGAACAGGGAGAGAGTGCAGATAAACACGTGGCTGCAGGGATGGTGTAGGGGGGAGGGTTTCAGTTATGTGGATAATTGGAGCACATTCTGGGGAAGGTGGGACCTGTACAAACAGGACGGTTTGCACCTGAACCAGAGGGGCACCAATATCCTGGGAGGGAAATTTGCTACGGCTCTTCGGGGGGGTTTAAACTAATTTGTCAGGGGGATGGGAAAAAGGGCTGTAGTCCACGAGCCAGTGGTGAGTGTAGGGAGGTACTGAGGAGGGTATCAAGGTCGCAGGAATGTACCGGCAGTCAGGAAGATGGCTTGAAGTGTGTCTACTTCAATGCAAGGAGCATCCAGAATAAGGTAGGAGAACTTGGAGCGTGGATTGGTACTTGGGACTACGATGTGGTGGCCATTACGGAGACATGGTTAGAGCAGGGACTGGAATGGTTGTTGGAAGTTCCGGGGTATAGATGTTTCAGTAAGAGTAGGGAAGTTGGTAAGAAAGGTGGAGGAGTAGCATTGTTAATCAAGGATAGTTTAACAGCGGCAGAAAGGCAGTTCGAGGGGGATCTGCCGTCTGAGGTAATATGGGCTGAAGTTAGAAATAGGAAAGGAGCGGTCACGTTGTTAGGAGTTTTCTACAGGCCCCCAAATAGTAATAAAGATGTGGAGGAAGAAATTGCAAAGCAGATTATGAATAGGTGTGGAGGTCACAGAGTAGTTGTCATGGGTGACTTCAACTTTCCAAATATTGATTGGAACCTTTATAGGTCAAACAGTTTGGATGGGATAGCTTTTGCACAGTGTGTGCAGGAGGGTTTCCTGACACAATATGTGGATAGGCCGACAAGAGGTGGGGCCACGTTGGATTTGGTACTGGGTAATGAACCGGGCCAAGTGTTTGATTTGTATGTGGGAGAGCACTTTGGAGATAGTGACCACAATTCGGTAACTTTCACTATTGCAATGGAGAGGGATAGGGCCATACGGCAGGGCAGGGTTTATAATTGGGGGAGGGGTAATTATGATGCGATTAGGCAAGAATTAGGGAGTATAAGATGGGAACAGAAACTATCAGGGAAAGGCACAAACGAAAAGTGGAGCTTTTTCATGGAGCAATTACTGCGTGTCCTTGATAGGTATGTCCCTGTCAGGCAGGGAGGAAATGGCCGAGTGAGAGAACCATGGTTCACAAAAGAGGTTGAATGTCTAGTCAAGAGGAAAAAGGAAGCGTATGTAAGGATGAGAAAACAAGGTTCAGTTGGGTCGATTGAGGGGTACAAGGTAGCAAGGAATGAGCTAAAAAAAGAGCTTAGGAGAGCTAGGAGGGGGCATGAGAAGTCCTTGGCGGGTCGGATCAAGAAAAACCCCAAGGCTTTTTACTCTTATGTGAGAAATAAAAGAATGACCAGGGTGAGGGTAGGGCCGGTCAAGGACAGTAGTGGGAACTTGTGCATGGAGTCCGAAGAGATAGGAGAGGTGATGAATGAATACTTTTCGTCAGTGTTCACCGAGGAGAGGGGCCATGTTCTTGAGGATGAGAGTGTGATAAAGGTGGATAGGCTGGAGGTGGTAGATGTTCTGAGGGAAGCTGTTTTAGCAATTTTGAAGAACCTGAGGGTCGATAAGTCCCCTGGGCCAGATGGGATATATCCTAGGATTCTTTGGGAGGCAAGGGAGGAGATTGCAGAGCCTCTGGCTTTGATCTTTGGGTCCTCACTGTCCACGGGGATGGTGCCAGAGGACTGGAGAGTGGCGAATGTTGTTCCTCTCTTCAAGAAAGGAAATAGGAATGACCCTGGTAATTATAGGCCGGTTAGTCTTACTTCGGTGGTTGGTAAGATAATGGAAAAGGTCCTGAGGGATAGGATTTATGACCATTTGGAAAGGGGCAACTTAATCAGGGATAGTCAACACGGATTCGTGAAGGGTAAGTCTTGCCGAACAAATTTGATTGAATTCTTTGAGGAGGTAACTAAGTGTGTAGATGAAGGTAGAGCAGTTGATGTCGTATACATGGATTTTAGTAAGGCGTTTGATAAGGTTCCCCATGGTCGTCTCATGAAGAAAGTAAGGAGTTGTGGGATAGAGGGAAATTTGGCCGATTGGATAAGTAACTGGCTATCTCATAGAAGGCAGAGGGTGGTGGTGGATGGAACATTTTCGGACTGGAGACCAGTTACCAGCGGTGTGCCACAGGGGTCGGTGCTGGGTCCTCTGCTGTTTGTGATTTTTATCAATGACTTGGAGGAGGGGACTGAAGGGTGGATCAGTAAATTTGCTGATGACACCAAGATTGGTGGAGTAGTGGATGAGGTGGAGGGCAGTTGTAGGCTGCAAAGAGACATTGATAGGATGCAGAGCTGGGCCGAAAAATGGCAGATGGAATTTAACCCTGATAAGTGCGAGGTGATTCATTTTGGTAGGGCAAATTTGAATAAGGATTACAGGGTCAACGGCAGGGTTCTGAGGAACGTGGAGGAGCAGAGGGATCTGGGGGTGCATATCCACAGATCTCTGAAGGTTGCCACTCAAGTGGATAGAGCAGTAAAGAAGGCCTATGGTGTGTTGGCGTTTATTAACAGAGGGTTTGAGTTTAAGAACCGTGAGGTTATGCTGCAACTGTACAGGACCTTGGTGAGACCACATTTGGAATATTGTGTGCAGTTCTGGTCACCTCACTATAGGAAGGACGTGGAAGCATTGGAAAGAGTGCAAAGGAGATTTACCAGGATGCTGCCTGGTTTGGGGGGGAGGTCTTATGAGGAAAGATTGAGGGAGTTGGGGCTTTTCTCTTTAGAGCGGAGGAGGATGAGAGGCGACTTAATAGAGGTTTATAAGATGATGAGGGGGATAGATAGAGTGGATGTTCAGAGACTATTTCCTCGGGTAGAGGCAGCTGTTACAAGGGGGCATAACTATAAGGTGCATGGGGGGAGATATAGAAGGGATGTCCGAGGTAGATTCTTTACTCAGAGAGTGGTTGGGGTGTGGAATGGACTGCCTGCTGTGATAGTGGAGTCGGACACTTTAGGAACTTTCAAGCGGTTATTGGATAAGCACATGGAGCACACCAGAGTGATAGGGAGTGTGATAGCTTGATCTTGGTCTCGGACAATGCTCGGCACAACATCGAGGGCCGAAGGGCCTGTACTGTGCTGTACTGTTCTATGTATCTATGTATCGTATTGAATGGTGGAGCAGGCTCGACGGGCCGAATGGCCTACTCCTGCTCCTATCTTCTATGTTTCTATGAAATCCCAAATGGCAGTAGAAATGGTGCATGAATGAATCATGAACGTCCAATGCTCAAAATGTGTTTAGAAAGAAAGCATTCTGTTTTCAATACTGTGTTATCCTGACCAGCATAATAATCTTTTTCAAGGCAAATGCCCTTCAAACCCCACATTTTCTACCACCTAACACTAGTATTTTTTTTTTTCAAACTGAGTGGTTTTTCTCATTTATAGTATGCTTCGATTACAAGTTTTTACAAAAACGCTGTACACTTTATTGTGCTTTCAAAATATCTTTTGGAGACATCAAAGTTGAAAGCTATATTTGACACTGAAAAATAAGTGAAAAATAATGGAATATATCAAAATCTATATAAAACCTTAGTAACACTACAGTTCGAATCTTGCTTGCAGTTTTTGGTATCACACCATAAGAAGCATGTTGAGGCAGTAGAGAGGTTCACTCAGATGCTATCTGGCATGAGGAAATACAAATATGAAGAAAGACTTGAAAAATTGTGGCTGATGTCATTAGAACAGAGGAGATTACAGGGCTGATTTGATAGAGGTGTATAAAATTACTGAGGGATGGGACAGAGTAAGCAGAAACAAGTGGTTGAAGAATGTAGAATGTGGGAACATAGATATAAGATTTAGGGCAGAGCAAGAGAAACTTTTACACAAAGGGTTGATAGGCTGTGGAATGGATGACCAGAGTTGGTGATTCAAGTTGATTGATCCTGTCAACATTTAAGAATATGGTTGAAAGAAGGAGAGGTAAAGAAATACGGGCACATAGGATTGGGACTACCACTCGTGTGGAGGTTGAACACCAACATGAACTGGTTGGGGTTTCATGTTGTAATTTCTTTGTAATTCTATGTAAGTCCCACCTGTTCAAAGAACAATTCTTGTCATCCAATCATGGACGGCTGCCGTGGAGGATTTCTGTGGTTCAGATCAGTCCTCTTTCTGAATGAGGTGGAACCTTGTAGTAGAATATAGTCGTAATAATGAAAAACGGGAAAATAGATACTTTTAAATGAATAAAAGAGACAAAACAAATTTGCCAATTTTAAGCATTCCTTAGTGGATTTCTATTAAGACAATTTCTTACAAAATTGGATCTGCCTTATAAGTTGGCAAAATGAGACTGGCTGCACGGCAGAAATAAAATATATTTTGTCACTGCCAAGCTAATGAGTAAACATATATGTTGCATGGCTTTCTAAGTTTTTGATTGTGATATTTTTGTCTGCTATTTTGTGTAGATACAGTACAGTGAATCCCACTTGTAGGTGCCTCTGATAATACAAACCCCTATTATATGCTGTTTTTCCTCACGTCCAGATCCCTCTGAGGTGTTGGGCATCCATCCTTCTTAGGTGCAAGAACTAGTGTGTTTTACAGGACATGAAAAAGTATAGACTTTTGTACATTACTTGACATTCTCTGCTACTCTGTTTTGTTGTTAATAAATAATAAATCATTAGATGGTAATCAGTCCAGTGGGATAGGGTGATGAAACATTATACTGGCATCCAGTGTCAATATGATATATGGTTGTTTGATGTACTGTGCTCACACTAGCTTTAATGCTTTTTCAGTGACAGGAAAAAAAAGCTTCAATTGAATTGAACAGGCTCACAGTGATGAAATGTTCCAAATGAGGGCAAAGGGGGTTAAAAAAAAGTGGATTTTCTTGGCCGGTACCCTTGTTCACAGGACCGTGAGAATTATAATGAGAGGAGAAGGATAATATGTGGGCAAAATGAATATTGTATTCATAACATTTCAGAGAAACTAAGATGCTGAAAGCATTTTTATTAACCCTTATACTGTCAAATCATCAGACGCTATATAGAACTGGCAAACCTTTGCAGTGACAGACAGTTTGAGACTTATAATGTAAACCTCAAGCTGTGGATACTTAAGGACTAAGACAATACTTTTGACCTTGAAATTGTATTATTGAATTCTAATATCGCAATGCTCAAACTGTTCATCTGAAAATCTCTTTGCTGTTTTAGCAGAAGTACGAGCCTATCAGCATTATCAGAGACTAACAGCTCCGCTAAAGGAGCAGGGAGAGGAAAAGGACACGTTAAGCATTTTTTAGGCTAGGACCCCATTGTGTAATGCCAACATCTTTCCGCTAGCATTTGCATGTTAATTGCACTTCAAAGAAAATGAAAATGCAATAAAATAAATATATAGCTAAACCACAAAAAACTGATTTCAAGAAGATGGTTTCTTGCTGATAAATGTGCTGACTGTGTGTTTTTCTTTATTTGCCGTGTATTATCACTGGATGTCAATGGCTGTGAGAGACAAATATGAGGCAACTGCATAATGTTCACTATCATGCCACAATAACTTAAATGTTCCATTAACTAAACCAATTCTGTATGTCATAAATCAGAGCGTGAGCTGTAAATCATTTTTACTGAGAACAGATTTATAATTCCATCAAGCGATGAAATAGAAGTTGCACAACAGTGTTTCATTTTAATGAAAATAGTCGACTTTCAGTTGCAGTAAGTGCAGTGAAATTCAGTGCTCTGGACACCTATGTCGTTAGTTTCAGCATGTAATGATCATAGCTTGGTCTTTAAGCAATGTTCACAAGCAGGTGTTTAATCTGGGGCCACCAAGGTTGAAGTTACCGGTTAAACTGTGGTCAGTTTCTAATAAATCAGTTGAAGACTTAAAGCTGACCCTGACATCTGTTGGGATTTGAATCAGTGCCAACAGAAGCATTGAGAGCAGTGCATGTTTTAATATATCATACTTTGCTATTAGTTTTTGCAAAGAATGCATGCATTCAGTATGCACTAAAGGCTTACAAAGTCAGGTTGATAAGATTATTCGTCCCAAACGGATAATATTTGTAGATTTGCAAGTGGGCTGCACAGAGTGATCCTAAACGCAGTGCTTCTAAACAGAGTGCTAAGGTTGGAAATTTGGAGAGAGTGGGAATTCAGAGCAGAGGGGAAGGAGGAGAGAGCGAGAGGAGTGGACGGAGATAAAGGTAGGCCTGAGAGCCCGGAGCGAGCGCGAGCATGAGGGAGCGAGGTAAGTGATGTCAGCACAAGGGAAGGAGCTGAAAACAAAAAAGAATTGGTGATTACCTGTTTTTTTTTTAAGTCTTGAGTTCATTTCTGTTTAGTTAGTTAATAGTCTATTAAATAGAGGCAGGGCAGGGCACCTCAGTCCCGTGGAGTGCACATCTTGTGCCATGTGGGAACTCCAGCACGCTTCCCGCGTCCTTGACAACTACATGGTCAGGAAGTGTCGTCAGCTGGAGGAGCTCGAGCTCCAGGTTTCGGAGCTTGAGCAGCAGCTGGCGTCACTGCAGTGCATCCGTGAGGTTGAGAGCTAAGCGGATCGCACGTTTCAGGAGGTGGTCACTCTGCAGCATAAGAGTGTGCAGGCAGAGTGGGAATGGGTGACCGCCAGACAGACAAGAAGGACCAGGCAGGTAGTGCAGGAGTCTCCTGAGTGCATCTCACTCTCCAACTGGAATTACAGGTGAGAGTGATGGTTCCTCTGGGGAGTACAGCCAGAGCCAAGTCCACAGCACCACGGGTGGCTCAGCTGTGCAAAGGGAGAGGAGGAAGATCAGGAAAGCAATAGTGATAGGAGATTCAATAGTTAGAGACAAGCGTTTCTGCGGCCACAGACGTGATTCCAGGATTGTATGTTGCCTCCCTGGTGCCAGGGTCAAGGATGTCGCTGAGTGGCTGCAGGATACTCTGAGGGGGTAGGGTGAACAGCCAGAGGTCGTTGTCCATATCGGTATCAACGACATAGGTAGAAAGAGGGATGAGGTCCTGCAGACAGATTTTAGGCAGCTAGGAAAGAGATTAAAAAGCAGGACCTCAAAGGTAGTAATCTCCGGATTACTCCCGGTGCCACGTGCTAGTGAGTACAGGAGTAGGAGGATAGAGCAGATGAATGTGTGGCTGGAGAGATGGTGAAGGAGGGAGGGCTTTAGATTCCTGGGGCATTGGGCATCTAGGGGAGGTGGGACCTGAACAGGCCAGACGAGTAGTAATAATGGGGAGCTTCAATTATCCTAAAATAGACTGGGATAGTATTAGTGTAAAGGGCAGAGACGGGGAAGAATTTCTGAAGTGTGTTCAGGAGAACTTCCTTGATCAGTACGTTTCCGGCCTACCGAGGAAGGAAGCATTGCTGGATCTGGTTCTGGGGAATAAAGTGGGTCAGGTGGAGCAAGTGTCAGTCGGGGAACATTTAGGGAACAGTGGTCATAGTATCATAAGGTTTAGATTAGCTATGGAAAAGGACAAGGAACAATCTAGAGTAAAAATACTTAACTGGAGGAGAGCCAATTTCAGTGGGTTGAGAACGGATTTGGCCCGGGTAAATTGGAATCAAAGATTGGCAGGCAAAATTGTAATCAAACAATGGGCTTCCTTTAAAGAGGAGATAGTTCGGGTACAGTCGAGGTATATTCCCACGAGGGGGAAAGGTAGGGCAACCAAAGCCAGAGCTCCCTGGATGACGAAAGAGATAGAGAGTAAGATGAAGCAGAAAAAGGGGGCGTATGACAGATGTCAGGTTGAGAATACAACTGAGAACCAGGCTGAATATAGAAAGTTCAGAGGGGAAGTGAAAAAGGAAATAAGAGGAGCAAAGACAGAGTTTGAGAATAGACTGGCAGCTAACATAAAAGGGAATCCAAAAGTCTTCTATAGGCATATAAATAATAAACGGGTAGTAAGAGGAGGGATGGGGCTGATTAGGGACCAAAAAGGAGACCTACACATGGAGACAGAGGGCATGGCTGAGGTACTAAATGAGTACTTTGCATCTGTCTTTACCAAGGAAGAAGATGCTGCCACAGTCATAGTGAAAGAGGAGGTAGTTGAGATACTGGATGGGATAAAAATTGATAAAGAGGAGGTACTAGAAAGGCTGGCTGTCCTTAAAGTAGATAAGTCACCAGGACCGGATGGGATACATCCTAGGATGCTGAGGGAGGCAAGGGTGGAAATTGCGGAGGTACTGGCCATAATCTTACAATCCTCCTTTGATACAGGGGTGGTGCCAGAGAACAGGAGAATTGCAAATGTTACACCCTTGTTCAAATAAGGGTGTAAGGAAAAACCCAGCAACTGCAGACCAGTCAGTTCAACCTCGGTTGTGAGGGAAGTTTTAGAAACGATAATCCAGGACAAAATTAACAGTCACTTGGACAAGTGTGGATTAATTAAGGAAAACCAACACGGATTTGTCCATGTTTAACCAATTTGATTGAGTTTTTTGATAAGTTAACAGAGAAGGTTGATGAGGACAATGCAGTTGTTGTAGTGTACATGAACTTCCAAAAGGCAGTTGATAAAGTGCCACATAGTAGGCTTGCCAGCAAGGTTGAAGCCCATGGAATAAAAGGGACAGTGGCAGCATGGATATGGAGGAACAGCACCTCATCTTTCGTTTAGGCACGCTACAGCCCTCTGGACTCAAAATCGAGTTCAACAATTTTAGATCATAACCTCAGCCCCTATCACATTTATATTTTATTTTTTCATCCACCCTTTTGTTTGCCCCCACTCCCCCCCTCTTTTTTTTCCCTCCTAGAAGTTGGCAGCTGACCTTCATTCTGCCAGTGCATTTCACACTTCTTTTAGCCTCAACCTGTCACATTTACACCACCTCTTGCCTTGATCATCTCTTAATGTCTCTTAATGTCTCTTAATCTCTCCTTTTGTTCTTTCATCCCCTCCCTCTTTTCCCAGCTTTATCCTTGCCTTAAATCTATTTCATTTCCTGCTATTTCCAGTTCTGATGAAAGGTCTTCGACCTGAAACGTTAACTCTGTTTCTCTCTCCACGGATGCTGCCTCGCCTGCTGAGTTTTTCCAGCGTTTTCTGTTGTTATTTTGGATTTCCAGCATCCGCAGTATTTTGCTATCGCATGGATATGGAATTGGTTAAGTGACAGGAAACAGAGAGTAGTGGTGAACGGTTGTTTTTTCGGACTGGAGGAAGGTATACAGTGGTGTTCCAGGGATCAGTACTAGGACCACTGCTTTTCTTGATATACATTAATGACTTGGATGTGAGTGTACAGGGCACAAATTCAAAACTTGCAGATGACACAAAACTTGGAAGTATAGTGAACTGTGAGGAGGATAGTGACAGACTTCAAGAGGACATAGACAAGCTGGTGGAATGGGCGGACACGTTGCAGATGAAAATTAACGTAGAAAAGTGCAAATTAATACATTTTGGTAGGAAGAACGAGGAGAGGCAATATAAACTAAAGGGTACAATTCTAAAGGGGGTGCATGAACAGTGAGACCTGGGGGTATATGTGCACAAATCATTGAAGGTGGCAGGGCAGGTTGAGAAAGCAGTTAAAAAAGCATACGGGATCCTGGGCTTTATAAATAGAGGCATAGGGCTGGATTTTACCAGCCCCGAGGAGGTGGGTGTGGAGGCGGGACTGCTGGGAAAGTGGCAGAATTTGGGGGCGGGTGGCAAACCCGCCCCCAACCCGTCTCAGTGCCCTCTTGCCAGGAGGCGGGAATCCGTCCCGCCCTGGGTCCCGTCTCCTTGGAGGTGGGAAGGGATTAAAGCCTATTAACTGCCTGTTAACAGGTGGTTACAGGCAGAAAATAGGATTATCCCCATTTTTCGTCCTGAAGTGCGGGCTTCCCGACCTGGGGAAACTCCGCTGGGGTGTAGGAGGTCAGTAGGAGGTCTGCGGGGGTCGGAGGGGTCTGAAAGTGCGATGTAGAGGTGAGTGTGGAGTGGTAAGTATGTGAGGTGAGTGTACAGTGTTAGAAAATGCTAACTTACCTTTGTTTCTACCTACAGCCTTCAGCTGCTGTGGAACCGGAGTCCCCGACATCTCCATTGTAGAGATCACAGGCTGGCTGTTGCATCCTCTGAACCAACAGCCAGCTGATTTCTGCAAAGCAGAAAGGTTTGATGAGTCCTGAACACAAGAACTCATCAAACTACACAGAATGTCAGTGTTTGACAGCTTCACAGAGCGGTCAAATGATGACATTTCTTCTTTCAAAAATTCTTGACAGATTACACGTCAGACGTTGACGTGCTCGGTCACTGACTTTCCCCTAATTGGCCTGCTGAGCCCGCCAGGCGGACTTAACAAGGTCAATCAGGGGAAAATCCCACTGGTTGGCCAGAAGCTGATGGAGGCGGGACTGAAACCCGGCAAGCAGCAGTCCCGCCTCCAACACGCCCCCATTTATAAAATCGAGCCCATAGAGTACAAAAGCAAGGAAGTTATGAAGAACCTTTAAAAAACACTGGTTCGGCCTCAACTGGAGTATTGTATCCAATTCTGGGCACCGCACTTTAGAAAGGATGTGAAGGCCTTAGAGAGGGTGCAGAAAAGATTTACAAGAATGGTTCCAGGGATGAGGGACTTCAGTTACGTGGATAGACTGGAGAAGCTGGGGTTGTTCTCCTTGGAGCAGAGAAGGTTGAGAGGAAATTTGATAGAGGTGTTCAAAATCATGAGGGGTCCAGGCAGAGTAGATAGAGAGAAACTGTTCTCATTGGCGGAAGGGTCGAGAACTTGAGGACACAGATTTACGGCAGAAGAACCAAAGACGACACGAGGAAAATCTTTTTTACGCAGCGAGTGGTTAGGATCTGGAATGCAATGCCTGAAAGGGTGGTGGAGGCAGATTAAATTGTGGCTTTCAAAAGGGAATTGGATAAGTGACTGAAGGAAAACATTTGCAGGGCCAAGGGGAAAGGGCGGGGTAGTGGGACGAGCTGAAGTGCTCTTGCAGAGAGCCGGCACGGGCTCGACAGGCCGAATAGCCTCCTTCTGTGCTATAACCATTCTATGATTCTATGGTTTCTGTTGTCTGCAGCAGTCTTATTGTAGAATCACTGAAACATGGGCCCCAATATAGACAGGGCCGTACGTTCAGAGTGGGGCAGGGAGGCACGTAGATACGGACGGGAAACCCGGAAGTACGGCAGGACGCCTTTTAAATTTTTGCCCGTCCGAGCAAAGCCTGCAGCACAAGGACACATCCAAGCAGAGAGCAGGTAAGTAGGCAGGGAGGGATCGCGGCCGGGGTGGTCTAGTAATGGGGCTTGGGGGGAGAGATCACAAAGGAGAGAGATCGCGGGGTTGAGAACGCGGGAGGTTAGTGCATGATTGGGGGCTTGATGGTGGTTGTGGGGCAAGATGGTGGTTGTGGGGGTGGGGAGATTGAGGGGAGTCGGCGATCGTGGAGCTGGAATCAGGTAAGCATGTTGGGCCAGGGCGAAACACTCCTGCTGCTCCTGGCCCACAAGCAGTGCTGTAAAGGCACTTACCTCATGGATTCAGCCCTTCTCGTCTCCTTTAACCTGGCATTATTTCCTAACATTAGTTAAAAATAAAAAGCCTGTTAAAATGGTGGCACGTAACTTCCGTGAGAGTGGATTAGTTGCCCGCACCCCCACCCCACCCCCACCGTCCCGCCTCCGTTAGTACTGGAAGTGGCCTGTTTCATGACGGGTTGGGGTCTGGTTTGAAATTTTAACTTCTCACCGAACCTAAACCCACTGGTTTTTTGGGGGGTTAAATTTCCCCCCGTAATGTGCAGTGTAAAGTTTAGTAGTAAACTTAATTTTATGTCTTCATAAACGAGCAAACAAAATGTAGCACTGAGACAATGCAGGAGGCCATCACTCTTTCCAAGAATAAGGAAAATGCCGACGGTGACACACCTGGATCCCTTGAGTTTTCAAGAATTTTCACCAGGGCTTTTCACTTCCGATGATCTTCCAAGTGGAGGATCCACACAAACAAACTCATTCTTATTTCTGCTGCTTTGCAGGTTGTAATGCTCTTATTGCTTTCGGTATTGCTGTTTTGTACAAATTTTTGGGGGCCCCAATACAGTTTGCGAGAAAGAAAAGAAAACCAATAATTTTTACCACAATGCAGCCCCTGGTCCCAATCTGTCTCTGTAAATCGTGTTTGCTCCTGGTCTCATTCCCACAGAGAGAGACAGCAAACAGTATTGGAGGTGGGACAATCCGAGCCCCCAGCCCTGAAACTTGTCTATTCATGCCGCATATGAAAAAAGATCATCTTGGATTAACTCTCAATTTAAAAAAAATGAACAATAAAATGACTGGGCTTCGATGCCCTGAAAATGAACAGATTGTAGTCCAATCTGAAACTAAGGTCTTCAATCTAAACAAAGGAAACTACAAGAGTATGAGGGACAAGTTGGCCATGGTAGATTGGGAGACTACACTAAAAGGTATGAAGGTGGACATACAATGGCTAACATTCAAGGAAATAATGCATAATTTGCAACAAACATATATTCCTCGAGGGCATAAAAACCCAAAAGGAAAAGTGATCCAACCATGGCTAACAAAAGAAATTAAAGCTAGTATTAAGTCAAAGGATGAAGCTGATAAAGTTGTCAGAAAAAGCGGTCACCCTGAGGATTAGGATCTTTTTAGAAATCAGCAAAGGGGGACCAAGAAATAGATAATGAAAGGGAAAATGGAATATGAGCACTAACTAGTGAAATATATAAAAACGGATTGTAAAAGCTTCTATAGGTATGTGAAAAGGAAAAGACTAATGAAGGTAAATGCAGTTCCATTACAGTCAGAGACGGGAGAATTTATAATGGGGAATGAGGAAATGGCAGGGAAATTAAATAATTACTTTGTTTCTGTCTTCACGGAGGAAGACACAAAAAACCTCCCAGAAATACGAGAAAACCAAGGGTGTGGCGAGAATGAAGAACTTAAAGAAATTATTATTAGTAAAAAAACAGTACTAGCAAAATTAATGGGACTAAAAATCAATAAATCCCAAGGACCGGATGACCTACATCCTAGGGTTTTGAAAGAGGTGGCCATTGGGATAGTGGACGCATTGGTTGTCATCTTCCAGAATCTATAGAATTTTGGAATGGTTCCTGCAGATTGGAGGATAGAAAATGTAACCCTGCTATTTAAGAAAGGAGGGGGAGAGAAAACGGGGAACTACAGACCTGTTAGCCTCATATCAATAGTTGGGAAAATGCTGGAATCTATTATAAAGGATGCAATAACTGGGCACTTAGAAACTAAAAGTAAGATTGGGCAGAGTCAACATGGATTTATGAAAGGGAAATCCTGTTTGACAAACCTATTGGAGTTCTTTGAGGATGTAACTAGTGGAGTAGACAAAGGGGAACCAGTAGATGTGGTGTATTTGGATTTTCAGAAGGCCTTCGATAAGGTCCCACACAAGAGGTTGGTGAACAATATTAGGGCACATGGAATTGGGGGTAATATACTAGCATGGATTGAGAATTGGTTAACAGACAGAAAACAAAGAGTAGGGATAAATAAGTCTTTTTCAGGATGGCAGGCTGTGACTAGTGGGGTACCGCAAGGATCGGTGCTTGGGCCTCAGCTATTCACAATCTATATCAATGATTTGGATGAGGGGACTAAATGTAACATTTCCAAATTTGCTGATGATACAAAGCTAGGTGGCAGTGTCAGTTGTGAAGAGGATGTGAAGAGGCTTCAAGGGGATCTCGACAGGCTCAGTGAGTGGGCGAGAACATGGCAGATGGAATATAATGTGGATAAATGTGAAGTTATCCACTTTGGTAGAAAAAACAGAAAGGCAGAATATTTCCTAAATGATGAAAGATTGGGGAATGCAGATGCTCAAAGGGACCTGGGTGTCCTTGTACATGAGTCACTGAAAGTGAATGTGCAGGTGCAGCAAGCCATTTGGAAGTCAAATGGTATGCTGGCCTTCATTACAAGAGGATTTGAGTACAGGAATAAAGATGTCTTACTCCAATTATATAGGGCCTTGGTGAGACCACACCTGGAGTACTGTGTACAATTTTGGTCTCCTTACCTAAGGAAGGATATACTTGCCATAGAGGGAGTGCAACGAAGGTTCACGAGATTGATTCCTGGGATGGCGGGACTGTCGTATGAGAAGAGATTGAGTAAACTAGGCCTGTATTCTCTTGAATTCAGAAGAATGAGAGGGGATCTCATTGAAGCATACAAAATTATTACAGGGTTTGATACGGTGGAAGCTGGGAGAATGTTTCCCTTGGCTGGGGAGTCTAGAACCAGGGGCCACAGCCTCAGGATAAAGGGTAGGCCATTAAGGACTGAGATAAGAAGAAATTTCTTCACACAGAGGGTGGTGAATCTTTGGAATTCTCTACCCCAGAGGGCAGTGGAGGCTCAGTCATTGGGTATATTCAAAACAGAAGTTGATAGATTTCTGACTAGTAAGGGCATCAAGGGATATGGCGATAGGCCCGGTGAATGGAGTTGAGGCAGAAGATCAGCCATGATCTAATTGAATGGTGGAGCAGTCTCGAAGAGCCGAATGGCCTGCTCCTGCTCCTATTTCTTATGTTCTTATAACATACATCATATTACAAGGAATGCAACTGAGAGGCTAATGAGTGACTTTAAAAGAGCGGCAATTAAGAAATAACTACTAAATGGAGAGTGGCACTAATTTTTAACACGCTGACAATGGTAGAAATCATGTACTTTCATACTTTTACAGAAGATTAATTTACATCCCAAAGTAGCAAAATCTCTGGATGGAAAATCCTGAGGAGAATGAAGAACATGAATTTCTGTTTTGACGGAAGGCATAGGGATGGAATCTGTCTACATCAAAGATCCAACATCTGAAGGGCTACCAGAGTCAGAAAGAAATGTAGGCAGGACATCACCTCCGTTACAGGATCCTCTGTAGAAACACCTTACTGATGTTGCACTTCAAGCTATCTGAAGGATATAAAGGACACACCAGTCACAGGGGTCAAACAACTTCCTCTCAAATCACCACGTCTTCATAAAGCAGGAGGAAAGGAGTGCCCTGAAGACTTTGAACAGAAAATACAGGGTCACTGTGCAGTCTGCTTTACACCAGCTGCACAATGACATATCTTTGTATCAGAGTATGCAAATAGCCTGGGCATAGTTAGCCAGAAAGGTTGGCTCTAAAATCAATCTGTTGCCTGCCTAAGTACACAGCCAGTCACCCACCTGCATTCTGCTCAGCAAAGTCAGTAGTTAGACCTCCTTTGGAGTCCTCTGACTGCCAGATTGGCAGAATTAAGTGGTCAGGCTTGAGCAGCATAAAAGCTGATGAAATATTTCACTCTGAGGATATCCCTGTGGCGGTTCCTTCCATAGATCCAGATTGCAATATTTTTTTTCTTCTGGGGTTCTTCAGATTGTTATTAGGCAATTTAGTTGAAAAGTCAATGACTACATTTTGTTTTCTGCCCATCTGTAAAAATGTAATATAATTTGTTTGCCTTTTTATTACTGACTTGAAAAATAAAACAACGGCTTTCATCACTTCTGCAGCTTGCCCTTTTCTCATTAATGCAGGTAATGAGTTAGCTTTTTTGTTAAACAAAGATAATGGGCCAGAAATTCGGGTCTCTACGGGTGAGTACGCGCTGTGTACTCACCCGTAAGGCCACCTGAAGTGCCGGTTTCACGCATGCACTTTGCATGCGCTGGAAACCGGAACTTCCGTTCCCCTGAAGGAAGGGGTTCAGAGGTCGAAGGCGTACGCCGGAGAGGCAGCGCGCACGCAGCAAACTTCATTTTTTTTTTCCGGTTTCTCCGTGAGGGTAAGTACGGAGAAGCTGCGCAGGAAAAAAGGAGGCGCAAGGCCTGCTTTTAACAAGGTAAGTGGTGAGTTAAGTACAATTTAAACATTTTTTCAACAGGTTTATCTTTTTTACATACTTTAAAGAAAGGTAAGTTTATTTTTAGCACCGTTAAAAAGTATAATTAATTTTTTCAAAAATTTAAATTTTTCTTTAAAGTAGTTAATTTATGTAATTTATAGTTATTTTAAAAATGTGATGTTTTTTAAAATTTATTTGAAGTTTTAGTGAGGTTTTGGAGGCCGATCTCTATTCATAGATTTGACAGGTCTTCCTGTCAAAATCTATGAATGAAGATTCCCTGCTCCGATTGGCTCTCCATGGCCCACTTGATCCCAGGGGACGCTTCGATCTAACTGCGCCCCTGGGATACGCAAGCACTGCGCGCCAGCAGCTGCAGGAGGCCCAGGAGCCGAATTCTACGCAGGCCTGAAGCACAACGGCAGGCGCGCTAGGTAAGTACGCGCGTGATCCTTGCACCCGCGGGAAGCCGGAGAGCCGAATTTCTGGCCCAATATAATTTTGTGGTCTACCGCTCAGTTTCTTGAGTATTCTGTCAAACATGGTTCAATTTAACCCCGAAGTTCTGATTTCCTTAATATATGCAAGCAGAATGTGGTTTTCTGATATTAATTAATGTATTATAATGTTAAATATTATGTAAAGAAAAATATCAAATTATGTTTAAATTTTATTGCCCCTTCAAACCAAATATATCATATTATGAAATTCCAATTGTGATTTTGAACTAATCAAGGATTGATGCCGCCATGTCACTTATGATGAAGTTCCTCGGAAAAACCTGGCGCAAAGCAACTTTTATGTTGCTGTTGTGCTGACAATTATGAGGAAATCCCGGGTCACCATTTTGTAAGTGCATACTAGCATTACCGAAGTAGGAGGATTCAACAGAAACACTTCACGTAGCCAGAACTCAGACACATTCAATTGTAAAATTAGATGTTTCCCTATGGCCGTACCCAAAAAAAATTTATGCCTGCTATTGATCCTATTATCCAACAGCTCAGAGAAACAACAAGAACATTATCAGCCTAAATTTACCAATTCCGCACTTTCAGCAATTGAGGCAGATTCGAATGGAAGTATGCATCAGAGATAGGGCTACAATACTGTGGTACTAACTCTCTGAACCATGTTCCCTTTGAACACAACTTCCTGCTGGGAGCGTGGGAATCAATGAAAATATATATATATATGAACACATCTCCTGTGGGCAGGGGGTGGGGGGGGGGGAAATTGTCTCTCATTTGCAGCTGTCTGTCTTGATCTTTCCTACTCTAATTCTTTCTGGGTTTACCCTTTGTGTCTTTCTACTTGTTTTGCACTCTTTTATCTCTCCCTATGGCTCTCAGGTACTTATGTGATCTCTATCTATTTGCTAGAGATATTTTGTTCTCTCACCTACTGTGCACATCTCTCTTTCGATGTATTTTTCTGTCTTCTGTATCTCTCCCAATCTGTCTCTGTGATTGTCACATCTGTTCTTTTTTCTATATATTCAATTTTTATCTCTTTAATGCATAGGGTACGAAGCAAGTTATTGGCAATATATACATCGTTGGAGGTAGATACTGGGTTTAGGCAGGAAGAGGTTGTCTGGAAGTTGGATACGTTGGTGAATACAAGAGAGAGTGGGGGTTATTTTGGTGAAGGGTGAAAACAGGTGCTAAATGGGTGCTGTGCTGTGCCTGTTGAGCTTCGTCGGAACCAACCCTCAACCTCCGTTCAGTCCGTAAGGGTGATCCCGAGCTTCCGGTCGCCTGTCACTTTAATTCTTCCCTCCACTCCAACTCTGATCTCTCCGTCCTCGGCCTCTTGCACTGTTCCAATGAAGCTCAACGTAAGCTCGAGGAACAGCACCTCATCTTTCGATTAGGCACTTTACGGCCTTCTGGACTTAACATCGAGTTCAACAATTTCAGACTATAACCTCGGCCCCTGTATTTCTTTATTTTTTTTTTCTGTTGTTTTCTCACATGGTAGCTGTTAATGTTGCTGATTTCATCATTCACACCTCATCTAGAGTCATCTTTAGTTTCTTAATTATATATGGGATCTTGGGCTTCATAAATAGAGGTAATGAGTACAAAAGTAGAGAAGTTATGCTGAACCTTTATGAAGCGCTGGTTAGGCCACAACTGGAGTATTGAGAGGGTGCAGAGGAGATTTACCAGAATGGTTCCGGGGATGGGGGATTTTAGCTACAAGGACAGGTTAGAGAAGCTGGATTTGTTTTCATTGGAGCAAAGGAGGTTGAGGGTAGAGGTGTACAAGATTATGACAGGTTTGGATAGGCTAGACGGGGAAAGGCTGTTCCCACTAGTTGATGGTACAAGGACTAGGGGACACAGATTTAAGGTTTTGGGCAAGAGATATAGGGGGGATGTGAGGAAAAACATTTTTTATGCAGTGAGTGGTGAGGACCTGGAACTCGCTGCCGACGGAAGTGGTGGAGGCGGGGACACTCGATGTTTTCAAGGGGAGACTGGATAGGCACTTGAGGGAAATAAACTTGCAGGGCTACGGGGATAGAGCTGGGGAATGGGACTGACTGGATTGCTCTACAGAGAGCCGGCACAGACTCGATGGGCCGAATGGCCTCCTTCTGTGCCGTTATGGCACTATGGGGGAGAAATTCAGTATCGCCCCATTTGGGGCGCAATTATTGGCCGGGCGCAAAGATTAGCGCCTGGCGCTAATTATCGCCACCGACTGCAAACTTCACTTTTATTGCCCCTGGAGGTGATTGCAGCGCTAAATCAGGCGCTTCACACCTGTCTTAAGGCGCAAAGGCCGAGGAGCGAGGCGCTACCTCAGAGCGCTGGCGAAGCTCATGTAATGTCAGTCAGCAGTGGAACACACACACAATGGCACGGGCCAGTTCTTAAAGGGGATGGTTAATCTTGCTTTCCATCCACATCCTGCTCATTGCAGCCTTGAATCTCGGCCTGGAGAGACCTGCACATCAAATCTGCTGGAAAGAACAATGGAGAGTACCAGGCAAAGAGCTCAGAATGCAGCCCCCACAGTCTCTTCTAAATCGATACAAGGAATGGCAAATCAAAATGAACCTGCAAAGTGCTGCTCAGTACCCAAAACTCCTTCACACAACGTTGAATCTCTCCAGAAGTCTCTCCCTCTCTCTCTCAGAATGCGTAGTTCAAAAATGGCACCAACAATAAAAGGCAGGAAGCGGTCACCTTTAAATAGCGCTCCCCCTTTCCCTTCATGACTGCAGAACGCTCCCCTCAACCTGTCGTTGCTAGCGTCAGGCGGTAAGGCAGGGGGCGCCACTCAATATCCGCTCCGGGGTGATACCGGGGCGTTGCGCACTCGACTGACGTCACGATCTGCCGGCGCAGGAGATCGTGGCGGTAGTGTTTAGCGCCGCCGCAAAATGTCTAGTTAATTTCACGAGTGGCGCAAACTTCGCCGCGCCTGGATGCCAGATGCTTTGCGCCCCATTAGCGCCCTCTTAAGGCGCTAACGGGAGGCTCAACCAACTGAATTTTTCCCCCTATGACTCTATGGGGGAGAAATTCAGTATCGCCCCATGTGGGGCGCAATTATCGGCCGGGCGCAAAGATTAGCGCCATGCGCTAATTATCGCCACCGACTGCAAACTTGACTTTTGTCGCCCCTGGAGGTGATTGGAGCGCGAAATCAGGCGCTTCACACCTGTCTTAAGGCGCAAAGGCCGAGGAGCGAGGAGCTACCTCAGAGCACTGGTGAAGCTCATGTAATGTCAGTCAGCAATGGAACACACACACAATGGCACGGGCCAGTTATTAAAGGGGATGGTTAATCTTGCTTTCCATCCACATCCTGCTCATTGCAGCCTTGAATCTCGGCCTGGAGAGACCTGCACATCAAATCTGCTGGAAAGAACAATGGAGAGTACCAGGCAAAGAGCTCAGAGTGCAGCCCCCACAGTCGCTTCTAAATCGATACAAGGAATGGCAAATCAAAATGAACCTGCAAAGTGCTGCTCAGTACCCAAAACTCCTTCACACAATGTTGAATCTCTCCAGAAGTCTCTCTCTCTCTCTCTCAGAATGCGTAGTTCATAAATGGCACCAACAATAAAAGGCAGGAAGCGGTCACCTTTAAATAGCGCTCCCCCTTTCCCTTCATGACTGCAGAACGCTCCCCTCAACCTGTCGTTGCTAGCGTCAGGCGGTAAGGCAGGGGGCGCCACTCAATATCCGCTCCGGGGCGATACCGGGGTGTTGTGCACTCGACTGACGTCACGATCTGCCGGCGCAGGAGATCGTGGCAGTAGTGTTTAGCGCCGCCACAAAATGTCTAGTTAATTTCGCGAGCGGCGCAAACTTCGCCGCGCCTGGGCGCTAGATGCTTTGCGCCCCATTAGCGCCCTCTTAAGGTGCTAACGGGAGGTGCAACCAACTGAATTTTTCCCCCTATGATTCTATGACTTATCCCATTACCTCTCCTTTTGCCTCGCACCATCATCATTTTTGTCTGTCAATCTCTCCTGCCTTCCAGCCTATCACAGACCTTCCCTTTGTTCTTTCCTCCCCTCCTCCCTGCCGCTGCTTAAAAATCTTTCTTCTCTAACCTTCTCCAGTTCTGACGAAGGGTCCCCGACTCGAAACGTTGACTCTCTTTCTCTGTCCTCGATGCTGCCTGACCTGCAGAGTGTTTCCAGCATTTTCTGCAGAACCATACCAAGTTCAGCATCACATCAAACAATGGAATGACGGTTTGGGAATCGTTTCATTTTAGGGACTTTCCCACATCGCCACTGGACTATCTTAACATATAACAATCAGAAATTACATATTTATCAAGCCAATCATACCAGGATGAATTCAATTAACCGAGATGTCATTAATTTTTAACACAATATGTTCCCAATCAATTTTACTATGACAAAGGCTATTTATATTTCAGCCAGCCACATGGATTAGCTATTTGCAGAACAGCTTTACTATAGAACAAATGGGATTTAGAGAGGCATCTTCGGAACATAGCTGCCTGGTGCCTTTTAAAACTGAATCGCCCTTGCTATTTAAAACGGTTTAAAACCGAAGACTAGCTTTTGTTGCAGCCAGCATGTGGTTTGGGGACCTAGAAAAGGCCTGTGGGGCTTGGTGAAAGTTAACGTTTTGGCACCTGATATACTTCTGGAAGAGGGAAAAGAAAACAAAGATTTGCATTTATATTGCACCTTACACGACCTCAGAATATCCCAACGTGGTTTACAGCCAATGAAGTACATTTTGAAGCGTAGTCACTGTTATAATGCAGGAAATGGGGCAGCCAATTTACGCTCAGCAAGCTCCCACAAACAGCAATGTGATAATGACCAGATAAACTGTTTCATTGATGTTGATTGAGGGATATATATTGGCCAGGAGACTGGGAAAACTCTCCTGCTCTTCTTTGAAAAGTGCCATGGAATTTTTTACGTCCACCTGGACAGACAGTTATAATGTCTCATCTGAAAGATGGCACTTCCAACAATGCAGTGCTCTCTCAGTACTCCACTGAAGTGTCAGCCTAGATTATGTCCTCACGTTTCTTGAGTGGCTCTTGAAGCCACCACCTTCTGACTCAGAGGGGTGAGTGCGACCACTGAGTCAAGGTTGGAATCTGGGAGACCATGAGTCTGAGGCTTGGGAGCATTCAGTGCATATGGGTCTTTGGATCATTTAATCCCATGCTGAGCTTCCGACCCCAAATCCTCTCCATCACAAAGACCACCTACTTTCACCTCTGTAACTTTGCCCATCTCAGCTCCTCCCTCAGCCTTATCTCTGTATCCTTCATCAGTCCTACAACCTTCTGATAACTCTGCGTTCCTCCAACTCTGGACTCTTTTGTGCATCCCTCACTCCCTTCACACCAACTACCATTGGTGGCTGAGCCTTCAGCCATCTAGGCCCTATGCTCTGGAATTCCCTCCCTAAACGTCTCCACCTCTCTAATTCCTTCTCCTCCTTTACAACCCTCCTTAAAACCTACTTCTTTGATCAAGCTTTTAGTCACATCTCTTAATATCTCCTTTTTTGGTTCAGCATTGATTTTTGTCTGATTACATGTCTGTGAGGTACTTTGGGAAATAAATTGGTTCATTTTGCTGCAGTATCTGATTATTAGCTTTATAGAAAATGAGCAATTGATTTGGATGATTTTGTGTGGGTGCTTGGTTCATGATTGTTGACTTTCCTACCTGTCTCCTGCTTTCTCCGCATGTAACAAGACCTGGACGACGTTCAGGCTTGGGCTGATAAGTGGCAGGTAACATTCGCGCCACAGAAGTGCCAGGCAATGACTATCTCCAACAAGTGAGAGTCTAACCACTGCCCCTTGACATTCAATGACATTACCATCACCGAATCCCCCCACCATCAACATCCTGGGGGTCACCATTGACCAGAAACTTAACTGGACCAGCCACATAAATACTGTGGCAACAAGAGCAGGTCAGAGGCTGGGTATTCTGTGGCGAGTGTCTCACCTTCTGACTCCCCAAAGCCTTTCCACCATCTACAAGGCACAAGTAAGGAGTGTGATGGAATACTCTCCACTTGCCTGGATGAGTGCAGCTCCAACAACACACAAGAAGCTTGACACCATCCAGGACAAAGCAGCCCACTTGATTGGCACCCCATCTACCACCTTAAACATTCACTCCCTCCACCACCGGCGTACCATGGCTGCAGTGTGTACCATCTACAAGATGCACGGCAGCAACTCGCCGAGGCTTCTTCGGCAGCACCTCCCAAACCCACGACCCCTTCCACCTAGAAGGACTAGGGCAGCAGGTGCATGGGAACACCACCACCTCCAAGTTCCCCTCCAAGTCACACACCATCCTGACTTAGAAGTATATCGCCGATCCTTCATCGTCGTTGGGTCAAAATCCTGGAACTCCCTACCTGACAGCACTGTGGGAGTACCTTCACCACACGGACTGCAGCGGTTCAAGAAGGCGGCTCACCACCACCTTCTCAAGGGCAACGTTAGCAGTCGTGAGAAAGACTTCTGTACAACGAGCAATATATTGATATGTGTATCGACACGGCGGCGGACGGCTCTATCATGAGTATGGACACATATGAGAGTAAGTTTAATCAATTACCACATACAAAGAGTACCGTAGAGTTAAAAACCTACTCCAGAGAAATCCTAGAGACATGTGGACAAATGGAATGTACAGTTCAACACAATGGCCAGTCAGTAAACCTACCTATTATTGTAGCGAGCTACAACAGGCCAACTCTCATGGGCAAAGACTGGTTGAGAAAGTTGAAACTAGACTGCAAAAACGTCTTCAGTGTAGATGCTTCAATGAAGGCATCACTGGGTATGACGCACATATCCGCATCAAGTCCAACGAGAAGCCTGTCTATTGTACGGCACGGCCAGCCTCCTATGCGGTGAAAAGTCAGGTGGAGGAAGAGCTAGCGAAGCTCAGAGAGAACGGAGTGCTAGTAAAAACTGACAAAAGTGAATGGGCTACCCCGATTGTGGTAGTGCCCAAAGCAGACAAAACTGTACGCTTGTGCAGTGACTACAAAATTACTATCAACCAAGCAGTTGACAATGAGCAGTACCCGTTACCAAATCGCAAGATTTGAATGCAGCACTCTCTGGCTCAGAGGTTTTCTCCAAACTTGACATGTCGCACGCTTACGCTCAGCTGAATGTTGACAAAGAGAGTCAACAGTATCTCACTGTCAACACACACAAAAGACTGTACTTATACACCAAGCTGCTGTATGGTGTAAAGTCCTCCCCCAAAATCTTCCAGGCTATGATGGATAAGATTTTGCATGGAGTTCCAAATTGCTTATGCAATCAAGACGATGTGCTGATCACAACAAGCAGTGAGGAAGAAAATCTAGAAGTGTTAGATATAGTGCTTCAATGGTTGAATGCCCACAACCTGAAATTGAATAGGAGCAAATGTGCTTTTCTGCAGCCCGAGGTTGTGTACCTTGGTCTGAAAGTTGATGCAAACAGCTTGCAACCAGTGAAGGAAAAGGTTGATTCTGTCATCAATTCTCCAAAGCCACAGAATGGGCTCGATTTTGCCAGGCCCGAGGAGGTGGGATTGGAGGCGTGTGAGTGGTTAAAATCGCTAAAAATGGCGGGCAGGCCCGATCCCGCCTCCATGCAATTTTCCCAAAAGCGTGTTTTCTGACCCCCTTTCCATCCCCCTCCAAGAGGTGGGATAGGCCCTTAAGACCCTTAACAACCACATTTTAGCCTCTATCATCCCATTTTGAGAGGCCTTTCTGATTTTTAGTCATTCCCCCATCCTACACGCCTCCTCTGGAACACGCCAGGTAATGCTGATGGCCTCACAAGTGGATTGCTTATGAACAGCTGCAGCTCCACCATTACAAAGGAGTTTTCACCAATGATCATTTGCAGGTGCCAGAACTTTGTTGTTTCAGGTCTGGGGGAACTTTTAGCAGGCATACTCAGTGTTGTGGAAGTTTGGAGCCTGACACCCATCTCCAGTGTGACCTCCTGGGAAACCCCTTTCCCCACCTTGACTAAGTGCTTCCTCAACTGAGGCATATACCAGAAACATGGCGACCATTTAATTCTTTTCCTCCTGGACATCAGATTCGGATGAAGACCAGCCGTGGCAGCAGCAGAACCATGAACAACAGCAGCACCAACAGCAGCACCAACAACAGGAGCGCCAAGCTGCTAGTCACCCACCTGAAGATGCTCAGGCCAGAAGTCGCCAGAGCGCGACCATATTGGTGCCCGGGATGCAAGGGATGCACTCATGTTGGTCACATTTGCTTAGCCTGTCCAATCAAACACTTTTGCCTCGCACCTTCTTACCAGAGCATCGACAATGGACAAGAACTTGCGGATTCCTATCACTCTGACCACCATACTGACAATTGCAAGTCGCTCTAAGCCCTCAATGTGGAAGTCCCATTTGCAAAATGACACAGGCCACAACTTCAACAGTTTGCCATCAGAATTTTTTATCACAACAAGCAACTGGTGGCATTTCAAAAATAAACACAACATAACATCCAAGTGACTACCCTTGTGACTACTTGTGCATTATCTTCCTCTTACGCGTGCTCCTACGTGGTGCTTCCCCTGTGTCTTCCGCAGATGTGGAGGGCCCTTGCTCACTTTCTTGCTGCCCCTGTCTCGACACCTTTGGCGGCCGTCCTCTGGGGTTGCGAACCTGTGAGGGCTCGGCAACAGTCTGCTGCTCCTGCGGCTGTGCAGGGGATGAGACGCCCATCTCAGTTGGATGAGGACTCTGGTGGGGCTCTGACCAAGGGTTTGCAGTGGCATGGTCATTTGAGCACTTGGAGAGGAGCCCCCACTTCCTTGTTGTCTGCCACCAACATCCCTCTCATGGGTCAGCCCCACTTCAGAGCTAGCAAGTGGCTTGACAGCACCTTGCTGCACTTCAGGGGGGCCATGAGGACCCGTTTCTGCACTGGAAGTCCTACTCCAGAGGACTTCCATGAAGGTCTGGTTTTTCTGCTCAATAGCTGACCATCGCTCCTCAAGAGATGCCAGTCTATTCTGAACAATGACCATGTTTTCTACACTCTGGCGACTTAGCTCCTCCATGGCCGTAGCCATCCTCTCCTCTACTGTAGCCATCCTTTTCACGGAGGTTGCCATCCTTTCCGTGGTGATGCGTTCATGCGCCAATGCCTCCACAAATCGGAGATAGAAACAGGATCCTCTTTGAGTTCGGAACCAAAACAAAACAGCCCAAAATTGGTTCAAAACCAAAACCTTCTGTCGGGAGATCAGGACGGCTCTGCAAACCTGTTATTAAACTGGATTTGTAGATCATTAAAAAAAAAAGCCAGGAGTTTTTGTTATGTGGTACATGCAATGCTGGGAAAAGTGGGACCATAGTTTTGTTGTATTTGAGAGAGGAATTTGTACATTTTTTTTTAAGGGGAAAGCAGTGTAATGTATTATCACATGGTTTAGCACATGGTTTGGTATGAGCATGCTCAGTTCGCTCTGGCCTAATAAAGCACATGGACTAGCAACTCATCCTGTCTCTGTCCTTCATTTGTTCTACCCACATATATTACAAGGGTTATTAGAAATGCACCAAGTAAATACTGTGGACAGTTGGGATTGATGGACCGAAGGTCGTCCCCTGCCTGAAACTGTTATTTTTTTATTATAGGCATGCACGAGACACAAAACTGTTGTTTATGTATATAAAATGACAGTTAATCAAGAATGCACTGTTTGAAAAGACAGGAACACAATGCATGTAAAACACAAGGTAAAATGTAGGTGTGTGCCACGTAAAGCTGCAGCTATTTCACAAAGACTGATAGATGCAGTTCATGTTCCAGCCAAATAGCAGCATATTTATATTGTGTGGCTCCTGTCTGGCTGGAACACTAATTGTTCTGCCCAGGAGAGAACACTTGGGCAACAGTTGAGAGAGCCCTCTCCAAGCCTACAATTGAAATCAGGTTGGTTTGAAGATTGTTCAGGAGTTCAACGGGTCCCTAAACATTTTGTGAACCCGGTTTGTTACCGCACTGGATTTACACTCAATGTGGTGTCAAACCCAAATGGAGTGAGATCCCTCCAAGAACCCGAACCCCATAGTTATACTGTAAATTCAGCATTGCTGCAAAGCAATTGCACTTATAGGGCTACAAGGTCTAATTGATGATATGTAAACACTGGCTTGGCTTCATTCAAAGGTTGGAGATCAGAACCCTGGGTTCATTTGCGGAAGGGTGTATTTGAAGAGTTTTTCTGAGCTTTGCAGATGAGTGCTTTTGTTTATACATTTTTTAAGCATAACCCTGAACTTACATTAGGCAGTGTATGACACCTGAAGTGCGATGGACAGGACCTGCATGCATGTGTAAAGTTTTTACAATATATTGATAGATCTCTTGTGGCATTGCTCATGGTGAGAGAGTGCTACTTTGTTTGAGGTGACGTCCTTCTAGTTTCCTGGTCAAATTTACTCCCTCAACCAATAACAATTACAAAAAAATAGACTAATTGGTTGCTGTTCATAGGTTCTTGTTTTTTTTTATTCGTTTATAGGATCAGGGCGTCGCTGGCAATGCCAGCATTTATTGCCCATCCCTAGTTGTCCTTGAGAAGGTGGTGGTGAGCTGCCTTCTTGAACCACTGCAGTCCGTGCAGTGAAGGTACTCCCACAGTGTTGTTAGGTAGGGAGTTCCAGGATTTTGACCCAGCGACGATGAAGGATCGGCGATATACTTCTAAGTCAGGATGGTGTGTGACTTGGAGGGGAACTTGGAGGTGGTGGTGTTCCCATGCGCCTGCTGCCCTTGTCCTTCTAGGCGGTAGAGGTTGCGGGTTTGGGAGGTGCTGCCGAAGAAGCCTTGGCGAGTTGCTGCAGTGCATCTTGTAGATGGTACACACTGCAGCCACGGTACGCCGGTGGTGGGGGGAGTGAATGTTTCAGGTGGTGGATGGGGTGCCAATCAAGTGGGCTGCTTTGTGCTGGATGGTGTCGAGCTTCTTGAGTGTTGTTGGAGCTGCACTCATCCAGGCAAGTGGAGAGTATTCCATCACACTCATGCACAAAATGGTTGTCATGCACAAAATGGTTGTAATACTCGCATACATAACACAATGATTGTATTTCAAAGTAATTGTTTGTGAAGCAGTTTGGGACATCCTTGGAGACTTAATAAGGTGCTATATAAATGCAAGATTTTTTTCTTTAAATTGTCCATTACCCTTTGCATTCCTGATCGCATAGAACAACTCAGCGCTTCAACAAGTAACACATGAGCACCATGCTGACTTAACCCAGCTTGTGTCTGTAAAATATATCCCTAACTTTTTCCAGTTCTGACGAAGGGCCATCGACCTGAAACGTTAACTCTGTTTCTCTCTCCACAGATGCTGCCTGACCTGCTGAGTGTTTCCAGCATTTTCTGCTTTTATTTCAGATTTCCAGCATCCGCAGTATTTTGCTTTTGTTTTTGTGCCTGTAAAATTATTACTTAAAAAAAAAAGATATAAATGAGACAAAAGGAAAAATAGAAAAAGATTCTTTTTGCCAGGAAATACAAGAATTTGATATGATGAAAGTATTTAAAAATGGCAGCTCATTGCCTCTTTGCTGAGCAGGGTTTTGGGACCATATCAACCTCAATATCTGATGGTAATCTTCAGAAAAAAGGTGCTGAGGACATTCAGGAAATCACCTTTCCCACTACAATCAATTATTCTAACTGTCGTGCAAACCAGCTGTGATTTTGATTTTCAACTTCTTCGAATAAAATTTGGCTGTGGTGGAGTTTTTTTTCGACTGCTTCAGTCCTGACATCTTACCTTTTACTTTAACCGGGCTCCTTTTGTGGATAATCAGCTTTCTTAATGTACCATCGACTTGGCTGTTGATTTATTTTCAAGGTGGTGTAAATTTTGTTGCAGCTTTTAATTGACTTTTCCCCACAGAGACTAAAATATTTCAAGCTGTTGGAAAAGATGAGACAAAGTTGATGAGACTGCCAGAAATTGTTTTGGGATTCCACATGGATGGAATAGCAGGTCACAGTAAAGACATTTCCGTTACTTTTCCTGCCTATTTTTCATAAGGAAGGTGAGGTAATTAGATGTTTGTTTCAAGATTGATTACAAATTGAAAAATCAAATAAATGCAAATCCATATTAAGGCGAGCTCAGAACCTTGCTGTTCCTCTTACTCAAGGATTATGCAACCACAATGTCAAGAACATAATTCAAATATAGCTCTTTATTAAAAACAGGACTTAATTCTCACCTTATAATTCTGCCACTTTTTAATATCTCATTCACAGCTTAAGGAGACTGTGAACATTTTTCTCCCTTAAGAATTTAAAGACTTTTAGGTCCATACGCTATTAACAACCACGATAGGGATAATTACTTTGCTTGGAATCCGTGGCAGAATTATTGATGTGACAGTTCTGTAATTTGGTACTGTGCACTACCTTTCAAAGAAAAATCAGCTGGCTGCACTAAATTTGCTTTCAGTCAATGAAGTTAATTTGCTGGCTTGCTAAAGCAGCCAAAGAAGGAATTGCTCACTACATTTCAAAAATGCAGACAGTACATGGGTAGAAGAAGCAACCAAAGCTTGATATTCTGTAAACTTTGTTACTTTTTAAAAAATCTGTTGCTGAGCACTCAAAGCACTTATTTTCTTCTAATTCATATTGCATTCCCAGCCCAATTTTTTTTATAGATGCGCAGGCTCTCCCCTCTAATCTCACCAAATGCTCAAATAGTTAGGAGTAGAATTACTATCTGAATCTGATTTTTACCATTCAACTATTGCACAGTGACACTAAAGTCAGGAAGAGTGACCAATTCATAAGTAAATAAGCAACTGAAGTAAGTGGATGGTAAGAGCATTTAGTTTGTGTGACTATTTGTGTGTTCTGACTAGAAAATGTTTGATTACTAAAGTAAGGTTGATTCTTTAAATAACATAATTAACAGCCCTACCATGAGGGCAAAGTTATCCAGGCCATAGACTTCACCGCAACGAAACAGCACTGAACCACTAGATTGTTGAGTCCAACCATGAAGTCTTTCAAACGTTTTTAAGTGTTGCAAGTACACTTTTTAAAAACAGCTTTTTCATTTACGTTTCAATGAAAGATGTGAATTTATGTTGGGCCTTTCAGGTCCTTATGTTAACCCAAAACACTTCACATTAAATGAATTACTTTTTGAAAGCAATCTGTTATTTTATAGACAAACATTATTTTTCATAGATGCAGACACATGGGCAGCGATTTCCCCTACCTTGGCGGGTCCATGGCGGGTGACGTCGGTGACGGGTCCTGACCCTGCTGCTAGCTCCAGCCCACTGAGTAGAATGATTTTACGATGATTGGGCTTGATAAGCCCGCCCAGTGCGTTTGCCGGCCAATTGAAGGAAGTGGGTCTGATGACCTAATTTGATGACGCGTCATCAGCCGGTTTCCTTAAAGGGACCATGCGCAAAATTATTTTGACAGTTGTGCTGTCAGTGTTCTACAGCATTGAGGTGCAGCAAACACTGACGAGCACTGCACAGAGGTGCAAGGCTGCAACCAGGCTCTCACATGACTCCTTCCATATGCTTATGGAGGGAGTCACAGCACGCAGGGAGGTTCTCTTCCCTTCAATGGGCAGAAGAGACCTCCCCCAGGAGAACACGCAGCTGAGGAGGGCGGTAGGTGGTAATCAGCAGCAGGTTTCCTTGCCCATGCTTGACCTGAAGCCATGAGACTTCATGGGGTCCGGAGTCAATTTTGAGGACTCCCAGGGCCACTCCTTCCCGACTGTATACCACTGTACCGGTGGGACAGACATACCCAGGGATGGTGATGGAGGAGTTTGGGACATTGGCTGAAAGGTATGAGTCTGTGAGTATGACTATGTCAGGCTGTTGCAATTTTGGCACAAAAAGGAGGACTTTGCAGGGTCGACTGGGCTGAGTGCACCATTGTTGTGTCCGTAGCCGGTGCCGAGTGGTCCATCCGGTTTTACTTTTATTGTTGTGTTTTGTAGCGGTTTGTTATGACTGAGTGGCTTACTAGGCCATTTCAGAGTCAACCACATTGCTGTGGGTCTGGCGTCACATATAGGCCAGACCGGGTAAGGACAGCAGATTTCCTTCCCTCAAGGACTTTAGTGAACCAGATGGGTTTTAACAACAATCCAGTAGTTTCATGGTCACCATTACTGATACTAACTTTTATTTACAGATTTGTATAATTAACTGAATTTAAATTCTGCAGCTGCTGTGGTGGGATTTGAATTCACATCTACGGTAGATTATTAGTCCAGGTCTACTGGATTACTAGTCCAGTAACATTACCACTATGCTACCGTTCCCATGACTGCAAAACCGTACTCAACCTCATCCTGCTGTGCCACTCATCACATCCCCATCACTCTGCCTTCCCTACCCTAATCCTGCACATCCTTACTCAAACCAACTTACTTTGCACCTCCACCCATCCCTCTCTATCTACATTATCACTTCCCCATCTCACTAGCCACCCCTCACACTCAACCTCATCCTAGTCCAATCATACCAACTAAGAGCACACAAGGGGAGGCACTTGGTTGTTCATGGAATGTTCATGTAAAGTTTCTGTTAATGTGCTGTCAAACATTGAAACCTTTATTTTCAACACTTTGCATTCTTGGACAGATTTGTGTGAACCTTTGGAAGTGTCTTAGTGAGTTGCAGTGAATGGTGAGACATAATGGTACCCCCCGCAATGGCGATGAGTGTGAAAGGAATGGCTTGGGCATTGTAGGGATGCTTTATAGTGCTGGTGTGGGGTGGTGTCAACCTGGCGCATCATGTGGCAGCCAGGGTTTACAGCGTCAAGTGAAGTAAGTCTGGCCATGGTGAGGCCGTCCCTGGCATCCCGGGCAGCAATGTGCTCGGGTGCTGATGCCCTGTGTCCTGTGCAACATCAGTTGATTGCGGAGAAGGTTGTTGTTGTTGTTGGTGCTGCTGGTGTTGGGGCTGATCGTGGTGGGATTCTGAGGACCAAGGTGAGACAGTATAAAGTGCTGATATAATAGATGCCATGATGCGGAGATGCCGGTGTTGGACTGGGGTGGACAAAAGTGAGAAGTCGCACAACACCAGGTTATAGTCCAACAGTTTTATTTGAAATCACAAGCTTTCAGAGCGCTGCTCCTTCGTCAGGTGAAGCGACTTCACCTGACGAAGGACCAGCAGCTCCAAAAGCTTGTGATTTCAAATAAAACTGTTGGACTATAACCTGGTGTTGTGCGACTTCTCACGATATAATAGATGGCAGGTGAACATGAGATGACAGAAGCGTTCTCTCAATAGTGAGAGAGGTTGTTCCAATGAGGTGACAGTGGATAGAGAGTTTGCTCCAAACACTTGCAACCTGCATAAAGCTCAAACTGTCTTCCAACAGCTTCTGAGCTTGGAAAGTGAGCAGCTGTGAGATGGGAGCTTTTATAGCACATTTGCAGCTGTCAAGTATTGAGATGATCCCATGGTCATACAACTCCCGACCTGCTTACCTTACGTGATCCCCAAGCAGCGTGGACCCCGTGGGTGACCTTGTAAAATTGTAAGGTGAGCGCAAAATACTTCTTAATGGGCTGTTAAGAAGGTTTAATGACCTGAATTGTCTCCCCCGCCGCTGCGTGTCGGCTCTGTTTAGCTTCGACAGACCCGACATCTGGGAAAGTTGCTTGGTGCCAGGTTGACAGCGGGGTACCGACACGCTATCAAAAAATGTTTTTTGCACCCGGCCCATCACTGACCGCGCCTGCTGACCTCCCCAAAAAATTTCCCCCATGGTTGGGAAAGCATTCATTTCATCCAATTGTTTCTGGAAAACAAACATTCGGTACTTTAATTGTTCATGCATTAAAGTGATTAATTCAACTTTAATAGATTCTGTATTTGATGCTATGAAGATGATAAACTGATCTTTGGACTTAAGCTGTCCACTGAGCTTCTTGGAACCTGATCTATTGTTTGGGAAATAAGAGTGCATTATTCAAAATCTACTCAGTGACGCTCACTGTTCTAACTGCTATGTCTCAGCATAGAAATTGGGTTGAATGATCAGTGTACATGTGAGGGGGAAATCAGAGAGCATTCAAATATGTTGTGATTAATTCTCTTTTTACCCATAGCTGTTTTCAGTAACCTTCTATGTATACCATAGTAGGTGATCAAATAAAGTACATGGCATGAGGGCGATTCCTTGATAAGAGGAACAATAAAAAAAAGGGAACAATTTACAAATACAGTCCTACCCACTTATGTTGATATTTTGGGGTCACTGAGCTTTTCCTGCAATAGGAAGGATACAAGAAAATATACGGCAAAAAGCTATGGACTCCAACAACATCCCGGCTGTCGCGCTGAAGACTTGTGCTCCAGAACTAGCCGTGCATCTAGCCAAGCTGTTTCAGTACAGCTACAACACTGACATCTATCCGACAATGTGGAAAACTGCCCAGGTATGTCCTGTCCACTAATAGCAGGACAAATCCAATCCGACCAATTACCACCCCATCAGTCTACTCTAAAACATCAGGAAAGTGATGGAAGTTGTCATCGACAGTGCTATCAAATGGCACTTACTCCAACATCTCTGGGAGGTTATTTGTGTCCTCCTTTGTGAAGACAGAACCAAAATATGTATTTAATTGGTCTGCCATTTCTTTGTTCCCCATTATAACTTCCCCCGCTTCTGACTGCAAGGGACCTACACTTGATTTCACTAATCTTTTTCTCTTCACATATCTATAAAAACTCTTACAGTCAGTTTTTATGTTCCCTGCAAGCTTACTTTCATATTCAATTTTCTCCTTCTTAATTAATCCCTTTGTCCTCCTTTGTTGAATCCTAAACTGCTCCCAATCCTCAGGGTTACCGCTTTTTCTGGCCAATTTATATGTCCTCTCCTTGGATCTTACGCTATCCCTAATTTCCCTTGTTAGCCACGGTTGAGTCACCCTTTTTGTTTTATTCTTATGCCACACTGGGATGAACAAATTCTGTAGTTCATCCATGCAGTCTTTGAATGTTTGCCATTGCCTATCCACCGTCAACCCTTTGAGTGACATTCCCAAATCAATCCTACCCAATTCGCGCCTCATACCATCGTAGTTTCCTTTATTTAAATTCAGGACCCTAGTCTCTGATTCAACTACTTCACTCTCCATCCTGATGAAGAATTCTATCACATTATGATCACTCTGACCCAAGGGGCCTCGTACAACAAGATTGTTAATTAATCCTTTCTCGTTACATAATACCCAGTCTAAGATGGCCTGATCTCTGGTTGGTTCCTCGACATATTGTTCCAGAAAACCATCCCGTAAACATTCTAGGAATTCCTCCTCCACGGTATTTTTACTAATTTGGTTAGCCCAATTTATATGTAAATTAAAGTCACCCATGATGACTGCTGTGCCCTTACTGCATGATTCTCTAATTTCCCTTTTAATGCCATCCCCAACCTTGTTATTACTGTTTGGAGGTCTATATACCACTCCCACTAACGTTTTCTGCCCCTTGTTATTTCTCAGTTCTAACCATACAGATTCCGCATCATCAGAGCTAATATCCTTCCTTTCAATTGTGTTAATCCCCTCTTTAACCAGCAATGCTACCCCACCTCCCTTTCTTTTTTGCCTATCTTTCCTAAATATTGAATACCCCTGGATGTTGAGTTCCCAGCCTTGGCCACCCTGGAGCCATGTTTCTGTAATCCCAATCAAATCATATTCATTTACCTCTATTTGCGCAGCTAATTCATCCACCTTGTTCCGAATGCTCCTTGCATTAAGACACAAAGCCTTCAGGCTTGTTTTTTTAACGCTCTCAGACCTATATGAATTATTATTTACTGTGACCATGTTTGATTTAAACCGTTGAGTTCTTTGCCTTCTACTTTTGTTTTTCTCCTTCCTGTCTTTTGCTTTTATCCTTGTTTCCCTTTCCTCTGTCTCCCTGCTCAGGTTCCCAACCCCCTGCCACTTTAGTTTAAACCCTCCCCAACAGCACTAGCAAACACTCCCCCTAGGACATCGGTCCCAGCCCTGCCCAGGTGCAGACCGTCCCGTTTGTACTGGTTCCACATCCCCCAGAACCAGTTCCAATATCCAAGGAATTTGAATCCCTCCCCCTTGCACCATTCCTCTAGCCACGTATTCATTTGAAATATCCTCCTATTTCTACTCTGACTAGCACGTGGCACTGGTAGCAATCCTGAGATTACTACCTTTGAGGTCCTATTTTTAAATTTACCTCCTAACTCCCTATATTCTGCTTTTAGGACCTCAGCCCGTTTTTTACCTATATCGTTGATGCCTATGTGCACCACGACAACTGGGTGTTCGCCCTCCCCCTCCAGAATGTTCTGTAGCCGCTCTGAGACATCCTTGACCCTTGCACCAGGGAGGCAACACACCATCCTGGATTATGAACACACCGGTCTGATGAAAGGAAGGAACTGAAAGAAATCAGTATTTGCAGGGAAATGGTGTTAGGGAAATTGACGGGATTGAAGGCCGATAAATCCCCAGGGCCTGATAATCTACATCCTAGGGTACTTAAGGAAGTGGCCCTAGAAATAGTAGATGCATTGCTGATCATCTTCCTACATTCGATGGAATCTGGAACTGTACCCATGGATTGGAGGGTAGCTAATGTTACCCCACTATTCAAAAAGGGTGGTAGAGAGAAAGCAGGCAATTACAGACCGGTAAGCCTGACATCGGTAGTGGGGAAAATGCTAGAGTCCATTATAAAGGATGTAATAGCTGAGCACTTGAAAAACAGTGACAGGATCGGACAAAGTCAACATGGATTTACAAAAGGTAAATCGTGCTTGACTAATCTACTGGAATTTTTTGAGGATGTAACTGGGAAAATAGATAAGGGAGAACCAGTAGATGTGGTGTATTTGGACTTTCAAAAGGCTTTCGATAAGGTCCCGCATAAGAGATTAGCGTGTAAAGTTAAGGCACATGGGATTGGGGGCAAGGTATTGACTTAGATAGAGAACTGGTTGGCGGACAGAAAGCAAAGAGTAGGAATTAATGGGTCTTTTTCCGAGTGGCAAGCAGTGACTAGTGGGGTACCGCAGGGATCGGTCCTTGGACCCCAGCTATTCACAATATACATTAATGATCTAGATAAGGGAACTAGATGTAATATCTCCATAAATGCAAGTTGTTGTTGCAGTGCTGATAGAGCTGACCCACTCCAAGTTTGCAGATGACACAAAGCTGGGTGGGAGTGTGTGCTGCGAGGAGAGAAACTCCAGGATGATTTGGACAGGTTGGGTGAGTGGGCAGAAGCATGGCAGATGCAATATAACGTGGATAAATGCAAGGTTATCCACTTTGGTGTCAAAAACAGAAAGGCAGACTATTATTTGAATGGCAATAGATTGGGAGAAGGCGAAGTGCTACGAGACCTGGGTGTCCTTGTGCACCAGTCGCTGAAGGTAAGCATGCAGGTGCAGCAGGCGGTGAAGAAGGCAAATGGTATGTTGGCCTTCATAGCAAAAGGGTTTGAGTATAGGAACAGGGATGTCCTGCTGCAGTTGTACAGGGCCTTGGTGAGACCACACCTTGAGTATTGTGTGCAGTTTTGGTCGCCTTATCTGAGGAAGGATGTTCTTGCCATGGAGGGAGTTCAGCGAAGATTCACAAGCCTGATACCTGGGATGGCAGGAATGACATATGAGGAGAGATTGGGTCGATTGGGCTTATACTCGCTGGAGTATAGAAGAATGAGAGGGGATCTCATTGAAACATATATAATTCTGACAGGTCTGGACAAACTAGATGCAGGAAGAATGTTCCCGATGGTCGGAGAGTCCAGAACCAGGGGTCATAATCTAAGGATAACGGGTAAGCCATTTAGGACAGAAATGAGGAGGAATTTCTTCACCCAGAGAGTGGTGAACCTGTGGAATTCTCTACCACAGAAGGTAGTTGAGGCCAAGTCATTAAATATATTCAAGAATGTGTTAGATATATTTCTTAAAGCTAAAGGTATCAAGGGATATGGGGAGAAGGCAGGTACAGGGTACTGAGTTTGGATGATCAGCCATGATCTCATCGAATGGCGGAGCAGGCTCGAAGTGCCGAATGGCCTACTCCTGCTCCTATCTTCTATGTTTCTATGTTTACTCAGCAATAACCTGCTCATCAATGTTCTCAGCTTGGGTTCCGCCACGACCACTGCCCTTGACATCAAGGTAGCATTTGACCAAATTGTGGCATCAAGGAGCCCTAGTAAAATTGAAGTCAATGGGAATCAGGGAAAAAACTCTCCACTGGCTGGAGTCATACCTAGCACAAAGGAAGATGGTTGTGGCTATTGGAGGCCAATCAGCTCAGCCACAGGACATCGCTGCAGCCGTTCCTCAGGGCAGTGTACTCGGTACAACCGCCTTCGCTACTTCATCAATGACATTCCCTCCATTATAAGTTAAGAAGTAGGGATGTTTGCTGATGCTTGCACAGTGTTCAGTTCCATTCGCAACTCTTCAGATATTGAAACAGTCCATCCCCGCATGCAGCAAGACCTGGACGACATTCAGGCTTGGGCTGATAAGTGACAAGTTACATTCGCCCCATACAAGTGCCAGGCAATGACCATCTCCAACAAAAGAGAGTCTAACCACCTCCCCATGACAGTCAATGGCATTACCATCATCGAATCACCTACCATCAACATCCTGGGGCTCATCATTGATCAGAACCTTAACAGGACCAGCCACATAAATACTGTGGCAACAAGAGCAGGTCAGAGGCTAGGTATTCTGCGGCGAGTGACTCACCTCCTGACTCCCCAAAGCCTTTCCACCATCTACAAGGAACAAGTGTGATGGAATACTCTCCACTTGCCTGGATGAATGCAGCTCCAACAAAACTCAAGAAGCTCGACACCATCTAGGACAAAGCAACCCACCTAATTGGCACCCCATCCACCACCTTAAACATTCACTCCCTCCACCACCGGTGTACTGTGGCTGTAGTGTGTACCATCTACAAGATGCACTGCAGCAACTCACCAAGGCTTCTGCGACAGCACGTTCCCAATCTGCAACCTCTTCCACCTAGAAGGACAATGGAAGCAGGCACATTGCAACACCATCATCTCCACGTTCCCCTCCAAGTCATACACCATTCTGACTTGGAAGTATATCACCGTTCCTTCATCGTTGCTGGGTCAAAATCCTGGAACTCCCTCCCTAACAGCACTGCGCGAGTACCTTCACCACACGGACTGCAGCAGTTCAAGAAGGCAGCTCACCACCACCTTCTCGAGGGCAATTAGGAATGGGCAATAAATGCTGGCCTTGCCAGCGACGCCCTCATCCCGTGAATGAAAAAGAAATCCTACACAAAAGACAAAACCGCAGCAAACAGGAACCTGTGAATTGTTGGATTTTTGGGGCACAATAAGATGACTCAGGAACTGGGAGGCTGAATGTCAGGAGGACAAGGTTGCATCACTCATTCGGACACTGCAGCAGGAGCAGCAGCCTTCACCAACTGAGACCTGTGTGGAAAACTGAACCCAATGGAGCGGCCCTCTAACCATTCTCATTTGTCATCTTTCATGATGTTTTCCTCAGAGACGGGCTTGACCGGGGCGATGTTCTCAGTGTTGGTATTGTTGTTCCCGAAACACATGGTCATGTTTACCATCACCCTGAAGCCGGCCAGAAGTTGTCGCTGGTGCCGGCAGCGGTGCGAATGGTTTTGCCGGGGACACCATTTGAATTGCCGTCACCCAATCTTTGGACTTTTTGAACTCACAAAAACCTTGCCAGTTCTCATCGAACTGCACTAAGAGAGTTTTCTGCTCCGGGTCGGATGTCCACATAAGCAGTCAGTGAGTGACATAAGACTTTAATGCTGCTCGGGCGTCATTTTAAGCAGGCTAGAGTTTATGTTGACGTCGAGGAAAGAGAAAAAATATTGCAGACACAGTAGAGAGGGAGGCACAGATAAATGGATAGAGAAACACAATCACTGAGAAATTAAATAGTACAAAAATTACAAAGGGACAAAGACAGAACAAGGGAGGGAGGCATAGAAAATATTGCAGCAACTGTAGAAATGGAAAAAGAGTGAGAGAAAATATAGGAAACACAGAAATTAAAGAGAATGTACTATGATGTGTTACAGAGATTAAGTAACCAGAAAGAAGACACAGAAATTGCTTGCTGTTATTTCACAAGAACAATGTTAGATAAAAATATATATCTAAGGCTGCTAGACGAACATAGCTACAAGCTAGCCTCTTCTAATTTAATACCTGTTTAACTTATCAAGAGGCTAAAATATAAAGGTCATGACAGAAATTTAACAACACTGAACATAAATTGCTCGGATTGCATATAACATGTTTGCTCGTGAACTGATAACCTTTCCAGTTGAGGTAAATGTCTTCACTCTCAGAATGTGAACAGATGTAGTTAATTTATCCAAGAACACAATGAAATGCCTTCAGGGCAAAAAACTCTCATTTAATTTTTCATTGCTGGCATTACAAATAGCTCTGCACATCCAAGTAAGTGGCAGATACATTTCAACGTGGAAAACTGGCCTAGTCCTCCTCCATCAACAGTTTGTGCCTGGTAAGTATAAGTACCAGTGGAAGTGAGGGTAATCTTGATTGCCAGGAGTAAGATGTAATTTCCAGAAAAACGTCTTTGTCTCCGACTTGTAGGGGGTGGTGGTGTGTGTCAGCTTCACCTCTGACTTATGAGCGGTTCGAATCGCTCCCACTCCCTTGGTTCTAGACCTTGGACTTATTTGGGGGTTGTGACAAAAAGTGCAGCAGACAACTGGTTTTGGTGCAAGAAACTTTGATCTTTATTCAAGAGAGAAAAATATAACACAATAATCTTAACACTCTCATAAAATGGGGAACACTTCGATACACACGAGGGAAATTACAGTAGAAAAATACCTCACCCCTCCCCATCCCACTTCACTAGCTAAGTTGGGCTCTAGAGGACCAGGGATAATGCTCACCAAAACTACTCCTTGACAGTTGAGCTGGTTTGCGGTTTCGGGATTCGCTGGGTGTCTTGGTTGGTGCCTGCCGTACCCCGGAGGCGGTAGAGGACTTCAACTGCGTATCTGGTCAGTCTTCGCGAGTCCGCTGATGCGGTCGGGTGCGTATTGCATTTATCGTGTGAGTACCCACTTTTCTTCGGTTAGAGTTAGGGTTTAGAGTCTTTTAAGTAAAAATCTTACCCAGGGGTAAGTCAGGAATAGATTGCAGAGTGGAAAACTTGCGAATCTTTGGTTTTCTCCCAAGTTGGTTTTCTTTGGTCGCGGTGGCCCAATATTACCCGGTTGGTTGGTGGTAATATTCGGTTGGTTGTTTCGTAAGGCCCTTGTTGCCGCGAGGTGTCTGATGGTCACTGGAACTGTTGCTCTGCTCTCTTCTTGGTGTTGATCCGCTTCTAGAATGGTGAACTTCTTCGAACTCGATGAACTCCTGAGAACTGCCGAGAACTGTAGAGCTTGTGGAGAACTTGGTGAACTTCTGTGTAACTGCTGAACCGTTGAACTCCCTTCTTGAGAAAACAGGCCTTCAATTATACTAATTGGGGCCTCCTAATCTGCGCGCCAAATCAGTCCCGGTTTATTGTAAGATTTTGGCGGGCTCGTTAATAGTAACTTGTTTATGAATGTGTGAAGTGGTTTCGGGATGGTTCCAAGAGCTGTTGAGCTCTTACTTGATTGTAGTCATTGTGCTCAGGTTTCGAGTTTCCTGACTGGGCCTGAGATTTCTATGGAGTGGGGCGAGGTGATTTGTTTTATGCATGTTTTGGATGGGTCTTGTAATTTTGGGTGGGGACTGCTCTTCTGTGGGTCTATTGTTAGAATGTAAATTGTCTGATAGGGGCTGAGTGACGTTAAACAGTTCCCCAGACAGTTTGATTAACTCCAATACTCAAACCGTCTATTACAGAGGTTGAGCCCAACTCCTGTTGCAGCCTTTTACTTTACAAGCCCAAACATGCCTTTTTAAAAATACCAAATCTTGGGTTTTGACCTTGAATCTCCCTCTGCTAGGCCCAATACATTTTATCACCCTGAAGTGGTTAGAAAAGAGTCCAAAGTCCTTTTCTTTAGGGTTTTTCTCTGAGTTTTGGGGGATCTGTGAATTTTGAGAATCTTACAGACTGGAGAGCTCCACATACAGGCCAGCTATTGCCTATTGGGCCTATACTCATTGGAGTTTAGAAGAATGAGAGGGGATCTTATTGAAACATATAAGATTCTGAAGGGGCTTGACAGGGTAGATGCAGAGAGGATGTTTCCCCTCATGGGGGAATCTAGAACTAGGGGGCATAATTTCAGAATAAGGGGGCAGCCTTTTAAATCGGAAATGAGGAGGAATTTCTTCTCTCAGAGGGTCGTGAATCTTTGAAATTCCCTTCCCCAGAGAGCTGTGGAAGCTGGGTCATTGAATATATAGGTGGAGATAGACAGATTTTTGAACGATAAGTGAGTCAAGGGTTATGGGGAGCAGGCAGGGAAAAGTGGAGGTATGGCCAAGATCAGATCAACCATGATCTTATTGAATGGCGGAGCAGGCTCGAGGGGCCAAATGACCTAATCCTGCTCCTACGTCTTGTGGTCTTATGTATGTTCTTATTTGTCCTTTGCAATGAAACACTTCCAGGTTTTACAATGCATGTTTACCGCAACTAAAAATATGTCACATTTGAAACTCCTCTGTTGGAGGGACTTTCAGAGAACCTCGAAGTCAGAGCTGATCTTGTGGAGTCTCCATTTTTTTTTCAAAAGCTGATTCCGAAGTTGAGCAGGTACACAACAGTGGAATATTTGAGTAATTCAGCTGTCCTGCCAAGAGGTGGTTTCTGGAAGTTATTCTTTATGATAGAAAACAAAAAAAGCGAAGTTAAATATTTAAGATGGTTTAAAAATAATGTGCGGTGCTCTAGGCCAATAAATTACAACCTGCTGCAGAAACATTCTCGTGCTCTTCTCCCTAAAGCTTTTTCTACATTTCCCTGCTCCCAAACACTAAAACTGTGTTTAAAGTCAGCAATTTTTAACATGTCACCGTTTCATCTCAGTACAGTTAGTGGCGTGATGTATTGTGTTGCTTACCATACACTACCTCACTGGATCCTACTCCCTGCTACTTTGATATATAGCTTGGCAAACTAGATTATGTTCTCTTTGTATCACTCGATACTGTAATGGAAACCTTTCAAAAGCATTTTACAGCTAGATTTGTTAAATGAATTCTACAGCCTCAAGCTTCATAGCAAGAATATGCGGTAATTTATTTATATTTACTGTATACTTTTAGTTAGTGTTTGATACAGAACAATAAAACATATTTGAGGGACTTGCAAAAAGAAAAAAAGTCAACTCCTGCAATGCTATTTCTTCGATTTAGATAGCTAAGCCTAAATATGAAAAATTAATAATTGCTTCTCAATATTCTGCAGCATCACGATTACAATCCAATGTTATCAAAACAAACTGATGAAGAAGCTAAGGAATGAATATGATCCAATAAACCAATCAGATAGCACTTGCACGGAAATATTTGTACTTTTTAATATTGTTCAGGATTAGGACTAATTTGGAAAAATAACCACTGGGGAATCTCCCCCACGATGGTACAAGACCACTTTTTCAGAAAAGGAGCTAACAGTACGGTGGGGCGGTCAATCATAGATATGGTGGGTAAGTAAATCTCAAGTATGAAGTTGCTGAATTTGATACTTTGTAAACCGTTCTGCTTATTTATTCTGTCTAATGCCGAATTGGCAGGTGGTGCGAAGACAAAGAAGAAAATCTTTATAGCCAACAATGTGTAATCAGGAAGGCGTGAATCCTAATTGCTCTTATCAAGGAGCCAAATCAATCTCATTTCGAAATGACACCTCTGTCCTTATATTTACGGATGGTGATGGACTTTGAAAATGTTAACAGTATAGGGGGAAAAATTTGGTTGGTTAGCGCCTCCCGTTAGCACCTCTGGGGGGCGCTAGCGAGGCGCTAGCAACTTAGCGCCCGAGCATGGCGATTCTAGCGCCGTTCGTGAAATTGACCAGATGTTTTGCGGCGGCGCTAAACACTACCGCCACGATCTCCTGCGCCTGCAGATCGTGACGTCAGTCGAGTGTGCAACGCCCTGGTAGTGCCCTGGACCGGATATTGAGTCGCGCCTGCCGCTAGCAACGACAGGTAGAGGGGAATATTTTGCAGTCAGGAAGGGGGTGGAGGAGCGCTATTTAAAGGCGGCCGATTCCTGCCTATTCTTGTCTGCGAAATTTTTGCACCACACATGCTGAGAGGGAGAGAGAAGTCTGGAGAGATTCAACGTTGTGCAAAGGAGTTTTGGGTCCTGAGCAGCACTTTGCAGGTTCATTTTTATTTCACCTTCATTCCAGCGATTTAGACGATACTATGGAGGCTGCACTGATTTGGGGCGTCGTCCTGCACCTGCAGAATCGGAGGCAGCAGAGATGCAGAGAGAGAGTGGCAAACATGGCCAGAGGGAGGAGGGCCAACAGGCTTCTGCACAGGAGACCTTACCCTCCCAGGGTATTCCGGGAACAATTCTCCTACATTCATTTGTCTGAGGAGCAGTGTTTGCGCAGGCTGCGCTTCAGCAAGGAGGTGGTCACTGAGCTCTGCCACCTGCGGCAACCAGATCTGCAGCCTCAACTGAGGACCAGGAGGTCTCTGTCGGTGGCAGTGAAGGTGACAGTGACTCTGAATTTGTATGCCAGTGGCTCCTTTCAAGCATCTACTGGAGACATCGCCAATATCTCCCAGTTCGCAGTCCATTGTTGTATCCGGGAGGTGACAAATGCCCTGTATAAAAGGAGACGCCAGTACATCTCTTTCCCCATGACTCGGGGCAAGCAGCGCGAACGCGCATGTGGCTTTGCTAGGATAGCAGGTTTCCCCATGGTGCAGGGCACCATTGGCTGCACGCATGTGGCATTGCGGGCACTGCATGAAAATGCAGAGGTTTTTCGGAACTGCAAGGGCTACCACTCCTTAAATGTGCAACTGGTCTGTGACCACAGACAGCTCATACTCGCCGTCAATGCCCGCTATCCTGGCAGCAGCCACGATGCTTTCCTCCTGCGCCAGACTGGTGTGCCAGACATTTTCCAGGCACCGCATCACCCAAGTGGATGGCTCCTCAGGGACAAAGGTTATCCACTCTGCACCTGGCTGATGACACCGCTCCGTAACCCCAACACCCCTGCCGAGCTGCGGTATAATGAGAGCCATAGCGCCCCCAGGAACATCATTGAGCAGACGATTGGCGTGCTGAAGCAACGGTTGCGCTGTCTGGACCACTCAGGAGGAGCCCTGCAGTACTCTCCTGAGCGAGTCTCCCTGTTCATAATTGTGTGCTGCATGCTTCACAACCTTGCAATCCTCAGGACCCAGCCATTGCCACCAGGGATTGGTGCACCACCTGAGGAGGAGGAGGAGGAGGAGGAGGAGGAGGATCAACAGCACCAACGTGGGAGGGAGGCTCACAATGTTGCAGTAAGTGCGCCTGTATGGAGCAGCATATTTGTTGTACAACAATAACTTGCATTTATATAGTGCCTTGAACATACCAAAATGTCTCAAGGTGCTTCATGGAGTATTATCCAACAAAATGTGGCACCGACCTACATAAGGAGAAATTAGGACAGGTGGAAGTTGGATTTAAGGAGCGTCTTAAAGGAAGAGGGAGAGAAATAGAGGTGGAATGGTCTAGGGGGGGGAATTCCAGAGCTTAGGGCCCAGGCAGCTGAAGGCACGACAGCCAATGATGGAGATGGGGATTTGCAAAAGGCCAGAATTGGAGGAGCATGGAGATCTTAGAGTGTTGTAAGGCTGGAGGAGGTTACAAAGTTAAGGAGGGGTGAGGCCAAGGAGGGATTTGAAAACAAGGATGAGAATTTTAAAATCGAGGGATTGCCGGAGCGGGAGCGAATGTAGGTCAGCGAGCACAGGGGTGATGGGTGAACGCGATTGTTGCGAGTTAGGATATATGGGCAGTAGAATTTCGGATGAGCTCAACTTTACTGAGGGTGCAAGGTGGAAGGCTGACCAGGAGAGCATTGGAATAGTCAAGTCCAGAGGTAGCAAAGGCATGGATGAGAGTTCCAGCAGCAGATGAGCTGAGGCAGGGGGTGCAGACGGACATTGCTACGGAGGTGGAATTAGGCGGTCTTCGTGATGGAGAGGATATGGGGTCGGAAGCTCAGCTCAGGGTCAAATAGGACACCAAGGTTACAAACAGTCTGGTTCAGCCTCAGACAGTGGCCAGGGAGAGGGGTGGAGTCAGTGGCTAGGGAACAGAGTTCCCTAGCGTTGTGAGTCACACAGTGCAGTTTTCAAACAGCAATTGATCCAAGAGAAATGACTTCTACTTAGATATCAGGCCACCAGCAAGGTAGCATCCATGAAGGAAATTTGTGCTCTTTACATCTTCAGTCGGACTGGCTATTCTCCTCCACCTCTCCCCTGAAGGATTGGCAAGGTGCATCTCCAAGTTCCAAAGACAGGTACGCCCACAGCACCGATAGTAGTGCGGTGCCCTCCCCTCATATTTAAATGACCCCAGTCCCAGGATTTAGGATCCCATTTCTCACCCTGTATCATCCACAAATGGTGGGCAGGTTTACCACTGAGCAGGCCTCTCGCTGGTGATGATAAAGATGGGATTGTGAACCTCAAGAGGTCATTGAACCCCAATTTTCAAGTAATAACAAGGCTCTCGCCTGTTTCCAATTTTTGCGTGGCCAGCTAAAGCGAGGCTGGCTTGAAAATTGCCTTGGGCAGGTAGTTTAATTTTATTATTTTCATCTTGCTACTCCCCATTCACGCTGAAAAATGGGGTGGTAGTGAGATGTAAATTGCCCCAGTGTCTCTCGTCCATTAGGCTGCAGGTTGAGGTGCTTCTTTAGTATATTGTGACTAATGACAATGATAGAGCGCACACTGGCAGTGGCATTGTCTGATGTTGTGATCTTTTTAATATACACACCTGAAATTGAGAAAATGTTGACAGCTGGGAGAGAATCGATCGTTAAAGGAAACTGGAAGCAAATATTCACTGAAACAAATTGTTAGAACTCAATAGTTTATATAAGTGTGCTAGATTGGGCCTAGTTTTCATGAATATGGAGTCTAAATTATTTTATTCTTAATAATAGTAGCTGCTTTATCTTGAATACATCACAGTACAAAGATCGAACGGTAAATGTGAAGTAATGAATTAGGAGGATACTACATATCACAAAATTGGAAAAATTGCACAAACGCACAAGGGGACAACTACACAAGTATAAAAAGAAACAGATGACCTACTGGGAGGTTATTCAAAGGAGAGTATTGATCTGCGAATTTACTTCAATCAGGAGAAATCTGTCTAACCTAAGTAATAAAGAGCCTTATGAGGTTAAGGGCTATCAAATGTGATGTGCTATTCATAAGCAACAGTTATTGGTTTCATTCAGGCTCTGCCTTGTTTATAATCTCGTGGGGGAATTTAGAACTCGGGGGCATAGTTTCAGAATAAGGGGTCGCCCATTTAAAACGGAGATGAGGAGGAATTTCTTCTCTCAGAGGGTTGTGAATCTTTGGAATTCTCTACCCCAGAGACCCGTGGAGGCTGGGTTATTGAATATATTTAAGGTGGAGATGGACAGATTTTTGAATGATAAGGGAGTCGAGGGTTATGGGGAGCGGGCAGGAAAGTGGAGTTGAGGCCAAGATCAGATCAGCCATGATCTTATTGAATGGTGGAGCAGGCTCGAGGGGTCAAATGGCCTACTCCTTCCTGCTCCTATTTCTTATGTTCTTATGTTCTTATGCTTAGCTTCAATTGAAATTCCACCACCTCTGCTCCCTGCCATTATGGAGTAGAAATTTGTCGTCAACCTGTTTCAGATGCGAAGTCAGCAGTGCAACCACAATGCGTGCCTGAACCAGGATACCCAAGGCCAGCCCGAAATTGGACCTTGCATCTCATTAATATTAATTGCTCGAGCTGACAATGCCTGTTGGGCCTCCACAGGCAGCTTGTCCATTTGAACAACGTAAAAACCGAGAGGTTTAGGGAGGGAATTCCAGAGCTTAGGGCCGAGGCAGCTGAAGGCATGGCCGCCAATGGTGGAGCGATGAAAATCGGGGATGCTCAAGAGGCCAGAATTGGAGGAGCGCAGATATCTCGGAGGGCTGTAGGGCTGGAGGAGGTTACAGAGATAGGGAGGATCTCTTGCTTCAGCGGCACTGGTGGGAAGGGCTGACCGGGATATTGTGGAGTTGGGGGAACACTCCTGCTCCTCCTGGCTCCACAACAAAGAAAAAAACTTACCTGTTGCTGGTGGCTGCTGCTTAGGATGCTGCTCCACTCATCATAAACCAGTTTCCCAGAGGGGTCCTTAAACAGGCATTAAACCCTATATTAACATATGAAATGTGGCCTAACGGCTGTTTTAAGTGACCATCCGGGATGTCTAAAAAATGGGCCCGACAAATTTAGCAGTGGCCCAAATGCACACATAGATTGGGCGGGGGCTGTCCCATTGCTAAATTTGTCCTTGTTTCAAAGTATTACAGAGTTTTACAGCACAGAAACTGGCCTTTCTGCCCAACAGGTCTATGCCGGTGTTTATTACCCAAGCCTTCTCCCACCCTACTTCATCTAATCCCATTAAGTTTTCCTTGTATTCTCCTCTCCCTCATGTGCTTATCTAGCTTCCCCATAAATGCATATATGCTATTGACCTCAACTACTCCTTGTGGTAGTGAGTTCTACATTCTAACCACTCTCTGGGTAGAGAACTTCCTCTTGAATTGCCTGTTGGCTTTATTAGTGACTATCTTACATTTATGGCCCCGAGTTCTGGTCTCGCCCACAATTGCAAACATCTTCTTCATGTCTACCCAACAAAACCCTTTCATAATCTTAAAGACCTCGATCAGGTTACCCCTCAGTCTTCTCTTTTCAAGAGAAAAGAGCTCCAGCCTGTTCAATCTTTCCTGATAGGTATAACCTCTCAGTTCTGGTATTATTCTAGTAAATCTTTTTTGTACCTTCTCCAGTGCCTCTATATCCTTTTTATAATATGTTGACCAGAACTGTTCACAGTACTCCAAGTCTGGTCTAACCAAGGTTCGATACAAGTTTAACATAACTTCACTACTTTTCAATTCTATCCCTCCAGAAATGAACCCCAGTGCTATGTTTGCTTTTCTATGGCCTTATTAACCAGTGTCGCTACTTTTAGTGATTTGTGTATCTTTACCCCCAGATCCCTCCGCTCCTCTACCCCATTTAGACTCTTATTTTCCAAGGACTATGTGACCTCCTTATTCTTCCTACCAAGATGCACTACCTCACACTTATCTATATTGAAGTCCATTTGCCAATCACACACCCATTCTGCAAGTTTATTAATGTCTTCCTGTATTTTGTCGCAGTCATCCTCTGTATTAACTCCACCCCCCCCCCCCATTTGGTGTCATCCGCAAATTTTGAAATTGTACCTAATCGAAGGCCTTTTGGAAATCCAATTATATTACGTCTACTGCATTACCCTTATCTACCCTTTTTGTTATTTCTTCAAAGAATTCAATAAGGTTGGTCAAGCATGACCTTCCCTTTGAAATCCGTGCTGACTACTCTTTATTATATTTTCAGTTACTAGATGTTTTTCTATTACATCTTTGCCAGCACCAACGTTAAGCTAATTGATCTATAGTTCCCTGGGCTTGTTCTATCTCCATTTTTACATATATAGGAATCACAATAGCTGTCCGCCAGTCATCTGGCAGTATCCCTTTTCTAATGAATTTCTATATATATGTAATAGTGCCTCTGCTATCTCTTCCCTAACTTCTTCTAATATGTGCGGATGCAATCCATCTGGACCAGAGGTTTTATCCTCTCAAAGTCTGATTAGTTTATCAATGATCTCCGCCCTTTCTATCTTAAATGTCTTCATATCATTTTTGATTTCTCCTTCTAATGTCATGTCCACATCGTTAGTCTCCCTGGTAAATACTGAGGCAAAGTAATGAAGTAATATTTCTGCTGTATTTACCATATGTTTATCGTGTGTATCCCTTTGTGGCCCTGTCCCTAACCTGATTTTTCTTGTGTTGTTTATTTGTCTGTAGAATACTTTACTATTTCTTTATATGTCCCTTGATAATTTAATTTCATAGTTTCTCTTTGCCTTCCTAATTATTTCTTTTACTTCTTTCCTAACCTTCTTGTATTCCCTTCTGTCATCCTCTCCTTTGTTGTCTATGTACTTCGTGTACACCTTTTTCATTAGTTTCAATTTTGCCCTTATTTCATTATCCATCCGTGGTGTGTGGTTACTGGCTAGTTTGTTCTTGCTGTTTATATTTCTCCTGGACTCTATTGGTCACCAGTTTAGATGTTTCCCACTGCTGTTCTATTTCTGCCCTTTTACCTCCTCCCTTCCCACCGTTCAGGGCCCCAAACACTCCATCCAGGTGAAACAGCAATTTACTTGTACTTCTTGCAATTTAGTATACTGTATTTGTTGCTCATGACGCGGTCTCCTCTACACTGGGGAGACCAAACGCAGATTGGGTGACTGCTTTGCGGAACACTTCCATTTGGTCCACAAGCGTGACCCCGAGCTTCCGGTCACCTGTCACTTTAATTCTCCACTCCACTCCCACTCTGATCTCTCTCTGTCCTCGGCCTCTTACACTGTTCTAATGAAGCTTACGGGCAACACGGTGGCATAATGGTTAGCACTGGTGCCTCACAGCGCCAGGGACCCAGGGTTCGAATCTGACCTCGGGTGACTGTCTGTGTGGAGTTTGCACATTCTCCCCGTGTCTGCGTGGGTTTCCTCCGGGTGCTCCGGTTTCCTCCTACAGTCCAAAAATGTGCGGGTTAGGTTGATTTGGCTATGATAAATTGACCCTTAGTGTTAGGGGGGATTAAATATGCGGGGTTATGGGGATAGGATGAGATATGTTAGGGGGAATTAAATACGTGGGGTTACGGGGGTAGGGTGGGATATGTGTACTGTGGGGATTAAAGCAGGGACAGGGTACTGGATTTGGATGATCAGCCATGATCGTATTGAATGGTGGAGCAGGCTCGATGGGCCAAATGGCCTACTCCTGCTCCTAGATTCTATGTTTCTATGTAAGCTCGAGGAACAGAACCTCGTATTTTGATTAGGCACTTTACAGCCTTCTGGGCTCAACATCAAGTTCAACAATTTCAGACCATAACCTCTGCCCCTATTTTTTCAGATTGCAGCTGTTGATGATTCTGCCATTCCCATTTACACCTCTTCTAGACCCATCTTTTGTTTCTTTACTTGTCCCATTACCATCTCCTTTTGCTTTATACAATTATACCTTTTATCATTTAATAACTCCTGCCTTCCACCTTATCACAGACCTTCCTTTTGTTCTTTCCTCCCCTCCCCCCTTTCCCTGCCCCTGCACTTACTTAAAATCTGTTATATTTCTAACTTTTTCCAGTTCTGATGTCCTGAAACATTAACTCTGTTTCTCTCTTCACAGATGCTGCCTGACCTGCTGAGTGTTTCCAGCATTTCCTGTTTATATTTCAGATTTCCAGCATTCATAGTACTTTGATTTTGTGTTCTATTTCTTTGTTTGTCAGTAACTGTTTCCAGTTTATTTCCCTAGTTCCATTCTCATCCCCTTAAAATATTTTTTTCCAGTTTATTACTTTGGTCTTTGTCTTACTTCTCTGCTTCTCGATCTTTAACTTAAAACTTATTATGTTGTGATCACTATTGCCTAGATGTTCCCCACAATTATTTCTCTTGTCTATTCTGGTTAATTTCCCATTACTAGATCCAGCAGTGCTCCCTCTCTTTTTGGACTTTTGACATACTGGGTAAGAAAGGAGTCCTGCACACATTGTGAAAAGTGGGGGAAATATTTTTGCCTTGTTCTGTCTGCCTGTTTGGGTGCAAGAATGTGGCAGTAAGTTCATTCCCATACATATCCGAGTGCTACCAACCTGTTCCTGCCTGAAAACAGGGATGGCAATAACTCATTGGGGCAGAGATTCCACATTGGGCGCAATCAGTGATCTGAGCGCAAATGTTATTTTTATTTTTCTTGAGGTTCTGCTCAAACTCATTTACATATCGCTGAACGCAAAATCTGCCACGAACCAGCGCAATTGGGCAGCGTTAAAAGTGGTAACTAGGTGCAGTTTGATTACTACAGCTGAAAATGGATTTATCGCAAAAAATAAGCATATTTAATCACAGTGTCAGTTCTCCACCAGTGAGTAACCTGATTTCAAGTGACTGTTGATGACTTTTAAAAATATACAGAGCCATTTGCTAGTTACATTGGGGTACGGTAGTCAGTTTCTTAGTAAATTAAAAAAAAGTTACTTTCAAAATGTTTTAAATTGTGGCTATTGGTGTCCTTGCGCCCAAAAGATCCAGCTTAATTTTTGGAGCCTCCTCGAAGGTCTGGAAACGAGCCCAGTTGGTGGAAACTCCCAATGGAGATTATCTGGGGGCAGGGCCAGTTTTGTGGGCGGGGCCATTATCTAGTGCGATGTTTTTTAAACCAGCGCAAAAGATCACGGAAACTTAATTTCTGCTGAATGCAAATTGCGCTTAAAATTCCGCCATCATTTGCGCCGGTTGTACCGATTTAGGATGAATTGCACCAAAAAAACAATCGCAATCGAGCAGAAGCACTATGTCTCCCTGATCTACTCCTGCAATTCATAGTAATGTTCTGGATTTACCTTTCCCATTCTTTTGACTGTCTTGTACAAGTCTATAAGATTACCTCTTAGATGCCTCTTTTCCAAACTGAAAAACCGATGCGCTGAATTTTTACACCCAAAATGGGTGGTTTGGGGTCGGATCAGATGTTAAAAATTTTAAATCTGAAACCCAACCCCAGCCTGCCCACTTCCGGGTTTAACGGAGGTGTGTCAAGGGGCGGGCATCCAAACCACTCCCAGGAGGTGGGTAGCCAATTTAAATATTTTAATGAGGCTGGCAGCCTTTGATTTAACCTGTTTTGCAGGTTTTACAGTAGGCAGCCCTTTTTCCCAGGCCTCAGGAAACCCGGCAGCTGAAGGGAGGTGAGGACCGTCTCAGGATACAGGGTAAGACATTTAAGACTGAGATGAGGAGAAATTTCTTCACTCAGAGGGTGGTGAACCTATGGAATTCTCTACCACAGATGGCTGTGGAGGCCAAGTCACTGAATATATTTAAGAAGGAGATAGGTCAATTTCTAGACACAAGAGGCGTCAAGGGGTATGGGGAGAGAGCGGGAATATGGTACTGAGATAGAGGAATTTCAAAATCCAGGTTCTTTATATAAATGAGAAACAGTAATGGCCTCAGCACTGAGCCCTGAGATACCTTCCTTAAATATACCTCCTCTAAGGAGTAGTCATTGCTTCCTCCCTTCAGCCTGTTTTTTTTTAACCATTTAACCATTTACAGGATTTACCCTGGATCATCACAGCATTGGGTTTAACTAATAGCCTTTCATGTGGATCTTTGTCATAAGTGTTTTGGATGGAAGATGAATAGGCCTGCAGTTGCCTGTTTATCACCCTTTCTGAATAAGTGCACCATGTTAGCGTGTTTCCAATTTACTGGTACATTCCTGGTATCCATCGGCTCCTTCATAATGATCGTAAGCGCCTCACAAATCCCCCCGTCCAATTTTCTCTTTCAGCACTCTAGAATAAATACCATTTATCCCCGGGGCCGTATTTGTTTTGAGCCCTTATAGCCTGTCCAGGATTTAAATCTCATTTATATTTCAAAAGTTATTGACTTTACTTGGGATACCTTTGGAAAGGGCATGTTACTTGGAGAATACTTGGGAGGAAGTGGTCACACACAGACGGTTGACTATTTTGTGCTCATCCTCAATTTCGAGACTGTTTGCATCTTTTATGGCTTTCGCCTCTTCTCTGCCTGTTGTGATACTGGAAGAATGTTTTACTGTTATGTTTAGTCTCCTCTGCTGCTCTGCTATTTTCCAGTGAATCCCTTCAGCTTTCTCGCGGCAGGATTTGTAGAGGTAATTTTTCCTCTTTATATTGCTTTTAATATGTTTGGTTGTTTTTGGAATGTTTTTTGAATCATTTATCCTGCATGTCTATGATTATACCATTAAAAGTGTTTCACTTGTCTTCTACGGAATTAGCATTGAACAACATTTCACCAATAGATTTTACTTTAGTTGTTCACTCATTTCATTGATTCTTATGTCAATAAACTAAAAAGCAACTGCAAAATGGTTTTACAACAGTTACTAGCTTATGAATTTGTATAATCTTAAATATTTACAATTTGAACTTTGGTGAAGTCTTGTTTTTTCTGTTGCCCAGTGGCTTCAACAGAACGATGACGTAAAGGATAAAACCAACAACTCCTCGCACCATCAATAGGATGTTTCTCAGCACTTATGGATAAATTAATATCTGAATACCATTTAATCAGCTGACATATGCAGATTATAGGTGAACGTGCTGTGAAATTCTTTCCTGTACTGAAATAACAGACACTGATTACAGGTACAGTGTTGCTCACCTAATCAATAGAACTAAACTCTGCTGATCATTATAAATGAACACAGCCACATATGCATATATGTTACAGGTTTGACAAGGCCAGATCCATCCTAGAATCATAGAATTAAAGAATCTTACAGCACAGAAGGAGGCCATTCGGCCCGTCATGCCTGTGCTGGCTCTGTGAAAGAGCAGTCGTGCTCAGTCCCACACCCCCCGCTTTTTGTCCATAACCCTGTCAGCTCCTCATCCTCCAGTACCTGTCCGACTCCTGTTTAAAATTATTGATGGAATCACCTTCCACCACTGTTCCAGATCCCGACAACTCTCTGAGTGAAAAGATTTCTCCTTATCTCCCCTCTAGATCTTTTGCCAATGATTTTAAATCTGTGACCTCTGGTTATTGACCCACTCGCCCGAGGGAATAGTTTTTCTCTCTCTACTCTATCAAAACCTCTGCTCATCTTGAAAACCTCTATTAGGTCACCTCTTAACCTTCTCTGTTCCAAGGAGAACAGTCCGAACTTTTCCAACCTCTCCTCATAACTGAAGTCCCTCATCCTTTGGAAACATCCTGGTAAACCTCCTCTGTACCCTTTCTAAGGCCTTTATATTTTTCCTGATCCTTAAAAGTAAATAATCACTATCAGCAGTAGTCACTGAAACCAAGTTCCACGACTTTGTTTTTCTTAAAATGGCTGTTGCTGGTAAGAATGCCGTTACAAACTTTGAGCTTGAATCCCTATTATGTGGCAGATACTGATGTGTTTTGCTGTGCGGCAAGCTCTCATATAGAACACTTATCCCTAGAAGCTACGGCAACAGGAGATTTTACACAACTGTACCTGTCAACCATGTATCATGAGTGAGCCTGTGACGGTGTCTACCACCCAACCTTATGGTGGCAACATGATTTCAATAGCCGTTACAGGACCAGATTCCTGAAAAGGCCACTGTGTTGTGCATCGCCATTATCTCTTTGTTGTTGCCTTGATAATTGTGGTACCTGTTGTGGTTGATAAGGGCTCAGCTGAGAATTCGGGATGGTACAACGATCGCTTTATTCAAGTGCACACCGGGAGAAGTCTCTTTCCCACAAGGTCAGGAGAATTCTGATTCTACAGCAGGTAACGGCTACTTTTATGCTCACAAGCCACAAGAAGAAACATGTTGGGCCAAAAATTCGGCACTTGCCGGGTGAGTACGCGCTGTGTACTCACCCGTAAGGCCTCCTGAAGTGCCGGTTTCCTGCATGCACTGCGCATGCGTGGGAAACCGGAACTTCCGGTCTCGTGAAGGGAGGGGTTCAGAGGTGAACCGCGTGCGTGGGAGAGGCTGCGCGCACGCAGCGAACTTAGGTTTTTTTCAGGTTTCTCCGGGAAGCTAAGTATGGAAGAAGCTGCGCTTTTAAAAAGGAGGCGCAAGACCCGTTTTTAACAAGGTAAGTGGTTAATTAATTACAATTTAAAAATTTTTTCAACAGTTTTATCTTTTTTAGATACTTTAAAGAAAGGTAAGTTTATTTTTAGCACTGTTAAAAAGTATTTTAATTTTTTCAAAAATTAAAATTTTTGTTTAAAGTAGTTAATTTATTTAACTTATAGTTATTTTAAAAATGTGATGGTTTTTTAAAAACATTATTTGAAGTTTAGGTGTTGTTTTGGGGCCGATTACAATTCATAGATTTGACAAGTCTTCCTGTCAAATCTATGAATGAAAGATGGTCTGCTGCCATTGGCTCTCCATGGCCCACGTGATCCCAGGGGACGCATCAATCTAACTACGCCCCTGGGATACACAAGCACTGCGCGCCGGCAGCTGCAGGAGGCCCAGGAGCTGAAGTCCCCGTGGGCCCAGAGGTCAACGGCAGGCGCGGTAGGTAGGTGCGTGCGAAATCATTGCACCTGCGGGAAGCCAGGGAGCCGAATTTCTGGGCTGTTATTTCGCACATACACATTTACTTAGAAAAAAACGCAGACATCGCTTTGGCTGTTGTCCTCAATACCTGCAGCAGTTACTGTCTGCCACCTGAGCTGTAGAAGCTGCCCACATCCTCCATTCAGAGAGGTTGTCTACTTGGCTACGCCTATCTACACACTTTGTGGTTTCTGTTATCTGGGTCACAATGTTCCTAGACTCAGTTCCCTAAGCTCAGCATTTAACAATTTAGGCCAAGCTTCCAAATGCTATCTGCGTTTAATGATGCTAACCTGTGCTAGCCTTACAAAATGTCTGCTCCTAACGTGTACCCTAACAGTACCACAAACAGTAAACTTTGCCATTTTATGCCGTACACAAGAGGGAATAAAGTTTTTGCAGGGCTTTCTGACACTACATTGTGATATCCTAAACATTTGGTGTTGTTCTGGCCAACAATGATTCCTCAACCAACACCACTAAAAACAGATTAACTGATTGTGGCTAATTTGATGCTTTATAGGCATTATCATCAAATCATTCAGCTCATTCGTCATAGTGTCAGCTGTGGCTCAGTTGGTAGCATTCTCTCTGAGTCAGAAGGTTGTGGGTTCAAGTCCCACTCCAGGGACTTGAGCACATAAAGCTAGGCTGACTCTGCAGTGCAGTGCTGAGGGAGTCGTTGCACTGTCGGAGGTGCCGTCTTTCGGATGAAACGTTAAACCGAGGCCCCGTCTGTTCTCTCAAGTGGATGTAAAAGATCCCATGGCACTATTCTGAGAAGAGCAGTGGGGTTATCCCCAGTGTCCTGGCCAATATTTATCCCTCAATCAACATCAGTAACAAAGCAGATTATTAGTCATTATCACATTGTTGTTTGTGGGAGCTTGCTGTGCGCAAATTGGCTGCCGCGTTTCCTACATTACAACAGTGACTACACTTCAAAAGTACTTCATTGGCTGTAAAGTGCTTTGGGAGGTCCTGGGGTTGTGAAAGGCGCTGTATAAATGCAAGTTCCACCCCTTGCTCTTTCCCCATAGCCCTGCAATTGTTTCCTTTTCATATATATCTCCAATTCTCTTTTGAAAGTTAGTATTGCACCTGCTTTCAGGCGGTGCATTCCAGATTATAACAAATTGCTGAGTAAAATAATTTCTCCTCGTCTCCCCTCTGGTTCTTTTGGCAATTATATTAAAAACACAGAACAGTTAATGAATAATAAATGGCAGAGGAGTTAGTGAATAAAAAAAAATTAATATAATCCAAAATACTGGAACATTTAAGGATCGGAAAGAAAGTTACACAAACTGTCCCTGCTGTAGTTGCACTTATTTTAAGTGCTGAAGTAACATCAAAAAAGCCGAGCACAAACCTGTGGGGGGCGTGCAGTCGGAGATTGGTTTTGTGAGAAGGTAAATATACTGCAGTCATGTCGAAACCTGAACTGCTAGGCCTTTTTTATTATCATTTTTATTCTAGTATTGCTTGATAAAAACGGAGATTAAATTCTGACTTGAATTTTTATACATGCAGTGATAGAGTTCTATCCAACAATGTCAGAGAGAAGAGATGTTAAATGGCTTGCTCTGTAGGTTGGAACATTTGTTTTGTATGGCGTGATCTACTGGTGTTGCCACTTTTGTCTTGTAAGCATCTGCACAGCTTTTTGCCGTATAGATCAAGAATTGCAATTTTCTCGGTTTAAATGAATATGTCATTTTTGTATTAGTTTGCGACTGCATCCGTTTTTTTTTTATTAGACTTAAAAAGTAATGCTCCTGGGATGCTCAGTGGAAAAGATTTGCTAATGCGACAAGATGACCTGTTCTAAGCATCGACATTTGGAATCAACAATCACACAGTGCACTTCGCAACTGGCGGCTCAAAATGCATATCGTTACAATCTGTAAAATCAACAGCAGCAACAAACAATCCCAGTCAATCCATCATCCACAGCTGCTCCTTCCAGCCCTTTTGCCTCCTCACTCCCTTGTTCTCCCCCAGGGTCTTTCCCTTTTCACCTCCTTCCCTTCCTTCAAAAGTCTCCTTATCAGCCTTTCTACCTGACCATGCTTTTGGCTCTGCCAAGTCCCGTTTTGATTTCACCTGCTTTGATGTCCATTGCCCTGTAAATTACTGCAAAAGGTCTCTGTACCTGCCAAAGTTGAAAGTTGCGGCATTGGTTTCCAATATTAGCTGGCACTGTTGGGTACTTACCTGAGAGGCCTCCTAGATCTGTCTTCTGCCTAGGTGGCACTCTGGTGACCAATGTCAAGCCACTTCAGCTTTCAGGTGAGTTTATTTTAAATATTTATTTTAAATGTGAAACAAAATTATGGTCGCAACACAGTAGACCCCCTTCAGTGCCCTCCGACCCCTTTCAGTGCCCTCCGACCGCCTCAGTGCCCTCCAACCCCCTTCAGTGCCCTCCGACCCCCTTCAGTGCCCTCCGACCGCCTCAGTGCCCTCCGACCCCCTTCAGTGCCCTCCGACCCCTTTCAGTGCCCTCCGACTGCCTCAGTGCCCTCCGACCCCCTTCAGTGCCCTCCGACTCCCTTCAGTGCCCTCCGACTCCCTTCAGTGCCCTCCGACCCCCTTCAGTGCCCTCCGACCTCCCTCCCCAGCCCCGATGATTCCCGGAACCCTCTTGACATGTTTTTCCCAAACACGGACGTTCTCCTTCTCCCGCTGGTTCCAGACCACCATCTGTCATTTCCTGGCCTTTGCCACATCTGTTTCTCTTCCTCTGTGTTTGGGTTAATGGATCTGTGGTTTCCAGGTATGGCTCTGTCCCACTTATTGAACATGGAAAGTACATATGCTCGCTTCCAGAGATGTGGTTAATGGATGTTTTTCAGACAGGGGAATGTAAACAGTTGTGCCCCAACAGGGATCGATGTTGGGACCATTGCTCTTCTTATTATATATGAATGATCTGGGTATAGGAAGCACAATATCAAAATTTGAAGATGACGGAGAAACAGGGAGTGTGCTTAACTCTGAAAAGGACTGTAAGCAACATCAAGAGGACACAGGTTAAGAGATGGATGGCAGATAAAATTTATGTGGGGAAATGAGAGATTGCATACTTTGGGGGGAAAATGGTAAGATGATGTCAACAGTAAATAGTAAAAATTTTAAATGAGTAGAGGAGACACTTAGTGGTTCAGATACACAAATCTTTAAAGATGGGAGGACAAGTTGATGAAGTTATTTAAAAAAATGGGAACCTAGGTTTTATATATAGGAGCATAAAGTACAAAAGCAAAGATGTAATGCTAAACCTATATAAGTGATTGGTTAGATCACAGTTAGAATATTGTATCTAGCTTTGGAAACCCTACATTCATAAGGATATCAAGACCATGGAGAGGGTACAGAAAATATTTACCAGGAATGAGAGGCTTTAGATATGAGGAGAGATAAACTGGGACTCTTTTCATTCGAGCAGAGAAGGTTAAGAGGAGAACTGATAGAGGTGTTTAAAATTATGAAGGGTTTAGATAAAGTACATCGGGAAAACTGTTTCCACTGCTATTCCAACGCACTCCTGGCTGGCCTCCCACCTTCTACCCTACGTAAACTTGAGGTGATCCAAAACTCGGTTGCCCGTGTCCCAACTCGAACCAAGTCCCATTCGCCCATCACCCCTGTGCTCGCTGACCTCCAGTGGCTCTCGGTTAAGCAATACATCGAATTCAGAATTTCATTCCTTGTTTTCAAATCCCTCCATGGCCTCGCCCCTCCCTATCTCTGTAATCTCCTCCAGCCGCACAACCACCTGAGATATCTGAGCTCCTCTAATTCTGGCCTCTTGAGCATCCCTGATTATAATCGCTCAACCATTGGTGGTCGTGCCTTCTGTTGCCAAGGCCCTAAGCTCTGGAATTCCCTGCCTAAACCTCTCCGCCTCTCTACCTCTCTTTCCTCATTTAAGATGCTCCTTAAAACCTACCTCTTTGACCAAGCTTTTGGTCACCTGCCTTAATTTCTCCTTATGTGGCTCAGTGTCAAATTTTTTGTCTTATAATATTCCTGTGAAGCGCCTTGGGACGTTTTACTAGGTTAAAGGTGCTATATAAATACACGTTGTTGTTGTTGGTAAGTGATTTGGTAACTCTAAGTTATATATTTACGTTTATCACCAAAAAAATGAAGGGACGGTTAGGAGATTTAATAAAAAATGACACAGAGGATTTTTTAGGAAATGGAATGCCCTACCAGAAACAGTGGGAGAAGAATAATCCATAATAGATTTTGAAAGGGGAGTGTTCGGAAATAAAATAAAACTTTATGAAGGTGACTGTTTGGTATGAAAAGGATTCATCAGGGCAACAGCAACAGGAGGGATCCTAAAGTAAGTCTCTAAATGTTCAGTAGCATTTAGTTGCGATAGGGTAATAATGCTAATCCTCAGCTCTTGGCTGTTCGCAAGATAGTATGACCTCCAAATCAAAGTATATGAGAACAAAAGGACACTATTGCAATTGTATGTGAAGGGGGAACATTTAGAACAAATAGCTTTCTCAGCCCAAGTGGATACAAGCAAGTCTGTTTATTGACTTGGCACAGCAGGGACACCCAGTGTGGGAATGTCAAGGTACAGCTACCGTGAGAAGGCAGAAGGCAGGAACAGGTGTGTCAGTCCATGATTGACCATCACCTAAATTGAACTTGGAACACAAACAACAAAAGGAACCTAATTAAGCTAGCAAAGCATTGATAGAACAAACTAACATCATTAAAGTTTGAGGAAATGAGAAAATACTGAGGAGCAGAGATGAGCTCAGCGAGACACTATGAAGAATGCAGGATTCAGCAACATTAAGGACTGGTACAGAGAAGAATTATCTATACCAGCTCTTGGTTCCCACGGTTTCATGTCAAAACCAGTTATGGGACAGCTGCTGAGTCAGTATGAGGGACAGTTTCAGACAAAGAAACGATACAAGTACAAAAGCAAAATACCGCGGATGCTGAACATCTGAAATAAAAACAGAAAGTGCTGGATATACTGAGGAGGTCAGCCAGCATCTGTGGAGAGAGAAGCAGTGTTAACTTTTCAGGTCGATCGATCTGAAACGTTAACTCTGTTTCTGTCTCCACAAATAATACAAGTAGTTTTGTTTCAAGAAAGGTACAAACATGCAATTAAACCCTCTGTCAGGTGAACTCAGTATTAGGAACAACCTTGACTGGTTGATGCCCCTAGCCTAAATGGGTCTCCTGCTGGTGAATGTAAAGATGTATCGCTTGCCTATATTACTCATGTGTGCTTCCCCTCCAAGTCACACACCATCCTGACTTAGAAGTATATCGCCGATCCTTCATCATCGCTGGATCAAAATCCTGGAACTCCCTCCCTAACAGCACTGTGGGAGTACCTTCACCACACGGACTGCAGCGGTTCAAGAAGGTGGCTCACCACCACCTTCTCAAGGGCAATCAGGGATGGGCAATAAATGCTGGCCTTGCCAGCGACGCCCACATCCCATAAACAAATAAAAATAAATCTCTGTTAAGTTGACCTAACTCCTGGGTCTCAAACCTTTATTCATAAAGTGCGGATCACTCCAACAACGGAAGGGATAAATATTTGAAAAAGAACAATTTTGAAGTGTATAATTAATAGGCAGGTGAATAGGACATAGCTCTCATTGGCGTGATGGGCTAAAAGCTTATATCAGGAAAAAAGTGTCCATGAAGCTATTGGCTTGTCATGAAAACCCAACTGGTTCACTGATGTCCTTACCTGGTCTAGTCCATATGTGACTGCAGTCCCACACAACTGTCGTTGATTCTTAACTGCCCTCTGAAGTGGTCTAGAAAGCTACCCAGTTATATTAAACTGAGTGCAACTAGGTATGGACAATAAATGCTGACCTTGCCAGCGACGCCAAGAACAAATATTTTTTTCCATATTTCTATGATTCTATGAGAGGCATTTGAAAAGTTTCGTTCTTCAATAGCCCACACAAGTTAATCTTCAAATGGCTTGTAGCTACCCAGGCTTGATTTAATTTTATTGGATAGCCAACATTGGTAAGGATACGTAACTAAATTTCAATCCCACTCAAGTTTGAATTGCTAAAGATGACTGACGTAAGAAAACTACTAGGCATTTGGTTTAAGCGTTAAATAAAGCTTTAATCAGCTGTTTTACAACATGGAGGTCTAGTTGTGTCCTTCACTAGTTCCTGTTAAAGAATGTCCTGAGCAAGCTGGGCCCATGCCCAAGTATTTATACTCTCCCTGGACAGCGCCACCAGCAGGCCGCCCAGTATTATGTCATAAGTCATTTCCCATGAATGACAAGATTCATGTCAATGACTATGAGAAGCTTTAAGCAGTTCAGAATCTTGCCAGATATTAATTTTTCAGGTTTATTTGTTGTGTCTAGTAATGGCATCATTGCTAACTCTGTAGCCGATTTATTAAGTATCAAGAATACTCGAGTATTGACCACATGAAGGTTCAGAAATATCTTCAAACAACATCATTAAGTTATTGCAACTTTTTGTGCTAGCACCATATTGTAATGTTTTATAATGTAAAACCAATGCTTTGATATATTTTTGAGAGTTATGTTGGCTTTCATTTTGTTACATTGGCAGAAGTCCCTCTATGCTTTGAATAATTGCATTCTGTAAGTGTCTGAGATCATTGCCCATTCTACTTTGAATTGCTGATATGGGGACAGATGTAATAGAAACACTGCTATTGATGGCTTCTTTGTGGTGATGCAAATGATGGATTATATTTGTTTAGCGAATAAATTCAGAATCTGTTAATGGAGAAGATTAAGATTGTACTATCAAGGAAAGCACCCACATTCTGTATTAGTCACAGTATTTAAAACAAATGCAGGATCAACAGGCCCAACACAGAATGTAAACCTGCACCACATATCTGAATACATACATTTAAGGGAAATTCTTCTCTGTGCTTGTAAGGTAAAATCTTTGTCAGCTGTGTTGCAGGTGGGCAATTGGATGATGAGGGGAAAACTATGGCCGGAATTTTGTTGGCGCTCAGTGCAAGGAATGTGTGGCAGGTCAGCTGTTAAATTAAAATGATTGACAGTGGGTCAGGAACCCGCTGTCAAAACGCGCACGCTGGACTTTCCCGATGTCGGGTCTGCCAGCGCTGAGCAGACCCGACAGGCAACGGTGGGGGAGGCAATTAAAATCATTAGTGACTTGTTTACAGCCACTTGTCAATGTTTTTTTCCCAGATTTTTGGATTTTACGGGTTGCCCACTGGTTTCCCGCTGTGCCTCGACCTCGTCTGTAAGCTGAGGCGGGAGGTTAGTGGCCATTGAATCAGCTGATGAGCTTCAAATGTCAAGTCAAAGCTCCCAGCTGATTGAGATGTCTTCCCTGAACCACTAGCTTCTCTAAACTGTATTTCCACTACAGATTCAGGATGCTGCAAGTCTTTACATAAGTTTCCATCCAGTCTGACCTCATCACCGCTCCCACCATTGACAGATCGCTTCTGTCATCTCTACTTCACCTGCCATCTATTCCATCAACATGGGTGCCCTTGAAACTCTCTCACCTTGGTCCTCAGAATCCCACCACGATCAGCCCCAACACCAGCAGCACCAACAACAACACCAATGTTCTCCGTAATCAACTGATGCTGCATAGGACACAGGACATCAGCACCCAACCACATTGATGCCCGGGAGGTCAGGGATGGCCTCACCATGGCCACATTTACTTCATTTGACGCTGTACACCCTGGCTGTCACACGATGCACCAGGTTGGCACCACCCCACACCAACACCATAAAGCATCCCTACAATGCCCAAGCCATTCCTTTCACACTCATCGCCATTGTGGGGGGTACCGTTATGTCTCAACATTCACTGCAACTCACTAAGCCCCTTCCAAAAGTGCACACAGATCTGTCCAAGAACGCAAAGTGTTGAAAATAATGGTTTCAAAGTTTGACAGGACATTAACAGAAACTTTACATGAACATTGGCTACAACACCCAAGTACCTACCCTTGTGTATTGTTAATTAGTATGATTGCATTAGGATGAGGGTGAGTGTGCGGCGTGGCTAATGAGATGGGGAAGTGATAATGTAGATAGAGAGGGATGGGGGGAGGAGCAAGGTAAGTTGGTGTGAGTAAGGATGTGCAGGAGTAGGGTAGGGAAGGCAGAGTTATGGGGATGTGATGAGTGGCACAGCAGGATGAGGTTGAGTGTGGCTTTGCAGTAACGTTTTGTGATCTACTGAGATCATTGAAAGGTTTGCGCCACTGCAGTCTGGTTCTCCTGACGACATCCCTGCTTGTGCCCTCCTGTGTAATGTGCAACCAGGCTGCGTTGGTGTCCTGGGGAGATCTCTTCCACCCATGGGAAGGGAAGAGAACCTCCCTGTCTGCTGTGACTCCCTCCATAAGCATATGGAAGGTTTCATGGGAGAGCCTGGGTACAGCTCTGCACCTCTGAGCAGTGCTTGTCAGTGTTTGCAGCACCTCAATGCTGTAGAACACTGACTGCAGAACTGTCAAAATCATTTTGGGCATGGTCCCTTGAAGGAAACCGGCTGATGACACATGATGCCATCAGATTCGCTTCCTCTAATTGGCCGGCAAACGCGCTGGGCGGGCTTTACAAGCCCAATCAGGGGAAAGTCATTTATGGAGGCCGGGATGGAGCCAGCAGTGGGGCCGAGACCCGCCACCGACATCACCCACCGTGGACCCACCGAGGTTCGTAAAATCCCAGCCTAGGTTTTTCCTAAACTTTCCACTTTTTTGGGGGTGGAATAGAATCTTTTTTTTCCAGAATTTATCACCACCTGGAGAATTTCTCCCATCATTAAAATAACCTCCTTATTTCTTCCAACTACAGATAATTATAATAGCTCGTAGGGATTTGAATTTCTTCTGTGCGCTATTTTAAAGCGTTGGTCACATCAAATTCCTGGGGGCTGTTTTAATAAAGCTATTATCCTGTTTATTTTCTTCTCTGCTGTTGATGACCAGTGGACTAATAATTACACAATCCAGAAATGAAAAATAAGAATTATACTTAATGCTTCTCATACTGGCTCTCTGAAAACAATTATTTTTGTTTCTAAACTGAACCATAGCGGTGCTTAAATTCCATAGCGTGTGAAAACGGGCATAAAAAATAAGCCCCAGGCGGCCCACTTTAACCCCCAGCATCTGTTATAGAGAATTATTTTATCAACTTAGAGTCTGGCTGTTCACATTGCAAGGGAATTATAATTAGAGGCTGAGAGAATGCTAATTTTGGAGCAAGTGTTTCAGGTAACATCTGCACCATTGTCATCCTTTTTTAAAATTTGTTTATGGGATCAGGGCGTCACTGGCAAGGCCAGCATTTATTGCCAATCCCTAGTTGCCCTTGAGAAGGTGGTGGTGAGCCGCATTCTTGAACCGATGCAGTCCGTGTGGTGAAGATTCTCCCACAGTGCTGTTAGGCAGGGAGTTCCAGGATTTTGACCCAGCGACGATGAAGGATCAGCGATATACTTCTACATCCTACAGCATGAAGTCATGGTGCTGTTGTCAATATTGGGTTTGGGTTAACAGGTACAAACATGAAGTGACCATAGCACTGATACCAATGGGAATCATCTGAATGGTCACTGCTGGATCCAGATTGAGAACTTAAAGTTGGTTGTGGAAGCAGGATCCATGTTACCCTTTCTTATGATGTTATATTGTTCTCTGCTTCTTTCTCTTCCAGCCCAAGTGACTTCCCTGTAAGCAGAAAGATAAAACAATGGCCCAGAGGTCATTGGCCAAGAGCATCTCAGAAGTCAGAGCAGAGGATCTGAGCAGCCTGCCTTTACCTCTGCTAAAGCCACAGGGGTTGCACCACATAGGAGTCGCAGCAAAAGGAAGAGTAAGGCTTTGTAGTTGCACAAGGGTATGCACATGGGTGTCTGAGAAAATGTTATGTTCTTAACTTTCTATTGTTTAGTTAAAGCACATAAATAGTATTCTTTTGCACCACTTTCCCATCTTGTCCATTCTTGGTTGCTGGGTGGCAAGTCGCCTTTTAAGTTGTTTGATGATGAATAGAAAGACATGAATTGATGATGACCAATGGGGGGATGCTCAAGGGGTGCTTCTTTGTTTACAGGACTGCTTTCTGTGGGGAGTGTGGGAAGAGTGGCCGTGGCATGTGCTTGTGACATGGGTCCACTGATGCAACCTGAGTGAACCTTGCATTAATAAGAGCATCCCTGGGATCCCGGGCAGCAATGTGAGCAGCTGGTGGTGCATTACCCTCATCACCCTCCCCCTCCTCAGAATCGTCCGAAGAGGACCTAAGCTGTTCGTCTTGTTCCTCCTGCAGGTCCAGACCTCGCTGCTGCGCAATGTTGTGCAGAGCACAGCACATCATGACCATTTTGGACAGCCTGGCTGGTGCGTACTAAAAGGTGCCTCCAGATCTGTCTAGGCAACTGAAGCGCACCTTCAGCAGACCGATGGCTTGTTCAATCACACATCTGGTGATCATATGGCATTCATTGTAGCGCTGTTGGGCTTTATTGGAAGGGTTTCTGATGGGTGTCATGAGCCAAGTTTGAAGTGGGTATCCCTTGTCACCTAGCAGCCACCCCCTAAGTCTGCTTGCAGCTCCAAACAGTTCGGGCAGCTTCGACTACCGCAGGATGAAAACATCATGGCAGGTCCTCGGGAATCTGACGTACATCTGCAGAAATATCTTTTTGTTGTTGCACAAGATATGGAGTGGAAGCCCTTGCAGTTCACGAATACTCCTGGTTGATCTGGATTGGGCGGATTGCCACTTGCGTGCAGTCGATGACACCCTGCACCTGTGGGAAGCCAACCAGAGCTGCAAAGCCAAGCACCCGCTCATTCTGATTGGCGTCATTGCAAGCGAATTAGACATAATTGCAAACAAGCCATCAATCACCTGTCTTATGCGTTTGTGGGCCGCCGACTGGGAGATCCTGGATAAGTCTCCGGCAGAGCCCTGGAAGAATCCGGAGGCAGAAAAGTTGAGGGCGGTTGTCACTTTGACAGCCACTGGTAATGTGTGGCCACCAGGTATAGCAGGGAGCAGGTCTTCTTCTAGGAGGCTGCAGATGTCTGCCACCACCTGACGTGACAACCTGAGCCTCCTGAGACACTGCTGTTCAGACATTTCAAGGAAATTCAGCCTCTGCCTGTACACCCTGTTTCGCAGGTAAAGCCTCCTGTGAGCTGCTCATCTCTCTGCTCCTCCCCTCTCTGCTCCTCCCCTCTCTGCTGCTCCCCTCTCTGCTCCTCCCCTCTCTGCTCCTCCCCTCTCTGCTCCTCCCCTCTCTGCTGCTCCCCTCCTCCCCTCTCTGCTCCTCCCCTCTCTGCTCCTCCCCTCTCTGCTCCTCCCCTCTCTGCTGCTCCCCTCTCTGCTCCTCCCCTCTCTGCTCCTCCCCTCTCTGCTGCTCCCCTCTCTGCTCCTCCCCTCTCTGCTCCTCCCCTCTCTGCTCCTCCCCTCTCTGCTGCTCCCCTCCTCCCCTCTCTGCTCCTCCCCTCTCTGCTCCTCCCCTCTCTGCTCCTCCCCTCTCTGCTGCTCCCCTCTCTGCTCCTCCCCTCTCTGCTCCTCCCCTCTCTGCCCCTCCCCTCTCTGCCGCTCCCCTCTCTGCTGCTCCCCTCTCTGCTCCTCCCCTCTCTGCTCCTCCCCTCTCTGCTCCTCCCCCTCTGCTCCTCCCCTCTCTGCTCCTCCCCTCTCTGCCCCTCCCCTCTCTGCTACTCCCCTCTCTGCTCCTCCCCTCTCTGCTGCTCCCCTCCTCCCCTCTCTGCTCCTCCCCTCTCTGCTCCTCCCCTCTCTGCTCCTCCCCTCTCTGCCCCTCCCCTCTCTGCTGCTCCCCTCTCTGCTCCTCCCCTCTCTGCTGCTCCCCTCCTCCCCTCTCTGCTCCTCCCCTCTCTGCTCCTCCCCTCTCTGCTGCTCCCCTCTCTGCTCCTCCCCTCTCTGCTCCTCCCCTCTCTGCTGCTCCCCTCCTCCCCTCTCTGCTCCTCCCCTCTCTGCTCCTCCCCTCTCTGCTGCTCCCCTCTCTGCTCCTCCCCTCTCTGCTCCTCCCCTCTCTGCTGCTCCCCTCTCTGCTCCTCCCCTCTCTGCTCCTCCCCTCTCTGCTCCTCCCCTCTCTGCTGCTCCCCTCTCTGCTCTTCCCCTCTCTGCTCCTCCACTCCCTGATCCCCCCCCTCTCTGCTGTCTAGCTACAGGTCTCTGAACAGCAGGCTAGCGCTGGTGGTGGTCATATTAGTCCTCAGCCAAGGTCCAATCTAAGGCAGCCATAACACCATAACCCTGATGTGATTGAGAAAACCTCCACAGTGCAGAAAGTAACCTCGCAGCAAAAATACTGTGAACAAACCCTTTCCCACTAGCATGTAAGAAAGCAGCTGTGACTGCATAAAAAACATAAGAACATAAGAAATATAAGACACATAAGAAATAGGAGCAGGAGTCGGCCATACGGCCCCTCGAGCCTGCTCCACCATTCAATAAGATCATGGCGCATCTTCAACCTCAACTCCACTTTCCTGCATTATCTCCATATCCCTTGATTCCCCTAGAGTCCAAAAATCTATCGATCTCAGCCTTGAATATATTCAATGATTCAGCATCCACAGCCCTCTGGGGCAGAGAATTCCAAAGATTCACAACCCTCTGAGTGAAGAAATTCCCCCTCATCTCAGCCTTAAATGGTCTACCCCTTATCCTGAGACCATGCCCCCTAGTTCTAGACACTCCAGCCAGGGGAAACAACATCTCAGCATCTACCCTGTCAATCCCCTTCAGAATCTTGTATGTTTCCTTAAGTTTGTTTCAGTCCATTCAATTGCCACTGTGTTCGCGCCTTGTCTTCATTGGCGAGTTTCAGGAAGCCTGGGAAACCCGTGGATCAACGTTCCCTGTAAGCTGCACGGCAGCACTGCGCTCCTGGGATCCTGGGACCATACCTAAACCCACACGCTCCTCCAGGCTAAAACTCCCCCAGCACAGAATCTAAACCAGGAAATATCATTTTAGAATATTTAATTCAATATAAAATCATAGGCAGAAAGCAAAATAAAATGAGGGAAAGAATGATGGGATGGAGAGAGACAGATAAAGGAGACAGAAAGCAAAAGTAAAGGGGAAAAAAATAATTTTTAATAAAAAAAAAATCTCCAACAATAATTAAAATCTGAAGGAATGAGACTCCACACATGTTTAAGTAAAGTTTCTGTGCCAGAGAGGTTGTTTGGCAGTAATTAAGACTTATCACGCTGTTAAAAATTCACTTACACCTGAATGTACAAGCCCTAACTGCTTCTGGCATGTTTAGTGTGTAAGATAGAGTGTACCTTTAGGATTTAGGAAACATTGTTTAACCATTGTTAAATAACTGTAATATGTGACAATGTGTGTTAGAAACCTGAAGCCCGTATAAAATGGTGAACGGCTGAGAAACAAAGAAGTAATGTTATGAAGAAAGATAAGGGCCAGAGACAGTAACCATTCTATATCTCCTGAAACTGCAGAATAGTTGAAGATGTCTAGAAATGTTTAAAGTAACAACATCTGAAGGACATTGTGTGAAATAAAGTTCTCAGATAAGGATAAGCTTGGTACTGGGAGGATGTTTAACAAGGTCACAAGATGGACATTGAGGGGGTTACAATTAGTAACCGCCACGTAGGCAAAATGGAAGTAAAGGGTATAAAGTGTAGGCATTGAACACCGAAAGTAGTGTGAAACCAGAAGGCGAAAAGCTTCAGTCAACAGAACACAGCAAGAGTCAAAAGAAACCGCGCCACAATCACCCGGAAGGCAGTCCGGGGTTTCGAGGAACAGACTGTGACTATCATCTTGTTAAGTATTATTTCTTTGTACTGGATGTTTGTAAAGTACTTAATAAACCTGTTTTACTTATACACAATATACCTGTACCCGGAGTTGTTTGTTGTAGTCACGGGCAAATTAATCTAGAGAGCTTTAAAGCTACAATTGGCGACCACGAAGGGACGTGACTGTTAACTGAAACCAGGTCTGTTGTGCATAAGGCAGGCGCTTGGGTTTTCATCTGATCAACGGAAATCCTGGTGGAGAGTTAGGTTACCTGACAGATAGTGTCTCTTCAAAGTACGCCAAGATGTCTAGTGAGAATTTTTGGGTAGAATGTAAAACAAAGTTAATGAAAAAGTGCGAGGATTCACAGCTACAGACATTAGTAGTAGAATGTTTAGCGAAGGGTGAGAGACTACCCTTAGAGGATGTGGTTGCATTCATTGAGAAACAAGTCAAGGATAAGAAATGGAAGCCAGATAGAGCAATGCAACTAATAGCCTATGCGGCAATGTATTGTGCAGAACAAGATAAAGAGACCTTCCTAGCGATGGAAGATGACAAAGTAAGGTTGGAGGACAACCAGGAGAAGTTATAAAAAGACCAGCTCAGGCTGATAGAAGAGAATCTATAGTTGACGGGCGAAAAGTTAAATTTGGAAAAGGAGGGAGTAAAGTTCAAAAGTAAGAATGAAGCTCTTCAGAACCAAGTTGAGGTTCTTCAGAGCCAGGTTGCTGCCTCGGCAGTGATAATACAGCAACAGAGTATTAATACAGTTCACGCCGGGGCTACGATGCAGAACCTCGAAGAAACTAAGTGCCAGGTAGCCTCCTTAACAAAAGACAGTGACTGTCTTACCAAACAATTGGATGATTCACGAGGAGCCCTAAGAGAGGCTCTTCAGCAACCCCAAAGAGAGGCCGAACATCGGCAATGTAACATCACTACACAACAATTAGAGAAACAGCTGGGTAAACAACAGGCTGTAATAGCGGCAGTCACGGGAAGAGACCCCACCGTGAGTTATGACACAGAATGCGAGGAGTTTCGCGGAGGATTATATTCTCCCCTACCCCCCCTCCTTCCCGAGAGGCCCCCGTATCGTATGCCAACATTAACCCTGAGAAACCCCCAGCGTTATGAGAAAAATCCCAGTGGACGGGCCTGCACCCATTGAAGCCCCAGTCAACGTCCTGACTCACACCCAGGTGATTCCTAACACTCCACCGGCTGACGGTGTAGCGGCACCAGGAGATGACGCCCAAGCGAGAGCACAACCCACGGCAGCTCGCCCGGGAATGCTTTGGGCGGGTACTTATGAACGATTTCAGCACCTGAACTATGCAGAACTACAGGCATGTGTCCAGCAATTAGGACCGATTAATCCACAAACATGCCCCATAGAGTTAAGACAGCGTATACGAAATTTTCAGAATTACCATCCTGATTTTGAAGACAGCGACATGAAGAATGTCATACTGTCTGCCCTTGCCCCAGACCAGTCTCCCCTTCATCGCCTTTAATGTGGCGAACCCCCGCCTAACCTAATCACAACTATACAAACAGCTCTGGGTTTAGACACTATCGATTTGGTTCAAAAAATACACCAGACTCAACAAGGGCCTCATGAGAGCCCTGCTGCATTTGGGGATCGGCTGTAGACTATTTACAAAATGATGCAGGCACGCCCCAATGCTAATATGTTAGATGGGAAGGATGAGGCAGCGTTTAAGAAAATATACTTGAAGTACATTCAGCCCTCGCTGTGAGCGGCCTTCAGGCACACTGTCAGCCATGACTCACGCTGGACAGACCTTTTAAGAGACGCTAATGCCACATGGACCTATGCAGGGACCAACAGCAGGAACGCTGGTTCATATAGTTGAGGGCCCCATGCCTCCCCAGCGACACTACCCCATAGGCAACCATTGATATGTTATAACTGCGGAAAGGTGGGGCACTTTGCCAAGGATTCCCGAGGTGCTAGACATCAGGATTTGGAGGAGGGAGGAGTAATAACTACTTGCGCTATGGCCCTCCCCCTCATGGGACACGTCCATCCCATCCTATGGAGAGTAAGATAGGCGCCCTAGGCTCGTGTATGGAAAAACTGTCATGTATTATGCAAACTCTTGCATCAACCCAGACATTGGGGTACCCCGTGGCCCCAACTATGGGCCCGTCATTCCCGCCCCCACCATCGCCCCAACAATTTAACAGCCCACACTGACGGGGTCCGGCCCCACCAGCCTGGTCTGAAGTGGGGTTTAGACGAGATGGCCATGGTCAACCGGTGGTCTCAGCTTTGCTGCCTGGGGTCCGACAGTAGACGATACTAATAGACACCGTTGTCATCCGTTACAATCCTGCATTCCCCAGACCCTGAGCGCCAGCTTGAAATAGGCAAGAGTAGCTTCGCGATAACGGGAGTCACCGGCGCCCAGGCTCCAGTGTACCCGGGAAAGGAAGTTAGTATTTCCCTTGAGGCCTTCCCCATAATAATTACTGATCTGTTATATATGTGCATGTCTAACGGAATGGGACTCCTGGGCAATGACACCTTACGGTGGGGTGACAGCCATTATAGATTACAACCAGAACTGTTTGTGGGTTGAATCTAAACCGGGTGATGTAGTGCAAATTTCAGATGCTCACTCGGTGTTTGCTATAAAGAAACCTGAGCAGATAGTGTTGCCGACACATTCCTTGCCTGCCATTAACTCCTTAGTTGCTAAACACACAGCAGCCTTTGCTAAGTCTAAACACGACTGCGGAAGAATGGAAGAGGAGGCGCAAATTAACGGTCCACCCCATCGCGCATGTAAACAATACCCAATTCCACAGGGAAGTATTCCGTATCTGCGAACAGTCATTGCCTCATTGGAAGAACAGGGGCTATTGCACAAAGGTTCGTTTACCACTAATTCCCCTGTATGGCCGGTTAGGAAGCCAGATGAATCCTGGAGGCTTACTATTGATTACCGAGCCCTAAACAAAGCTACCCCACGTCAAAGCCCGACCGTTAGCCAAGCCCCTTCGCTGCTAACATCCGTACCCCACAAAGCTACTGTTTTTTTCTACCCTCGACACAGCGAATGGTTTTTGGAGTATCCCAGTTGCTCAGGAGGACCAGTACAAATTTGCTTTTACATTTGAGGGGCAGGGCTATACGTTTACGTGCTTACTGCAAGGGTTTCATAACTCGCCATCGATCTTTCATCAGTATATGGCACGAGCAGTTAAAGACTTTTCTAAACCATCAGCCCTTCTACAGTATGTTGACGACCTGCTCCTGGCTACTGAAACGATGGAGGAAGACTTCTTTCTAGATGAGTTGATAGGGTTATTACAGAAGGCAGGGCTGAAAATAAATCCAAAAAAGGCTCAGCTGGCACAAGATGAGGTTACCTTTCTGGGAGTAAAGATTTCAGCGACCGGCCTCAGTCCGGACCACCAAAAGGTGGAGGCTATTCAGCGGCTCCCACTGCCAGTTTCAAAGACCGCACTGCGATCCTTTTTAGGTTTGGTTGGATATCAGCAAAATTTTATTCCTAACTTTGTGGACTTGGCTAAACCATTGTATGATTTTTTTAAAGGCAATGAGGAAGAGATACAACCCGTATGGGAGGACCAACATCCTGCTGCAGATAGTACTTTGAAACAAGTCATGATGCAGGCTACTGCCCTCATTTCCCCGGACCACAGCCAGCCCTTCCATCTTGAAGTGGGCTCCACCCCCACCAGCCTGACTGCCGTTTTAAGTCAGACCCAATTGATAAGTCAGACACTATGCCCCGTCGTGTACGCCTCACGTATCTTACGGGGGGTAGAAGGTACGTTTTCAGCGTGCGAGCGCCACCTGCTGGCCACTTTTTAGGCAGTCAATCACTTTACTTACATCACCGGACTACAGAAAGTGATTTTGCATTCGCCACACACGCCCCTTAACCTGTTACTAAAACCGAGCGAGACTAAGGTGTCCTCTTAACGGATCAGTAAATGGACACTTGAATTGTTGCAGCGAGACCTGGACATCACTCCTAAACGGACTGCACTGTTACCTCTCCTGCTCGCCTATGAGGGAAGCCCACACCAGTGTCCACTACTGGCCCTAGATATGGAACCAAACCCGGTAAAGGCCAATGCCAAACCTGGAGCTCGAAATGTGTACCTAGACGGATCATCGTATTACGTTGATGGCCATCCCAGAACTGGATGTGCCCTCATCGATATGGACACTCCCGATTGTTTGGTGGGATTCCAGGTTCCTGCCCACTCGTCCCAACAAGCAGAACTAATAGCTGTAATTCTCACCGCCCACTATACAACTTCGGAAGAAACTAATATCTGGTCCGACAGTAGCTACGCCTGTAATGCGGTTATGGTCCTTCCTCTATACCACAGAAACGAGTATTGTTCATCCGATGGTAAACCATAATTACACTCTGGTCTCCTCCGTAAACTATGGGAAATGCTCCAGGAGTGCGTCACATCCTGTCATATTGGTAAGGTAGTGGCTCACCAGAAAGATACATCGCCACATACCAAGGGTAACAACGCAGCCGATCGGCTTGCTATGGAAGCTGCTGAAAAAGGCTACCTATTGCCTTGGTGGGTAATGAATGACACCCAGACACCCGTAGTGGGGGCAGTCACAAAGACTAAAAACATTGATCACTTAGGCCTCCAGGATTCACACGTTCCCTATGCGCAAATGATAGCCTGGCATGAACAGGGACGCCCGCTACCAGAACCCACCCCATGGGCAAACTCAACTGTACTACACGGTGCGGATAAAAACCCTCCCCTGCTAATGGTTAGAAATAAAGAGGGAGACTTGGTAGTCATGAATTCCTCCTCAGTTGAAGGAAGAAATTCTGGCCCTCTTCCTTTCTCACCCGACAGCGGGACATTACTTGGCGGCCACTACGCTACAAAAGTTATTACCTGTTTGTTGGTGGCCTGAAATGGAGCAGCATGTGGAACAATATGTTAATCGCTGCCTGCCATGCCTACAAACAAACCCTCCTTCATGTTCTAATCGTGCCTTGCTTAGGTCACAGCCCCCTCTCGAGGGACCGTGGACACACCTACAGATTGATTTTATTGGCCCTTTCACAAAATCCAAGAGTAACTACGAGTACGCGCTCATGGTAATTGATCAGTTCACTAAATGGATCGAGGCGTTTCCCACAAGAAACAATAAGGCGCGCACTGCAGCACAAATTCTCCTGAGTGAGGTGTTCTGTCGGTGGGGATTATCTACAAGTGGATAGTGATCAGGGTCCACACTTCATGGGGGAAATTTTCACAACCCTACAAGAAATACTACAGATAAAACATAAATTGCACATCGCGCACCATCCACAATCATCAGGAATTGTGGAAAGGGGGACTCGAACTCCAAAAACAATGCTGAGGAAGCTGTGTACAGAACACCCCACTCAGTGGACTAACATGTTGCCCTTATGTTTGATGGCAATACGTTCTACCTCACACGGGACTACGAGGGTAAGTCCATCTGAGGCCATGACTGGGAGACAAATGCGGATACCAGGACACGTAACATTGGGGAATAACACACCATTAAAGTTACAACCCTGTAGCCAAAAATGGTTACAAACCTTGACAGATCATATGGATGAGGTGAACAGGCTGTTTGCCACCAACACAGGCAAATCGCGTGAACAAATCAAGCGATATTATGATAAGAGGGTAAAACCATTTGAGCATGAGGTTGGTGATGTTACAAAATTTCTCTCCAAAAAAACACTCGTTCGATGTAAAGTGGACGGGCCCTCATACCATAGTTGATAAATTAAATCCAGCTGTGTATCTATTGAATGTTCCATATGGTTTAAAGGGAGAACCTAAACTAAAATGGTTCCATGTCAATCAGATGAAAACTGTTACGAATTAAGATGTTGCATTTTGTTCTACCCACAGGTTAAAGATGTGGATCTGTATACTGGTATCGATGTTTGGATGTGCAGTGAGCTTTACGGATGTAACAAAAACTTTTGACATTACTATCAACATCTGTACATTAGATAAAGGAGGCGAATGCGCTCCACTTCCCATCTATGGAACGGAACCTCAAATCCTCGGCGGACATAAACAATCAAAGAAATATAGTGGTTCACCTGAGACATACGATGGGAATGTTGCGGTTTGGATCAGAAACAGTACAAAAGATAACGTAACAACAACATATGTGACGGGTTGCGGTACGCTACAAGGAAAAGTGTACAGTTGGGAAATAAAAGAAGGGTATGGTGTGTGTATCAGGTGCGGGATAAGGGACAGAAAAGGTCCAAACGTGTGGAAATTCCTGAAGAAGGATAATGGAATCTGGGAACAGGTACAAGAACCAAACCAGGGCCCAGTAGCTTCAGAGAGCAAGGAATACGTTCAATTATGTTGGTCTTGGTGGTGGAAGAAACACACCGGCCAGTATTCCTGTATTGGGTCTAATATAAGATCAGACCTTAAAAACCAGGGGAGTGATATCTATTGGCCTCCCACCCCTGAAGGTGCTACGTGGATTACCACAGCAGGGAATGAACCCTTTATGACAACCTTTAAACGTTGGGGAAATTATAGGGACCCCGAGAACGAGGATAGCAGCACAGCAGAATTCAAAAACGCAATAACCGGATGTGTGAGGGGAGGATGGGTATTTCTATAGCGTTAGGCTTACACCGTATGAGAAAACAAACCATTGAGAACCCCAAGAGGGAGTAATCGAGAAACAATGTCCCCAATTAGAACTAGGACCTGGAAATGGCCTTGTAATTATCCCTACCTATAAAGCAGTGTATCATCAAGTAATACCAGAAGTGGCCCCTGTTATCCTCAATCTAATAGACCTAATATTACCAAAGTGGTGCTCCGACAAAACAACGCAATTAACTCAAAGAATGCTGCAGCAGGTTTTCAGCAAATACTGGGAAAAGGCGACTTTGCCAGCAAGCATAGAGAAAACAGAAGGGGCCTTCCGCCACGAGCTTAGCACCACTCAAGAGGAGAGCCAGGGAAAGAGTAGGCAGAGAAGAGAATTGATGAATGATGGGCTCACGGGTTTCAACACAGTAACTTCAGTCGTTAACTCTGTGGACTCCGCAGATTTACAGAGACAGTTACAAACGGTAAGGGAGAAATTGAAGGAGATACTCAGTAAGGAAAACAGCATAGAAAGCGAGGAGCTAGGGGAGGATCAGGTAATGACCATACACCGCCGGGACATCATACACGAGATAAAGGATCACGCAAAAAGAATTATCGATCTGATTAGGGAAGACAGAAATGCCTCTAACCAAGCAGCTCATAATGACGTATGCGTTATGTATAGGAATTGGAGGGTCGAACAAACTAGAGAAAACCTTCAGACCATTAATAAGGGACGTCTCCCCACTTGGGTCATTACTAAACACTTATCAGGGCTAAACAGCTATTACGATGATGCAGAACTATGTAAGATCAGAAGTTTGATTAGGATTAACCCCATAAAACACAAATGCCACAAGGTAGGGAGTGAAAGGTTGATGGGAATAATACTACAAATTCCTAGTCTAACAAATCGAACCAGGCCCAACCCCCTATTCAGAATAGTGAATATAAGAGTGGTAAAAGGAAATACCATTAGCCAATTTCTCACGGCACCACAATGGTTAGTACAGTTGGAAAAACTAACATGGATCGAACCAAACCTACAAGGATGTAGTACGAATGAGGAGGCCCTCGTTTGCCCATACAGTTTGTGCGATCATTCAAAGGACACCTGTGGGTATGGTTGGAATAAAGAGAATTTAAACTGTGCTATGGAGGTGACAGGTCCGTCAGATGTAAGAACTAGAACAGCCTATGTACGGGAAGAGAGGTATTGTTTTACCACTTTAGAAAACTCTTATCATCACAGAGCACTCAAATGTTCAACAGACCCAGGGACCTACTGTATCAGACTTACCAAGATCACGGTAATAGGAGGAAGAACCCTCCTTGCAGTAGCCCCACATGACCAGCAGGTATTGCAAGTAGAAGATCATTTAAATATAAATCTAGAGGACTATGTCACTAAATTCGGATCTGGTATCCCTGAGCTACCTGAAACCTTAACAGAATTAATGAATCAAGTGAGCCCCTCCCAATGCCATTATTATACACTGGTGCAAGGGAATAAAGCCATAGCCAAGGAAGTTTCAGGTATAGAAGATGCAACACATTGGTGGGATATAGGGACAAATATAAACATTCCTCCTTGGATTAGGATAATTTCCCATGTACTGGTCATAACCCAACTTGTAGTGCTGATGTTCTTACTATTCGACACCTGCTACTTGAGGCACATAACGTACAAAACCCGATCGTGTTTAAACATGATCACAGCCCAGAATATCTTGGAGTTAAATAAACGTGGGAGAACGAACCCAAAGAATTAATTTTAGGGGTCGGCAAAAAGCCTCGTCCTCAAGGTAGAGATTTGTAAGATAGAGCATATCTGTAGGATTTAGTAAACATTGTTTAACCATTGATAAATAACTGTAATATGTGACAATGTGTGTTAGAAACCTGAAGCCCGTATAAAATGGTGAACGGCTGAGAAGCAAAGAAGTAATGTTATGAAGAAAGATAAGGGCCAGAGACAGTAACCATTCTATATCTCCTGAAACTGCAGAACAGTTGAAGATGTCTAGAAATGTTTAAAGTAACAACATCTGAAGGACATTGTGTGAAATAAAGTTCTCAGATAAGGATAAGCTTGGTACTGGGAGGATGTTTAACAAAGTCACAAGATGGACATTGAGGGGGTTACAATTAGTAACTGCTACGTAGGCAAAGTGGAAGAAAAGGGTATAAAGTGTAGGTATTGAACACTGAAAGCAGTGTGAAACCAGAAGACTAGAAGCTTCAGTCAACAGAACACAGCAAGAGTCAAAAGAGACCATGCCACAGTCACCCAGAAGGGAGTCCGGGGTTTCGAGGAACAGACTGCGACTATCATCTTGTTAAGTATTACTTCTTTGTACTGGATGCAAAGTACTTAATAAACCTGTTTTACTTATACACAATATACCTGTACCCGGAGTGGTTTGTTGTAGTCACGGACAAATTAATCTAGAGAGCTTTAAAGCTACAATTGGCGACCATGAAGGGACATGACTATTAACTGAAACCAGGTCTATTGTGCATAAGGCAGGTGCTTGGGTTTTCATCTGATCAACGGAAATCCTGGTGGAGAGTTAGGTTACCTGACAGATAGTGTCTCTTTAAAGTACGCCATGATGTCGAGTGAGAATTTTTGGGTAGAATGTAAAACAAAGTTAATGAAAAAGTGTAAGGATTACTTCTTTGTACTGGATGTAAAGTACATAATAAACCTGTTTTACTTATACAAATTAATCTAGAGAGCTTTAAAGCTACAATTAAAAAAAATCTCCAACAATAATTAAAATCTGAAGGAATGAGATTAAATACGTAAAATTGGATTAAAATGTGCATTTACTGGTGGATTTTATTTTTGTGTTGTTGGAAATAGGACGATATGATGGTCAGTGATAGAGGAATGGTAAGGAGTATGGGACTGTTGGTGAATGGGGAGATGTGGTTGAGTTTACTGGAATCGCTCATTAATTATTTGATCATGCAGAGCCCGGGCAGAAAGGGGCTGTCTACATTGTAGCCTCCCTTCCTCTTCATCTTCCTCCACCTCATGTTGCACTTCCTCCTCCTCCTCCACTTCCTCCTCCCCATCCTTCTCTTCTTCGTGCTCCTGCTCCTCAGCTTCTCGCCTGATAGTTGGTGGCAAGGGCTGTTCCCTTATAATGGCTTGGGTGTTCTGCATGCAGCCACAAATCTTGATACCATCTCAGCTGAGTACTGCAGGGCTCCTCTAGAAAGTCTAGGCAGCAGAAGCATTGCTTGAGGACGTCGATGTTGAGCTCTATAACGTTCCTATTGGCAGCATGGTTCTCATAGTAGGCCTGCTGTGAAAGTATCCGTGGGTTCCGGACTGGAGTCATGAGCCATGTCATGAGTGGATAACCCTTGTTGCCCAGTAGCCAGCCTTTGACTTGCCGCGGTGGGTCAAATACAGGTGGCACAGAGGACTGCCGCAGAATGAAGGAATCGTGACTACTGCCAGGATAACGGGCATTCACCTGCATGATGAGCTGCCTGTGGTCGCACACCAGCTGCACATTGAGGGAATGGAATCCCTTTCGGTTTATGAAAATAGGTGAGTTGACATGAGGCGCATGCAAGGCAATGTGCATGATGTCAGTGGCACCCTGCCCCATGGGGAAGCCAGCATTCCGTTCAACCCTAGTGCTCGCTTCGCCTGCTTGTCTCTGACAAGAGGGAAAGAGATTAACTGTTTTTCTGTTTATAGAAAGCCTCTGTGACGTCCCTTATGCAGCAGTGTATTGCAAACTGTGAGATGTTGTTTATATCTCCAGCAGCAGCCTGGAAGGAGCCGGATGCATAAAGGTTAAGAGCCACAGTCACCTTGACAGCCACAGGCAATGCGGTCCTTACCCTGCTCTGAGGCTGCAGTTGTGGCTGCAGTCGTTGGCAGATTACAGTCATGACATCTTTGGTGAAGAGCAGACGTCTCAAACATTGGTCCTCGCTGAAGTTTAGGTAAGAGGATTGCTCCCTAAAGACCATGGGCGGATATGACCTCCTGCTGAGAGCACTTCTCCCCCTCCTCCTCCTCCCTCTTCTAGCAGCTTGTCCTGCTCTGCGTGGCCTCTCTTCATTCTCCCAGTCGTGCTCAATTCCCAGAGGAAGGTCTACAAGGCCACCCATGTCTGGAAGCAACTTGTTTCAGCACAAGGGATTAAATCAACAGAAAAGTACTTCAGCACCAACCAGACCACTCCCTGTAGAGTACTGAAATTTTAGGCAAGTATAGGAAAGCTCCCAAAACACACAGGCCAGAATTTTGCTCACCTCGGCGGGTCTGAGGCGGGCGATGTCGGTGGCGGGTCATGGCCCTGCTGCTGGCTCCATCCCGCTGCCTAAAATGAACTTACGTTGATTGGGCTTGTTTAGCTCGCCCAGCGCATTTCCCGGTCCAATTAGAGAAAACGGGTCTGCTGACATCATTCATGACGCGTCAACAGCCGGTTTCCTTAAAGGGGCCAGGGCCAACTTTCTTTTGACGTTTGATGGTTGCAGATTGCAGAGGAGGTCACAAGCAGGGATGTGGTCAGGAGGACCTGGGTGCAGTGGCGCAAAACTTTCAATTATCTCATTAGATCACGAAATAGTAGTACAAAGCCACACTCAACCTCATCCTGCTGTGCCACTCATCACAACCCCATCGCTCTGCCTTCCTTACCCTACTCCTGCACATCCTTACTCACACCAACTTACTTTGCACCTCCACCCATCTCTCTCTATCTACACTATCACTTCCCCATCTCACTAGCCACCCCTCACACTCACCCTCATCCTTGTGCAATCATACCAACTAACAACACACAAGGGTAGGCACTTGGGTGGTGTATCAAATGTTCATGTAAAGTTTCTGTTAATGTGCTGTCAAACATTGAAATCTTTATTTTCAACACTTTCCGTTCTTGGACAGATTTGTGTGCACCTTTGGAAGTGACTTAGTGAGTTGCAGTGAATGGTGAGACTTAACGGTACCCCCCGCAATGGTGGTGAGTGTGAATGGAATGGGCATTGTAGGGATGCTTTATGGTGTTGGTGTGGGGTGGTGCCAACCTGGCGCATCATGTGGCAGCCAGGGTGTACAGCGTCAAGTGAAATAAATCTGGCCAGGGTGAGGCCATCCCTGGTGCTGCTGGTGTTGGGGCTGATCGTGGTAGGATTCTGAGGACCAATGTGAGAGAGTTTCAAGGGCACCCATATTGATGGAATAAATGGCAGGTGAAGTAGAGATGACAGAAGCATTCTGTCAATGGTGAGAGAGTTCTTCCAATGAGGTGAGAGTGGATTGCGAGTGGAAGTTGGAAAGCCTGCAGAATCTGTGCTGAAAATGGACTGAGAAACAACTTGTAGCTGAGGAAAGTGTGGATCTGTCAGGTGGGAGCCTTTATTTTATATTTGAAGCTGTCAAGTAATCAGCTGATTCAATGGCTATTCAACTCCCGCCTCAACAACAACAAATTGTATTTATATAGCGCCTTTAACGTAGTAAAAAATCCCAAGGTGCTTCACAAGAGTATTAAAAGACAAAAAATTTGAAACCAAGCCACATAAGGAGAAATTAGGTCAGGTGACCAAAAGCTTGGTCAAAGAGGTAGGTTTTAAGGAGCGTCTTAAAGGAGGAAAGGGAAGTCGCGAGGCAGAGAGGTTTAGGCAGGGAATTCCAGAGCTTAGGGCCTAGGCAACAGGAGACACGGCCTTCACGGTTGAGCGATTATAATCAGGGATGCTCAAGAGGGCAGAATTAGAGGAGCGCAGATATCTCGGGGGGTTATGAGGCTGGAGGAGATTATAGAGATAGGAAGGGGCGAGGCCATGGAGGGATTTGAAAACAAGGATGAGAATTTTGAAATCGTGGTGTTGCTTAACCCGGAGCCAATGTAGATCAGAGAGCACAGGGGTGATGGGCGAACGGGACTTGGTGCGAGTTAGGACACGGGCAGCCGAGTTTTGGATCACCTCAAGTTTACGTAGGGTAGAATGTGGGAGGCCAGCCAGGAGTACACTGGAATAGTCAAGTATAGGGGTAACAAAGGCATGGATGAGGGTTTCAGCAGCCCATGAGCTGAGGCAAGGGCGGAGACACAAAGGTGGTTCACAGACGTGTTCCTCAGGTTCACAGACGTGGTCCCCAACCAGCGTGGACCCCGTGGGCAAGCAGTTAAAGTGAAGCAGTAAGGTTAAAAGCATTATTAAGGGTCTGTTAACAACCCAATAATTGGTTTAATTGGGTCGCCCGCCTCTGCGGGTCAGGTCAGATCGGAGATCACACACACGCCATTGGGAAAGGCGCATTGTGTTAGGGCCGCTGACAAAAAAAATCAAATTTCCCACCCGACCCGCCACCGATCCTGCCTGCTGACCCTCAGGAAAATTCCCCCCACACAATTGCACCAGCAGCCAGAATAAACATTCTAACAACTAACCTAAAAAACGTATAAAATTTATAAGGGGCCTGACACGGTAGATGCAGGGAGGCTGTTTCCCCTTGCTGGAGAGTCTAGAACCAGGGGTCACATGCTTAGAATAAACGGGTGGCAATTTTTTTTTAATTCCTTCATGGGATGTGGGTATCGCTGGCAAGGCCAGCATTTACTGCCCATCCCTATTTCCCTTGAGAAGGTGGTGGTGAGCCGCCTTCTTGAACCGCTGCAGTCCGTGTGGTGAAGGTACTGTTAGGGAGGGAGTTCCAGGATTTTGACCCAGCGACGATGAAGGAACAGCGATATACTTCCAATCAGGATGGTGTGTGACTTGGAGTTGAACTTGGAGGTGATGGTGTTCCCATGTGCCTGCTGCTCTTGTTCTTCTAGGTGGAAGAGGTCGCGGGTTTGGGAGGTGCTGCTGAAGAAGCCTTGGCGAGTTGCTGCAGTGCATCTTGTAGATGGCACACATTGCAGCCACGGTACACTGGTGGTGGAGGGAGTGAATGTTTAAGGTGGTGGATGGGGTGCCAATCAAGTGGGCTGCTTTATCCTGGATGGTGTCGAGCTTCTTGAGTGTTGTTGGAGCTGCACTCATCCAGGCAAGTGGAGAGTATTCCATCACACTCCTTACTTGTGCCTTGTAGATAGAGGAAAAGTTTTGGGGCGTCAGGAGGTGACACACTCGCCGCAGAATACCTAGCCTCTGACCTGCTCTTGTTGCCACAGTATTTCTGTGGCTGGTCCAGTTAAGTTTCTGGTCAATGGTGACCCCCAGAATGTTGATGGTGGGGGATTCATCGATGGTAATGCCGTTGAATGTCAAGGAGCAGTGGTTAGACTCTCGCTTGTTGGAGATAGTTATTGCCTGGCACTTGTATGGCGTGAATGTTACCTGCCACTTAACAGCCCAAGCCTGAACGTCGTCCAGGTGTTGTTACATGCATGCATGGACTGCTTCATTATCTGAGGAGTTGCGAATGGCACTGAACACTGTGCAGTGATCAGCGAACATCCCTATTTCTGAACTTATGTTGGAGGGAAGTTTATTGATGAAGCAGCTGAAGATGGTTGGGCCCAGGACACTGCCCTGAGGAACTCCTGCAGCGAAGTCCTGGGGCTGTGATGATTGACCTCCAACCACCACAACCATCTTCCTTTGTGCTAGGTATGACTTCAGCCAGTAGAGAGTTTTCTGCCCGATTCCCATTGACTTTAGTTTTACTCGGACTCCTTGATGCCAGACCCGGTCAAATGCTGCCTTGACGTCAAGGGCAGTGACTCTCACCTCACCTCTGGAATTCAGCTCCTTTGTCCATGTTTGGACCAAGGCTGTAATGAGGTCTGGAGCCGAGTGGTCCTGGCAGAACCCAAACTGGACATCAGTGAGCAGGTTATTGGTGAGTAAGTGCCGCTTGATAACACTGTTGATGATACCTTCCATCACTTTGCTGATGATTGAGAGTAGATTGAGGGGGCGGTAATTGGCCGGATTGAATTTGTCCTGCTTTTTGTGGACAGGACATACCTGGGCAGTTTTCCACATTGTCGGATAGATGCCAGTGTTGTAGCTGTACTGGAACAGCTTGGCTAGAGGCGCGGCTAGTTCTGGAGCACAAGTCTTCAGCATGACAGCTGGGATGTTGTCGGGGCCCATAGTCTTTGCTCTATCCAGTGCGTTCAGCCATTTCTTGATATCATGTGGAGTGAATTGAGGACTAAGATGAATTTAGGACTGAGATGAGGAGGAATTTCTTCACTCATAGGGTAGTGAATCTTTGGAATTCTGTACTTCAGAGAGCTGTGGTGGTCAGTTGTTGAGTATATTCAAGACAGAGATCGATAGCTTTTTGGACTTTAGGGGAACCAAGGGATATGGGGATTGGATGGGAAAGTGGAGTTGAGGTAGAAGATCAGCCATGATCTTATTGAATGGCGGAGCAGGCTCGAAGGGCCGAATGGCCTACTCCAGCTCCTATTTCTTATATTCTTATGTTGTAACCTGTAAGTAGTTCATGATTCCTTTAATAGCGTTGGTCGGGGGGTCCTTCGTGCTGTTTTACGTCATGTTCAGCTGTGGAAAGTAAAGATAGGGCACTGGCCGGAGTGTGGAATTCGAAAATGGCAGCGCTGGTGTCAAATCAGCATTGCACACTGATTCGCATTATCATCTCACTGCTCTGTATGCAGCCGGCGATCATTAGGTGCGCACACAAACCCCTTTACCCAGATGGCGTCGTGCCCACTTCCCATCGGAAATGTGTGCTTGCATCTTTGACCCCATTTTTGAGCGTTAGGTTGCCGCCTAGCGCCTACAAAACGGGCGGTACAGAGCCCAGTTTAATCCCCAGTGAGCTTTTCAGGCAAGTAAAAGAAGCTGCAGGGAAGTGTGATGATCATGGAACATTGTGATCTTTCAGAGGTCATATTGCCAAACCAAGAGCACTCAAGAGGAGGGCTAAAGCATGAGTTCCTGGAGGTGGAACATAACAGAACTCGAAAATTAGGTTGGAAGCGATATTAGATCCTGGATTTAGCAGACCAAAACCATCAAAAGTGAACGGTAACCTCCATGTGAGGAAGTACCTGAGTTTCTGTAATCATTGTACAATTAGATTTTATGTCATAATTTAGTTTGAGGTCAAAATAACTATGGAGCTACAGAATGTAGGGTCTATGATAACTGACTATTGGGTTGTTAGCAATGTAGTCATGCCTGAAACAAAATTAGGGAAATTTAGCTGAGAAACTACAAAATGGAAAAGAAAATTTTATTTTTTAATGCTAATTTAAGGGATGTTCAACACAAGCTTATTCCTGTGGCAAAAATATTCCTGTGAGAAAAGTATTCGGGCCAGCAGTGCAGCGCCTGGCAAAGGACGTCGCAAACAATCTAATCTCGATAAATTTGTTTTAAATAATAGAAGGTAACAGAGTCACGAGGCCTGATTTTAATACGATAGCAAAATACTGCGGATGCTGGAAATCCGAAATAACAACAGAAAACGCTGGAAAAACTCATCAGGCCAGGCAGCATCCATGGAGAGAGAAACAGAGTTAACGTTTCAGGTCGAAGACCTTTCGTCAGAACTGGAAAAAAGCAGGAAATGAAATAGATTTAAAGTAAGGCTAAAGCTGGGAAAAGGGAGAGGGGATGAAAGAACAAAAGGAGAGATTAAGAGACATTGAGAGACATTAAGAGATAATCAAGGCAAGAGGAGGTGTTAATGTGACAGGTTGAGGCTAAATGAAGTGTGAAATGCACTGGCCTGATTTTAACCCTGCCTGCCCTTTGGGAACGGGTCCAGCAGGTGGTTAAAATGGCAGTCAGGGCGATTCCCAGCCGCATTCCTGCCTCGTTCCTGCCCACCCGTCAATTTGACCGCGCTGGTTTTTGGGTGCGGAAAGCGCCTCATCATTATTTAAATGTCGCAGTCCTAATTCGGACCTCAATGCGATTTTAGCACCGCATCACGGCTGCACCAGTGAAACCTGGCGGCAGGCAGGATCATGGCCGGGAGAGCCCCGGGTAAGTTTGATTTCTTACTTCTATCAAAAGTTTCCTTGTGGGACAGGAGGAACAAAAAACTTCATGGGGATCCCTCTTGTTCCGGCCGAGTTAAAATTAGGACTGGAAGTCATCGTTGCTACATGGCGTACTTTGCTGGAGTTAAAAGTCACATCCAAACTAGGCCTTTATCTATGCTGCAGACCAAAAGGTCCCTGGTGGAAGATGGGAAGCACAGAAATTGTACCTGTACTACCAGGAGCTTGAAAAGAGGTTGAAGGCATATGCAGGAGGCAGCCTTTCACTTCGGAGAAGGTTTGTAAACACATCTGTCATATCTAAGAGAAGCAATGTACATGGAATTTCTGGCTTCAGCTAAACACTAACTGGAATAGTATGAAAATAAAGATTAAAAGTTCGCAGGTGGTCCACTGGACTTTTTTTTAAAGTATAACGGCCCAGATATTCCAATCCCTCCGGGTGTGTATGCGCTGTGTACCCACCCATAGGGACATCGGAAATGCCGGTTTCAGACATGCACAGCGCATGCGCTGGAAACCGACATTTCCGATCTGTCAAGAATGGTCTTGGCAGATCCTCCGGTTGCCCTGGAGAAGGGCCTCTGCGGGCGGATAGTTCCGCTTTTTGGAGACCCTCCGCCCGCAGAAAACACTTACAATTCTTACGCCTGGATAAGAGTTCAAAAGAGTAAAAAAAAAATTTCCCTGATTTATCATTTAAAAATACTTTTTAAAAAAAGGTAAGTTTATTTTTAGCCCCATAAAAAACTTTAACTATTTTTTTCAAAAAATAAAATTTTTGTTTAAAATACTTAATTTATTGTAATTTCAAGTCATTTTAAAAATGTGATTTTAAAAAATGTATTTAAAGTTTTACTATGTTTTTGGGTTGATCTCCATTCATATATTTGACAGGTCTTCCTTTCAAATGTATTAAGGGAGGTTCCCTTCTTTGATTGGCTACCCATGGCCCACGTGATCCCAGGGACGCTGTGAACTACATGCGCCTCTGGGATACGTGGGCCCTGCAAACTTCAAGTTTGGAGAGGCACAAGAGTGGAAGCGTGTGCGTCCCAGGAGTCCTCAGGTCAGGGCGTAGATTTTTCCAGATCACAGGCCTCCGCCAACAGCTTTCCAAATAAAGTAGAGACAACCACCACCAAACGTATCTTCCCCTCACCTCCCCTTTCAGCATTCCGTAGGGACCGCTCCCTCCGAGACACCCTAGTCCACTCCTCTATCACCCCCAGCACCCGTTCCCCTTCGCCCGGCACCTTCCCGTGCAAGCGCAGGAGATGCAACACCTGCCCTTATACATCCCCCCTTCCCACTCTCCAGGGCCCCAAACACCCCTTCCAGGTGAAACAGCGATTTACTTGTACTTCTTGCAATCTAGTATACTGTATTCGCTGCTCACGATGTGGTCTCCTCTACACTGGGGAGACCAAACGCAGATTGGGTGACTGCTTTGCGGAACACCTCCGTTCAGTCCGTAAGGGTGACCCCGAGCTTCCGGTCGCTTGTCATTTTCATTCACCCCTCCACGTCCACTCAGACCTCACCGTCCTCGGCCTCGTGCATTGTTCCACGGAAGCTCAGCGTAAGCTCGAGGAACAGCACCTCATCTTTCGTTTATCACTTTACAGCCTTCCGGACTCAATATCAAGTTCAACAATTTCAGATCATAACCGCGGCCCCCACCACACATATATACATTTTATCCACCCTTTTGGTCCGTGCCTTTTTCCTTTTTTTTCTCTCTCTCCCCCTACGGCAGCTGTCTCTCATTCTGCCAGCATTTCACACCTCACCTTTTGTTTCTTAACCTGTCCTATTACCATCTCGTCTTGCCTTGAGCATCTCTTAATGTCTCCACTTACCATAGACCACCCCTTTTGTTCTTTTATTCCTCCCCCAGCCTCCCCCTTGCATTTTTATCTGTTTAATTTCCTGCTCTGTTCTCAGTTCCGACGAAGGGTTTCGACCTGAAACGTTAACTCTGTTTCTCTCTCCATGGATGTTGCCTGGCCTGCTGAGTTTTTCCAGCGTTTTCTGTTGTTATTCCTGACAGATCAATTAGTGTATTGCAGTGTAACTCGCCTTCTAAAAAATGAAAAAAATCCTGCAAACGTTGTAAATCTAAAACATGCTGGAAACGCTCAGCAGGTCCTTGCACATCTGTGGGAAATGGACAAGTCAATGGCCCTGATATTGACAGGGACGGGTTTTGTAAGCGGAGGAGACGAGTTTCAGTCGGGAGACCCGGAAATCCACAGCGTGCGGCGTTTCTTTTCTATAGGATCCCCGCCTAGAAGTCTGCCTGACTGAGAGGCTTGGCTCTCTGTCGGGCGGGGAGCACATTGGAGGAGACCACAGGAGCAGCAACTAGAATGGAATCTTGGGGGAAAAATTTGGTATTGACCATTTTGGGGCGCTAACATCGGCCGACCGGAAACTTTAGTTCCCCGTTGCAAATTAGCACCGGCGACCGCGAAATTCGTCTCCACGAACCTCGTGGCTGCTCAGATGCCCATGGAGAGAGCTCGCCGGTTTAGCGACCAGGCATTAGAGGCTCTGGTTGTGGCTGTGGGATGCTGATGGGCAGTGCTGTTTCCAGACACTGACAGGAGGCCATTGCCCCGGGAGTTCACAAGAGTGTGGAGGGAGGTGCCCAGCATGTCTCGTCCAGAAGCCTGGTCCAAAGGACTCACACCCAGTGCCGCAAGAAGTTCAACAACCTCACTCGGGTGGTCAGGGTGAGTAGATGCTTGAAGAACCTTGACTTCCCACCATCTCAACCTCACTCTGTGCACAGATGCTATAAAGTGCCAAATCACCAACACTCACCCAACAACTATGCCCATCTACTAAAAGTCACATCCACATCTCACCCCTTGCAGATATTAACGGCGATTCAACTATGGTAGGCACATCTGCCAAACACATGGCTGCACACTCACTCACACGCTGTCCTTTTCCTTGCAGGCCAAGCTTGCTCATAACAGGAGGGAGCAACAACACATGGGAGGAGGTCAGGCGGAGCTGCACCCCGTCACAGCTGGAGGAGCGAGTTCACAGACTCATTGCGAATCATGTCGTGAGCGCTGTGGCATTTGGAGAGGTCAACCCCTTGGGGACAGCAATGGTATGTTCATCATCTCTCTCTCCTCTCTCATACCACATCCCCCCTCACAATACAAGCCCTTCCCACTTTCCATCGAACTATACTGTCTCCATTCCTTGCTCCCTTCCTGCCCACTGCCCTCACATTAAAGCCACTCTTGTACCTTCCTGATTTCATATAGTGAGCCACCATCTGAACAGCCTGTCCCTCAGCCTCCCAGTGGCAGTGACACGGGAGAGGATCAGGAACACCAAGCCGGAGCCTCACTGCCTGCGTCTCCCAAGGGCGACACATCGGATACTGGGGCCATGCGGTCACTGGAGGGGAGCGGAGGATTTGGCTCTGATGTGGGTGAAGCTCTGGGACCCAGCGGGCTGCAGCAACACCATGGGGAAAGGGAAACTCGGGGGCCATCTCCCCGAAGGGTGAGTGCGCGCACGAGTTCTGCTGCACAGGACTCAGATGATGACCTCGATATCGCGGTGATGAACACACAGGCGATGAGCATGCATCCTGAGCTCACGGGTGCAATGGCAAGGGTGCCTGAGAGCATGGATGCACTGGCTAGGAGCGTGGAGGAGTCCACCGCCAGCATAGCTGTCATCTGTGCACAAACCCTTGAGCCCATCCTTGCCTCGTTGCAGAGGATGGTTGACTTGCAGGGAAACCGTGGGGACCAGACCCCATGCCACGTGTAATGGGTGAGGTGGCAGCATTTATTGCAGCACAGGCTGAGGCAACGCAATGGCTTAGTGTTGGAATCGAGTCACTGGTTGGTGCCATCCAATGTCAGACTGCTCTCATGCAGTCTCAGATTGATGCCATGCAAGCGCTGACTGCTGCCATTGTAGCTGGATCGACTACTGGCCACCGGGGATCTCATGGTGCCGCAGCAGGTCAGCAATCTGTGCTCGAGCAGGAAGGTGCTGTCCTCTCTCAGGATGACAACATTCCTGCTGCCACCACTGCCACTCCGCCATTGCACTTGCCACAGCCTGTAACCCAGCCAGCCCAGACTGCTGCCGCCCATGCTGAGGTGGTGCAGTCTGCAGCCGGGCCCTCCAGGCCCAGAGCTGGTCGAGGGTGTGCTGCAAGGCCAACTGCAGTCTCTGGATCCAACAATCAGCAGCCTTCCGCCAGCCTTGCTGCAGCCACTAGGGCCAGATTGGGCCACTGGGAAGGGGGGAAATGCGAAGTGGAGGGAGATCATTGAGGAAGGCCCACGAACAATTTTTTTTTACCATATCGGGGAGTGTTTGTACCAAAGTTGGATGTGTTTGTAAATATATTGTTCACTTTGTTAAGTATTATTTTGATGTGCTAAGAACCAGTTGTGTTTGTTTGTTAATAAGACACAGTTGTTCAGAATCATACATTTTTTTATTTAAACGTAACAAATTTGCTCATGTTTCTCATTGGAACTTTGGCTGCTCATCGGGGCTGCAGGCTGGCTGTAATGATGTGATTGTTGAGCCCAAATGCCATCTTCTCTCTCATTCATCGGAAGCCCTGTGTAATGAGGCGTTCACGAATGGCTCTTGCAGAAGCAACATTGAGCGCCTCCCTCCTACGTCGCTGCTGCTCCTCCTCCTCTTCATCCTCCTCCACCGCCTCCACCTCCTCCTCCTCTTCCTCATCCTCCTCCTGAGGTGGTCCACCAATCCCTGGTGGCAATGGCTGGATCCTCAGATGGCCAGGTTGTGAAGCATGCAGCACACAACAATGAAAAGCGAGACACAATCAGGGGGAGTACTGCAGGGCTCTTCCAGAGTGGTCAAGACACTGGAACCGTTGCTTCAGCATGCTGATTGTCTGTTCAATGAGGTTCCTGGTGGCGCTATGGCTCTCATTGTAGGCGAGCTCAGCAGGAGTGTTGGGGTTACGGAGCGGTGTCATCAGCCAGATGCAGAGTGAATAACCCTTGTCCCCGAGGAGCCAGCCATGAGGTTGATGCGGTGGTTGGAACAGGTCTGGGACACCAGCGGGCACTGACAGCGAGTATCAGCTGTCTGTGGTCACAGACGAACTGAACGTTTAGGGAGTGGAATCCCTTTCGGTTGCGGAAATCCTCTGCATTCTCGTGGGGTGCACGCAATGCCACATGCCTGCAGTCAATGGCACCTTGCACCATGGGGAAGCCCGCTATCCTTGCAAAGCCTAATGTGTGTTCATGCTGTTTGGCCCGGGTCATCGGGAAAGAGATGTACTGTCATCTCCTTTTATAGAGGGCATTTGTGACCTGACAGATGCAGCAATGGACAGCGAACTGGGAGATATTGGTGATGTCCCCAGTAGCTGCTTGAAAGGAGCCAATGGCATAAAAGTTCAGAGCCACTGTGATCTTCACTGCCACCGACAGAGACGTCCTGGTCCTCAGTTGAGGCTGCAGATCTGGCTGCAGCAGGTGGCAGAGCTCAGTGACCACCTCCTTGCTGAAGCGCAGCCTTCGCAAACACTGCTCCTCAGACATATTAATGTAGGAGAATTGTTGGCAAAATACCCTGGGAGGATAAGGTCTCCTGTACAGAGGCCTGTTGGCCCTCCTCCATCTGGCCATGATTGCCACTCTCTGCGTCTCTGTGGCCTCTGAATCTGCCGGCGCAGGACGACGCCCCCAATCAGTGCAGCCCCCATAATCTCTTGGCAATCAAAGTAATGAAGGTCAAAAACAAAAGTACCTGCAAAGTGATGCTCAGTAGCCAAAACTACTTCACACAGCATTGACTCGATGCAGAAGTCTCTCCTTCTCTCTCTCAGAATCTCTCTCTCTGTCAGAACGAGTGGTGCAAAAATGTCTACCACAGAAAAAGCCAGGAAGAGGTCACGTTTAAATAGCGACCTCAAGCCCCTCACCGACTGGGAAACGTTCCAGTCTACCTGTCGTTGCTTGCACCAGGCGGAAAGGTGGGGGGCGCCACTCAATATCCGCTCCGGGGTGCCACAAGGGCGTTGAACGCTCAAATGATATCAAGATCTGCGTGCGCAGGAGATCGGGGCGGTATTGTTTAGCGCCGCCGCAAAATGTCTGGTCAATTTCGCGAGCAGCGCAGATATCGTCGCGTCCGGGCGCTAGTTGCTTTGTGCCCCATTAGCGCCCTCTTAAGGCGCTAACGGGAGGCGCAAACCAACTGAATTTTTCCCCCTAGTTTCTCTAAACTACATTTCCACTACAGATTCAGGATGCTGAACGTCTTTACACAAGTCTCCATCCAGTCTGACCTCATTACCTCTCCCATCATTGACAGATCACTTCTGTCATCTCTACTTCACCTGCCATCTATTCCATCAGCATCGGTGCCCTTGAAACTCTCTCACCTTGGTCCTCAGAATCCCACCACAATCAGCCCCAACACCAGCAGCACTAGGCACACCAGCAGCACCAACAAAAACACGAACCTTCTCCGCAATCAGCTGGTGCTGCACAGGACATCAGCACCCGACCACATTGCTGCCCGGGAGGTCAGGAATGGTCTCACCATAGCCAGATTTACTTCACTTGATGCTGTCCAACCTGGTTGCCACATGATGCGCCAGGTTGGCCACCCCACACCAACACCATAAAGCATCCCTACAATGACCAAGCTATTCCTTTCACACTCATCACCATTACGGGGTTACCGTTATGTCTCACCATTCACTGCAACTCACTAAGCCACTTCCAAAGGTGCACACAAACCTGTCCAAGAATGCAAAGTGTTGAAAATAAAGATTTCAATGTTTGACAGCTCACTAACATAAACTTTACATGAACATTGGCTAAAACACCCAAGTGCCTACCCTTAAGTGTTGTTAGTTGATATGCTTGCAGCAGGACGAGGGTGAGTGTGAGGGGTGGCTAGTGAGATGGGGATGTGATAATGTAGATAGAGAGGGATGGGTGGGGGTGCAAGGTAAGTTGGTGTGAGTAAGGATGTGCAGGAGTAGGGTAGGGAAGGCAGAGTTATGGGGATGTGATCAGTGATCTACTGAGACCATTGAAAGGTTTGCACCACTGCAGCCTGGTCCTCCTGACGACATCCCTGCTTGTGCCCTCCTGTGCAATGTGCAACCAGGCTGCGTTGGTCTCCTGGGAAGGCCTCTTCCGCCCATGGGAAGGGAAGGGGACCTCCCTGCGTGCTGTGACTGGGTGCAGCCCTGCACCTCTGTGCGGGGCTTGTCAGTGTTTGCAGTACCTCAATGCTGCGGAACACCGACAGCACAAATGTCAAAATCAATTTGCGCATGGTCCCTTGAATGAAACTGGCTGATGAAGCCTCATCAAATGACATCACCAGACCCGCTTCCTTCCATTGGCCGGCAAACACGCTGGGCAGGCTTAACAAGCCCAATCAGAGGAAAGTCATTTTGGAGGCCGGGTTGGAGCCAGCAGCGGGGCCGAGACCCGTCACTGACATCGCCCACCTTGGAACCACCGAGGTACGGAAAATCGCGGCCCGAGAGTCTGAAGACAGAAGCTGAGTTAATGTATTGTCTGTCTGGTGTTTTGAAGTTGAGGAATTTTGCATCTTTAGCTGCAGGCGAGCTATTCTTTTTGAGTGAGTGATTGATTGATTTCTGGGAAATTGTTGAGTTTTTTTCAAGTAACTGTCTGGTGAACACTGTGTTGTGGTTTCCCTCCGCAGATAGTGTGACAGCATTTCATGTTTGGAGATTAGTGAAGGATCGCCTTTGGAATCTACCCTACTGCTCTGTCTTGGGCTTGAAACAATTGCTATATCAATCTTGCATAAAAGATTTACCACTTCTTAGATTAGTGCATATTGAATGAGACATTGATAAACACCAATTCTGATAGCATTATGTCAGTTAGTACAAAATGTGCTTTTCATCTTTTGCATCTTTTATCCACGGGGCTGAAGTATAAACATGAGCTCTGAAGCTTATTTGTACAATTTTACTAAGGGTTATCAGCAGTATAATTTGTTCGGAAGAAAAGATAGTTAGATAATTTTTAACGATTTTTTAACTGAACACATATCACTTTAAGGTTCTGCGCTGTCACAGGCTGACTGCTGAGTTTCCATCATGGTACAAAGTTGTCATTCTCCAATTTAAGTTAAGCTGCACCAAGGACCAAGATGCTAAAACATTGGAGTCGAGATTAATATCACTGTGAAAAATAGACGCAAATATGGCAAAAAATGAATATGAAACTCCAACCACTCTTCAGGCCACAAATAAATGTTCAAAATGGCTGAACAAACTGTGAAATCCAGCGCTGAAATGGCAAAACTAATTGAGAAACATTTCAGAAATAGGAAAAAGTTATTTGTCCACCTATGTAACTTTCTCCATGCCCCACGGAGAGAAATGATGTCTGAGTGTAGGTAAAGGAATGGACAGTAATGTAAGCGGAGACACAACGACATCCTACTGTAGACTAAGAGGAAATGGCTACCCTTAAATCAGCAGAGCAAATCGAAGGTGGTCCTGACACCCAACAGAATCTCATTCCAGCTGAGAAATGGACAGTCTCCCTCAGAAGGTACTCGGGTGTTCAGGTGATTCTGTGGAATAGAAAGGGAGATCAGCCTACTGCATGGAAATTGTCTTCTACCATGTTCTGAGAAGTCTTGTTTATGGGTTTTGCCAAAAAGTGATATTTTGATGTTCTTCAGTCACAAGGTGTGATATAAATAAGACAGTTAAAGCAAGGGTATTTCCAACAAAGCTAAAGCAGGGAAACATACTGTTGTAATTGACCTATCTGTAAGAATCTGTGGCCAGAATCTTTACCTTGGAGTTGGGTCGGGTGCGTGCGGGCCGTGTAGCGGGTTGCCATCCTGAAGATTTCAACAGCGCGTTCTGCACTGCGCGTTCAACTCAATGGCACCAATTGAAAGAGTCATGCGGGTTTCCCGGACCAATTAAATGGCGCGGGTCTGATGACGCCACCGATGACTCGATTTCAGCGCGGATTTTTAAAGCAGCCTTGCACATATCTCATTTGAAGATTGCTGTCGGAGTTTTCAAGATGCTTTCAAGAGCTCAAATTTTCAGAATAACATTGAGAATTCTGTGGGTCATGGAGACACACAGACAGAAGCTCTTAAGAAATAAGAGCAGGAGCAGGCCATACGGCCCCTCGAGCCTGCTCCGCCATTCAATAAGATCATTGGTTGATCATCGACCTCAACTCCACTTTCCCGACTGATCTCCATATCCCTTGATTCCCCTAGAGTCCAAAAATCTATCTATCTCAGCCTTGAATATACTCAAAAACTCAGCATGCACAGCCATTTGGGGTAGAGAATTCCAAAGATTCACAAGCCTCTGAGTGAAGAAATTCTTCCTCATCTCAGTCTTACATGGCCTACCCCTTATCCTGAGACTATGCCCCCTAGTTCTAGACACTCCAGCCAGGGGAAATAACCTCTCAGCATCTACCCTGTCAATCCCTTTCAGAATCTTTGTATGTTTCAAAGCGATCACCTCTCATTCTTCTAAACTCCAGAGAGTATAGGCCTATTCTACACAATCTCTCATTGTAGGACAGCCCTCTCATCCCAGGAATCAATCTAGTGAACCTTCGTTGTAGCGCCTCCAAGGCAAGTATATCTTCCTTAGATAAGGAGACCAAAACTGTGTACAGTACTCCAGGTGTGGTCTCACCAAGGCCCTGTACAATTGCAGCAAGACTTCCTTACTCTTATACTCCAACCCCCTTGCAATAAAGGCCAACATGCCATTTGCCTTCCTTATTGCTTGCTGTACCTGCATGCTAGCTTTCTGTGTTTCTTGCACGAGGTCACCCAAGTCTCTCTGAACACCAACATTTGAAAGTTTCTCACCATTTAAAAAATATTCTGTTTTTCTATTCTTCCTACCAAAGTGAATAACCTCACATTTCCCTACATTATACTCCATCTGCCACCTTACTGCCCACTCACTTAGTCTATCTATATCCCTTTGCAGACTTTTTGTGTTTTCCTCACAGCTTACTGTCCCACCTAGCTTTGTATCATCAGCAAACTTGGATACATTACACTCGGTCCCTTCATCTAGGTCATTAATATAGATTGTAAATAGCTGAGGCCCCAACACTGATCCTTGTGGCACCCCACTAGTTATAGCCTGCCAACCTGAAAAAGATCCGTTTATCCCTACTCTCTGTTTTCTGTCCGTTAACCAATCCTCTATCCATGCTATGATATTACCCCCCAACCCCATGAGCCCTAATCTTGTGTAATAACCTTTTATGTGGCACCTTATTGAATGCCTTTTGGAAATCCAAATATACTACATCCGCTGGTTCCCCTTTATCTACCCTGCTAGTTACATCCTCAAAAAACTCTCATAAATTTGTCAAACACGATTTCCCTTTCATAAAACCATGTTGACTCTGCCTATTCATGTTATGATCTTCTAAGTGACTTGATACCACTTCCTTAACAATGGATTCCAGCATTTTCCCGATGACTGATGTCAAGCTAACTGGCCTGTAGTTCTCTGTTTTTTCTCTCCCTCCTTTCTTGAATAGCGGTGTTACATTTGTGACCTTCCAATCCGCTGGGACCATTCTAGAATCTAGGGAATTTTGGAAGATCAAAACCAATGCATCCACTATCTCTTCAGCCACCTCTTTTAGAACCCTAGGATGTAGGCCGTCAGGTCTAGAGGATTTGTCGGCTTTTAGTCCCATTAGTTTCTCTAGTATTTTTTCTCTACTTATATTAATTATGTTAAGTTCCTCACCCTCATTAGACCCTTGGTTCCCCACAATTTTTGGTATGCTTTTTGTGTCTTCTACTTTGAAGACAGATACAAAATATTTGTTTAATGTTTCTGCCATTTCCTTATTCCCCATAATAATTTCTCCTGTCTCAGCCTCTAAGGGACCAACATTTACTTTTGCTACTCTCTTCCTTTGTACATACTTGTAGAAACTCTTACAATCTGCTTTTATATTTCTTGCTAGTTTTCTCTCATATTCTATTTTTTCCCTTTTTATAAATTTTTTGGTCAACCTTTGCTGGTTTCTGAAACTCTCTCAATCTTCAGGCTTACTATTGTTCTTTGCAACATTATAAGCTTCTTCTTTCAATCTAATGCTATCCTTAACTTCTTTAGTTAGCCACGGTTGGATCACTTTTCCCATGGATTTTTTGTTTCTCAATGGAATGTATTTTTGTTGAGAATTATGAGATATTCTTTAAATGTTAGCCACTGCTTATCTAGCGCCATACCTTTTAATCTATTTTTCTAATCTACTTTAGCCAACTCGCCCCTCATATCTATGTAATTGGCTTTATTTAAGTTTAAGACTCTAGTTTCAGACTTAGGCAAGTCACTCTCAGAATTGATGTGAAATTCTATCATATTATGATCACTCTGCCCCAGAGGATCCTTTACTATGAGATTGCTAATTAACCCTGTCTCATTACATAATACCATATCTAAAATAGCCTGTACCCTGGTTGGTTCCATGACATATTATTCTCGGAAACTGTCCCGAATGCATTCAATGAACTCGTCCTCCAGCCTACCTTTGCCAATTTGATTTGTCCAGTCTATATGAAGATTAAAGTCCCCCGAGATTATTGCATTACCTTTGTTGCAAGCTCCTACTATTTTTGATTAATATTCTGTCCAAAGGCATAGCTACTGTTAGGGGGTCTATATACTACTCCCACCAGTGTTTTCTGCCCCTTGTTATTCCTTGTCTCCACCCATACTGATGCTACTTCCTGATCTTCCGAGCCTAGATCCTTTCTCGCTACTGTCCTTATGTCATCCTTTATTATCAGGGCGTTTCCCCCTCCTTTTCCATTCTGCCTGTCTTTTCAAAATGTCAAGTACACTGAACATTTAGTTCCCAACCTTGGCCACCTTGCAACCACGTCTCTGTAATGGCTATTAGATCAAACCCATTTATCCCTATTTGTGCCATTAGTTCATCTATCATGTTACGAATGCTTCATGCATTCAGATAAAGAGACTTTAATTTAATTTTTTTTACCATTATTCCCTGCTTTGACCATATTCTCTGCTGCACTGTGTGTGTTGAACTCTCTGTCCCTTCCTGTCACACTCTGCTTATTTTTACCCAAATCGCTGCACTGCTCTTTAGATTTAGATTTCTAAATTTCCCCTCACCTGACCCCAAGGTTCCCAGATGCCTCCCTGGAATGATGGTTCAGGGATTAAGAGCATGCAGAGAGGTCCTCTTCCCTATGGATGGTCCAAAAAGACTTGCCAAAGACACTAAGAGGGCATGGCTAGAGATCGCTGAGGAGTTCAGTAGCAGGGATGTGGTCAGGAGGATGTGGATCCAGTGCCGCAAAAAATTCAATTATCTCATGATGTCAGGAAACGTGAGTGCAATGCCACACTCACCTGCATCCTGATGTGCCTGTCACCCCTACCCCATTACTCTGCCTTCCCAAGCCTACTCTTGCATGTCAATGCTCACACAAACAGGGACTGGTAGCATAGTGGTTAGGTTACTGGATTAGTAATCTACAGGCTTGGGCTAATGATCTTGGGACATGAGTTCAAATCTCACTCACTGCAGCTGGGGAATTTAAATTCAGTTAATTAAATAAATCTGGAATATCAGTAATGGTGACCATGAAACTACTGACTTGTCATAAAAACCCATCTGGTTCTCTAAAGTCCTTCAAAGAAACCTGCTGTCCTTACCCAGTCTGGCCTATATGTGACTCCAGACCCACAGCAATGCAGTTGACTCTTAACTGCCCTCTGAAATGGCTGAGCAAGCCACTCAGTTGTATAAGGTGGATCACCACCTTTTCAAGGGCAATGAGGGATGGGCAATAAATGCTGGCCTTGCCTGTGATGCCCACATCCCATGACTGAATTTAAAAAAAAACTACCTTGCACATGCACCTATTTCTCACTCTTGATACACCTACTCACATCCCCATCTGACCTGACACTCATCCTAATTCAATCATAGCAAGTAACCACTCAGAAAGAGGCCAGTTGGCACTCCCTCATAGTCACACTCTACAGATGTAGCCTTACTCTTATTCAAAGTTCTCTTCTTTTCCCTCCTTACAGGAGAAAAAAAGCCCAGAACAACAGGGAACTGGAGGTCATAGATTCATAACGGCACAGAAGGAATCCATCGAGTCAGTGCCGGCTCTCAGTCAGTCCCGTAGCCCTGCAAGTTTATTTCCCTCAAGTGCCTATCCAGTCTCCCCTTAAAAACATTGAGGGCTGGATTTTGTGAATGGAGACATGCTGGAGGTGGGACTGCTGCTTGTCGGGTTGACGTCCCGCCTCCATCATGTTCTGGCCAACCAGAGGGATTTTCCCCTGATTGACCTTGTTAAGCCCGCTCAGCAGGCCAATTAGGGAGAAGTCATTGACAGAGCATGTCAATGTCTGACGTGCCATCTGTCAAGACTTCTTGAAGGAAGAAATGGCATCATTTGACAGCTCTGTGAAGCTGTCAAACACTGACATTCTCTGTAGTTTGATGAGCCCTTGTGTACAGGACTCATCAAACCTTTCAACTTTGTAGATTTCAGATGACTGTTGGTTGGAGGATCTAACAGCCAGTCTGTGAAATCTATAAGGAAGATGTCGGGACTCCCGATCCAGAGCGGCTGTAGGCAGAAACCAAGGTAAGTGAACATTTTTTCATACTTGCACCCATCACTCACCTCTACATCTTACTTTCAGGCCCCTCCGACCCCCGCAGACCTCCCACTCAACTCCTCCAACCTGGCGGGGTTCTCCGAGGTCGGGAAACCTTCACCTGAAAATGTAATCCCTTTCCCGCCTCCAGGAGACGGGACCCAAAGCAGCACATCTTCATGCCTCCTGGCAAAAGGGCACAGAGGCGGGATGGGGGCGGGTTTGCCATCCGCCCCCACTTTCTGCTACTTTACTGGCAGTCCCGCCTCCATGCCCACCTCCTCTTGGCTGAGAAAATCCAGCCCTGAGTGTCTCCACTTCCGTCGGCAGCGAGTTCCAGGTCCTTACCACTTGCTACGTAAAAAAGTTTTTCCTCACATCCCCCCTGTATCTCTTGCCCAAAACCTTAAATCTGTGCCCCCTAGTCCTTGTACCATCAACTAGTGGGAACAGCCTTTCCCCATCTAGCTTATCCAAACCCATCATAATCTTGTACACCTCTATCAAATCACCCCTCAACCTCCTTTGCTCTAATGAAAACAAATTCAGTTTCTCCAACCTGTCCTTGTAGCTAAGATCCCCCATCCCCGGAACCATTCTGGTAAATCTCCTCTGCACCCTCTCAAGGGCCTTCACATCCTTCCTAAAGTGTGGTGACCAGAACTGGTTGCAATACTCCAGTTGTGGCCCTCCAGTCTTCACAAATTTGTTTCCAGCAGAGGAGGAGGCCCTAGAAATCTCTGGAGTTGCAGAGCTGCTGGCGGTGGGAGACAGAGAGAGGGGGACCTCCCAGCAACCTGGTGACAGAATTAAATCTCACAGCCACATGGCATACAACAGCCATTCATATGGTGACTGATGTCAGCAGCCAGTGAAATGTAATCATGTGCATAATGGTAACGTTACCCATTCTTATCATAACGGTTGATGTGGTGCATATGGACTTCAAAAGTCGTTTGATAAAGTGCCACATAATAGGCTTGCCAGCAAAGTTGAAGCCCATGGAATAAACGGGACAGTGGCAGCATGGATACGGAATTGGCTAAGTGACAGGAAACAGAGAGTAGTGGTGAACGGTTGTTTTCCGGACTGGACCTCGTTACTAGGACCTCTGCTTTTCTTGATATATATTAATGGGTGTACAGGGCACAATTTCAAAATTTGCAGATGACTCAAAACTTGGAAGTATAGTGAACAGTGAGGAGGAGAGTGATAGACTTCAAGAGGACATAGACAGGCTGGTCGAATGGGCGGACACATGGCAAATGAAAGTTAACGCAGAAAAGTGCAAAGTGTTACATTTTGGTAGGAAGAACGAGGAGAAGCAATATAAACTAAAGGGTACAATCCTAAAGGGGGTGCATGAACAGTGAGACCTGGGGGTATATGTGCACAAATCATTGAAGGTGGCAGGACAGGTTGAGAAAGTGGTTAAAAAAGCATACGGGATCCTGGGCTTTATAGAAGCATAGAGTACAAAAGCAAGGAAGTTATGATGAACCCTTATTAAACAGTGGATCGGCCTCAACTGGAGTATTGTGTCCAATTCCGGGTACCGCACTTTAGGAAGGATGTGAAGGCCTTAGAGAGGGTGCAGAAAGGATTTACAAGAATGATTCCAGGGATGAGGGACTTCAGTTACGTGGATAGACTGGAGAAGCTGGGGTTGTCCTCCGTAGAGCAGAGAAGGTTGAGAGGAGATTTGATAGAGGTGTTCAAAATCATGAGGGGTCTGGACAGAGTACAGGAAACTCTTTATTAACCGGCACCCAAATATCCAGAAATCTCTCTTAACCGGCAAAATTCTTGAGTAGGTAACCGGGGTTTTCCTTCATCTCTCGTTTAAAATTAACTTAAAAAACCCCCCCGAGGCGTTTGCCTTGTATCGGAGCGTGTAGATTAGGAGGGGAATGTGCAGCCCGGGTAGGCAGCGGACACGACAGATGGTCAGCTGGCGGTCCCCGGGGAGATGGAACTCCGAATGCAGGCGCATGTCAATGTGTATGGGGCTCTCGTACGTTGGGAGATATAACTCTCCGTTATCCGGACTTTTTGATTAACCGGCACCACGCCGGTCCCGTTGGTGCCGGTTAATAAAGAGTTTCCTGTAGATAGAGAGAAACTGTTCCCATTGATGGAAGGGTCGAGAACCAGAGGACACAGATTTAAGGTGATTGGCAAAAGAACCAAAGGCGGCATGAGGAAAAACTTTTTTACGCAGCGAGTGGTTATGATCTGGAATGCACTGCCTGAGAGGGTGGTGGAGGCAGATTCAAACATGGCTTTCAAAAGGGAGTTGGATAAGTACCTGAGGGGAAAAATTTGCAGGGCTACGGGGAAAGGGTGGGGGGAGTGGGACTAGCTGAAGTGCTCTTGCAGAGAGCCGGCACGGGATCGACGGGCTGAATGGCCTCCTTCTGTGCTGTAACCATTCTATGATTCTATGATTCTATAACACTTCTAATTCATCTAATTACTCTCCCACAGGTCCATTAATTGCCACCCACCCCACCCCCCACCCGCCCCCCCAGCTCCATTGTCCAGCCGGAGAAGGAAGACAACTGCTCAGAGGAAGCTCCACTGTCTGAGGGAGTGCCGTCACTAGACCCATGCACACCCAGCACCAGCGCAGATATGCGTATCTCGGTGGGTCCTGCGAGAGATAGAGTAGTGTTGTCACCTGGTGTCTCACAGATCACAAGTAAGCAAGAGCAGATGGTTGAGACAGGGACGGCAGTGGAGACTCCTCGCGGAGGGCGCAGGACGTTCCAAGCTCTGCTGAGCTGCATGCAGATGCTGAACCTCGGGGGCCATCGAGAAAGAGGGTCATCCTGAAGGGGCAGCAGCAATTGCAGGAGGCTCTGGCAGCTTCTGCAGCCGCAATGTGTGCAACTGTACAGAGAATGGAGGAGTCCATCTCCAACATCAGCACCACCATATTGCAGGCAATGGCGACCATGTTATCCTCCATGAAAAGGATGGCCACCTGCATGGAGCAGCAAATGCACCAGTCAAATGAGAACAGGCTTTCTGTGAACAACAGATAGGAGACGCTCATTGACCTCATCTCGAGAAGGGATATTAAAGTAAACTTGGACGTTCATAGCCCCACTGATGTGCAGCAAGGTGCTCTCCAGCTGCTTGCTATCAGGGAAGTGCGGGTAGCCCATGAGAGGGATGATGGAAGTGGGGGGCTCTTCTCAAAGTGCTCCCACTTCTCCCCCATTGCCTCCCCCTCAGTCAGAGCCCCACATGCTGCCTTGGATCCCGATGGCCGAGTTTGCCCCCGCACAATTGCAGCAGGAGCAGTCCTTGGCGGGGCTCTCACAGCTCCAAAAACCCAAAGGACGTCCGCCAAAAGTGTCTAAGCAGTCACAGCAGGGAAGTGAGCAGCTTGCCTCTAGGTCTGCTGAAGCCACAGGGGTAGCACCTCGTAGAAGCACTCGTAAACATAAAAAGATACAATCCTAGATGCACAAGGGTATGCACATGGGCGTATTAAAAAATGTTAATGTTAAGTTTCAGTTCTATTTATGACGCTGATAAATTTATTTCTTTGCACTACTTTCCCATCTTGTCCATTTTTGCCTGCTACCTGGGAAGTGGCTTTGTCACTTGGAGTGAATGGTGAGACATTACTTAACCTCCAGCAATGGGGCTTTGGGTGAGAAGAATAGCTTTGTCATTGTAGAACTGGTTTGTGGTGGTGTTGGCAGGGGGAAGAGTTGGTACAGCATCTGGGAGCCAGATGGGTGCACTGGGGCAAGTTAAGTAAATTGGGCCATTATGAGGCCAGCCCGGGTCTTCATATGTGCACTGCTGCTGGTGCCATCTCCACCTCAGATTCCTCTTCCTCCTCCTCCTGCTTGTGTTACACCTGTTCCTCCTCCTGCTGGTCCTCTGAAGAGGCTGTACACTCTGCGCCTTGCTCCTCCCGCAGCTCCAATCCTCGCTGCTGCACTCTGTTGTGCAGTGCACAGCATACAACGATGATTCTGGAGACCCTGCGTACTGAAGGGCTCCTCCAGCTCTGTCAAGGTATCTGAAGCGCATCTTCATCATGCCTGATTGCTTGCTCTATGACACACCGGGTGGACATGTGGTTGTCATTATAACGCTCCTTGGCCTCATCGCTTGGCCTCCTCAATGGTGTCATCAGCTACGTCTTCAGTGGATAGCCCTTGTCTCCAAGCAGCCAGCCAGTAAGTCTGTTTGGAGGTGCGAAGAGCTTAGGGAGGGTGGACTGGCGCAGCACAATTCCTGCCAGGGAATCTGGTGCACACCTGCATGTTGATCATTTTATGGTTGCAGATGAGCTGCACATTGAGGAAGTGGAAGCTCTTGTGGTTCACAAACACTCCTGGGTAATATGGGTGTGCCTTGATGGCCACATGAGTGCATTCGATGACGCCCTGCACCTGTGGGAAGCCAGCCAGAGCTGCAAAGCCGAGCACCCGCTCAGTAACACTGGCTTCATCAGTGGCAAAGTTTGCATAAGTGGCTGACTTGTGAAACATGGCATCAGTCATCTGAGTGATGCATCTGTGGGTGGCCAACTGTGAGATCCCACAAATATCTGCTGCAGATCCCTGGAAGGAGCCTGAGGCGAAGATGTTGAGGGTGGTGGTGACTTTGACAGCCACTGGTACGGTGTGTCCACCAGGACCTCTGGGCAGCGGGTCTTGTTCCAGCAAGCTACAAATGTCTGTGACGACCTGGTGTGATAGCCTGAGCCTCCTGAAGCACGTCTGCTCAGTCATGTCCAGGAAGTTCATCCTCTGCCTGTATACCCTGTGTTGAGGGTATCGCCTCTGGCACGGTGCAGCCCTGTGCTGACCCCCTCTCTCCTGTGGAGCATCAGGTCATTGAGGAGAAGGCTGCTGTTGTGGTTGCTGCTGCTGCTGGTGTGGCTGGTACTGTTGGTGCTACATTTCCTACATTACAACAGTGACTCCACTTCAAAAGTACATCATTGGCTGTAAAGCGCTTTGAGATGTCTGGTGAAAGGCGCTGTGTAAATGCAAGTTTTCTTCTTCACCTTCTTCTAGGGCTCATATTGGTCTGATTCTGAGGTCCATGGTGAGACAGCATAAGTGGCACCCATGCTGATTTAATAGATGGCAGGTAAAGTGGAGATCAGAGGCACAATCCTCCAATGTACTGAGAGTGACTGGCAATTTGGTGAGAGTGGCTTCCGAGGTGGCAGAAATGACCTGCAAACTGCTGACAGCTAAACCTCTGCACAAAATGGAGTCAGCAAGAGCCTTTCCCTTAGGGAAGGAATCAGGTGTAATGTGGGAGTATTTATGTGTTTTTTCCAGCTTTCAATTAATGCCCTCGCACAATGGCCACTGAGCTTCCGCCTCCCCTTCACAGGCGAGGTTCCCGAGGTGCCTGAATCCCGTGCTCAAGAAGTTAAAGCCCAAACCTGATGTTAAAAAGGCAGTTAAGGGTCTCTCAATGAGCAGTTAAGTACCTCGATGAGGTCGCCCGCCTCTCCCGAGCGAGTCTGTGGCGCGCCGGGAAACGCGCCCAAGTTAAATGCGGAAGTCGGTGGGATGACGGCGGGTTCCCGACGTGCTGTCAATTTCCACGATTTTAACTGCCGAGCCTCCCCCAAACCCGCACGCTCGGCAACGGAAAAATTCCAGCCTGTGTCTCGGAGACCCACTGGTTTTACCCAGCGCTTGATCCACTTATTTCCCTTGTAAAGTTAGGCACTTGCTGTGTTGATGCAATGTGTAATCTCTGTGTGTGGATTAATGAAAACCTTACAAATGAAAAAAATCAGCGACAAGGGGGGTTATTTTGGGGGAAGGATGAAAACAGGCATTAGGTGGGCGCTGTGCTAACAAAATGTGCCTGTTTAAAAGTCTGGATTGAGCCCACATTGTTGGGGTTAATTGCTGAATACCATGATTAAACATGCCTGGAGGCTCGAATACGGAGACCTGCACGTTTAGCCTGCAGGCGCGCACTTCCACTGAAGGTCCGAAGTGCGCTGGCTGACAGTGAAACTGAAGGAGCTGGACAACGGCCCTACTCAGGATGGCTCAGGGACCGAGGGAGAGGGCTCACAGGTTCTCAGAGGCAGCACTGGAGGTCCTGGTGGAGGAGGTACAGTGGAGGAGGGATGTCCTGTACCCACAGGGGGGAAGGAGGCCACAGAGGCAACTAATGTGGCGGACGTGGGAGGAGATGGCCGAGGAGGTCACAGCCGGGAGCACTGTCCCCAGGACATGGCTCCAGTGCCGCGAAAAATGTAATGATTTAACACAAGTGGTCAAGATAAGATCCCATCGCACAAACACACTTCTCAATAATGGCACCACCACCAGCATCACAACATCAACACACTGCACCCGCCATCTAACTCTACACTGACATTCACACTGTAGAATTCGCAATATATCGCGATTTTATAAATAAGGAGAAAAACACAGAGTTTCGTTCAAACAGCTTTTATTTCAGCAGAATGCTGTCAGGTTTTTCAAAGTGGACACAAGCAGCCTGTAAAATGGCCGCCGCACCTCATGGCGGAACATTCTAGACTTTTCGACAGGCAGACAAGATGGCGTTCCAATAAACATTTGTGCAAGATCGATTAAGATTCAGCACATTGAAGATAATACACGAGACATTATGGGTTTGCAGTATACACATAAATACTGAAATCGGTCTCCCAGGTACGAATGAAAGCTATTGTACCAAGTAATCAAGGGCCCATCCAAAGACATTAATATGTAAAATCCCAACGACTCTACGATGAGAGAGCCGTTAGCGGGTAGTTATACAAGACACTTGGAAGCCCCAAAACCCCTCCAGGGAGAACACCGACCGATTTAACAATGGGAGAAATATTAACAGGTACTCAGGCATTTACGAGTAGCCCCGAAACCCATTAAAAACGGAGATCACCTATACAAGACATTTGAGCGCCAAACCCAAACAAAAGAAAAGGCATTAAGGTTGGGCGGGAAACGGAAGATTTTGTACTATAATTACAAGCTCCAACCGTCCATCTTTCTCTTATCCGATTGACTCGTACCCTCGTGGCTGCTCCTGTGTTTTGACTCGCCGTCTTGTTCCTGCTGCTCTTGGTGTCTCTTTTAAAAAGACTGTTGAACTTTGTGATCCGTTCGGATCTACCTCGTGTCGTGTAACGAAGACCTATGTTGGTAACTGGCATCGGAACCAAAGGCCCGAGATGAGATGAGATGAGATGAGATGAGATGAGATGAGATGAGAAGAGAAGAAGACCATACTTATCGCCACGGTCAGTAAGCCCCGACCGCGCCTGTAGGTCGAATAGCCATTTTTCCTTGCCAGGAAGACTTCTTTGAACTTGGAAGAACGGACCTCGGAAGATTCTCCGTGAAGATATTGACTGGTCTGTGAAACCCATCAGGACAGTGCCTGTTAAACCAACCAACACAGATCTTCATCACAGCAGACGTTCCAGCCTGCTAGCCGGAGCAGAAGCAAGTAAACAAGTGGGGCCAGGAGACCCCCTGATCGACACGTGGGTGCTGCGGTGAAAACATCCGATCAGCTATTCGGAATTTCTCCGAGTTATCACGAGTGGTGAGCATGAGTCTCGAATCCTACGAATCTAGCTAGGACAGATATTGATAGGGGAGGGTTTAAGTATTAAGGATACTTGTAATGTGTGCCCCCATTTACGGTGTGTCGTTCGTTCCTCGTTTCCCTAGAATTAGTTACATAACTGTGTGTAAGATTGTACTGTCATTAATCTGTGCTTATGACATGTATTTCGTAATCTTAAATATCATGCAATAAAGATTTTCCATTTCGTACCATTCAACCGAGTCTACATGAGTTTCATCTCCATTACTGCTCTCGCATCTAAGTCCAGTGTCTAGAACCGTAAGGGCGAGTGATTCGAACCACTCACAGGTGTGTCTAGTGCTCCCAGACTGGCTGGAGACCAGAACAGGCAACAAGGCCTAAACCCGCACTGACATACAGGCTGCACAGAGCCGCGCGAATCTCACAGGCTGAGAGACACGCACGCAAACCCTTACAACACACACCACATTATTGCATCCTTCACAGGTACTACTCACACCTCAGACACATCTCACAGCTCTTCAACCATGTGAGACATCACACACACACAAACACACACCTGCCAATACACTCATTCACAATCACCTCTCTTTCTCTTCCAGGGCAAGATAGCACACAACAGGTGGCAGCAGGACCTGACTGGGGGAGGGGCAGCACCACTCCATGAGATCACTCCCCTTGAGGTGTCAGTGCTGGCGGTGATCGGTGAGGAGCGGCAGACACTGTGGCCACAGGCAGAGCGGGGACATCTTGCCAAGAGGTATGTGGCCACTCCAGCGTCCTTACATATCCACAACTATTCCTGATCCCTAATCCCCCAAACATATCCTCCCTCCCAAGCTCCATATGGTCTCATCACATACGTCCTCCTATAGTGGCCACACGTGCTGTACCCTAACCCTTCTGGCTTTATCATTGCAGGCTCCCAGGAGCAGGATCCAACTCACCCTCCCGGAGGACCTGGAGGAGGAGGAAGAGCTACCTCGCCCCCCCCCCACCCCTCCCCCGGAGGAAGAGGAGGAGGAGGAGTGTGAGGAAGAAGGCACTGCGTCAATCGCTACCCACTGTCGCAGGCACCAGCTCAGAGATCTATCCTCCAGCAGATCACTGGGCTGGCTGAACAGATGCCCCGAGTTAGTGGCATGGGCATCATGGAGCAGGATCCTATTGGCCTCTCTCCATCACTGCCCACAGCCTCTCGAGGGGGTCCCAGTAGGACACCTGAACTGCCCTCTTCAGATTCTCAGCGGCCATTCGGGATGCGCGTCATATAAGCACCAGAGTAGGCAAGAGCTCCTCTAGGATAGCCACTAAGAGTAAGCACCAGGGTGAATAGTTTAATATTTGTAAGTGCTGTTGGTTGTGTCATGTTTTTATTGTTTGTTTTTGGTATAGATAAAGAGTGATTATGGTAATTGGGTAGTGTTGGAATTGGTGGTCTTCATGGGAAAGGGGTTGAAAGGATTCAGTGCAGATAGTAGACTTCTTGATGGATCCACAGTCCTGGGAAGTACATCATGTAACAACAGTGCTTCATTGTCTGATGGTGGAGCATGTCTCTAAAAATCGGTTGTCAATTAGATGGTGGCAAGCCTCCCTCCCAGGTGCGGGCTGTCTACCTGGTGCTCCCCAGTCCCCGTTGTCTTCCTCCTCCTCCTCAACCTCTTCCTCATCCTCCTCCTCCTCTTATGCCTCCTGAGCTTGACCCTCTGGCACAATTACTGGTGGTAACGGCTGGTCTCTCATGATCGCCAGATTGTGGAGCATGCAGCAAATCACCACGAATCCGGACACCTTCTCAGCCGAGTACTGCAGGGCACCTCCTGACCAGTCACGGCATCTAAACTGCTGCTTGAGGACCCCAATGGTCTGCTCAATGATATTCCTGGTGGCTGAGTGGCTCTCAGTGTATGAGTGTTCAGCTGGTGTTGGGGGTTCCTCAGGGGTGACGTGAGCCATGGCATCAGAGGGTATCCCTTGTCACCTAGTAGCCAGCCATGCACATTGCATTGAGGCTCAAAGATCTGTGGGACGGATGACTGTCTCATTATAAACGCATTGTGGCAACTCCCTGGATAGCAGGCATTCACCTGCATGATGCGCTGCCAGTGGTCGCAGGACAAGCGGTACATTGAGGGAATGCAAATCCCTTCCTGTTCCTGAACGTTTAAATGAAGGGCTCGACTGGGCACTTGTGCGGTCAATGGCTCCCTAGACCATGGGGAATCCCACAATCCTGTTGAATCCTGGAGCTCCCTGCCTCTGGTCTTCTCTGGCAATAGGGAATAATATATAGTCATTCCTCAGAGCATGTACAGCCTCAGTGACCTCCCTTATGCAGAAGTGCACAGAGGATTGTGATATGTGACTTTTATCACCTGTGGCAGCCTGGAAGTATAAAAATTAAATGCTACTGTGACCTTGACTGCCACTGGCAATGCAATCCTGGCTGTGCTGCGACGGCTGAGTCTTTGGGCTGGATTTTGTCAATGGGGGCGCGTTGGGGGCGGGACTGCTGCTTGTCGGGTTTCAGTCCCGCCCCCAACGACGTCCGGCCAATCCATGCTATTTTCCCTTGATTGACCTTGTTAAGACCGCCCTGCGGGCTTAGCCGGCCAATTAAGGGAAAGCCGGTGACAGGGGATGTCAGCGTATGACACCTCATCTGTCAAAAATTTTTAACAGATGAATTGTCAGTGTTTGAGAAGCTGTCAAACATTGACAATCTCTGTTCTAAGGTGAGCACTTGTACTGAAGGCTCACCAAACCTCTTTCCTCAGCAGAAAGCAGATGGTTGCTGCATCTGAGAATGCAGCAGCCATTCTGTCATCTCTGCCGTTGAGATGAGGCACCTCCGGATCCCCAAGGGTTGAAGCCTGCAGGAAGAAGCAAAGGTAAGGAAACTTTTTCCAGTACTTTACACTCACCTCTCATACTTCCCCTCCACACTTGCACCCATCACTCATCTCCACAGCGGACTTTTCGACCCTTCTCACCCCCGCAGACCCACTGCTCGCCTCGCAGCCGTCGGGAAGCCCGCACTTGCAGGCGTAAAATGGGGATAAACCTCTTAACTGCCTGCTAACTACCTGTTAACAGGCAGTTAATTGGCTGTAATCTCCTTCCCGCCTCGAGGAGACGGGTCCCTGCGCGTGTCGGGGACCCGCCTCCCGGGAAGATGGCACGGAGGCGGGTTGGGAGCGGGTTCGGTACCCACTCCCAGTTTCTGCCATTTTCCTGGCAGTCCCGCCTCTATACCCGCCTCCCCAGGGCGGGCAAAATTCCCCCCTAGTTCCACGATGCCACAGATCTCTGCGACGCCTCCTTGGTAAAGCGCAGCCTCCTCATGCACGGGTCTTGGGCCATGTGAATGGAGGAGTAGTGCTCTCTGAAGACCCTCCTGAAGCCTCCTGCTGAGAGCCCACCTCACCCTCCTGTGCCTCTTCTTCCTCTCTCCTCCAGCAGCTGGTGCTGCTCTGCATGGCCTCATCTCCTCCTCCCATTCCTCCTCCAGACCAAGGGGGATCTCGAGCAAGATCCCCCTGACCAAGCACTCTTTTTTTCCTAGTGACTCCTATAAGGTGCCCAATCAGGAACAGTAGCACAGCATTCATTCTTTTTAGGTGAAGTCCTCAGATTTCCGGAAAAAATGTTGATAGAGTGTTGGTGAAGTCTTGACAAAGTCTCCCGATGTGTCTCAAAAGTCCTCTTCAAATGCAGCATAGTCAGTCGATCTCCAGCAGCAATTGAACACTGAAAGCTGAGCGTGGCTTTAAGTAGCGCTCGCAATCCTCAGCAACGACTTGATTACTCCTGTTCAGCTGGTCGCTGTTCGGAGAGGTCGGTGATTTCAGCGTTTGCCAGCAAAATGTTTTGTAGCCTCTTTAATGAGCCAATTTAATTGCTAATAAGAGGCTTCATCATCCTCGGCGGCCGTTCTTAGCGCGCGCTTAAACTCCTTTATCAAGATGGCGTCTTGTGCCGAAGGCAGGCTCATGCAGTGCTGCAGTTCAAGATTCCATTTTGGCCACCTCAGAGTCTCTTTAGCGCCGAAGCTACTGGAGCTGCAGTGGGGAAAATCGCCCCAAGATATTCTAAATGAGTAGTGAGGAGTCTGATTACTGCGGATTTCTTTTTGTGCTTCATTGCATTCGCCAGAAATCTGAACTTTGTTTCTAAAACCTTCTATTTGCCTGGTGTTGAATCAATAGGGGAAGAGGCATCCATTTTGGGCACCTACAGCCACATTGACCTCTTTCCAGACAGGTCCAATTTTGATTCCTTGCTCTTCCCTGACAGATCCTGAAAACCGGAACACATGCGACTGTTTTGATTGAATCCATATTTAGAGGATTTAGAGGAAACTTTCAAGCTGAATGTCACCTTTACCATTTTGTACTTAAATAGTGGACACACAATGATATAGCCAGTCCTTGGCTGCCAAAAGGAAGAGTTCAACCAAATACGTAACAATTTGAGAACATTTTGAGGATCCGACCAGCTGGAAGTGTTACTCCTTTCCCTTACTGGGATATAACTTCCTCGGGACTTCATCCTATTCATAACTGAGCAACTTCAGTCCAATCTGCAACAGATGAACTAAATACATGGGTATCCAGATTTAATCACTAATAATATACTAACTAGCAAATCCATCCGTCTGGCCAAATCATTCATTGTTGTCCACGGGATTTCTTAAACTTCAGTAAAGGAGAGTCAGGTAATGATGGTGAAGGGTGGGTAAAATTGGCTACTCAGTCTGAGAAAGAACAGTTGTGTTTAATTCCTAGCCTTCAGCAGAGAATTCCTTAAGCATAAGCACAAAGAATTATTTTTCAAACTTAGAATGAAGCATGAGAACGTATTGAATTGAGTGAAGAACCCTCTCTTCAGTGAAGTGTAAATTCCAGAAATGTAGAGACTTACAGTATGGAAGCAACTAGTTTAATAGATTTTTTTGAGGTAACAAAAATTGTGACGCCAGTCTTGCATCATTTAAAGAGCTTATGCAACAACTCTGTGATTTGCTAACTCTCTTTTTAGAAAGTAAAATGTAAAAGCTAAAATATCAGTAGTGTAAAAGACTGGAGAAGATTGGTAGTCTTGCTGACTGAGGTCAGAGTCTGAACCTGGCTCCTCCGAAAAGGGTGCGGGATTCTTCAGAATTATCACGGCACAAGGAGGGCACAAAGACACAGGGACACTTGGGAAAGTCTCAGTTTTCCATATGGTGAGTCCGCCACTGGTCTGAACTTTGGTGAGTCTTGCTAAAAACATTCTTTTTACATTTTTACATTCTTTGAGCGCCTAGTGGGCAGTGCACTGTAATTGCCAATCAGGTCTATGCTTAGAATACTTTTGGTAATTAGATCCCAGCAATGCGTACTTCTGATAGCTTAATTTTATACAGCTAAGGCAATGGCCCAGAAATTTGACTCGGAGGCTTGCCGCGGGGGTAAGGATCGCGCGCGATCTTACCTACCGCGCCTGCCATTGTGTTTCGGGCCCACATGAACTTTGGGTCCTGGGCCTCTCCCTGGTGCCGGCGCGCAGTGTGTGCGTGTCCCAGAGGCGCAGTTAGTGCGATGCGACCTCTGGGATCACGTGGGCCATGGAGAGCCAATGGCAGCAGACCATCTTTCATTCATAGATTTGACAGGAGAACTGTAAGGGTTTTGACCCGTGTGGCTCTGTGCTCAGCCTGGGTGCTAGTGCGAGGTTAGGCCTTGTTGCCTGTTCTGGTCTCCAGCCAGTCTGGGAGCACTAGACACCTGTGAGTGGTTCGACCCACTCGCCCTTACGGTTCTGACACTGGACTTAGATGCGAGAGCAATAATGGAGAGAAAACTCAGGTAGACCCGGTTGAATAGTGCGAAATGGAAAATCTTTATTGCATATTATTCAAGATTACGAAATACATGTCATAAGCACAGATTAGTGACAGTACAATCTTACACGCAGTTATGTAACTGACTTTAGGGAAACGAGAAACGAACGACACATCGTAAATGGGGGCACACATTACAATTATCCTTAAAACTTAAACCCTCCCCTATCAATACCTGCTCTAAACTAGATTTGTAGGATCGAGACTCATGCTCACCACTCGTGACAACTCGGAGAATTCCGAAAACTCTGCTCGGATGTTTTTACCGCAGCACCTGATCACCCACGTGTTGATCAGGGGTCTCTGTACCCCACTTGTTTACTCGTTGCTGCTCCGGCTAGCAGGCTGGACCGTCTGCTGTCATGAAGATCTGTGTTGTCCTCGGAGTTCCGATACTACTCAAAAAAGAGTCTTCCTGTGCCCTTCCACTGATGCGATAAAATTCAAAGAATAGTCTTCCGATGCCAGTTCTGTAAAGCTCAAAAGATAGTCTTCCTGGGCAAGGAAAATGTCTATTCGACCTACAGGCGCGGTCGGGGCTTACTGACCGTGGCGATACATATGGTCGTCTTCTTCTCTTCTCATCTCATCTCATCTCATCTCATCTCGGGCCTTCGGTTCCAACACCGTTTACCGACTTCTCGGGATGGTGTGCCCGTTTCAAGGCTTCACAGCCCAGTTCCACACAGATCTTCGCGGCAAGCCACGAGGCTGATCCTGGCGGATCAGAAAGTTCGATAGTCTTTAAGAGCTACAAGAGGCAGAGGCACGATGCAAGCGGCAAAAGGCAGGAGAATAAGAGAAAGATGGACGGTTGTAGTTTTACAGTTATAGTGCTGAAACTCTTCTTTTCCCGCCCAACCTTAATGTCTTTTCTTTTGTTAGGGTTTTGGCGCTCAAATTTCTTGTATAGGGTGATCTCCGTTTTAATGGGTTTCGGGGATACTCGTAACTGTCTGAGTACCTGTTAATACTTTTCCCAATGTGTAACCGGTTGGTATTCTCCCTGGAGGGGTTTTGGGGCTTCCAAATGTTTTCTGTAACTACCCGCAAACGGCTCTCTCATCGTAGAGTCGTGGGGATTTTGCATATTAATGTCTTTGGATGGGTTCTTGATCGCTTGGTACAATAGCCCCTTTATTCGCACCTGGGAGACCGATTTCAGTATTTATGTGTATACTGCAAACCCATAATGTCTCGTGTATTATCTCAAATGTGCTGAGTCTTGATCGATCTCGCACAGAAGGGAAGGGGGGAGAGCAGGAGAGCAATAGTTATTGGGGACTGAATAGTCAGAGGGACAGATAGGAGGTTCTGTGGCAGCAAAAGAGACTCACGGATGGTATGTTGCCTCCCGGGTGCCAGGGTCCGTGACGTCTCGGACCGTGTTTTCAGAATCCTCAAAGGGGAAGGGGAACAATCACAAGTCGTGGTACACATCGGTACCAACGACATAGGTAGGAGAAGGGACGGGGATTTAAAACAGGAATTTAGGGAGCTAGGTTGGAAGCTGAGAGCCAGTACAAACCATGTTGTAATTTCTGGTTTGTTGCCGGTGCCACGTGCTAGCGAGTTGAGGAACAGGGAGAGAGTGCAGATAAACACGTGGCTGCAGGGATGGTGTAGGGGGGAGGGTTTCAGTTATGTGGATAATTGGAGCACATTCTGGGGAAGGTGGGACCTGTACAAACAGGACGGTTTGCACCTGAACCAGAGGGGCACCAATATCCTGGGAGGGAAATTTGCTACGGCTCTTCGGGGGGGTTTAAACTAATTTGTCAGGGGGATGGGAAAAAGGGCTGTAGTCCACGAGCCAGTGGTGAGTGTAGGGAGGTACTGAGGAGGGTATCAAGGTCGCAGGAATGTACCGGCAGACAGGAACATGGCTTGAAGTGTGTCTACTTCAATGCAAGGAGCATCCGGAATAAGGTAGGAGAACTTGGAGCGTGGATTGGTACTTGGGACTACGATGTGGTGGCCATTACGGAGACATGGCTAGAACAGGGACAGGAATGGTTGTTGGAAGTTCCGGGGTATAGATGTTTCAGTAAGAGTAGGGAAGTTGGTAAGAAAGGTGGGGGAGTAGCATTGTTAATCAAGGATAGTTTAACAGCGGCAGAAAGGCAGTTCGAGGGGGATCTGCCGTCTGAGGTAATATGGGCTGAAGTTAGAAATAGGAAAGGAGCGGTCACGTTGTTAGGAGTTTTCTACAGGCCCCCAAATAGTAATAAAGATGTGGAGGAAGAAATTGCAAAGCAGATTATGAATAGGTGTGGAGGTCACAGAGTAGTTGTCATGGGTGACTTCAACTTTCCAAATATTGATTGGAACCTTTATAGGTCAAACAGTTCGGATGGGATAGTTTTTGCACAGTGTGTGCAGGAGGGTTTCCTGACACAATATGTGGATAGGCCGACAAGAGGTGGGGCCACGTTGGATTTGGTACTGGGTAATGAACCGGGCCAAGTGTTTGATTTGTATGTGGGAGAGCACTTTGGAGATAGTGACCACAATTCGGTAACTTTCACTATTGCAATGGAGAGGGATAGGGCCATACGGCAGGGCAGGGTTTATAATTGGGGGAGGGGTAATTATGATGCGATTAGGCAAGAATTAGGGAGTATAAGATGGGAACAGAAACTATCAGGGAAAGGCACAAACGAAAAGTGGAGCTTTTTCATGGAGCAATTACTGCGTGTCCTTGATAGGTATGTCCCTGTCAGGCAGGGAGGAAATGGCCGAGTGAGAGAACCATGGTTCACAAAAGAGGTTGAATGTCTAGTCAAGAGGAAAAAGGAAGCGTATGTAAGGATGAGAAAACAAGGTTCAGTTGGGTCGATTGAGGGGTACAAGGTAGCAAGGAATGAGCTAAAAAAAGAGCTTAGGAGAGCTAGGAGGGGGCATGAGAAGTCCTTGGCGGGTCGGATCAAGAAAAACCCCAAGGCTTTTTACTCTTATGTGAGAAATAAAAGAATGACCAGGGTGAGGGTAGGGCCGGTCAAGGACAGTAGTGGGAACTTGTGCATGGAGTCAGAAGAGATAGGAGAGGTGATGAATGAATACTTTTCGTCAGTGTTCACCGAGGAGAGGGGCCATGTTCTTGAGGATGAGTGTGTGATAAAGGTGGATAGGCTGGAGGTGGTAGATGTTCTGAGGGAAGATGTTTTAGCAATTTTGAAGAACCTGAGGGTCGATAAGTCCCCTGGGCCAGATGGGATATATCCTAGGATTCTTTGGGAGGCAAGGGAGGAGATTGCAGAGCCTCTGGCTTTGATCTTTGGGTCCTCACTGTCCACGGGGATGGTGCCAGAGGACTGGAGAGTGGCGAATGTTGTTCCTCTCTTCAAGAAAGGAAATAGGAATGACCCTGGTAATTATAGGCCGGTTAGTCTTACTTCGGTGGTTGGTAAGATAATGGAAAAGGTCCTGAGGGATAGAATTTATGACCATTTGGAAAGGGGCAACTTAATCAGGGATAGTCAACACGGATTCGTGAAGGGTAAGTCTTGCCTAACAAATTTGATTGAATTCTTTGAGGAGGTAACTAAGTGTGTAGATGAAGGTAGAGCAGTTGATGTCGTATACATGGATTTTAGTAAGGCGTTTGATAAGGTTCCCCATGGTCGTCTCATGAAGAAAGTAAGGAGTTGTGGGATAGAGGGAAATTTGGCCGATTGGATAAGTAACTGGCTAACTCATAGAAGGCAGAGGGTGGTGGTGGATGGAACATTTTCGGACTGGAGACCAGTTACCAGCGGTGTGCCACAGGGGTCGGTGCTGGGTCCTCTGCTGTTTGTGATTTTTATCAATGACTTGGAGGAGGGGACTGAAGGGTGGATCAGTAAATTTGCTGATGACACCAAGATTGGTGGAGTAGTGGATGAGGTGGAGGGCAGTTGTAGGCTGCAAAGAGACATTGATAGGATGCAGAGCTGGGCCGAAAAATGGCAGATGGAATTTAACCCTGATAAGTGCGAGGTGATTCATTTTGGTAGGGCAAATTTGAATAAGGATTACAGGGTCAACGGCAGGGTTCTGAGGAATGTGGAGGAGCAGAGGGATCTGGGGGTTCATATCCACAGATCTCTGAAGGTTGCCACTCAAGAGGATAGAGCAGTAAAGAAGGCCTATGGTGTGTTAGCGTTTATTAACAGAGGGTTTGAGTTTAAGAACCGTGAGGTTATGCTGCAACTGTACAGGACCTTGGTGAGACCACATTTGGAATATTGTGTGCAGTTCTGGTCACCTCACTATAGGAAGGACGTGGAAGCATTGGAAAGAGTGCAAAGGAGATTTACCAGGATGCTGCCTGGTTTGGGGGGGAGGTCTTATGAGGAAAGATTGAGGGAGTTGGGGCTTTTCTCTTTAGAGCGGAGGAGGATGAGAGGCGACTTAATAGAGGTTTATAAGATGATGAGGGGGATAGATAGAGTGGATGTTCAGAAACTATTTCCTCGGGTAGAGGCAGCTGTTACAAGGGGGCATAACTATAAGGTGCATGGGGGGAGATATAGAAGGGATGTCCGAGGTAGATTCTTTACTCAGAGAGTGGTTGGGGTGTGGAATGGACTGCCTGCTGTGATAAACATAGAATCTAGGAGCAGGAGTAGGCCATTCGGCCCGTCGAGCCTGCTCCGCCATTCAATACGATCATGGCTGATCATCCAAATCCAGTACCCTGTCCCTGCTTTAATCCCCACAGTACACATATCCCACCCTACCCCCGTAACCCCACGTATTTAATTCCCCCTAACATATCCCATCCTATCCCCATAACCCCACATATTTAATCCCCCCTAACACTAAGGGTCAATTTATCATCGCCAAATCAACCTAACCCACGCATTTTTGGACTGTGGGAGGAAACCGGAGCACCCGGAGGAAACCCACGCAGACACGGGGAGAATGTGCAAACTCCACACAGACAGTCACCCGAGGTCAGATTCGAACCCGGGTCTCTGGCGCTGTGAGGCACCAGTGCTAACCACTATGCCACCGTGATAGTGGAGTCGGACACTTTAGGAACTTTCAAGCGGTTATTGGATAAGCACATGGAGCACACCAGAGTGATAGGGAGTGTGATAGCTTGATCTTGGTCTCGGACAATGCTCGGCACAACATCGAGGGCCGAAGGGCCTGTACTGTGCTGTACTGTTCTATGTTCTATGTTCTATGTTCTAAATGTTTATTGGAACGCCATCTTGTCTGCTTATCGAAAAGTCTAGAATGTTCTGCCATGAGGCGTGGCGGCCATTTTACAGGCTGCTTGTGTCCACTTTGAAAACCTAACAGCATTCTGCTGAAATAAAGCTGTTTGAACGAAACTATGTGTTTTCTCCTTATTTATAAAATCGCGATTATATTGCGAATTCTACAGAACTGTCAAATCTATGAATACAAATTGCCCCTAAAAGAGCAGCTAAACCTCAAATAATTTTTTTAAAAACCCATCACATTAATAAAATAACTATAGTTAAATAAATTAACCACTTTAAACAAAAATGTAAATTTTTGAAAAAATTTAAATTCTTTTTAAAAGTTATAAAAATAAACTTACCTTTCTTTAAAGTCTCTAAAAAAGATAAACCTGTTGAAAAAAATTTAAAATAATACTTAATTAACTACTTACCTTGTTAAAAGGGGGTCTTACGCCTCCTTTCTTCATGTGTAAATTCTTCCATACTTACCCTCGCGTTCAAACCTGAAAAAAACCTAAGTGCGCTGCGTGCGCACAGCCTGTAGTGCGCACGCGGTTCACTTAGGAACCGCCCCCTTCGCCATATCGGAAGTGCCGGTTTCCCGCGCATGCGCAGTGCATGCAGGAAACCGGCACTTCGGGACCGAATACGGGTGAGTACACAGTGCGTACTCTCCCGTAATCGGCCGAATTTCTGGGCCAATAGTTTGACTGGGTGAAATCCAGCAGACTATAATGTGGGATAAATGAGGGAGAAGAGAAACACAACATATCAAAATATGTTGCTATTGGAGAGTTTGGCAAATTCTGAGGAAAATCCTACATTTAGTGCCGCCACTTTCAATATTAGTGAACCCTCACATTCTTAAATATCCCAATGCGTCTTAAATTGCTGCTTATTTAGTTTAAAGCACTGAAGTGATCTTAAGATGGCTGTTTTGAAACACAGTATCTAACAGATATTTTAGGAGCTAATTAAAGTTATAGTTTGATTCATAGGTAAACCTTGAACTTTCACTCTCACTTCTGCCTTGACAAATGCTGAAATTCGCACAGAAACATCAGGTATTTGTTTTACTCTAACATTCTGATTATTTTAAGAGCTGCACATTGACTGTTGCCTTCCAATGTCTCCACAGGATTCCTAGTGGGTAAGATTAGAGTTTAGAAGAAGGTGATAGAAACGTCCCAGATAAAAATGTAGTACTCTAATATTGATTAAGATGTATAAAGATGTCATGTGTCAAAAATCATCAGCGGCTCAGAAGAAGTAGCTGATGACTTTGACATTTTTATATTGGTTTTAAGCGGGGGTAGTACGGTCAGGTGGGTGAAATGAAAAAATTATAAATGTCGATTGAGGGCATACAGCACAAGATAAGGCAAGGACTGCCAATTGGTGAGATGGAGTCAGACCAGACTTAACCATCCATCAATGAAGAAATGAAGGTTGTGATTGAAGACACCACACTTCGGTCTACTTCAAATCAGATGTTCTTTTCTACTTTATAGAACAATAATTCACCAGTTTAAAATAACTGGCAGCCAGAAATCACATGGTATTACAGCTGTGGAATCCACCGATCCCAACAATCTATAGTTGTAATTTCGATATCGTAGGGTCGATCACTTGCTAATCATACTGCAGAAAATATGACATAAACCAGACTGGAATCACTGGACAATCAGAGTGGGTGAAAGGTGTGTAAGAAATTGGGTGGAAATGAATGGTGTGGCGGTGTTAATACTCTGTTACAGCTTTAACAAACTTCCTTTCACAATAATGTTGCTTGGTAATAAGCTTTAAGTGAGTGCAGATCTAGAGTGGGAAAATTCAATGTGGTGCAAATTCCATTTTTGCACCACCACAATTAAATACCAATACACGAATAAGAATATCAGTGAGCCATGCTAATGTGTAGGAATATAACTTATGCAGGAGTGTGACATTCTCTGAAACTAACTTTGCAACTTTAACTCTTGAATGCTTCAGTCTCTACAATAAGAGTGTTTAATTTGGAAAAATCAAATTTAACAACAGGGATGGCACTGGTCAATTCCCATAATGAGTGATGAGTTTCTGTGGGGGTGAAATTGGGTGCCTTTGTGCCTCCCATTAGCACCCTCGGGAGGTGCTAACGGGGCACAATCGGCTTTGTGACCGGGTGCGGCGCTGACATCGACTCCCGCCATATTCGATGGAAGTTTTGCGGCGGCGCTACGGCGTTGAGCCCCGATCTCCTTCGCCCGGAGATCGTGATGCCATTACTGTGCGCGTAACCCCGGTAGCGCCCCAGACCCGAAATTGACTTCCGCCCCCTGCTTGAGTGCCGGGTTGATCGTGCGGGATCGCAGCTGCCTTGCTGGTCCAGGTAGGTAATTTTTCTATTGCAGCCTGCAGCCATGGCCCTTCCCTTTAAGGGAGGGAAGGAGCCTTTGAACGCGGCAGTGCTGCACGGCCCATTGTGCAGCGCTACTGAAGTCTCCGCCCCGCCCGCTGCCGATTGCACTCCAAGAAGGAAGTGGAGCGCTTGATTTATTGCTCCGTTTCCTTCTTGAAGCGCAAAGGGCAAATTTTTCAAAACTTTGAAATCGTTAGCGCCTGATGCTAACTTTTCAAACTTTTAAAAATGAGCGCCCCAAACGGGGCGATAGTGAATTTCTCCCCCTGTGAGTTTTACATGCTGAAATGACTCAATAATTTTATTTCCAATGGTTAATCACCAACTTCTGTGAGTCTTCTGCTCAGCACTAGAGCAAAGTGCCCCAATGGCTAGACTCAACATAAACAAGCGTCCTTCCCTGTCTACCTGGTTTTGTGGACATGCTGATTGGTTAGTTGTTTCAAAGGTAGAGATGGCTAACGCCCTTTCAGTGCATTGCAATTTTTCATTTATATATTCCATTAAGTTATACTTGCCTCTCTATTATGCCCTGCAGCATTCTTCCCCTGATAGGTGGGGCAGGGGGTCCTGCGAGTACTGCCAAGCCTCTGTCACTGTATCTCTGTAATTGGTTTCCAGAGGAGTATGAGACCAGCCCCGGGTGACTTGCCTGCTGATTTTCTATCCCTGTCTGTAGTTGTACACCTCCATTCCAAGGAACTGTTCAGTATTGGGAAGCTCAGCGTGTGGGAATTCCAGACATAAATCGGAGTCCTACTACATCAATATCTTGCAAAATAATTTAAAAATAACATGCCAGATGAATTAGAACTGCACCTTCTGTTCTGTTTCCAACCACCTTAATGATGGCGAACCCAATAGCAAGGCTCTACTGACCAAAAATGATAAAATCATAAGATAGAATAGCCTTTAAAATAAATTAGCACCATGAGAGTTGGTATGGTAAGGCAAAGTAATGGTTGTGTTCTGGTCTTAACCACTCCAAGACTGAAACAGGGACTTGGTTAACAGAATCTATCAGATAAAATGGCTTCATTTTTGTGTAGTTAAACCCCAGTGCAAGTTACAAAATCAATAAAGATTTAGTTGTCTTTAGCTCCTTTACCTTTGAACTGTTGTACATCTACGAACTGAGATCATTGCATTAATGGGTCATCTGCAAAACATCTGTGACCGTGTTAATGCGTTTAACATTTTTTCGTTTACTTGCGTGCTTTTTCAGAACTTTATTTAGTACTAATGCAATGTTCTATTTCAACAAAATGCAAGACACACAAATGAATATTGTTGTCTCCAAAGTACCTTTATATCAAGACATGTGATTGTTATTTTTTGTTAATAAACTGTAATCCACTCATGGATAGATGTCAGCTGTGGCTCAGTGGGTAGCACCCTCACCTCTGAGTCAGAAGGTTGTGGGTTCACAGTCCCACTCCAGGGACTTGAGCACAAAAAGCTAGGCTGACACTCCAGTGCAGTGCTGAGGGAGAGCCGCAGTATCGGAGGTGCCGCCTTTTGGATGAGACGTTAAACTGAGGCCCCGTCGGCTCTCTCAGGTGGACGTAAAAGATCCCATGGCACTATTTCGAAGAAGAGCAGGGGGGTTATCCCCGGTGTCCTGGGGCCAATATTTATCCCTCAATCAATAGCACTAAAAAAAACTTATCTGGTCATTATCACATTGCTGTTTGTGGGAGCTTGCTGTGCGCAAATTGGCTGCTGCGTTTCCCACATTACAACAGTGACTGCACTCCAAAAATTACTTCATTGGCTGTAAAGCGCTTTGGGACGTCCGGTGGTCGTGAAAGGCGCAATATAAATGCAAGTCTTTCTTTTATAGGTGGAAGTGATTTCCTTGCACTAAAAAGCAAGCTGGCTCTCTGTGTTTTTAGCTGACAGTCAATGTTTCAACCCATGTATCAGCTTGTTAACATTTCACAAGATAAATCTTTTTGTGACATTAGGATTGGAGGTTTACAGTATCAACCAATCAGGTCAGCTGGAAGACAGGACTGGATTTTATTAGAACCAATCAGATTGGTTGTAGCATAGGCTCGCGTCTATCTGAACCAGTCAATCAATGCTACTTTCTCCTATTGTTGCAATAGTCGTTTAGAATCTAAAAGATCACAAAGGTACATACAGATGAGGAAGACCATCTGACTCATCTAGGTCATCCTCCCATAGAAAGCTTTATTTATTCATTCGCATTTTATGTTGCTGTAGCTGAGTATCCCCTAACCAAAGGCTGAATGTGAATGTTAAGCTTTGCAAGCAGCATAAATTGTTAATTGTAGGTTTCTACAGCGAGAAGAATTGTGATTCTGAAGCTGATTTTAACCCTTCTGTTGCAACCTCTAATTTGCCCATGAAACTTTTAAGCATTCTTATTGCATTTTCTTCCCCAAAGATTGTGGGGGGCTGTATGGAGGTGGAAAAGCCTTAGAGCGGATGGTGCTGGACTGGTTCAGCATCGAACAGTTCCCAGGCCGTGTGCTCCCTCCGACTGTCCCTCTTCGTCCAGCTGCCCAAAGGATGAGCTGATGATTTCTGATTGTCATAACTATGGCCCGTATTTTGCAGTAACAATAGTGATGAGGCTATCAGCGCCCACCGTTATTATGGGGTAAATCGGACAACAACCTCCAGTGTCTGCACATGCGCAGTTAAACGCGGAAATCTGGAAGTTGCTGTCGGATTTGCCCTGCTCCTCCACAAGCTTCGCTACACTGGTACCTCGCTGACAGACTCGGCATTGAAAGACATGCAGGGCATGAAATTGCGGTACTTATCCACTAGATACCCACTAAACATCTATCTTTCCCTCTATTTATTTCACTTTCTGTACATGATTTTACATTGAATTGAATATTCTAATTTATACTTCCTGGTTTAGAACCTCCGTGGCTCAGTGAGGATTCTTCAATCCGATTGGTTGAGGAGGCACGCTGTTGCTTGGCCTGTTCACACAGGTCACAGATCCCCTGTGGAGGGCACTGCGCTGAAAAGGATCTCTCATAACAGTAAGTTGCTGTGCAAAAGCCCATGAAATTCGGATCCCCACGGGTGAGTACACACTGTGTACTCACCCGTAGGGCCACCGCAAGTGCCAGTTTCGCGCATGCACTGCGCATGCACGGGAAACCGGAACTTCCGGTCTCGTGAAAGAAGGGGTTCGAGGGTCAACCGCGATCGACGGAGAGGCAGCGCGCACGCAGCGAACTTCATTTTTTTTTTCAGGTTTCTCCGTGAGGGTAAGTATGGAGAAGCTGCGCAGGAAAAAAGGAGGCGCAAGGCCTGCTTTTAACAAGGTAAGTGGTGAATTGAGTAGAATTTAAACATTTTTTCAACAGGTTTATCTTTTTTACATACTTTAAAGAAAGGTAAGTTTATTTTTAGCACCGTTAAAAAGTGTAATTAATTTTTTCAAAAATTTAAATTTTTGTTCAAAGTAGTTCATTTATGTAATTTATAGTTATTTTAAAAATGTGATTTAAAAAAAAAATTATTTGAAGTTTTAGTGTGGTTTTGGGGCCGATCTCTATTCATAGATTTGACAGGTCTTCCTGTCAAAATCTATGAATGGAGATTCCCTGCTCCGATTGGCTCTCCATGGCCCACGTGATCCCAGGGGACGCTTCGAACTAACTGCGCCCCTGGGATACGCAAGCACTGTGCGCCAGGAGCCGAAGTCCACACGGGCCCGAAGCACAACGGCAGGTGCGCTAGGTAAGTACGCGCGCGATCCTTGCACCCGCGGGAAACCGGAGAGCCGAATTTCTGGCCCAATGAATAACGAGTGCCATTCCTTTGCAGCTGACTGCAAAATCCAGGCCAATATGTTTATTTTGCTTTTGCCCTCAAATAAGTAATATATAATAAATGAGCTGTTAAAATGTAGCTTCTAAAAGCTTTTTTATTTTTCACAAAGGAATTCTCTGGGGCATGCCTTGTTGGTCTCTTATGGAGATTTCAGGACTTAATAGGTTTGACATGGTGCAACTTTAGAGGAATATAGCATTTATAAACAGTCGATGGTTGGGTATATTTTATTGTTATACATTTGTTTCTGTGCTCCATCCACTTCCACCCTTAGTGTAATTGGAATGATTTATTTCTGCTATTACTGTCAATGGTATTTATTGTTTCCTGCCCCATTTACTCCTTGAAAGCCAGCAGTTCTTTGTGGCCAATACAGCCACGGTGATGGTGTTGTCAACTCTTGATTCAATGCATGATGTCAACAGGAATTAATCTACACCTTTCGTACCTAATTTGTGCCGGGGCTAACATTCTCGTTTTAAGTTTCCCGCTATGAGAGTTAAGCTTTGTTTGAGTTTAACATTAATCTTTGACATCTGCTTTAAAAGCTGCTTGGTCTTTAGCTTGTTGGCCAGACAGGATGACAAATGGGGCTCTAATATTTATCTTGCCAATAGTGTACCTTGTTATGATCTAAAGACATTGAAAGATATTCTGAGGTCAATAAAGGATTACATTACAGAGGATTACATAGGATTACCTAGGATATACGGCACAGAAACAGGCCATTCGGCCCAACCAGTCCGTGCTGGTGTTTATGCTCTACTCGAGCCTCCTCCCGTCTTTCCTCATCTAAATCTATCAGCATAACCCTCTGCTCCCTTCTCCCTCATATGCTTGTCCAGCCTCCCCTTAAATGCATCTATCCTATTCATTTCAACCACTCCCTGTCGTAGCGAGTTCCACATTCTCACCACTCTCTGGGTAAAGAAGTTTCTTCTGAATTCCCTCTTGGATTTCTTGGTGACTATCTTATATTGATAGCCTCTAGTTAGGTTCTTCCCCGCAAGTGGAAACTCTCTCTCTCTATATCCACTCTATCAAAAATTTTCATAATTTTAAAGAACTCTATTAGGTCACCCCTCAGCCTTCTTTTTTCAAGAGAAAAGAGACCCAGCCTGTTCATCCTTTCCTGATATGTATACCCTCGCATTTCTGGTATCATCCTTGTAAATCTTCTCTGCACCCTCTCCAGTGTCTCTATATGCTTTTTATAATAAAGTGAGTTAGACTGCAGAGGAGAAAAGGCAAGCAGGTAAGATAAAGAAACAAATACTGGAAAGAGGAACAAGAAAGGAAAAAAAAATAAAGATGATGTCGAGAGGAAAAGGAGATTAGAAAAATAAATGAAAGACACAAGAGGAGAAAATTGTTAACTATATTGTCTTGAAGGCTGAGTAGGTAAGTATACCGTGTTATCCAGTAGTACAGACCAGAAATCTCCAAGGTTTGTTTCATGTCCTATGCTGGACTAGTTGGTCCCAACGAGGCAGCAATTGGGGTATTACAATTGGCCTCAGTGCCCATGCAATGAGAGGCGAGATTCAGCCGTAGGACACACTCCTCATCAATCAGTGTTGACAGGATAGTCAATCGTGTCCTGTTGCTGCCGCCCGTGCAACTGTATCCTGGTAGAAGTTACAACTTGGGAATCAGCCCATTTGGCCCAAGTCAGCATTTATCCTATACGCAAACAAATAATCCGAATCACATTCCCATATCCGCTTATCCTCTTTCCTTCATCCACCTATCCAATCTGATCCTGAAAGTTGACATAGTTCTGCCTCAACCATTTACCCTGCAAGTGAACAACTCTTTGTAAAAAGAAGTTTCTCCTGCCCGCAGTTCTAAATCTCTTACATTTAATCTTGTATCTATGGCCCCTTGTTCTGGATCCCTCAACTACTGGAAACAATCTGCGGGCAATTTTGGCCAAATACTTTAGGCACTAAAGAGGTAAAGAGGTGGCCAAGATGGGTCTTAAGCTGCAATGCCAGTTTAGCCCACGTTTAGCGCAAGATGTCATCTTGGTAAAGGAGTTGAAGCTTGAGCTAGGAACGGCCGCCCAGAGGATCGTTAAGATGCTGATTGACAATTAAATTGCCTGCTAGTGCTCATTAAAGAAGCTGCACACCATTTCTGAGGATAACGCTTCATTTAACGACCTCTCTTAACAGCGACCAGCTGAACAGGAGTAAACAAGTCATTGCTGAGGATTGCGAGCACTACGTAAAGCCATGCTCAACTTTCACAGTTCATATGCTGATTGAGATTGAGGGGGAAAAATTCGGTTGCTTTGCACCTCCCGTTAGCACCCTAAGAGGGCGCTAATGGGGCGCAAAGCAACTAGTGCCCGGGCGCGGCGATGTTTGCGCCGCTCCTGAAATTGACCAGACATTTTGTGGTGGCACTAAACACTAGTGCCACGATCTCCTGCGCCCGCAGATCGTGACATCAGTCGAGCGTGCAATGCCCCGGTAGCGCCCCGGACCGGATATTGAGTGGCGTCCCCTGCCTTACCACCTGCCACTAGCAACGACAGGTTGAGGGGAACGTTTTGCAGTTAGGAAGGGACTGGGGGAGCGCTATTTAAAGGCTGCCGCTTCCTGAATTTTTTTGTCAGCGACATTTTTGCACCACACATTCTGAGAGAGAGAGAGAGACTTCTGGAGAGATTCAATGCTGTGTGAAGGAGTTTTGGGTACTGAGCAGCACTTTGCAGGTTCATTTTGATATCACCTTCCTTGCATCAATTTAGAAGAGACTGTGGGGGCTGCACTCTGAGCTCTTTACCTGGGCCTCTCCATTGTTCTTTCCAGCAGAATTGATGTACAGGTCTCTCTAGGCCAAGATTCAAGGCTGCAATGAGCAGGGTGTGGATGGAGAGCAAGATCGACCCTCCCCTTTAAGAACTGGCCGGCACCAGTGTGTCTGTGTTCCATTGCTGACAGACATCACATGAGCTTCGCCAGCGCTCTGAGTTAGAGCCTCGCTCCTTGGCGTTAGCGCCTTAAGAGAGGTGTGTAGCACCTGATTTAGCGCTCCAATCACCTCCAGGGGCGATAGAAGCTAAGTTTGCAGTCTGAGGCGATAATTAGCGCCAGGCGCTAAACTTTGCGCCCGGCCGATAATTGCACCCCAAACGGGGCGATACCAAATTTCTGTCCCTGAATGTCTACACTGTGTTTGAAGAGGACTTTTAAGACACATCAGGAGACTTTCTGGGGCACTTTGTCAAGACTTTATCAACACTCTATCAACATTTTTCCTGGATATTTCTCAGTACTTCACCTAAAAAGAGTGAGTGCTGTGCTACAGTACCTTATCAAACACCTTACAGGAGTCACCAGGAGAAAGGGTCATGGGCATTTTGCTCGGGGTCCCCCTTGCTCTGCATAAGGAATTGAAAGAGGAGATGAGGCCAGGTAGTGCAGCACCAGCTGTGTGCAGGAGAGAGGGACAGGAGGGCAAGGAGGGCTCTCAGCAGGAGGCCCTATCCACCCAGGTTCTTCAGAGAGCACTACTCCTATATTCACATGGCCCAAGACCAGTGCATGAGGAGGTTGTGCTTTACCTCGTGGCACAAAGACTCAGATGTCGCAGCACAGCCAGGACTGCATTGCCTGTGGCAGTCAACGTCACAGTAGCGCTTAATTTCTATGCTACTGGAACTTTCCAGGCTGCCATAGGTAACTCACATCTCACAATCCGCTGTGCACTTCTGCATAAGGGATGTCTCTGTAGCTTTATTCGCTCTGAGGAATTAATATACATCATTCCCTACTGCCAGAGAAGACCAGAGGCAGAGAGATCTAGGATTCAACAGGATTGCGGGATTCCCCATGGTCCAGGGAGCCATTGACTGTACAACGTGTGACCATGCGAGCCCCTCATTTAAACTTGGAGATGCTCAGGAACAGGAAGGGATTCCATTCCCTCAATGTACGGCTTGTCTTCAACTACCAGCAGCGTGCAGGTGAATCCAGGGAGTTGCCACAATGCAATTATAATGAGACAATCATCCATCCCACAGATCTTTGAGCCCCAACGCAATGTGCATGGCTGGCTATTAGGTGACAAGGGATACCCTCTGATGCCATGGCTCATGACGCCCATGAGAAACCTCCAGATACCAGCTGAGCACTCATACAATGAGAGCCACTCAGCCACCAGGAATATCATTGAGCAGACCATTGGGGTCCAGAAACAGAGGTTTAGATGCCGTGACTGGTCAGGAAGTGCCCTTCAGTAGTTGGCCGAGAAGGTGTCCGGATTCGTGGTGATTTGCTGCATGCTCCACAATCTGGCGATCATGAGAGACCAGCCGTTACCACCAGTAATTGTGCCAGAGGGTCAAGCTCAGGAGCCACAAGAGGAGGAGGAGGAGTAGGAGGAAGAGGAGAAAGAGGAGGTGGACCAGGGGGAGCACCAGAGGCTTTCAGGTAGACGGGCCGCACCTGGAAGGGATGCTTGCCGCCATCTAATTGAAGAGCGCTTTTGAAAGACATGTGCCACCATCAGACTCCTGTACACTGTTGCCACATAATGTACCTTCCATGATTAGGATCCATCAGGCAGTCAATCATCTGCACTCAATCCTTTCAAAACCCTTCCCAATGAAGATCACAATAAAAAAGACCACCGATTCCACCGTTACCCAATTACCATCATCACTGTTTATATACATCAGAAACAAAAATTGTAAACAAGACAGAACCAAAATCACATACAAATATTAAATTATTCACCCTGGAGCTTACCCTTAGTGGCTATCTATAAGAGCTCTTGCGTAATCTAGCCCTTCTACGAAATGCAATCCCAGTGGCAGCAGCAGGCGAGGTGAATGTCTGTTGAGAACCTGACGAGTTCAGGAGTCCTCTTGGGATGCCCTCGAGAGGCTGTGGGCCGTGATGGCCCCACCTCAGACAGCACCAGCTCAGCATGGGCTTCAGCAGTCTGGACCTCCAAGGGCACTGGTGCCGTGGTGGGGGAGGGGGCAGCAATGCTGGCATCCGGAGAGAGGCCAGTAGGTCCCTGCTCCATGATACACACGCTACTACCTCGGCACCTCTGTTCAACCTGTCCAGTGATCTGGTGGGGGACAGGTCTATGGCCATTGGAGACACTGTGGAAGCCCCTTTCAACCGAGGAGCCCAAAGCCACCATGGCAGCTGCCTGAGCTGCCATTGCTGCAGTTTGCTGTTCCATGGAAGCTGCAATGACTGCAGTGGAAGCTGCGACCTCGGAGACGCTGCATGGTGTTGGGCTCCACAGGTCGCTGGCTGGAATTGGCCAGCCTCTCCACGCTGGAAAGAATGAGTTCCAGGCTGTGTGTCCAGCCACAGATCAAGGTGGAGGCAGACTCCTCCTTCCCCTTAGATATGACCCGTAGGCTTTCAGGCACCTGGCCCTGCGAGGTCATCATCTGACACCTCTACAGCAGAACTAGTATGCAACCTTGCCCGCCATAAAGGTGGCACCTGTGGTGTCCCTTCCACCTGGTGCTCACTGACCACGAGTGCCCAGTGCGGAGAAGGAATAGTTGTGCATCTGCAGGGAAGCTGCAGTGGCCACATACCTCTAGGTGAGACGCCCCCTGCTCTGCTTGTAGCCACGGCACCTCGTGCTCCCGAGTATGGCCAGCACTGCTTCCTCAAGGGGAGTGATATCATGAAGTTGTGCTTCCCTTTCCCTGGTCAGGTCCTGCTGCCGCCTGTTAGGTGCTAATTTCTCCTAGAAGAGAAAGAGTGGTGAATGGTGAATGAGTGTATTGGCAGGTGATTTTTTGTGTGTGTGTGTGTGTGTGATGCCTCACGTGATTGAAGAGCTGTGTGATGTGTCTGAGGTGTGAGTAGTGCCTGTGAAGGATGCAGTAGTGTGGGGTGTGTGAATGTCAGTGTAGAGTTAGATGGTGGGTGCAGTGTGTTGAGGTTGTGATGCTGGTGGTGGTGGTGCATATATTGAGAAGTGTGTTTGTGAGATGGGATCTTACCTCGACCACTCGTGTCAAGTCATTAAATTTCTTGCGGCACTGGAACCATGTCCTGTGGTCAGGGCTCCTGGCTGTGACCTCCTGGGTGATCTCCTCCCACATGCGGTGCATCAGCTGCCTCTGTGGCCTCCTTCCACTCTGTGGGTAGAGGACAGCCCTCCTCCTCTGTACCTTCTCCACCAAGATCTTCACTGCCGCATCGGAGAACCTGGATGCCCTCTCTCTAGGTCCCTGAGACACCCTTCCACATTGGGGGAGAAATTCGGTGGTGCCCCCTTTGGGGCGCTTACATTGCCGGGCCCGAAAAAGTTAGCGCCCCTGCACCATAAATTCAGTAGTAGCGCCCCAAGCAGGAGGCGGGGCGCAACTGGAAGCGCTTCCTCTCCTTCTTGGGGCGCTAGTGGAAAATTTCGTGGCGCTACATGCAAAAGCGCCACGCGCGTCAGCATTGCAGGCCTCACGCCCCATGATTAAAAGGGAGGGGCCTAGTGCTGCGCACACCGGGGCCCTGCTGGGAGTGGGGTGCCGGGAAAACAGCCCGGCACTCAAGAGGAGTGCCGGGCTGAGCAATCGCGGCCGGCACCCTGAAGAAAAAAGGGGAAGGAGGCAGGTGCTGGCAGTCTACCAAGAAAATATGGCTGCCCGACACTTGCCCTTTAAATAGCGCCGCCACAGCTGCAAACCCCCCCCCCCCCGACCCTGTCAGACATATCATCCGGCGGGAGGTCAGGGGGCACGACCGAAGTTTGTGGCTGGGGCGCGAGCGGGGAGCTGCGCGCGGCGATGACATCATCGCCGGCGGCGCAGCACCACGGGGCGCTACCGGCTACTGCTGCCGCTAACCTCCCGCTGAATTTCACGGGAGGTGTTAGCGCCGCCGCACCCGGGGGCTAGGGGCTTTGCACAGGGGCGCTAATGGGAGGTGCAAAGCAACCCAATTCACTCCCAGCCAGCGCACTCCACACCTTCAGTGGAAGCGGATGAGTGCAGGCTACATATACAGCTCCAGGAAAATTGCGTGTAATCAGCGCTTGAGTACCAAACCTGCAGTTGTTGGTTTCAGTGTCTGTAGGCACATTCATAAGAACATAAGAACTAGGAGCAGGAGTCGGCCATTTGGCCCTTCAAACCTGCTCCTCCATTCCATAAGATCATGGCTGATCTTCTACCTCAACTCCACCTTCCCGCACTATCCCCATATCCCTTAATTCTCTTTGTTCCCAAAAGTTTATTGATCTCTGTCTTGAATATACTCAACGACTGAGCATCCACAGCTCTCTGGGGTAGAGAGTTCCAAAGATTCACAACCCTCTGAGTGAAGAAATTTCCCCTCATCTCAGTCCTAAATGGCCGACCCCTTATTCTGTGACTGTGACCCCTGGTTCTAGATGCCCCAGTCAGGGGAAACATTTTCCCAGCATTAACCCTGTCAAGCCCCTTAAGAATTTTATATGTTTCAATTACATCACCTCTCATTCTTCTAAACTCTATGGAATATAGGCTGAGTCTACTCAATCTCTCCTCATAGGGCAATCCCTCCTCGCAGGAACCAGGCTAGTGAACCTTCGTTGCACTCCCTCTAAGTCAAGTATGTCTTTCTTAGGTAAGGAGACCAGAACTGTACACAGTACTCCAGGTGTGGCCTCACCAATGCCCTGTATAATTGGAGTAAGATTTCTTTACTCTTACACTCTAATCCCTTTGGAACAAAAGCTAACACACCATTTGCTTTCCTAATTGCTTGCTGTACCTGCATGTTAACTTTCTGTGATTCATGTACAAGGACACCTAGGTCACTCTGAGTGCAAACATTTCCCAGTCTCTCACCATTCAAAAAATATTCTGCTTTTTTGTTTTTCCTACCAAAGTGGATAACTTCATTCACACTTCCCCACATTGTATTCCATTTGCCATGTCCTTGTCCACTCAGTCAACCTGTCTATACCTCTCTGCAGCCTCTTTGCGTCCTCCTGACAGCTTACTTCCCACCTAACTTTGTATCATCAGCAAAATTGGATACGTTACGCTCAGTCCTTTCATCTAAGTCATTGATATAGATTGTAAATAGCTGAGGCTCAAGCACTGATCCTTGCAGTACTCCGCTAGTTACAGCCTGCTAACCTGAAAAAGTCCCGTTTATTCCTACTCTCTGTTTTCTGTCCGTTAGCCAATCCTCAATCCATGCTAATATATTACCCCCAATCCTATGAGTCTTACTTTTGTGTAATAACCTCTTGTATGGCACCTTATCGAATGCTTTTTGAAAATCGAAATATACCACATCCACTGGTTCCCCCTTATCCATCCTACTAATTACAGCTTCAAAAAACTCTAACAGATTTGTCAAACACTATTTCGCTTTCAGAAAACCATGTTGAATCTGCCCAATCATATTATGATTTTCTAAGTGCCCTGTTACCACATCCCTAATAATAGATTCTAGCAGTTTGGCTACGACTGATGTCAGGCTAACTGGCCTATAGTTCCCCGTTTTTTCTCTTCCTCCTTTCTTAAATAGTGGGATTAAGTTTGCTACCTTCAAATCCTTGGGGACTGTTCTAGAATCTAAAGGAATTCTGGAAGATTAATACCAGTGCATCCACTATCTCTGCAGCTGCCTCTTGTAAAACCCTAGGATGCAGGTCGTCAGGCCCAGGGGATTTGTTGCCACTTAGTCCCATTAATTTCTTCTTTAACTATACAAATTACTTTAAGTTCCTCATTCTCTCTAGACCCTTGATTTCCCATTATTTCCAGAATGTTTTTTGTGTCTTCTATCGTGAAGACAGAGACAAAGGGCTGGATTTTGTCAATGGGGATGTGATGGAGGCGGGACTGCTGCTTGTCGGGTTTCAGTCCCGCCCCCAACGACGTCCGGCCAACCCACGCTATTTTCACTTGATTGACCTTGTTAAGCCCGCCCTGTGGGGCCATTCTGTCATCTCTGCCGTTGAGATGAGGCACCTCCGGATCCCCAAGGGTTGAAGCTTGCAGGAAGAAGCAAAGGTAAGTAAACTTTTCCTAACACTTTACACTCACCTCTCATACTTACCTCTCCACACTTGCACCCATCACTCACCTCCACAGTGGACTTTTCGATCCCTCTCACCCCCGCAGACCCACTGCTCGCCTCGCTGACCCTGGCGAGGTTCGCAGCCGTCAGGAAGCCCGCACTTGCAGGGGTAAAATGGGGATAAACCTCAAAACTACCTTTTAACTACCTGTTAACAGGCAGTTAATTGGCTCTCATCCCTTTCCCGCCTCGAGGAGACGAGTCCCTGCGCGAGTCGGGGACCCGCCTCCTGGGAAGATGGCACAGAGGCGGGTTGGGAGCGGGATTGGTACCCGCTCCCAGTTTCTGCCATTTTCCCGGCAGTCCCACCTCTATACCCGCCTCCCCAGGGCTGGGAAAATTCCCCCCAAAGTATTTGTTTAATGTCTCTGCCATTTCCTTATTGCCCATTATAATTTCACCTGTCTCTGCCTCTAACGGGCCCACGTTTACTTTCACTAATCTCTTCCTATTTACATACCTATAGAAACATTTACAGTCTGTTTTTATGTCTCTCGCTAATTTACTCTCATATTCTTTTTTCTCTTTCCTTATCAATTTCTTGGTCCTCCTTTGCTGAATTCTAAAATCCTCCCAATCCTCAGGCTTACTACTCTTTTTGGCAACATTATAAACCTCTTCCTCTAATCTAATACTATCTTTAACTTCTCTTATTAGACACGGTTGGACCACTTTTCCTGTGGGGTTTTTGTGCCTTAAAGGAATGTATATTTGTTGTAAATTATGTATTAATTCTTTAAATGCTAGCCATTGTTTGTCTACCATCATACCTTTTAATGTAGTTTCCCAATCTACCTTAGCCAACTCGTCCCTCATACCTATGTAATTTACTTTGTTTAGATTTAAGACTCTAGTTTCAGATTTAACTAAATCACTTTCAAACTTAATATAAAATTCTAACATATTATGGTCACTCTTCCCTAAGGGACCCTTTACTACAAGGTTATTAATGAACCCTTTCTCATTGCACAATACAATATCTAAAATAGCCTGTTCCCTGGCTGGTTCCTCAACATACTGATCTAGAAAACTATCTTGTATACATTCCATGAATTCGTCCTCCACACTATTACTGCAAATTTGGTTTGCCCAGTCTATATGTAGATTAAAGTCCCCCATGATTACTCTATTACCCTTGTTATATGTGCCTCTAATTTCCTGATTTATACTCTGCCCTACATTACAACTCCTGTTTGGGGGCCTATAAACAACTCCCACCAATGTTTTCTGCTCCTTGCTGTTTCTTCGCTCCACCCAAACTGATTCTACTTCTTGATTTTTGGAGCTAAGATCCTTTCTCTCTACAGTCTTTATCCCATCCTTTATTACCAGGGCTACCCCTCCTCCTTTTCCATTTTGCCTATCTCTTCTAAAGGTTAAGTATCCTGGAATATTTAGTTCCCAACCTTGGTCACTTTGCAACCACGTCTCTGTAATGGCTATTAGATCAAACCTATTGTAGCACCAGCTTTCTAGCCATTTTTATGAATCATATTTTATATTCAAAACCCCAAGAAAGAACTGTACTGTTGGGCAAGCTTGTGGGAGTGGCTTAGGGAATAGGATTGCTAGCCAGGCTAACCTGACTAAGGTGCATTCATATACAAACGGCCATCTCACACTGACAGGCTGGGTGGAAGGGAGCCCAGGCCGATTGACATCATCACCATCTAACATGATTACTGGGAACAGTACCCCGAGAGGTAATTCAGAGACACTATTCCCTCACATCAATAAAGCACAGTCCCAACCGAAACTGGTGGAAGGCAGGAGATGGCCAGGCCATTGTCTTCCAGGAGATAAGCCAGTTTGGTTTGAGATTGAAACCCATTACCTGCTAATGGGGGCCACCAACTCAGGAAATGACAGACATCCAGTAATCAGCACTCATTGTCTCTCCAGGTGCCAGGCCTGGGAGCAGGGAAATGGAATATAATTTTTCACAAAGATTTCAAAAGTCATGAGTCACTGCAGGCCACAGCGGGGTCCAGACAGATCACCTGAGTCAATGCATCGATCAGTACTGGCGGGAGGAAAAGGCGATGGGTTTTGGGAATATAAGGAGCCATTTGGGGGCTGCTCTCTCTCTTCTCCTCGGCATCAATCTACAGCGAGTCTCCCGAGTGGGGCTCGGCTCGACGGAACACCGGCAGAAGCTGAGCGCTGCTCTTCATCCCTCATCAACGGACCTCGACTCAAACTGGAACTTGGATACCGCGTTGGCGGTATGGAACCAGGAGCGAGACGTACAGGAAGAAGCTGCAAGCAAAACGATGGCAATCGGGGTGAGCATATTGCCTGCGCCTACACATCCACAAGACCACTTAGCTGTGTGAGGGGGTGATTGTAAGTCCCAACCAAACCTTAGAGGGGTTTAGTGCTGGGGTCCTGTGCTGGTTTATTTTACGGGGGGTTCTTTTATTAGACCGTGGTAATTTAGCACGGTATGGCTTGTTGGACAAGCCAGGGTTGTATTGTTTTGTACTGTTGCGAGTGTTATTGTTAATCCTATTAAACACAATCCGGTTCAGCTCAAACGGGTGTCCGAGTCTGATCTGTCCATATAATCCCTATTGTCCAGAACTTGGAGTAAGAGGTGTGTTTTTGGTGCGCCCGAGAAAACCACTTACACACTTAATTTCTATCTGCGCTATTAATTCATCTATTTTGTTGCGAATGCTTCGTGCATTCAGATATAGTGCCCTTAGCTTTGACTTTTTCTATTTTTCCCTGATGTCACCTCAGTCACTGATGCCCTATTACCTTTTTTACTCTCTGTCCCTTCCCAATCCAACAGAACAGCTCCCTCCCTCTTTCCCCAGTACTGGTGCCAGTGGCCCATGAACTGAAACCCTTTCCTCCACACCACTCTTTGAGCCACGCATTTAAACTTCTAATCTGTTTGTCTCTATGCCAATTTGCGCGTGGCTCAGGTAACGATCCAGAGCTTATTCAAATCATGATAATCATCAACTAGCCCAAAAATTGTGATCTAAATCCAAACTTTAAAACAGGCGTTTCTTAATACCACAGTACCCAATTAGCATCTGTGTTCATCCTTTGGCCAAAATAGCAGCCCCCCCACCAACCGGACCCCCCCCCCTGCTTCTATCTACCCTGTGCCATCCTTTCATCATTTTAAACACTTCTATCATACCCATGCTAATTTGGGTTGTTCTAACAAAAAAAGTCCCAATTTTTGAAGTCTTTCTTTATATTTGTATTTGCTCATACCAGGCAGCATTCATTCCTGATGAATCTGTGTTGTACCCTCGCTAAAGCCCCAATATATATTCTAAGTGTGGAGTTCAGTACTGCACACAGTACACTAACTGAGTTCTTAAGGTTTAATTTAGGCTCATTGTTACCTTTTCTCAACCTCGGTTCAGTGACAGTTATCTTGTCTCTGAGTCAGAAGATTTTGGGTTCAAGCTGTACTCCAGGATTTGAGATATAGGCCCAGAAATTGATCTCGCTCTGTTCCCGCGGGGGTAAGCCTTTCCCGCGATGTCTCACCTCGCTTATGCTTTTTCTGATCCAGCTCGCACGAAATTGATGTTCCAGACATCAGCTGTGCTGGGCTTGCGTATCCCAGCGGCGTAGTTAATTCGTGCGAGCTGTGGGATCACGTGACTCAGTTAGAGCCAATGGCAGCACACCATCTTCCATTCATAAGTCTCACAGCATGGCTGAGAGACTTATGAATCTTACACCCCCCCAAAATAACAGCTAAACCTCAATTAAATTTTTAAAAAAACCCATCACATTAATAAAATAAGTATAGTTAATTAAATTAACCATTTTAAATAAAAAATTAAATTTTTGAAAAAATTTAAAATCTTTTAAAAAGTTATAAAAATAAACTTACCTGTCTTTAAAGTCTATAAAAAAGATATACCTGTAAAAAAAAATTCAAAAAAATACTTAATTCACTACTTACCTTCTTAAAAGCGGGTCTTACTCCTCCTTTTTACATTTCCAAAATCTTCAGTACTTACCTGCGCGTCCAAAGCATGAAGTGCACAGCGTGCGCGCAGCCTGTAGCGCGCACGCGATGCACTCCGGCCCCGCCCCCTTTTCAGAAGAGCAATTGCCGGTTTTCAGCGCATGCGCAGGGCATGCAGAAAACCGGCAATTGGAGTGGGAATACGCGAGAGTACGCAGTGCGTACTCTCGCGTCCCGGGATCAATTTTCGGCCCATAATCTATGCAGACATTTCAATGCAGTACTGAGGGAGCACTGCACTGATGGAGATGCTATTGTGTGAATGAAATTCCCCCAGGTAGGTGGAAAAGGTCCATAAGACATTTCGAAGAAGGGCAGGGGAGTTCTCCTGGTGTCCTGGCCAACATTTATCCTCAACCAACACCACCAAAACCAGGATTATCTGCTTAGTCATCTCCATACTGTTTGTGGAACTTTGCTACAGGAAGCTACAGGTACAGGAAGCAGAGTGTGTGACTGACAATCAGCAGGGTAAAAGGAACCTAGCATCGGGATAGAAATAAAAACATAAAAGATAGTCAATACGAGTTCATGAAGGGGATGCCTTGCCAATCGACCCTGCTGCTTTTCTTTGAGGAAGTGACAAAGGTGCTTCATAGGGGTAATGCAGTTAATGTGCTTTATTTGGATTTCAGTAAATCCTTAGATACAGCTGCTCTGGAAAGGTTGCTAGTGATAATAAAGAAAGCGGGAATCAGTAGACATAGTTTACAATGGATATGCGATTGGTTTACCGATAGAAACCAAGGTAGTGGTACAGGGATTGTCACAGCCTGGGAGAATATTACCAGTGAGGTCCAACAGAGGCCTGTTTTGGGACTTCTTTTGTTTAATATCTTCATAAGTGATCTGGATCCAATAGTCAGAAGCACAGTGGCTAAATTTGCAGATGATACAAACCAATGAAGATGGTAGACTCCAAAACTGAACAGGATAAGCTTTTGACATGGGTTGCTAATTTGTTGGGATGTAGGAGACAGAGAGTAGGGATAAATTAATTGTATTCTTATTGGCAGGATGTGACAAGTGGTGTTCCCCAGGACTCAGTACTGGGGCCTTAGCTATTCACTATATATACATATCAATGAATTGGATGAAGGAATAGAGGTATAGAAATTCGTCATGGGCGGTGGCGCAAATACGGCGGTATCGGATCAGCCGAACGTTATGAGCAGCGCCTGAGATACAGAGAAACTATTTCCTCTGGTGGGGCTATCAAGCACAAGGGGAAATAATCTTAAAATTAGAGCGAAGCCATTTAAGAGTGAAATCAGGGAGCAATGTTTCACAAAAATGGTAGTGGAAATCTGGAACTTGCTTCCCCGAAAGGCTGTGGATGCTGTGTCAATGGAAATATTCAAGACTGAGATTGATAGCATTGAGGTTACCATCAATGAGGTTACTATTCAGTTTTGGTGGTTTTGGTTTGCTAAATGTGTTTAAGGTGATTAAAGGATTTGAAAGGATAGATAGAAACTATTTCCTCTGGTGGGGGAGTCCAGAACAAAGGGGCATTACCTTAAAATTAGAGCTAGGCCATTCAGGGGTGATGTCAGGAAGCACTTCTTCACACAGAGGGAAGGGAAATCTGGAACTCTCTCCCCTCAAAAAGCTGTCGAAGCTGGGAGTCAATTGAAAATTTCAAAACTGAGATAGATAGAGTTTTGTTAGGTAAGGGTTCAAGGCGGATAAATAGAGTTGAGGTGCAGATCAGCCATGTTCTAATTGAATGGCGGAACAGGCTCGAGGGGCTGAAATGCCTATTCCTAATCCTATGTTCCTAATGAATTAACTATGGGCTGGAATTTCATGGTCTCGCTACCACTCCATATTGCCATGAAATGGCGATAAAATGGCAGCCGCCGCTCTTTCGCCAGCTGGTGGCAGTTCCCGCGGCGGCCACGATATTCCTCTTCCCCTTTACGTTGCCGGTAACTGGCAGCGCCCTGCAAAAAAAATGGTGGCGTGGTGGCATCAATCGGTGCGCAACGACGACTTAACGTTACCAACGCGAACTTTGACCCTAGCGCTGAATTCAACTCTGGTTCCTAAGCACGCCAGGTTAACCCGCCGTTCAAGCAGGCTGACAGTGGCTGACAGTGGCGATGTCTGCAGCTCTTAAAGGGACACACACATCATTCAGATCAGTTTGAATTTAAGGGTTTGGACTGGGATTTTTTGATTTTATTGAAGTGGTGGCTTGCTGCAATAGATGGGAAAAGTGTGCAGGGAGTGCTGCTGGACGCTTACAAGGATGGTAAATGAAGGCCTTTGAAAAGACAGAACATGCTGCGAATACTCAGCAGGTCACGCAACATCTGTGGAGAGAAAAACAGAGTTTCATGTCTCAGGTCGACATGCTGCCTGACCAACTGAGTATTTCCAGCATTTTATGCTGTCATTTCACATTTACAGCATCTGCTTGCAGAGGGAAGAGGACGACGCAGAAGAGGAGGACACGGAAGAGGAGGAATCAGACGGAAGGATGAATCCCAGACAGTCCCTTTGTGGCCGGGATATCCGAGATTGAATCATCTGCCTGCGGTCCCACTGGCTGGGCAGGCTGCCTCTTCTTGTTGACCCACTGGCTGAGGAAGGTACAAGGGTGGAGTTGTGCTGACGGGATGGCTGGGAAAGCAAGAGGTACGTGTCAGAAGAGGATAACGTACGAGGATACCCGCATCTTGTATCATTTCAGCCCTGCAGCTGGCCAAGGGCTCAACCATGCCCCTGCCAAGAATGGCCTGCACCGTCTCCTCCAAGGTGAGGCTAGGAATGGGAGATGTGCCTCATGATTGTTGCAGATTGTTGGTAGGTGAGTGCTTGGGGTTGTGCATTGAGCAGTGTTTGAGGCTAAAGGTGCAGCTGGTAGGAGACGGCTTTTGAAGATGCATTCACTGACCTTGACCAGTGGTCTGAGGTCATGAAGCTTCTTTGCGCACTGGAGCCAGGTGGTGGGGGCGACACTGCTGGTAGTGATGGCCTCGGTGATGTACTCCCACCTCGTTCTTTCTGCAGGGCCTCCTGGCCCCTGTGGGTAGGGGGCCGCTCTTACAGTGTTGACCCCCCTGCACAAAGCTGGAGTGCTGTGTGCGAGACCCTCGGTACCCCTTCCCTGGCTTGCTGAGCCATTTGTGTTAGTGCTGAGACAGTTCTCCCATTTGTTGAGGTTAGGAAGGTAATTCAGCTTTAAGAGCTGAATATTCACATTTGGAACTTCTTTAAAATATTGAATATTTCTTAAAAGGCAGAAAAGGCTGAAAAAGGTATTGTTTCACTGCATTTTATTTTGCATTGCTTCAGTGTGCATGGCCCCTTTAATTCTCAGACCTCTTCATTACCCACAATTCCCTGCGCGCTCCACAGCTTCGCTCCCAGAGGCTGTGGGAAGCTGCAACGCCAGACCTGGACAGGAACTTCGGCCGCGATTTTTCTGACCCTAGCAGGTCCGCGGCGGGCGATGTCGGTGGCGTGTCCCGCCCCGCTGCTGGCTCCATCCCGCTGTCTGAAATGAATTTCCCTTGATGGGGCTTGTTAAGCCCACCCAGCACATTTCCTAGCCAATTAGAGGAAGCGGTCTGGTGATGTCATTTGATGACGTATCATCAGCCGGTTTCCTTAAAGGGACCATGTCCAAATTCAGTTTGACATTTGTGCTGTCAGTGTTCCACAACATTGAGGTGCTGCAAACACTGACAATCACTGCACAGAGGTGCACAGCTGCACCCAGGCTCTCCCATGACTCCCTCCATATGCTTATGTAGGGTGTCACAGCACACAGGGAGGTCCTCTTCCCTTCCCATGGGCGGAAGAGACCTCCCCAGGTGATCAACAGAGCCTAGTTGCACATTACAGAGGAGGGCAGATGCAGGGATGTGGTCAGGAGAATCTGGGTGCAGTGCTGCAAAACTTTCAATGATCTCAGTAGATCACAAAATGTTAGTACAAAGCCACACTCAACCTCATCCTTCTGTGCCACCAATCACATCCCCATCACTCTGCCTTCCGTACCCTACTCCTGCACATCCTACTCACACCAACTTACCTTGCACCTCCACTCATCCCTCTCTATCTACATTATCACAGCCCCATCTCACTAGCCACCCCTCACACTCACCCTCATCCTAGTCCAATCATACCAACTAACAAGACACAAGGGTAGCCACTTGGGTGTTTTATCCAATGTTAATGTAAAGTTTCTGTTAATGTGGTGTCAAACATTGAAACCTTTATTTTCAACATTTTGCGTTCTTGGACTGATTTGTGTGCACCTTTGGAAGTGGCTTAGTGAGTTGCAGTGAATGGTGAGACATAACGGTACCCCCCACAATGGTGATGAGTGTGAAAGGAATGGCTTGGTCATTGTAAGGATGCTTTATGGTGTTGGTGTGGGGTGGTGCCAACCTGGTGTATCATGTGGCGGCCAGGATGTACAGTGTCAAGTAAGTAAATCTGGCCATGATGAGGCCATCCCTGGCCTCCCGGGCAGCAATGTGGTCGGGTGCTGATCCCCTGTGTCCTGTGCAGCATCAGTTGATTGTGGAGAAGGTTGGTGTTGTTGTTGGTGCTGCTGGTGTGCCTAGTGCTGCTGGTGTTGGGGCTGATCGTGGTGGGATTCTGAGGACCAAAGTGAGAGAGTATAAAGGGCACCCATGCCGATGGAATAGATGGCAGGTGAAGTAGAGATGGCAGAAGCGATCTGTCAATGGTGAGAGAGGTAATGAGGTCAGACTGGATGGAGACTTGTGTAAAGACTTGCAGCATCCTGAATCTGTTGTGGAAATGCAGTGAGGAAGAGCTTGTGGCTGAGGGAAGATATCTCTGTAAGGTGGGAGCTTTTACTTTGCATTTGAAACTGTCAACTCAACAGCTGATTCAATGGCCACTGAACTCCTGCCTCAGCTTGACAGACGTAATCCATGACCAGCGTGGACCCCGTGGACGAGCTGTCAAATGCAAAAGGTAAGCTGGACATCATTCTTAAGTGGCTCTAAACAAGCCACTAATTACCTGAATTGGGTCACCCGCCGCTGCCTGTTGGTTCTGTTCAGCGCTGACAGACCTGACATTGGGAAAGGCACATGGCGGCAGGTTCACAGAGGGATCCTGACCCACTGGGGAAAAAAAAACACTTTCCCACCCAACCCTCCACCGATCGCGCCCACTGACACCCCAGAAAATTCCCGCCTTCGTCCCGGATCCCTCCAGCAACACCACCAGGACGGCATTGCACGGAAGGTGAGCGCTGCGCCACCTCTCTCCATGCCCCCTTGACCAATTTCACTCGGCTAACGTTGCGGCCATTTCCAGCGGCCGTTAACTGCAGCTGCCGGTGACACTGGCAACTTTGCTGGCGAATACAATTTTTTTCCCCAATATCTCTTATTTTGGTATCATCTACATATTTTGATACCACTCCTCCAAGATCAATATCCAAGTCATTGATATAGACAGTGAAGTTACCTTCTGAGAAAATTCCACGACGTTTGTCAAACATGATTGTCCCTTTTGAAATCCGTGCTGGCTACTGCTAACTATTTTCTCTTTATCTAGATATGTAGTAATTTCATTCTTAATTGAAGACATTAAAATGTTCCCTACCAGGGGAACTGGCCTGTAATTACTCGTATTGGCTCTGTCTCCTTATTTAAAAATAGATAATACATTATCCACACTCCAGTCCTCCAGTACACATCCACGTTTGATAGAGCTCTGAAATATAGGCCCAGATTTTGTGGAGCAGGTAATCTTGCGACGTGCCTTGTTAGTTAGACTTGTTCGTGCATGTTTAGGTGTTAAAATGTTTTTGCCCACAATGTTGTTGGAAGTGCAAGCTGGTAACGTCGCGCGCGGTGAGGGCAACAGAGCGTCTGGGACCTTGGTGATCAAAAGGACAAACAGTGTAACTCCTTGACCAATGAGATTAAAGATTGAGAAATAAACAGCGCAAGGACTGAGAAGGAGGATGAATTAGAGTGGGTGAATGCAATGTCAAATCAGGTTCAGAAAGAAAAATAAAGATTGGATTAAAAGAGAGAAAAAAGAGACAGAAGGTAAAAATAAAAATAAAATAAAAAAATTTAAACTTGACAGTTTTAAACTCTCCAACAACAATTCACAACCTGATGGAATGAGACTGCACACTTTTAATGGATCACTTTCTGAGCAAGAGAGATTGGTTGGCAGTCATTAACAGTTATCATGTTGTGATAAAGGTACTTACACTGTTAATTACTAGGCTTATCTTTCCGTGGCGCGCTTAATGGACAGTTAATATGCAAATACAGCAACTTGATCAAAATCACGGGGAGGTTAAGGGCGAGATGCTGTTTTCACAAATCGGTCAGCAGCTTGTGGCAAGTCGCAATTCGCTGGCCAAGTTACAGACCAACAATGCATCATTTCGATGCTGTTATTTTTACAGCAAATTCTGGGGCCATCATTCCGGGGGCCTCGATAATTTCTCCCTCACGTCCCTCAGGATCCTAGGATCTATCCCATCAGGCTCTGGTGCTTTGCCTTCCTTTAGCCTAATTAAGTTATCTAAAATGTTCCTTTTCTCCATCATTATATCGCTCATCTCACTCTCAATCACTTCAGGATTCACCTGCTGTCTGATATCCTTCAGAAGAGGAAAGGAGAAAAAATAATTATATTATTACAAATACCATTTATCAGCTTTAGTTCTACCCTCGAAAATGCAAATCTCGTATTAAGGACGCCAACATCCTCTGCATTCATCTTTACCTTATTTGTTCGTCACGAATCTTTCAGTAAGAGAAATAAAAGTAATTCACTATTGACAAAGAACTGCTTTTCACAAAGCTGACATTACACCGAGTACATTTTCTAGTACTATACATTCTTCCCCCTTCCCCATCAATAAATCTCTTCAATAAACATTGCCATCTTAGAGGCTTGAAGGCGAAGATACAGGAGAGGTCAGTTGTATGCCAAAATTGCTTGTAATAATATAAATCTTAAGATCTGAGAAGGTTTAATTACTCAAATGCTTGGACAAGTGGTTAGTACAGATGTGGGAAAGTTATATAACTTGGACTGTTGGCACATGACTAGCAGATATGAATATAAAATTAACAAGCCTGCCGAAATACAAGGTTAGAATGATATTTTTACCAGCTAAAGTAGTGTTGATTAACACCTTTAAAATGAGCTGGAAGGAATGGAATTGAGAGTAATAAAGATGAGTCAAGATAGAGATAATCGAGTGCTGTGTGCAACATGATAGTTTGTGAAGTACTGAGACCTTGGAAATGTCATCCTGAGGAAGGCAAGTGGTCAGGGATAAATAATTCAGAATGTAATGATGCATGTCTAGAATTTTACTTGATTTATCTTTTGGGCGCAGGGAGTAGTTGTGGATAAACCTTCCACAGGAAATAAAATAAGGGATGCATGATAGTGAAAATTGCACATAGTGTGCAGAAATAACAGGTTTGATAGGCTGAATGGCCCTGGGCTTGTCTCTTGCCTTCCCACCAGCTACAGCATGAATAATTGAGCCTGTATTGTTATGGTAATTAAAAATATACATCACTGTTTACAAATTGGTGTAACAGTTTATATGACCCCCTTCAGTGGTTTATTAGCGGGGGCCAATTATGGTCTGTATTTATAGTTGTTGTAATACTCTCAAACTTTGCAATATTATCAGTGTAATTTCAACTGTGAATCCACAGACACTCCAGGCTGGATTTTGTCAGCCCCGAGGAGGTGGGTATGGAGGCGGGACTACCGGTAAAGTGGCAGAAAGTGGGGGCGGATGGCAAACCTGTCCCCATCCCGCCTCCGCGCCCTTTTGCCAGGAGGCGGGAAGATGTCCTGCTTTGGGTCCTGTCTGCTCAAGGCGGGAAAGGGATTAAATCCTTTTAACTGCCTGTTAACAGGTAGTTAACAGGCAGAAAAAAGGATTAGTGCCATTTTACCTTTTCAGGTGAAGGCTTCCCAACCACGGAGAACACCGCCGGGTTGGAGGAGACGTGGAGGAGGTCTGCGGGGGTCGGAGGGGCCTGAAAGTGCAATGTAGAGGTGAGTGATGGGTGCAAGTATGGAGTGGTAAGTATGTGAGGTGAGTGTTAAGAACATAAGAACATAAGAAATAGGAGCAGGAGTAGGCCATTCGGCCCTTCGAGCCTGCTGCACCATTCAATGAGATCATACATAGATACATAGATACATAGAAGATAGGAGCAGGAGTAGGCCATCCGGCCCTTCGAGCCTGCTCTGCCATTTAATGAGATCATGGCTGATCCTCCAATTCAGTATCCTGTCCCCGCCTTCTCTCCGTAACCCTTAACCCCTTTTGCCTGTAGAAATATATCTAATTCCCTCTTAAATATATTTAATGAGCTGGCGTACACTGCCCTCTGTGGCAATGAGTTCCACAGGTTCACCACCCTCTGAGTGAAGAAATTCCCCCTCATTTCTGTCCTAAATGGTTTAGCCCTTATCCTTAAATTATGTCCTCTAGTTCTGTTCTCACCCGCCAAGGGAAACATTCCTTCTGCATCTAGTCTGTCTAGACCTGTCAGAATTTTATACACTTCTATGAGGTCCCCTCTCAATCTTCTAAACTCCAGTGTGTACATCCCTAAACTACATAGTCTCTCCTCATAGGTCAATCCCGCCATTCCTGGTATCAGCCTGGTGAATCGCCGCTGCACCCCCTCCATGGCAAGAACATCTTTCCTCAGATGAGGCGACCAAAACTGTACACAGTACTTGAGGTGTGGTCTCACCAGTGCCCTGTACAGCTGCAGCAAGGTATCCCTGTTCCTGTATTCCAACCCTTTTGCTATGAAGGCCAGCATACCGTTTGCCTTCTTGACCGCCTGTTGCACCTGCATGCTCGCCTTCAGTGACTGGTGTACAAGAACACCCAGGTCTCTCTGTACTTCCCCCTCTCCCAATTTATTGCCATTTAAATAATAATTTGCCCTCCCGTTCCTGCACCCAAGGTGGATAACTTCGCACTTGTCCACATTATAGTGCATGGCTGATCTTCTGCCTCAACTCCATTCACCAGCCCTATTGCCATATCCCTTGATGCCCTTACTAGTCAGAAATCTATCAACTTCTGTTTTGAATATACCCAATGACTGAGCCTCCACAGCCCTCTGGGGTAGAGAATTCCAAAGATTCACCACCCTCTGTGTCAAGAAATTTCTTCTCATCTCAGTCAAGAATGGCCTACCCTTTATCCTGAGGCTGTGGCCCTTGGTTCTAGACTCCCCAGCTGAGGGAAACATTCTCCCAGCATGTAATCCCTGTAATAATTTTGTATGCTTCAATGAGACCCCCTCTCATTCTTCTGAATTCAAGAGAATACAGGCCTAGTTTACTCAATCTCTTCTCATACGACAGTCCCGCCATCCCAGGAATCAATCTCGTGAACCTTCGTTGCACTCCCTCTATGGCAAGTATATCCTTCCTTAGGTAAGGAGACTAAAATTGTACACAGTACTCCAGGTGTGGTCTCACCAAGGCCCTATGTAATTGGAGAAAGATTTCTTTACTCCTACACTCAAATCCTCTTGTAATGAAGGCCAGCATACCATTTGCCTTCCTAATGGCTTGCTGCACCTGCACATTCACTTTCAGTGACTCATGTACAAGGACACCCAGGTCCCTTTGGGCATCTGCATTCCCCAATCTTTCACCATTTAGGAAATACTCTGCCTTTCTGTTTTTTCTACCAAAGTGGATAACTTCACATTTATCCACATTATATTCCATCTGCCATGCTCTCGCCCACTCACTGAGCCTGTCAAGATCCCCTTGAAGCCTTTTCACATCCTCTTCGCAACTGACACTGCCACCTAGCTTTGTATCATCAGCAAATTTGGAAATGTTACATTTAGTCCCCTCATCCAAATCATTGATATAGATTGTGAATAGCTGGGGCCCAAGCACCGATCCTTGTGGTACCCCACTAGTCACAGCCTACCATCCTGAAAAAGACCCGTTTATCCCTACTTTTTGTTTTCTGTCTGTTAAACAATTCTCAATCCATGCTAGTATATTACCCCCAATTCCATGTGCCCTAATTTTGTTTTCCAACCTCTTGTGTGGGACCTTATCGAAGGCCTTCTGAAAATCCAGATACACCACATCTACCGGTTCCCCTTTGTCTACTCCACTAGTTACATCCTCAAAGAACTCCAATAGGTTTGTCAAACAGGATTTCCCTTTCATAAATCCATGTTGACTCTGCCCAATCTTACTATTAGTTTCTAAATGCCCAGTTATTGCATCCTTTATGATCGATTCCAGCATTTTCCCAACTCTCTTTTCTTAGGCAGTCCCTCGGAACCGAAGATGACTTGCTTCCACAATAAAAATGAGTTCTCAGGTGGGGCAGACGGTGGTTGAAGGGGCGGGTGGGTGGGGTGCTTGGGTTGAGAAGCGCTCCTTCCGCTGCCTGCACTTGGCTTCCGTTTGCTCCCGGCGACGAGACTCGAGGTATTCGGTGCCTTCCCGGATGCTTCTCCTCCACTTTGTACGGTCTTGGGCCAGGGATTCCCAGGTGTCGGTGGGGATATTGCACTTTTTTAAGGAGGCTTTGAGCGTGTCCTTGAAGCATTTCCTCTGCCCACCTGGGGCTCTCTTGCTGTGTCAGTGCTCCGAGTAGAGCGCTTGTTTTGGGAGTCTCGTATCGGGCATGCGGACGATGTGAGCCGTCCAATGGAGCTGATCGAGCGTGGTCAAAGCTTCGATGCTGGGGATGTTGGCCTGAGCGAGAACACTGACGTTGGTGCGCCTATCCTGCCAATGGATTTGCAGGATCTTGTGGAGGCAGCATTGGTGGTACCTCTCCAGTGCTTTGAGGTGCCTGCTGTACATGGTCCATGTCTCTGAGGCATACAGGAGGGCGGGTATTACTACTGCTCTGTAGACCATGAGTTTTGTGCCGGGTTTGAGGTCCTGATCTTCAAACACTCTCTTCCTCAGACGGCCAAAGGCTGCACTGGCACACTGAAGGCGGTGTTGGACTTCGTCATCAATGTCTGCTCTTGTTGACAGTAGGCTCCCGAGGTATGGAAAGTGGTCCACGTTGTCCAAGGCCTTGTCATGGATTTTGATATTCGGGGGGCAGTACTGTGTGGCGGGGACAGGTTGGTAGAGGACCTTTGTCTTACAGATGTTTAGTGTAAGGCCCATGCTCTCGTACGCTTCGGTGAAGGTGTTAACGATGGTTTGGAGTTCGACCTCCGAGTTTGCGCAGACGCAAGCGTCGTCTGCATAATGTAATTTGATGACAGAGGAAGGGATGACCTTGGATCTAGACTGGAGGCGACGGAGGTTGAACAGTTTCCCGTTTGTTCTGTAAATTAGCTCCACTCCAGCGGGGAGCTTTTTTCCCAACTACTGATGTGAGGCTAACAGGTCTATAGTTCCCCGTTTTCTCTCTCCCTCCTTTTTTAAATGGCAGGGTTACATTTGCTATCCTCCAATCTGCAGGAACCGTTCCAGAATCTATAGAATTTTGGAAGATGACAACCAATGCGTCCACTATTCCAATGGCCACCTCTTTCAAAACCCTAGGATGTAGGTCATCCGGTCCTTGGGATTTGTCGACTTTTAGTCCCATTAATTTTGCTGGTACTGTTTTTTTACTAATAATAATTTCTTTAAGTTACTCATTCTCGCCACACCCTTGGTTTTCTCGTATTTCTGGGAGTTTTTTTTTGTCTTCCTCCGTGAAGACAGAAACAAAGTATTCATTTAATTTCTCTGCCATTTCTTCATTCCCCATTATAAATTCTCCCGTCTCTGACTGTAAAGGACCTACATTTACCTTCACCAGTCTTTTCCATTTCACATACCTATAGAAGCTTTTACAATCCGTTTTTATATTTTTTGCTAGTTTGTGCTCATATTCCATTTTCCTTTTCTTTATCAATTTCTTGGTCACCCTTTGCTGATTTCTAAAAAGATCTCAATCCTCAGGCTGACCGCTTTTTCTGGCAACTTTATAAGCTTCCTCCTTTGACTTAATACTAGAATGAATTTATTTTGTTATCCATGGTTGGATCACTTTTCCTTTTGGGTTTTTATGCCCTAGAGGAATATATGTAATAAAATGTTCACTTACCTTTGTTTATGCCTACAGCCTTCAGCCGCGTTGTTTCCGGAGTCCTGACATCTTCATTGTAGATTTCACAGACTGGCTGTTGGATCCTCCGAACCAACAGTCATCTGCTTTCTACAAAGTTGAAAGGTTTGATGAGTCCTGTACACAAGGTATCATCAAACTACACAGAATGTCAGTGTTTGACAGCTTCACAGAGCTGTCAAACGCTGACATTTCTTCTTTCAAGAAGTCTTGACAGTTGGCACGTCAGACGTTGACGTGCTCTGTCAATGACTTCCCCCTAATTGGCCTGCTGAACCCGCAGCGCGGGCTTAACAAGGCCAATCAGGGGAAAATCCCGCTGGGTGGCCAGAACATGATGGAGGCGGGACATAGACCCGACAAGCAGCAGTCCTGCCTCCAGCACATCCCCATTCACAAAATCAAGCCCTCCAGCTTTTAAAAACACAAAGTTGCAAGTACATGTGTTGGCCAGGCTCAGAAAGAGAATGCAGGAGGTTAGTTCGGAACTATTTTGTTTAAGTCGCATAAGATGACCCACTGGTGTAGGGTAACATTGTATGTTCATTAGTCTGTATTATTATGCAAAGACAAGTTGTATTGATTGAACTAAAGGGGTGATTTTGCCAATGGGGACGTGATGGAGGCGGGACTCCCACTTGTCGGGTTTTAGTCCCGCCTCCATTGACGTCTGGCCAACCCACGCTATTTTCCCTTGATTGACCTTGTTAAACCTGCCCAGTGGGCTTAGCAGGCAAATTAAGGGAAAGCCGGTTACAGGTGACATCAGCGAGTGACGTTTCATCTGTCAAGAGCTTTTGACAGATGAAATGTCAGCGTTTGACAGCTCTGTGAAACTGTTAAACACTGAGAATCTGTCTTCTAAGTTGGGTCCTGGGACACAGGCTCACTTAGTGATCTGTCCTGAGCAGAAAGCAGAAGGCTGATGCATTTGAGAATGCAGCGGCCATTCTGCTTTCTCTGCCGGTGAGATGAGGGGCTCCCGAGACCTGAAGGGATGAAGCCTGGAGGAAGAAGTAAAGGTAAGTAAAACTTATTAAAACACTTTACACACACCTCACACACTTACCTCTGCACACATGCACTCATCACTCACCTGCACACCGGACATCTCAGCCCCTCCGACCCCCGCAGACCCACGGCTCACCTTGCTGACCCTGGCGAGGTTCGGAGCCGTCGGGAAGCCCACACTTTAGGGCTCAAAATAGGGATTATCTAAAAAACTGCCTGTTAACTACCTGTTAACAAGCAGTTAATTGGCACTAATCCCCTTCCTGCCTCGAAGTGGCGGCTCCCAGCGCGGGTCGGGTACCCGCCTCCTGGGAAGATGGCACGGAGGCGGGTTGGGGGCGAGATGGGTACCCGCCCCCAGATTCTGCCATTTTCCCGGCAGTCCCGCCTCCAAACCCATCTCTCCAGGTCTGGCAAGATTGCCCCCTTAGTGTGTGATCATTTGTAGCAAAAATAAAACAGCTTAACTATTCTTATCTGGCCTAGGCTTACTAAATGTTTCCTCAGCCCACCTTCGAAAACATTGAAGAAACAATTGTATGAATGACGCGTATGCTTAGTTCAGACCACAAGGGCATCCTACTGCTGCACCCCTGGGTTATGCTATAGTTAGACATTAGGCAATATTGGCATACCCCTAAACGTAAGATGCTTAGATCGCTTATTGAAATGACAAGAAGTGCTGTACCCGAGAGACATTAAACTTGTCACAGATTGCTTCTCAAACCTTTACACTGCCTGTCCTCGTGATATCCACTTTAGATTGTTCAGGTGAGAAACATTTTGTTTATACATCTACCAAACATCTTGATGACCAGCTGGGACAGGAGCATAGATTGTCGATCCCTTTATTACTTCAAGCACAATCTTATGTCCCCGTTACAAATTTTGGGTCTGCCTTAGCTACTCTGCAGTGGTGCTGGTCACTTTCGTAAGCGGTCCGATGGTCTTACGTTCAGGAGTGTGCCCATCCTGCCCAATATCCAGTTTTTTGCACATTCCTTGACATGGGATTTTCTAATCTTTCTAGAGGTGGCATGAAAAAGGTTTAGTAAAGTGGGGCCTGATGTGAACAGTTATGCGGCTTTATTTCATAGAAAGGAAGTGAACATACAGAGTAACAGTTATAAGCAAATCTTGCTTTTTTAACTCAATTTCAATACTGTCCTTGAAAAATAAAAAAAAAACACATGCCATGTCACTTTCTTGGGCTGACTTACATGTTTTATGCATTACTTTTAGGAACGCAAGCAAGTAAGGTTATGTTAAATAATCCATTTTATGTTAAAAAAAAGCCATTATTTTTGAAGAATCCATTTTTTGTAAAAGGCAGATTTTCTGGAGGGAGATGTGGAGGAGGCGATGATAGCTTATCCAGTGGCCGAGTCCACAGGGTCTGCATTGGGATGGGTGAATGGGACGGGAAGGAGGTAGGAAAGATTAACCTCCAGCGGGCGCGCTGAGCGGGAAGGTCAGCGAGAGAGTAGGATGGGGCAGTTGGGGTGGCTGCTCGTAAGGAGGCAAGCAACGAGCGCATCGATGGTCCCTTCGGAGGATGCCAAGAGAGGCACAGAGGGAAACTGTCGGCTTATCTAAGGGGGAGTCAAGCCAGGGACGGTGGTAGGAGAGTAGGAAGGTCGATGAGTGCTTGGCAGGTGGACAGTTAAAATGGAGCGAGGGCCTTACCCACTCCTTTCCTCCTCCGATCTGGCTTTACTGCCTTTTTAAATTGCAGACAGCAAGAACAGCTACCCCAAGGCAGCTGGGGTCCGTCATTGGTGCCTGATGGGCCATTTCAACCTGAGGCCTGCGCAGGGGGCCGAGTTGCTGAGGAGGTCAGCAAGCAGCATACCGATGATGCCCAGCCATTAAAACTGGCAGCACCTCCCTGGTACCGCTTCCGGAGAGACACGCTACTCGATTTGCCGTGTTCCCGCCCGGGAGTTAAAATTCTCAGCAAACACCTCATGCTGGGCTCATGCAAATAGAATCATCCCCTGTTCTGCCATCAGAGATAACAAATTCTTTAAATGAGCGTTGTTGCTGTGGCAACCTCTACAGCGCATGGCCGTGAAATTCACTACCTTTGCCCCGGCGGTTTGGAGAAAAAAATGGCGGCCGCCTCGTTTCTGCCCACTTCCGGCGCGGCCCGCACTGTTCACCATCTTGGTGAGGGCGATAGTGCAGGCGGGACGAGAGTGTGTTAGCAGTATACAGAGTAGGTAGATCGTGATGTCAGTCAGTGTGTAATGCTGGTTTGACGCACGACTTGCCATTTTGGATGCCCGTTGTTCCAATCAATGCCCTCTCCTAAACACGCACGGCTGAACGTGTGTTCAACTGCATGAGGGACCCCCCACCAGCACAATTTAAAGGGATACATGCAACTTGCAGGTAAGTTGATTATTTCTCTTGTACTAGCTCTTGCAGAGTTTATATGAGTACTGGGTTGCTGGAAGACATTTATAACGGTGTTAAAGTGCGCAGGGAATGCTGCTGGACGTTGGGAAGGCGTTGGCTGCTACTGGAAGGCCTCTGACTACATCACTTGCTCCCAGTCCTGGGGGCTCTAGTTGCAGTCCCCCTCGCGCTGCAGCATGACAGGGAGATGGAGCAGAGGCAGCAAAGACAAGCTACTCACAGAGGGAGGAGGAGGGGGGCTCTCAGCAGGAGGCCTTACCCACCTAGGGTCTTCAGGGAGCACTTCTTCTACCTGTACCTAAGCCAGGACCAGTTTATTCGGTGGCTGTGCTTCACCAAGGAGTCACCTCTTGGAACCAGACCTGCAGCCTCAGAGCAGGGCCACGAGGTCGCTGCCAGTGGTCCTCAAGGTGACCGTGGCCCTGAATATTTTCGCCAGCAGAATCTTCCAGGCTGGCACAGGCGACATAGCTAACATCTCGCAGTTCGCCTTTCAGCGCTGCATCCGGGAGGTCACAGAGGCTCTCTACTCCAGAAAAAGGAACTACATTGTCTTCTCTCTGAACAGAGAGAAGCTGGAGGAGTGCGCACGTGGCTTTGCCAGGATATTGAGCTTCCCCATGGTGCAGGGTGCCATCAAATGCACACACGTGGCTTTGCGAGCGCCGCATATCAATGCTTAGATGTTCTGTAACCGCAAAGGCTACCACTCACTTAATGTGCAGTTGTTGTGCGACCACGCCCAGCACATCATGATGGCGAATGCCCGCTATCCTGGCAGCAGTCATGATGCCTTCGTCCTGCGCCAGTCTGTTGTGCCAGTAATATTCCAGCCTTCATATTGAACCTGAGGGTGACTGCTAGGAGACTCGGGCTATCCGCTCTGCATCTGGCCGATGACTTGCCTTCCCAATCACACCACTCGTGGCCAGCACTCACATAATGGTAGCCATGGAACCTCATTGAGCAGATCAATGGGGTGCTCAAACAATGGTTCCACTGCCTTGTCCGCTTGGAAGGAGTGCTCCAGTACGCACCGGAGCGGGTGTCCCAATTCATGGTGGTCTGCATATCCTCCACAACTTGGCCATCATGAAGGCACAGCCCTTGGCACAATGGGTTCTGTGACTACCTCAGGAGGAAGAGGAGGAGGAGGAGGAGGAGGAGGAGGAGAAAGAGAGGATGCAGCCTGCAAATCCTCGTTCCGGACGGGCTGCCCATCAGTGCTTTATCAGACTCCGTTTCCCCTGAATGAAACCCCAGATCCCCGTTCCTCAGCTCACCCCCCACCCCTTACCATCCCTCTGTCACAGAGGATCACAACGTCCTTTTGGCCACAATGCTGAAATGAAAGCCACCACAAAACACACATTCCAAACATAATGTATAAATGATTAATTCCAATATTACATTACAAAGTCAACTAATCACCCTTGTGCATTCCCTTAGAGTCTGTCTTTCATGTGCCTATGCCAGTCCTAGTGCTCCTACGAACTGCAATCCCAGTGGCTGCAGCATGGTTGGTGGAAGGCTGCAGACTTTCAGTGGCGGAGACCGCAGATGGCCTTGCAGGATGACCTCGAGCAGCTCTGGGTCGAGTAGGCCCGGCTGTAAACTGCACCACCTCGGCCTGGGCGGCAGCAGTCTGGGCTGGCTATCTGTCAGGCAACAACAAGGGCACTGGCGGAGTGGCAGGGGTGGGAGGACAAATGCTGCCTTCTTGAGAGAGGACAGCAGGTTCTTGCTCCACGGAGCTGCTGCCACTCCCCTGGGGCAGCGCCTCATCATTCCTAGCCACCTGTTGGAGGACAGATTGCTGGACTGCTGTGACACCCTGCAAGCCCCTTTGCACACACATAAACCCAAACATGATGGCAGCAGCTTGAGCTTGCGTGGCAGCAAGCTGAGCCTGCATGGGAGCAGTCTGAGCTTCCATTCCAGCACCCAGACGTTGGGTCGCTTCTGCTTGTGCTGCAATGGAAGCTGAGACATCGGCCATCAGATGCTGCATCATGGTTGGGTCCACAAGTGCTCTAATGGAGTTGCCCAACACTTCCATGGTGGAAAGGATGGGCTCCAAGCTCCGTGCAAAACCCTGTGCAAGATTGGAGCCAGATTCCTCCATATTCCTTGACAGTATAAAGAGGCTCTCTTACAGGCCTGCAAATGCACCAAGCATTTCTGTGTTCTTGCCCATCACCCTTCTTCTGAAGGCCGCCCCATCAAAGTCCTCATCTGAGTCCTCTGCAACAGAACTCATGTGTGACCTCGCCGTCCGTGGAGCTGGAACCTGAGCTACCCTTTCCCCCGGCCTGGCTGCAGGCCACTCACGCCCGGTGACTCACCGTGTGCAGATCCCGCCTCTATACTACCCTCTAAAGTTCGCGCAGTGCCATTTTCTGAGCTGGTGCCTGGGAGTGTCAGATCGAGTGACGGTGCCTCTTTTCTATCACTCTCCTCCTCTACTTCTTCAGGCTGGGCTCGTGGCAGTTCTTGGGTAGCTGAAAGGAGAAAGGCCCAAGGGTCAGGTTGTGGTGAGGAGGGGGTGGGGGAAGCAAGATGTGCATGCTTACACCATCAGCAGCTTGTAAGTGAGAACAGATTGTGCGATGAGGGGGAAGTGGGATGTGAGAAGAAGGATTAAGTATGAGCATACCGTCATCATCAATGCTTTCAGCCTCGCTGATCGCCACGGCCTCAGTGACGGCCCCTCCAATTAAATCCAGAACCTTCTCCTCTAGCTGGATCAGGTTCTGCAGCTGTGCCTGCCTCCGCCTGTTAGCTCCTGCTGGTGCCAGTTATGCACCACTTTGGCTTGCAAGAGAAAGGGAAGTGCGCCAGTGAATGTGGTGCAATGTGCTTGGGTGATGTGCCTGTCATGGTTGAATAGCTGGCATTGTGTGAGATGTAGGTGTGAGGGTTGCAACAGTGGTAAGTGTGTGAGGGTAAGGTGAAGCTATGATTGTGAGGTATGAGTCATGATTGTTGGAGATTGTTGGTAGGTGAGTGATGGTGAGTGTGGTGCATTGAGCAGTGGCTGAGGCTAGTGGTGCAGTTGGTATGATATGGCACTTGAAGATGCATTCACTGGCCTTGACTACTCGTGTGAGGTCATTAAACTTCTTTCGGCACTGGATCCAGGTCCTGGGGGAAAGACTGGTGGCACTGACCGCTTCAGCAATCTGCTCCCACTGTCTTCGTACAGTCTGTCTGGAAGACCTCCCAGCCCCCTGTGGGTAGATGACCTGTCTCCTCCTATTGACCCCCTGCACCAAGCCCTCTAGTGCTGCATCTGAGAACCGAGGTGCCCTTTCTCTGCCCTGTTGCACCATTGATAACTTCCCCTTTGCTTAGCTCCACTCAGAATGAGGTGCTTCGCTCACAAAGCACCTCCACTTTAAGAAGTGCAGACAGTGTTTCGCTCTGCAGGCAACCTTTAAATACAGGTCAGACATCCCACAATATTGGGTCCCCTGCTGAGCCCTGAGCCAACCAGCAACGCATTCAGTGCTCGGCTCAGCGCTTCAATCATGTTAATTAGCAGGCAGCACAAATTTTGCTTGCTGCCTGCATTACTTTCACCGGGTGCGGGCAGATCGCGAATCGCGATCCCTGCACCCATTTTCGGGCCTTATCGAATTTAGCCCCCTGTACCTCAAACCCTCCCTTTGTCTTGGAGGCAGCAGCCTCTGACTTTTTAAACCGGTATAAATTCCAGTCCTGCTCCACTGTCTGCAACCACTCTTCAGCCATTGTGGCCCTGCCCTCTGACATGCCCTCCCTAAATCTCTAAGCTTTGCTACATTCCTGCCTGCCTTCAAAAACCTCTTATAAACCTTCCCCTTCAGCTTCACTCCTTTTCCTCTTTGGTTCCTTTCTCCCGCGTACTTGGCATTCACTGTTTTTTTTATTTCCTTCGCTCTGCAAAGCACTTTGAGACATCTTTCTCTATGTGAGGAGCGCTCGAGAAATGTAAGGTGTCATTGATTTGACTGTGAAGTTGCAAATTGCAGTGCAGGTCCGTCATTAATGAACAAAAATTGGGTCTTTTTTCCCTCCCTTTTTTGCTGGCCTTTCACTCCTTTTATGGAGTTGACATTCGGAACAGTGCTGAACACAGATGAATTATCCATTAGTGTATTCACACCACTTCTTACCCATGACTACCTCATACTAACAGTGAGGAAGGTACAGCCTTTGATGACTTGGGGATGTGGATTCAGCTCCCATTTGGGGATTTCTGTGCAACTCCACCCTTCCCAATTTTCCGAGCACAAACTGCTGCTTGTCTGCTCTCCTCCTTGCTCTCTTTTCCCGCAAAAAAATATTTTATATAACAGCATAAAAAAACAATTTGCACCGTGCACAAGTTATTGTGCCACAAACAGAGCTTAGTGCTGTCACAAAGGATACAAAATAAACCTGGAAATACTCAGCAGGCCAGGCAGCATCTGTGGAGAGAGAAACAGAGTTAATGTTTCAGTTCGATGACCTTTCATCTCTCCACAGATGCTGCCTGACCTGCTGAGTATTTCCAGCATTTTCTGTTTTTATTCAGATTTCCAGCATCCGCAGTATTTTGCTTTTGTATAATTTCAGAACAGATTGGCCAGCTTGTGCCACTTTCAAAGTTATGTTCCAAAAAGGAAACGATTGCCTTCATGCCTGGCATAAATTTGGAATAGTTGCCGTTGATATTTCTAGAGTCTTTGATAAATGTTAGCACTCCAACCTCATTGAGAAGCTAGCCTGTTATGGCATATAGGGAACAGATAGGATAGATAGAGAGAAACTATTTCCGCTGGTTGGGGATTCTAGGACTAGGAGGCATAGTCTAAACATTAGAGCCTGAAACGTTAACTCTGTTTCTCTCTCCACAGACGCTGCCTGACCTGCTGAGTGTTTCCAGCATTTTCTGTTTTTATTTCAGATTTCCAGCATCCGCAGTATTTTGCTTTTGTATGAAATAAACATAATTGTCTTCATTTGTTTAATTTTCAACTTTACTCACTCAAGCATGTGAAAGATAGGCCCAGCATTACTCTATATGTCAGTATCTGTTGAGCTGATGAAACCGATGATAATTCATTCATAACGCAATAAATCTTAATGTTCCTCGCAATGGCAAAATTAGGAAACTCGAACTGTATTTTACATAATGCTTCATCACTGGGGACTTGAGGGCCGACAAGCAAGAGAGCCTCATCATCGTTTCTTCCCCAAATTACTGCTACTAGTTAAGACAATAGAGGCAATACAGAATATAATGCCTATTTCAACATCTTGGTTTAATTTTAATGTTGTATCAACAACAAGTAGCTTATAGCCGTAGACTGAGATAATTCAATTTTATTGGAATCAATTATTATAATTAGTTATCAATTTCTCTAAATATTTGCAGTTAAGACCATTGAGGACTCGTAACTGAAATTTATGTGACGTGAAAATAATGTGAAAAATAATATGGTAATCATTAAACCTTCTGTGATTGTGTAAATGTTTCTGATTCAGCTACAAAGAGACAGTTTTACGGATTTTCAGAAGATGCTGGTGAAGGGGCAATACCCTCCACAGAAAGCTTCAAATCACCTTCAGTACCCAAAAGGTTCAGGCAGGCAATTATCTTCTTTGCAAACTATAATGAGTAGAAACTGCATGGGTTCCAGCGGATGCTGCCTGCCTTATTGATTTTCAATTCTGTTTCCAGCATCTTTGACATTCAGGGATGCTGGCTGTTCTTTAGGAGTAAATGGGGATTTCATATCAAATGAGTTTGGGAGTATCTGGGCTGCAAAGTTGGCATAAAGAGGATTCCTCCAGCAATAAAAGGAGGTGTTTACTGTGAGCACGCTCTGCTGCACAGAAACTAGGGCTAAAAATCCGATTGCACAGCGTCGTTGTTTGGGCGCAACGGGTGTCGATTTGGGTCGAAAATGGCGCCTGAGCCACGCACACACACTTCAGGTGCGGGGCCTCGCCGGACGCCATCTTGGTGAGGGTGTTAGCGACGCCACTGGAAGCGTGCGCTGGAAGTATGTAGATTAGGCAGACCATGATGTCAATCAGCGTGCAATGCTGCTTTGACGCCAGTGCTGCCATTTTGTCCTCAATGCTGGAAGTAACACCTCGCACAGCTGGACATGCGTTCAGTAGCTGCAAGGACCCCCCCACCAGTGATATTTAAAGGGATCATCAACCGCTATCAGGTGAGTTGCTGGTTAATTTCTATTGGCTCTGTGTAAGTTTGTGGAAGTGTTTGGTGCTTTCTAGAGTTGTTTAAAGTTGGTGAGGTGACGGAGTGGTGCTGCAAGTGGAGAAGGCCTTGGTTCTGACTTCAAGGGTTCTGATCAGACCGCTTGCTCCCAGTCGTGGATGCTCTAGTTGTCATCCCCCTTGGCCTGCAGCATGACAGAGAGATGGAGCAGAGGCAGTGAAGAAGAGGACAAGCTGCTCGCAGAGGGAGGAGGAGGAGGGGGAGAAGGGCTCTCAGCAGGAGGCCTTACCCACTAAGTGTCTTCCCAGAGCAATTCTCTTACATCAACCTGAGCCAGGAGCAGTGCGCGAGGCGTCTGTGCCTTACAGAGGAGGTGCTCACGGAACTCTGCCACCTTTTGGCAACCAGACCTGCAGCCTCACATCAGGGCAAGGACAGCACTGCCAGTGGCTGTGAAGGTGACCGTGGCCCTGAATTTCTTTGTGTCGGGGCCCTTCCAGGCTAGATCAGGCGACAACTGTAACATCTCCCAGTTCGCTGTCCGCTGCTGACCAGAGAGAAGCAGGCAGAGTATGCACGTGGCTTTGCCAGGATAGTGGGCTTCCCTAAGGTGCAGGACACCATCGACTGCACGCACGTGGCTTTGTGGGCACCGCATCTAAATGCTAAGATGTACTGCAACCACTCGCTGAATGTACAGTTGGTGTGCGACCATGCTCAGCCCATCATGATGGTGACTACCTGGTATCCTGGCAGCAGTCATGATGCTTTTATTGTGCGACTAGGGCTATCTGCTGACCACTCAGACTTTCTAGCAGGCCTGCCAATGCACCCAGCATTTCATTGTGCATACTCATCAGTGTTCTTCTGTAGGCTGCCCCATCAAAGTCCTCATCTGAGTCCTCTGCAGCAGAACTCGTGTGCGACCTCACCCTCCGGGGAGCTGGAATCTGCGCTACCCTTTCCCCCGGCCCTGTCTGCAGCCCACTCATACCCGGCGACTCACCATGTGCAGATTCCTCCTCTAAGCTACCCTCTAAACTCCGCACAGTGCCAGTTTCTGAGCTGGTGACTACTAGTGTGAGATCGAGTGATGGTGTTTCTTCTTCTTAATCACTCTCCTCTCCCTCTTGTTCTTGCACCACTGGCTGGGCAGGTTGGATTTCTTGGGTCTCTGAAATGAGAAAGGCACAAGGGTAGGGTTGTGGTGAGGGGAGGGGGGAAATGAGAGGTGCACGCTTACACCACATGCAGCTTGCAAATCAGAAGAAATTGTGGGATGAGGGGGAAGTGGGATGTGAGAAAGAGGATATGTATGAGGAGACCAGCATCTTGTATTCTTTCAGCCCTGACGCTGGCCACGTGATCAGTAGTGCCCTGCCAAGAATGGCCACCACCATCTCCTCCATGGGAGTGAGATTATGCAGGCAAGCCTGACCCTGTCGGTTAGGTGCTGCTGGCGCTGGTTATGCGCAACCTTTTCCTGCAAGAGAAAGGGAAGTGTGTCAGTGAATGTGGTGTAATGTATTTGGGTGATGAGTCTGTCATGGTAGAATAGCTGGCAGTGTGTTCACGCTGTGAGATGTGGGTGTGAGGCTTGCAGCAGTTGTAAGTGTGTGCGGGTGAGGTGAAGCTATGAATGTGAGGTGTGAGTCGAGTTTGGTCGAGATTGTTGGTAGGTGAGTGATGGGGGTATGGTGCATTGAGCAGTGTGTGAGGCTCGTGGTGCAGATGGTGGTATATGGCGCCCGCTTTCTCCCCTGTTGTGCCATCAATACTTCTTTTCCACTGTCTTCCCCAGCCAGTTTAATGAGCAGCTTCAGGCAGAGTGCACCTCCCCTTTAAGAGAGCAGACTGCCTTTAAGTAGTGCAGGCTAGCTTTAATTGGCTCTAGCCTCGCACAAGCTTAGGCCCCCCTTCTGAGCATTCAGCCACTCAGCAACACGTTCAGCGCTGTGCTGAATGCCACAATCATGGAAATGAGCAGGCAGCGTGAAGTTCGTGCATTGCGATCCCTGTGCCCGTTTTCGGGGGGCAAACGATTTTCTAGGCCAAAATCAATACATACATTGTTGTATATTATTTTATTCTTTAGTGGACCTTCAAGCCTTGTTGGCAATAGGTTTGCTAATATTATCATTCTGCTGATTGACATCGAATGACCCAACTTTTTCATTTGGTCATCACATTGTTGGAGCCTGGCAGGGTGGGGGTTCCACTCGCTAAAAGGATGCACCCCTGAACCAGGTTCATTGGCACTTTTTTTAACAAGCTCCCTTGTGGATGGGGGAGCAGAGATTGGTTGCAGGAAACCTCAGAGGTCCATCGCCTACTGTAGCTGGCAGTCGCCTTTGGGCTGGGCGTAACTGAAAATATTTCTTTTTTAAATAAAGTGACCTGGCTATTGCTAGGATGCAAATGATGGCAATTGTGCTATATGATGTATTTCCATTATTTGCATGGTGCTTCAATAGGCACGCCCATATTAGGGCGAATAGATCTTGAAAGTGACAAAGGCAAGCGGAGAGCCTGTGGAACGGATTCTGAACAACTTTCCACACTCATTGACTATCAATGGACAGAAAATCTAGTCCACGATGCTTTTTAAAAAAAATAATCGTTCATGGGATGTGGGCACCGCTGGCAAGGCCAGCTTTTATTGCACATCACTAATTGCCCTGGAGAACGTGGTAGTGAGCCGCCTTCTTGAACTGCTGCAGTCCATGTGTTCGGTATGGTATGGGGAACGGTAGCATTGTGGTTGCGTCACTGGACTAGTAATCCAGCGGCCTGGACTAATGATCCGGACACATGAGTTCAAATCCCACCACGGCAGCTGGGGAATTTAAATTCAGTTAATTAAGTAAATCTGGAATAAAAAGCTAGTATCAGTCATGGTGACCATGAAACTACCAGATTGTCGTAAAAACCCTCTGGTTCACCAATGTCCTTCAGGGAAGAAATCTGCCTTCCTTACCAGGGCAATATGTGACTTCAGACCCACACCAATGTGATTGACCCTTAACTGCCCTCTGAAATGGCCTAGCAAGTTGTATAATGTGGCTCACCGCCACCTTCTCGAGAGCAATTAGGAATGGATAATAAATGCTGGCAAGTGCTGCCCACATCCTGTGAATGAATAAAAAAAAAGGTACTCCCACAGTGCTGTTAGGGAGGGAGTTCCAGGATTTTGACCCAGCGACGATGAAGGAATGGCAAAGTTGCTGCAGTGCATCTTGCAGATGGTACACACTGCCGGTGGTGGAGGGAGTGAATGTTTAAGGTGGTGGATGGGGTGCCGATCAAGCAGGCTGCTTTGTCCTGGATGGTGTTGAGTTTCTTGAGTGTTGTTGGAGCTGCACTCATCCAGGTAAGTGGAGAGTATTCCATCACACTACTGACTTGTGCCTTGTAGATGGTAGAAAGGCTTTGGGGAGTCAGGAGGTGAGAATACCCACCTCTGACCTGCTCTTGTAGCCACGGTATTTATGTGGCTGGTCCTGTTAAGTTTCTGGTCAATGGTGACCTCCAGTATGTTGATGGTGGGGGATTCGGTGATGGTAATGCCGTTGAATGTCAAGGGGCGGTGGTTAGACTCTCTCTTGTTGGAGATAGTCATTGCCTGGCACATGTGTGGCGTGAATGTTGCTTGCCACTTATTAGCCCAAGCCTGGGATAGTCAGAGTGTGAAAGGCTTAGAGGGTGCGGAATTCTTAAAGTGCATCCAGGAGAGCTTTTTGAACCAGCATGTAGAAAGTCCTACAAGAGAGGGGGCGGTTCTGGACCTAATTCTAGGGAATGTAGCCGGGCAAGTGGCAGAAGTGTCAGTAGGAGAGCATTTTGGTGACAGTGACCATGATTCGGTGAGATTTAAGGTAGTCATGGAAAAGGACAAAGATGGACTGGAAATAAAGGTTCTAAATTGGGGGTAGGCCGATTTTAATATGATAAGGCAGAATCTGGCCAAAGTGGACTGGGATCAGCTACTTGTAGGAAAATCCACATCAGAGCAGTGGGAGTCTTTCAGAAAGGAAATAGAGAGAGTACAGCGCCAATATGTTCGCGTAAAGGTCAGGGGTGGGACCAACAAACCCAGGGAACCCTGGATGTCAAGGGATATACAAGAATGGATTAGGAAAAAAAGGGAGGCTTTTGGCAGATACAAAGGACTAAAAACAGTGGAAGCCCGAGAGGAGTATAGAAAGTGCAGGGGGGTACTTAAAAAAGAAATTAGGAGAGCGAAGAGGGGGCATGAAAAAACAATGGCGGGCAAAATAAAGGAAAATCCCAAGGTGTTTTATAAGTATATTAAGGGCAAGAGGATAACCAGGGAAAGAGTAGGGCCCATTAGGGACCAAAGTGGCAATCTATGTGTAGAGCCGGAAGATGTAGGTGAGGTTTTAAATGAATATTTTGTATCTGTGTTCACTATGGAGAAGGACGATGTAAGCATAGAAATCAGGCAGGGGGATTGTGATATACTTGAGCAAATTAGCATTGAGAGGGAGGAGGTACTAGCGGTTTTAGTGGGCTTAAAAGTGGATAAATCCCCAGGCCCTGACGAGATGTATCCCAGGCTGCTGTGTGAGGCAAGGGAGGAGATTGCAGGGGTTCTGACACAAATTTTCAGAACCTCTCTGGCCACAGGGGAGGTGCCAGAGGACTGGAGAACAGCTAACGTAGTACCATTATTCAAGAAGGGTAGTAGGGATAAACCAGTGAATAACAGGCCAGTGAGTCTAACATCAGTGGTAGGGAAATTATTGGAAAAAATTCTGAGGGGCAGAATTAGTCTCCACTTGGAGAGGCAAGGATTAATCAAGGATAATCAGCATGGCTTTGTCAGGGGGAGATCATGTCTAACCAATTTGATTGAATTTTTCGAGGGGGTGACCAGGTGTGTGGATGAGGATAGTGCAGTTGATGTAGTCTACATGGACTTCAGTAAAGCTTTTGACAAAGTCTCACATTGGAGACTGGTCAAGAAGGTAAGAGCCCATGGGATCCAGGGCAATTTGGCACATTGGATCCAAAATTGGCTTAGTGGCAGGAGGCAGAGAGTGATGGTCGAAGGTTGTTTTTGTGACTGGAAGCCTGTGTCCAGTGGTGTACCGCAGGGATCAGTGCTGGGTCCTTTGCTGTTTTAAGTGTACATTAATGATTTAGATATGAATGTAGGAGGTATGATCAGTAAGTTCGCAGATGACACGAAAATTGGTGGAGTGTTAAATAGCGAGGAGGGAAGCCTCAGGCTACAGGACGATATAGACGGGTTGGTTAGATGGGCAGAACAGTGGCAAATGGAATTCAACCCTGAAAAGTGTGAGGTGATGCATTTTGGGAGGACTAATAAGGCAAGGGAATACACAATGAATGGTAGGACCCTAGGAAGGACAGAGGATCAGAGGGACCTTGGTGTGCATGTACATAGATCCCTGAAGGCAGCAGGACAGGTAGATAAGGTGCTTAAAAAGGCATATGGGATACTTGCCTTCATTAGCCGAGGCATAGAATATAAGAGCAGGGAGGTTATGATGGAGCTGTACAAAACGCTAGTTAGGCCACAGCTGGAATACTGTGTGCAGTTCTGGTTGCCACACTATAGGAGGGATGTGATTGCATTGGAGAGGGTGCATAGGAGATTCACCAGGATGTTACCTGGGCTGGAGCGCTTCAGCTATGAAGAGAGACTGGACAGGCTGGGGTTGTTTTCCTTAGAGCAGAGAAGGCTGAGGGGGGACCTGATTGAGGTGTACAAAATTATGAGGGGCATAGATAGGGTAGATAGAAAGGAACTTTTCCCCTTAGTAGAGGGGTCAATAACCAGGGGGCATAGTTTCAAGGTAAGGGGCAGGAGGTTTAGAGGGGATTTGAGGAAAAACTTTTTCACCCAGAGGGTGGTTGGAATCTGGAACTCACTGCCTGAAAGGGTGGTAGAGGCAGGAACCCTCACAACATTCAAGAAGCATTTAGATGAGCACATGAAACGCCATAGCATACAAGGCTATGGACCACATGCTGGAAAATGGGATTAGAATAGACAGGGCTTGATGGCCGGCGCAGACACGATGGGCCGAAGGGCCTCTTTCTGTGCTGTATAACTCTATGACTCTATGGGGGAGAAATTCAGTATCGCCCCATTTGGGACGCAATTTTCGGCCGGGCGCAAAGATTGGCGCCTGGCGCTAATTATCGCCTCCGACTGCAAACTTGACTTTTATCGCCCCTGGAGGTGATTGGAGTGCTATATCAGGCGCTACACACCTGTCTTAAGGCGCAAAGGCCGAGGAGCGAGGCGCTAACTCAGAGCGCGGGCGCAGCGCAGGTGCTGCCAGTTAGCGATGGAACACAGACACACTGGCGCCGGACAGTTCTTAAAGGGGAGGGTCGATCTTGCACTCCAGCCACACCCTGCTCATTGGAGCCTTGAATCTCGGCCTGGAGAGACATGTGCCTAAATCTTCCAGCCAAGGACTATGGAGAGGGTGAGAGAACGAGCTCAGCGCTTCAGCGAGCGGGCCTTGGATGCTCTGGTTGGCGCGGTGGAGCGCAGAAGATCTATACTCTTCCCTGAGAGTGGCAGGAGGCCTTTGCCGCGCGAGTACAGAAGAGTGTGGATGGAGGTGGCTCAGAGCGTCTCCTCCAGGAGCATGGTGCCCAGGACCCATATACAATGTCGAAAAAAGTTCAACAACCTCACTCGGATCGTCAGGGTGAGTGGCTTTTTTTCAATACCTCTCCATCCCTCCATCTCAACCTCACTCTATGGCCAGAGGGTCTTAAAACCCCAATTCACAACACTCATCCAACACCTATGGCCCTCTCATGAAACACACATGCACATTCCACACTATGCATACATTAAGGGCTATTCACCTATGGGAGGCACATCAAGCAAGACCATGGCTGCATACAGTAAGGGCTATTCACCTATGGGAGGCACATCAGGCAAGACCATGGCTGCATACAGTAAGGGCTATTCACCCATGGGAGGCACATCAGGCAAGACCATGGCTGTATATTTACTCAGACGCAGTCCTTTTTCTTGCAGGACAAGCTATCTCATAATAGGAGACAGCAGCAACGGACGGGTGGAGGGCGGCCTCAGCTGCAACCCCTCAGCGATCTTGAGGCGCGCGTCCAGAGGATTGTGGCAAGCCGGGTGATCGGTCCCGTCGCCACTGGAGACGCCAACCCCGTTCTGGACAGCAATGGTAAGGTCATCACCTTTTTGTCCTCTGTCCTTCCACTTGTCCCTCACAACACCAGCCTTTGACACTTTCAATCCAACTTACTAAATCGCTGCACTCATTCCTCCCTTACTGCCACTCTGTCCTCACGCTAAAGCCACTCTTGTACCTCCCTGCTTTCAGATGGTGATTCACCAGCTGAGGAGAGGGGCCTTCAAGCTGCCAGTGGGAGTGAAGCTGCAGCCGAGGAGGAAGATGAAGGCGGAGCATCAGTGCCACCCTCTCCCGAGGAAGCCCATGCCCATACTGGGAACACGCCTTCCCTGGAGGGGAGCAGGGGGGAAGGGTCTGATGAGGGTGAAGCTCCAGGACCCAGCGGGCTGCAGCAATGCCATGGGGGTAGGGAAGAACGGGGGCCTTCTCCCCGGAGGGAGAGTATGCCAGCGAGTCCTACTGCACTGGACGCAGAGGAGGAGCAGCTCATTGCTGAAATGAACACCCAGGCGGTGGACATGCACACTGAGCTCATGGGTGCAGTGGGAAGGGTGCCCGAATGCATTGAATCACTGGCAAGGAGTGTGGAGCACTTCGCTGTAGCACAGGCGGATGCCACACTAAAGCTTAGTGCTGCAATTCAGTCACTGGCTGCCGTGATCCCATCTCTGACTGCTCTCATGCAGACTCAGATTGAGGCCACGCGAGCACTGACTGCTGCCATCCTCGATGGTTCGTACACATTTCCCCGGGGCTCTCACCGCGCCGCAGCAGGCCAGCAATCTGTGCTCCAGCAGATTGCTTCAGATGCTAAAGTGCTGCCCCGTGGGAGTGCCAGTGTGTCGGTCGAGCAGGGAGTTGCTGTCCTCTCTCAAGATGACAGCATTCCTGCTGCCACCACTGTCACTTCTCCACTGCACTTGCCACTGCCTGTAGGACAGACTGCTGCCGCCCATGCAGAGTTGGTGCAGTCTGCAGCCGGGCCCTCCAGGCCCAGAGCTAGTCGAGGCCGTCCTTCAAGGGCATCTGCAGTCTCAGGTTCTGACAATCAGCAGCCTTCCACCAGCCTTGCTGCAGCCACTGAGGTCCCATTACGGAGGAGCAGTAGGGTGGGAAAGGGGGGAAAGTGCGCAAGGGAAGGAGATCACCCTCGAAGGGCAAAAAGTAGGAGGTGTGACAAAATGTTGGTCAATTTTTTATTAAAGGCTAAGGTTCGTGGTCAAACTTTTGAACATTATCTCCAGGTTATGAGAACCAGTTATGTTAGTGACTGTGTTTTTGTGTTTCTTTCTATTAGTTTGTCATGAGGAAATGACACACACAGAGTTTGTGAAATAAATAAGTTTTTGTATTCAAAATATACATGTTTGGTCTTTGGAATCATTGGTGCCTTGGCCGGCTTAGGGGTTGCGGGTTGGTTTCATTCATGTTGTTCTCAATGGCAGAAGCCATTTCCTCAGCAGGGGCCTAGAAGCGGCTTGCTAACAGCCGTTGACGGATGGCCCTTCCAGTTTCTACATTGTAGGCCTCCCTCCCGCCTTGGTGCTGCTGATGATCAACCTCCTCCTCTTCCTCCTCCTCTTCCTCCTCCTCCTCCGGTGGTGCTCCAAGGCCTGGTGGCATTGGCTGGGTCCTAAGGATTGCCAGGTTATGCAGCATGCAGCACACAACTACGAAGTGGGAAACTCGCTCAGGCGAGTACTGCAGGGCTCCTCCAGAATGGTCCAGACAGTGCAACCGTTGCTTGAGCACGCCGATTGTGTGCTCAACGATGTTCCTGGTAGCTTGATGGCTCTCGTTGTACCGCAGCTCAGCAGGGGTGTTGGGCGTACGGAGCGGTGTCATCAGCCAGGTGCTCAGTGGATATCCCTTGTCCTCGAGAAGCCAACCACCTGGGTGATGCGGTGCCTGGAAAAGTTCTGCCACAGTAGTCTGGCGCAGGATGAATGCATCGTGGCAGCTGCCAGGATAGTGGGCATTGACAGCGAGTATCAGCTGTCTGTGGTCACAGGCCAACTGAACGTTCAAGGAATGGAACCCCTTTCTGTTGCGGAAATCCTCGGCATTCTCATGCGGAGCACGCAAAGCCACATGCGTGCAGTCAATGGCGCCCTGCACCATGGGGAAGCCCGCTATCCTAGCAAAGCCCATTGCGCGTTCTTGCTGCTTGTCCGGGGTCATGGGGAAAGAGATGTACTCTCGTCTCCTTTTAAAGAGGGCATTTGTAACCTGATGGATGCAGCAATGCACCGCGAACTGGGAGAGATTGGCGATGTCCCCAGTAGCAGATTGAAATGAGCCAGTGGCATAAAAGTTCAGAGCCACTGTGATCTTCACTGCCACCGACAGAGACGTCCTGGACCTCAGTTGAGGCTGCAGATCTGGCTGCAGCAGGTGGCAGAGCTCAGTGACCACCTCCTTGCTGAAGCGCAGCCTTCGCAAACACTGCTCCTCAGACATGTTAATATATGTGAATTGTTGGCGATATACCCTGGGAGGGTAAGGTCTCCTGTACAGAGGCCTGTTGGCCCTCCTCCGTCTGGCCATGATTGCCACTCTCTCTCTGCGTCTCTGTGTCCTCCGATTCTGGTGGCGCAGGACGACGCCCCCAATCAGTGCAGCCTCCAGAGTCTCTTGGCAATCAAAGTTATGAAGGCCAAAAACCAAAGTACCTGCAAAGTTATGATCAGTAGCCAAAACTACCTCACACAGCGTTGACTCAATGCAGAAGTCTCTCTTTCTCTCTCTCCGAATCTCTCTCTCTTTCTCTGAGAACGAGTGGTGCAAAAATGTCAACCACAGAGAAAGACAGGAAGAGGCCCCCTTTAAATAGCGCCCCCCCAGCCCCACAGCGACTGGGAGCGTTCCAGTCTTCCGGTCGTTGGTTGCGCCATGCGGAAAGGATGGGGGCGCCACTCAATTTCCACTCCGTGGCACCACAAGGGCGTTGCACCCTCGTATGACGTCAAGATCTGCGTGCGCGGGAGATCGCGGCGGTAAAGTTTAGCGCCGCCGCAAAATGTCTAGTTAATTTCGCGAGCGGCGCAAACATCGCTGCGCCCAGGCGCTAGTTGCTTTGCGCCCCATTAGCGCCCTCTTAAGGCGCTAACGGGAGGCGCAACCAACTGAATTTCTCCCCCAATGACTCTAATGCCATCTAGGTCTTGCTGCAACAGAAAACGCTGGAAAAACTCAGCAGGCAGGCAGCATCCGTGGAGAGAGAAACAGAGTTAAGGTTTCAGGTCGAAGACCTTTCGTCAGAACTGGAAAAAAGCAGGAAATGAAATAGATTTAAAGCAAGGATAAAGCTGGGAAAAGGGGGAGGGGATGAAAGAACAAAAGGAGAGATTCAGAGACATTGAGAGACATTAAGAGATAATCAAGGCAAGAGGAGGTGTTAATGTGACAGGTTGAGGCTAAAAGAAGTGTGAAATGCACTGGCAGAATGAAGGACAGCTGCCAGCTTCTGGGAGGAAAAGCAAAAAATGAATTTCGAGCTCGGCACGATGCTGAGCTCTTTTTTCCGCCGTCTTCGCCTCCGTGCCCACTTCTCTGGCCAGGAGTCTTCCCCCCACACGGCTGACCCTTTCTCCCACTTTCAGAATTCCCGTTCTACCTGGACCCCTCCCTTTGGCCTCTTACCCTCTCCAGATCTTTTCATTGCTAACTGCCGGCGTGACATCGGCCGTCTCAATTTCTCTGCTCCCCTCTCTCACTCCAACCTACCTCCCTCTGAACTTGCAGCACTTTATTGCCTCAGATCCAACCCCGACATTGTCATTAAACCTGCTGACAAGGGTGGTGCTGTTGTTGTTTGGCGTACAGACCTCTACCTAGCAGAAGCTGAACGCCAACTCTCCAACACCTCCTCCTACCTCCACCTGGACCATGACCCCACTACCGAACATCAAACCACCATTTCCAAGACCGTCACTGACCTCATCTCCATGGAGATCTTGCCCCCACGGCTGCCAACCTCATAGTTCCCCAACCCCGCACAGCCCACTTCTACCTCCTTCCCAAGATCCACAGCGATTTACTTGTACTTCCTGCAATTTAGTATACTGTATTCGCTGCTCATGATGTGGTCTCCTCTACATTGGGGAGACCAAACGCAGATTGGGTGACCGCTTTGCGGAACACCTCCATTCAGTCTGTAAGGGGGATCCCGAGCTCCTGGTGGCCTGTCACTTTAATTCTCCGCTCCACTCCCACTCTGACCTCACTGTCCTCGGCCTATTACACTGTTCCACGGAAGCTCAGCGTAAGCTCGAGGAACAGCACGTCATCTTTCGTTTAGGTATGCTACAGCCCTCTGGACTCAATATCGAGTTCAACAATTTTAGATCATAACCTTAGCCCTATCACATTTATATTTTATTTTTTCATCCACCCTTTTGTTTGCGCCCCCCCCTTTTTTTTGTTGCTTTTCCTCCCAGAAGCTGGCAGCTGTCCTTCATTCTGCCAGTGCATTTCACACTTCTTTTAGCCTCAACCTGTCACATTAACACCTCCTCTTGCCTTGATCATCTCTTAATGTCTCTCAATGTCTCTTAATCTCTCCTTTTGTTCTTTCCCAAGTCTTTCCAGTGGAGCACCCATTGATCAAGGTCATTAACACAGGTATGGCCATCATGATGAATGCTATGACTGGAGCAAACACTGATATCCAGCATAACAACAGAAAACGCTGGAAAAACTCAGCAGGCCAGGCAGCATCCGTGGAGAGAGAAACAGAGTTAACGTTTCAGGTCGAAGACCTTTCGTCAGAACTGGAAAAAAGCAGGAAATGAAATAGATTTAAAGCAAGTATATCATCCCCTCCCCCTTTTCCCAGCTTTATCCTTGCTTTAAATCTATTTCATTTCCTGCTTTTTTCCAGTTCTGACAAAAGGTCTTCGACCTGAAACCTTAACTCTGTTTCTCTCTCCATGGATGCTGCCTGGCCTGCTGAGTTTTTCCAGCGTTTTCTGTTGTTATTTTGGATTTCCAGCATCCACAGTATTTTGCTATCGTATAGGTCTTGCTGCATGTGGGCATGGACTGCTTCATTATCTGAGAGTTGCGAATGGAACTGCACACTGTGCAATCATCAGCGAACATCCCCACTTCTGATCTTATGATGGAGGGAAGGTCATTGATGAAGCAGCTAAAGATCATTGGGCCTAGGATACTGCCCTGTGGAACTCCTGCATCGATGTCCTGGGACTGAGCTGATTGGCCTCCAACAACCTCAACCATCTTCCTTTGTGATAGGTATGACTCCAGCCAGTGGAGAATTTTCCCCCTGATTCCCATTGAGTTCAGTTTTACTAGGGCTCCTTGATGCCACACTCGGTCAAATGCTGCCTTGATGTCAAACGCAGTCACCCTCACCTCACCTCTGGAATTCAGCTCTTTTTTCCATGTTTGGACCAAGGCTGTAATGAGGTCTGGAGCCGAGTGTTCCTGGCGCAACCCAAACTGAGCATCAGTGTGCAGGTTATTGGTGAGTAAGTGCCACTTGATAGCACTGTCGACGACACCTTCCATCACTTTGCTGATGATTGAGAGCAGACTGATGGGGTGGGAATTCGCGGGATTAGATTTGTCCTGCTTTTTGTGGACAGGACATACCTGGGCAGTTTTCCACATTGTTGGATAGATGCCAGTGTTGTCGCTATACTGGAACAGCTTGGCTAGAGGCACAGCTAGTTCTGCATCACAAATCTTCAGCACGATAGCCGGGATGTTGTCAGGGCCTATAGCCTTTGCTGTATTCAGTGCGCTCAGCCGTTCCTTGATATCATGTGGTGTGAATCGAATTGGCTGAAGACTGGCTTCTGTGATGGTGGGGACCTCAGGAGGAGGCCGAGATGGATCATCCACTCGGCACTTCTGGTTGAAGATGGTTGCAAACGCTTCAGCCTTGTCTTTTGCACTTGTGTGTTGGGCTCCACCATCATTGAGGATGGGGACATTCACGGAGCCTCCTCCTGTCAGTTGTTTAATTGTCCAATACCATTCACGACTGGATGTGGCACGGCTGCAGAGCTTTGATCTGATGCGTTGGCAAATATATTGATTTCATTTTTGCAACCGGTTATCCTTTTTAGATCTCCCCATGTACCATCCTCGCCCAATAATGCCTCAAATAGAAGTGCCACTGTCGGAGGGCTGTCTACAACAGCAGCAGCATCATTTTGGCAAGATGAGATAACTTATCTGTGGCACAGTAGGGGCCAAACCTCACTTCAAAAAATCACAGCTTGCCTTTTTTTTTGGTCAATTGCACTACTTAATAATAAACTTAAGTGTTGTTTTACTCACTGTGCACTCGTCCATTCACGCTGTGTTTAATTAACCAAAGAAAATATGAATGTGTGGTAGTTATGCCAGAAGCAGGCTGACTGCCAACATAGCCATTCCAACGTAAGTGCTAAATGGGTCGCAACATTCCTGCAGACAGGACGATTCCATCCGACATTATTCATCACAATTCCAAAGTATGCTTACTGAAATTACAGTGTTGTGAAATAATAGTGTGAACAGTGATGCCACTGAAAAAAATTCATATGCACGAATAACTGCTGAAAATATATGACAGCTACACCACACGGTTGGATAATTTGGATATAAAATATCCCCAGTGGATAATTTCTAATTGTAAAACGTTAAGCAATGTTTAATCCCCAATCACCCATGTAGATATGCTGTTGGTACAACACATTAATCCTTAATTAATAGGACTGTATAATCCATTAAGTTTTCATTTAGCATTGAATTTGATGAATTCATGAGCAAAGTTGCTTTAAAGCATTTATTTTGAAAATAGGAGTGATACTGTTGCATTCAATCATTTTGGAAGATGTATTAATGTTTTATGAATTCTTTTAGTCAGATGAGATTAAAAAGTCCCAATAGCATAACCAATGCTAACCCTGGTGGCCTTGGAGATCTCAGTTGGAGATATTGTGAACTATTTGGAGCTTAATTTACTCGTCTTACTCATAAATAAGTATGTAACAATCTCAAAGGTGCCAGTTCCAGAGGGGTGACGAAACCTCAACACCCTTCTCTTTATCAACATTTGATCAGGAAAAATGCAGATATTATTTGCTAAAATCACTGTTTGTAATTTTTATCGGGTCATTTCTGCAATGAAATCACTAAGCTCTATATTCTTTTAAAACTGCATTGAAGAAAAATAGTTAATATTTTAAGAATAGTGAAATTTGGGACACTTGCAGTGAGGTTGCGAGAAAAGTTCAGAAACAAGAAGTCACCAATACTTTGTTAATCGTTTTGTTTTTGATTAGGCTGTAAATCCAAAAGGGCCAAGCTTTCAGGGGCCAAAGAGGATGGCGAGTGGGTGGACCATTTGCAGGGGGCCAGAATTTAGGGCAGAATCAGCTTCCACCAGAATTAATTGACACCTTTGGCCTGCCTACCCCCATGTCAAGAATGTCTGCAGAGGTTCCGAGACTACCTGGGAAATTATAAGTGTCAACAGAACTCTTGCCAGCTTTGGTCCTTCCCGAGACCTCCCTGCCACCATCAAGGGATGGGCCACCCACCCCAACCAGGTTAATGAACCACCCCTACAATGTGAGACAGACCTGCCATTTTCCTCAATGGCTGGCTGGCTATTTTGCTTCACTGCATTTGTGTTGATGGAAGGAACTCCAAGAATTTCAGTCCATAAGGGCTGGATTTTGATACTGGGGCAGGTTGGGGTCGTGTCATCCACTTTTCGTGTTATCCACCCGACTGCAATTGGATGTGGGAGATTGATGCGATTTTCACCTAATTGAGCAATTGAGTTCCAGCATGTGGGAACCCATGACCCAATTAGTGTTTTCAGTCTGAAAGTCGCCTCTGATGATGTCATCATTGCTGCTGCATTGAAGGTCTGCAAAGACTGCCTGGCCTTTGCTGTGAGAGGACCTGGATGCAAAATGAGCAGCAGCAGCCCTAAGTCTGCTCCCAGATATTTTTGCACCACCACTCCCAGATATGTCTCCCATCCACCACCACTCCCAGATATGTCATCCATCCATCCATCCATCCAGCCAGCCAAATGTGCTCCCGGCAGGTTTCACATTCGTTGTTCCGAACAGGCGTGCTTCACGTAGAAAAAGGGTTAAAATCACAAAGACCTTTCAAAATGGCATTATAGAGGCAATTTAGTGCTTGTTAAGGGCCTTAATAGCCTATCCCGCCTTTTAGAGGCGGGATGGAGTCGGGACCAGCAGACACGATTTAATGAAAATTGCGTGGAGGCGGGATAGAGGCGGGCTTGTGCCCGCCCGCCAATTTTCGCAATTTTAACCCCCTACACGCCTCCAAACCCAACTCCACGGGTCAATGAAAATCCAGCCCTAAGAGTTGGGAGCTCAGCATGTCCATGAAGCTGAAATTTGTCATTGAATCATTTTAATGAAATGAATGACCAGTTAATCTGATTGTGGTGTCTGGATTTGAGGGCGAAATGTAGTCTAGAGCAACTGGGGAACTCTCTGATGGACTTTGAATGGTGCTATGGGATCTTTAATATCCATCTAAACAGGTAGATGGTGTCTTTCACATCTCGTCCGAAGGGTAACACCTCCAATAGTTCAATCTTCCCACCATGTTGTAAGGTAAACCTAGATTCTCCATAGACATTGAAACCATAATCTTCGGATACAGAGGTGAGAGTTCTACCAACTGACCAACTCTGCGACTGTTGGAACATAATGAGATCTACAATTTTATATTGTTTTGAAGCATAATTCTTTACTATTTCTGAATACTACCCTGAATACTTTAACTGCTAAACTGTGAGACCATGCTTGTGTGCAAAGGATAAGTAACCACAGTCCCGCTGATTATATTATAGCAACGAGGATGACATGCTGACAAGTTTACTTTGTAGAAATCAGCTTATTTATTCAGTGGTTAGGACAATGAAACTGACGCCTGACTGCAGAATGGGAACTGTGACACCCAATCCAGCCGCATTGTCCGGTCATCGTCTCCGAGGGAAGGTGGTAGCTACAATGTGTATAAATATACAGCCAAGCCAGGGACTCAGTGTAGTTGACGAACAAGACAAGAACTTGAGGCAGCAACAGTTACAGTCGCTACCCAGAGAACAATGAGGTTGCATTATGTGAACTGTAGCATAGTGGTTATGTTACTGGGCTAGTAATCCAGAGACCTGGACTAATGATCCGGAGACAGGTGTTCAAATCCCACCATGGCAGCTGGGGAATTTAAATTCAGTTAATTAAATAAATCTGGAATAAAAAACTGGTATCAGTAATGGTGATCATCAAACTACCAGATTGTCATAAAAACCCATCTGGTTCACCAATGTCCATTAGGGAAGGAAATCTGCTGCCCTTACCTGGGTCTGGCCTATATATGACTCCAGACCCACAGCAATGTGGTTGATTCTTAACTGCTCTCTGAAATGGCCACTTATTCAAGAAGGCAGCTCACCACCACCTCCTTGAGGGTAATTAGAGATGGGTAATAAATGCTGGCCTTGCCAGTGACGCCCACATCCCGTGAATGCATTAAAAAGAAAACTCTTGGTTCTCTGTAAATGATGCTTATATACTTGTGGGTATTAATCCTTGCTCTTGCTCTAAAGAAATAAATATCAATTGCTGTAATATCCAGACATAAATCTTACACCAATCTAATAAATCCAAATAGGAGTGGGATGAAACCAGAGACCTCCCACATGGGGCTATTACCATCCTTTCCCTGTCATTCTTTCTCCCTTTGCTCATATTCACTCACTCTTACAATGACATAAACTCAAGCATGACACACAAGGAGTATTTTTCAGCTTTTGCCTTCCCATGCTGCGTAACGAGTGCTTTGGCCTCGGCGCCTTATATTCCAATGTGTACTCCCAGAATGCTGGCAGCACAGAAGCAGAAAATTATCCTGACAGGTTATTGCCTTGTTCTTCTTAGGCAGTCCCTTCGGAACCGAGGATGACTTGCTTCCACATTAAAAATGAGTTCTCAGGTGACTGATGAGTCCAATGCGGGACCTACAGTCTCTATTCGAAGGGGTATTTTGCAGTCAGCATTCTAAAAGATGCTCCTGTCCTGTTCATATAGGTGTTGTCCAAGAACCAACCAGATTTCCCTGTGGCAACTGAAGAAGACAGCACTCTGTGGCAATTTCTGTACTTGTCGCAAGCACTAGCATAGCACATGCATCCCGGGAGATTTGGACAGTCAGGTTGAAGAGGGAGCACTTGGTGAGGCACAGACCAGGGCAGAGCAAGAGCAGACGCTGGCGGCAATGAAGAAACAAAAACCGGTTGGCCAGAGGACGAGATCGTATTCTTCCTCAGCGATAGTGAACTAAGATTTGGACCTCATGTGGCCTGCATACCAAAGAAGGCTATTAGCTGAGAATGATCATTATCTACAGTCATTGAGTCAATCCTAAATGCCTTTTATAATCTGGTGGGATCTGTAGAGGAGTCTACCAGCACATCTTATCATAACTGCACTCACTGAGGAGCATGTGGCAACTGTAGGGGCCTCTGCAGTGGAATATTTCATGGAATTCATAGTTTTCTTTTGCACAGTGGGAGTATCTCCTATGACTACTCGCACTACTAATAGGAAGAGCTTGGGGGTGTAATGCACACCAAATTCTCTTGACTGGTTTCTACATGCTGGGGAATTGGATTGAGGGAGTGTCATTACACAGGCCACTACAAACGTCACTGCTTCCCAGAGGTCTGTTGTAATGCAGTTCAGTGGACATGGTGAAGGAGTAGGAACGGAGGAGGCTGCTGTGTCTGTCAGGGTGATGCCACTTCCGGACCATCCAACCTTTGCTGCAAGGACAGAATGTGTCAGGAGGCAGGCAGCCACCCTAACAGCGGATGTAGTAGAACTAGTCACAGGGATTAGCTGGTGAAGGTGTACTGAAGCACTGCATTGTGCACACTATGACTAGGCAGCTCAGACACTTAGGTGAAGGTAATAAAAACAGAAAATGCTGGAAATACTCAGCAGGTCAGGCAGCATCTGCAGAGAGAGAATCAGAGTTCATTGGGGCAGAAATTCGGGTCTCCACGGGTGAGTACGCGCTGTGTACTCACCCGTAGGGCCACCGGAAGTGCCGGTTTCGCGCATGCACTGCGCATGCACGGGAAACCGGAAATTCCGGTCTCGTGAAAGAAGGGGTTCAAGGGTCAACCGTGTACGCCGGAGAGGCAGCGCGCACGCAGCGAACTTCCGTTTTTTTTACAGGTTTTGGAGTGAGGGTAAGTACGGAGTAGCTGCGCGGGAAAAAGGAGGCGCAAGGCCTGCTTTTAACAAGGTAAGTGGTGAATTAATTACAATTTAAACATTTTTTCAACAGGTTTATCTTTTTTACATACTTTAAAGAAAGGTAAGTTTATTTTTAGCACCGTTAAAAAGTGTAATTAATTTTTTCAAAAATTTAAATTTTTGTTTGAAGTAGTTAATTTATGTAATTTATAGTTATTTTAAAAATGTGATTTTTAAAAAAAAATTATTTGAAGTTTTAAGTGAGGTTTTGGGGCTGATCTCTATTCATAGATTTGACAGGTCTTCCTGTCAAAATCTATGAATGGAGATTCCCTGCTCCGATTGGCTCTCCATGGCCCACGTGATCCCAGGGGACGCTCGAACTAACTGCGCCCCTGGGATACGCAAGCACTGCGCGCCGGCAGCTGGAGGAGGCCCAGGAGCCAAATTCCATGCGGGCCCGAAGCACAACGGCAGGCGTGGTAGGCAAGTACGCGCGCGATCCTTGCACCCGCGGGAAGCCGGAGAGCTGAATTTCTGGCCCATTGTTTCAGGTTGATGACCCTTCGTCTGAAGTTCTGACGATGGGTCATCGACCTGAAACGTTGACTCTGTTTCTCTCTCTGCAGATGCTGCCTGACCTGCTGAGTATTTCCAGCATTTTCTGTTTTTATTTCAGATTTCCAGCATCCACTGTATTTTGCTTTTGTACTTAGGTGAAGGTGTTCTCTATGGAACCCATACTACACTTCCTGTCTGCGGATGTATTTCTACCAGGATATCTTCAGCATCTTCATTTATCTATAGGTACCAACTTCCCCCTGCCTCATGCTTAGACTTTTCTGGATAGCAACTTTGTATAGTATGCAGCAGTTAACAATGATCTTGAAGACCGTAGCATGGCTATATTCTAATATGCCCCAATTCTTTCCAGGCAACAGAAGTTTTACTTCAAGGCACCTATATCTTCAATGATGATCCTGGTGACTGCATGGGCCTTGATGTATCTGCACTCATAGAATCATAGAAAGTTACAGCACGGAAGGAAGACATTTCGACCCATTGTATCCACGCCGGCCAACAAAGAGCTATCCAGCCTAATCCCACTTCCCAGCTCTTGGTCCGTAGCCCTGCAGGTTAGAGCATCCCAAGTGAACATCCAAGTACTTTTTTGATGTGGTTAGGGTTCCTGCCTCTACCACACTTTCAGGCAATGAGTTCCAGACCCCCACAACCCTCTGGGTGAAGACATTTCCCCTCAAATCCCCTCTAAACCTTTCCCCAATTACTTTAAATCTGTGCCCCCTGGTTTTTGACCCCTCTGCTAAGGGAAATAGGTCCTTTCTATCCACTTTATCTCTGCCCCTCATAATTTTATACACCTCAATAAGGTCTCCCCTCAACCTCCTCTGTTCCAAGGAAAACAGACCCAGCCTATCCAGTCTTTCCTCATAGCTAAGATTCTCTACTCCCGGCAACATCCTTGTAAATCTCCTCTGTACCCTCTCTAGTGCAATCACATCTTTCCTGTAATGTGGTGACCAGAACTGCACGTAGTACTCTAGCTGAGGCCTAACTAGTGTTTTATACAGTTGAAGCATAACCCCCCTGCTCTTGTATTCTATGCCACGGCTAATAAAGGTAAGCATTCCGTATGCCTTCTTAGCCACCTTATCTACCTGGCCTGCTACCTTCAGGGATCTGTGGACATGCACTCCAAGGTCCCTTTGTTCCTCTACACTACTCAGTGTCCTACCATTTAATGTGTATTCCCTTTCCATGCAGACACTGAGACAACATATGAACGGACACCGCGCAACAATCACCAGGCAGGAGTGTTCCCTCCCAGTCGGGCAACACTTCAGCAGTCAAGGACATTCAGCCTCAGATCTGCGGGTAAGCGTTCTCCAAGGCGGCCTTAGAGACACACGACAACGCAAAATCATCGAGCAGAAACTGATAGCCAAGTTCCGCACTCATGAGGATGGCCTCAACTGGGATCTTGGGTTTATGTCACGATACATGACGTAGAGTCATCCAGACTCGAGTCGTCGTTGGCTTGTTCACAGATGTGATTCCCAGTAAAAAAGTAAAAATTTTAAAGTTTATAATTTTACATACCGACTGCAGCTTTTGACACATTAGACCCCCTGTAACCCCACCTCATTGTCTCAGTTGTATCTTGCTATGTCTTTGATGTGGTGCCTTCCTGGCTGACCTGATTGCCTTTTGTCACACCTCGGCAGATAAACAGTCAGGAGGATTAAATGTAGTCGTCTGCCATTGTAAGTTACACATGCAATGTTCTCTATCTATATATGCTTTGTCGATTTTGTATTTCTTCACTTCACCTGACGAAGGAGCAGTCGCTCCGAAAGCTTGTGATTTCAAATAAAACTGTTGGACTATAACCTGGTGTTGTGCGACTTCTCACTTTTGTCCACCCCAGTCCAACACCGGCATCTCCGCATCATGACCACCCAAACACTGATGGAGCGAAATCCCTTGCAGTTCACGAAAGCCATGGGACCATGTATAGAAGTTGAGGCATCCACATGGGTGCCATTAATAACCTTCTGGACTTTGGGGAATCCTGCGAGGCATAAAAATTGTAATATTCTTTCATTCTGCTGCTGCTTTTCCCTGGGGAAAGTGATGAAGGTATTTGCCCTGGAACAACATGTCATTAACCTGCTAGATTCACTGCGAACTGCAGATTGACTGATGTTGTAGACATCCCCTGAAATAGTTTGGAAGGAGGCATACATTTTCAGTGCTGTGATCACCTTCACAGTCACTACAAGGCCATCAATGCTGTCTGCAGGCTAGATTCCACAACTCAGTTGCTGCCTCCCTTGTAAGATGGAGCTTGCAAATGCAGTTGTCCTTGGTAGGTGTGTCTGGATCTGTACAGAGAGCTTTGTACATAAGGGCAACCTGCCTTGTTTTCAAACTCTTCGGGCTGGATTTTTATTGACCCGTGGAGGCGGGTTTGGAGGCGTATGGGGTTTAAAATTGCGAAAAGTGGCGGGCGGGCACAAGTCCACCTCCATCCCGCCTCCACGCAATTTTGATGAAATCGTGTCTGCTGGTCCCGCCTGCGTCCCGCCTTTAAGAGACGGGATAGGCTGTTAAGGCCCTTAACAAGCACTAAATTGGCTCTATAATGCCATTTTGAAAGGCCTTTGTGATTTCAACCCTTGCTCTACGTGAAGCACACCTGTTGTGAAACACGATTGTGAAATATGGCGGGAGCACATGTGGATAGCTGAATAGCAGTGGCTGCGCTGAGTATCAGTGAGTGGCTGGCTGGCATCTGAGAGTGGTGGATCAAAAAAAAAATTCTCTCTCTCTCTCTCCCCTTAGAGCTGCTGCATCCAGGTCCTCTCACAGCAAAGGCCAGGCAGTCTCTGACCTTCAATGCAGCATCAATGATGACATCATCAGAGGCGACTTTCAGACTGAAACCACTAATTGGTTCATGGGTTCCCACATGCTGGAACTCAATTGCCCAATTAGGTGAAAATTGCATCAATCTCCCACATCCAATTGCAGTCGGGTGGATAACACGAAATGCGGATGACACGACCCCAGCCCGCCCCAGTATCAAAATCCAGCCCTTCATCTTTTTCTTCCATCTCAATAAAAAAAAAGCTAATAGAGAGGAACATAGCCCAAAAATTAGAACCAAGCCTTTCAGAAGTGAAGTTTGGAAACACTTCTACACACAAAGGGTGGTAGAAGGTTGGAACGCTCTTCTGCAAATGGCAGTTGATGCTGGGTCACTTGTCAATTTTAAATCTGAGATTGATAGCTTTCTGTTAACCAAATATTAAGGGATAGGGGTCAAAGGCGGACATATGGAGTTAGGTCGCAGATCAGCCTTGATCTCATTGAATGGCGGAACCGGCTCGAGGGGCTAAATGGCCTCCTCCTGTTCCTATGTTCCTAACAGAACCTCAAATAATCATTTTAAGAATTTTGACTGCAGTAATGAAAAATCCAGTAGCATAGCTTTAATAGTTACTTCCTGGAAACCAAATGTTACCTGCCCTTTATTGCCAATTGCAAGCTGAGGGCATAGCACATTCCCCTAGAGAAAATTGGAGAATCATTTCCATAGTAATCAGGGCTTTAATGAAGAGGCTGGCCAGAAGATTGCCTGTAATGCTAATTTCTCAGACCCTACATGGCCATTCCATATCTGCAGCACAGATTCTGTTGGCTGGAAAATGGATCTTATAGTTTTATCGTTGGTCTTGCACACACCACACTGAGCTGATCACACCTCCCTCCATATCCGCTGGAGTGACAGGTGCGATGGTGAACCTGTCACATCTGGCGCCATATTCGTACTAGCTGGGAATACAGCTGGAAATGTGCAGCCACAGCCTGCTCAATCTAACCACTTAAAAACAATTTAGTGTTTTTTTTTTAGATATTTTTAAATGGCAGTTAACCAGAGGTCAAACAGTAATATTGGTGATTCGGGCATCAGCAATATCAATTAAAGTATGCAGCTCCTTTAATCTGCAGTACTTCCAGAAATTCCTAAATATTGAGCCAGATTAAATTTTAAACACCGTATCAATGATTTACAGCTTGTGAAAGCCTGATTTATAAAATATTGCCAAGTCCAAAAGATAAATTATTTTCTTTTTATACCCTACTGCTGCTGTAAGTACTGTTAAGAGACAGATTAAGAGGAAAACTAAATGGCTGTGTGTGTGCACTTAAAGAAAGATTGCTTTTATCTGATCAGGAGATTTGATACTATTGTAAGCGCTGTGAACCCCACAGTGATATTAAAGGTTATAGAAATGAATAGATTGCGGAATGATTTACCTTATGGACTATATATAGATACCCCTAGTGAGTCTACAAGGACTTATATGTGGCAGCTAAGATTTGATGTGTTAAGTCTACTCACGTCTATGAGGTACAGAGTTCTAGCTGACTGCAGTGAAGCTCCTGTCAAACAGAAATCACAGGAAGTGAACTGTTTTTCCTCAGAGGTCTTTTTTGTCTTCTCGTAGCGAACTCTACAGAGACGTTGTGATACCCTGGGATTGGATGTTATGTTTGACCCAGAATCCATGTTAGCGATTACATAACAAAGTAATAAGTCACGGGGCATCAGGGGTAAAAAGAAAGACACCATGTCCTTTTCTGGAACTGTTTCTGTGAAGATCAAAAAGAGTAAAGGGAGCCAAAAGATAACAGCGGGAGTATTTTCTGTCATGAAGATGTAGCTGCTGTATGTTTTGAAGCTGTGATGAGGGAAAGCTGACAGGACTTCAGTCAAGTTGGTGCACAATGATTATTCACATATTTAGTTATTCCCTGGATACTCAACCCATTGATTACTGACTGAACATTCAGGGCAAGATTTCTCCTGTGCGCTATTTGTAGTGAAATTGTGCAGAGGTCTAGAATGAACGCGCATGCCATTTTGCCATGAATATTGAACAGAGGAAATCTTTCCCTTCAGTCTTCTAAAAAAGGTTAATTTATTCAAAACCCCTGTTTAAATAGAGAAACAATGTGATAAATAGAGGATATACACACACTGGCCTTACAATTAAGCTATGGGATACTACCATAGGAATACCGAAAACTTACCTTAAATGAGTTAATGCCTTCATTGAAATAGCAGAGGGAGGTATTCATACAAACATAGAAACATAGAAACATAGAAAAATAGGAGCTGGAGTAGGCCATTCGGCCCTTCGAGCCTGCTCCGCCATTCAATATGATCATGGCTGATCCTCTATCTCAATACCATATTCCCGCTCTCTCCCCATACCCCTTGATGCCTTTTGTGTCTAGAAATCTATCTATCTCCTTCTTAAATTCCATAAGAATATGCTAAGCATTCATTCCCAGGCAACCACAGGTATTGAAAAGTGACTCTTCTTTCTGAAAACACACAATGCAATGACATAAGTCACTTCAAAACGTTTCACTGTGGCATTTGTACATTTTATAAACCATTATACAGTTTTCTTCTAGTTTTCGATCCACAAAAAAAAAATGGCGAAGACTTTTTTTCATGAAGACAGTGGTCTTTTAATTAAGGTCTTTATTATTTTCAGGTGAAATCATGACCTAGGTCTTTAAGGAGAGGAATGGAGATCGGGATATTTTGGAGTTGACTACTGGTTAAAGGAGAGGTCATGATCAGAAAGGTTGCATGGCTCAGATCAGAAGCTGTGTATAGTTCAGGTTCGACAGCAAATAAGGGTAGGACCAGTCGCAGAAGCTGTCTACTTGCCCTCATACTGAGGCAATCCACCATCCCAACAATATGTGACCCAGTGTGACTTCTGGGTGATCAAGGCTAAACTTTGCATCCATGGTGTATGAGTGACGCGTGTGTGCTATTCCAGGACAGCCACTGAGCACAGGTCGAATGATGTTCTGGTATCCATCAGAGGAATCATTGAGCACATCATTGGCACACTGAATGAACACTGGCAGGTACCTGGACAAATCCTACAATACTGGTCAGATAAGATTTCAGGGATTGTTGTTTCGTGGCATGTGCTGCACAACCTTGTCCTGTAAAAAAAAAATCATCATGAAGGCCCCAAAGCAGGAAGTCCAGTAGGCACAACAAGGGACCAGGAGGTGTAACAGGAAGAGCATGAAGAGGCTGCAGCGCCGAACCTTATGCCAACTGCAGGAGCCATTTGTCAAGCTCTCATCCACGACACCCCTTAATTTGGAAATGTGACCAAAGCATTAATAGAGGCCGTGCTCAATTAGCAGGTATCTGACTAGAATGGGCACAGATGATGGTATGGTCTCCCAGGGCTCCTACCCACCAGCCACTCTGATGCCTACAAAGGTGCGAGAAAGCACACAAGCTGCCCACACAATAGTGGAAAGGGTGCAGCCTACAACAAGTCAATAATGGTCCTGTCAACACCGTCCCACTGCCCTGCATAAATACTCCTTCAGCTACAACGCCCTACATTTTCCAGGCAACACTCAACGCTGTCAATCATGGCACCTGATGAAACATGCTGGCAAACTTTTCTAAAAACACTCTGCACTTCAGTGCTTACCAGATTTTTAATTAAACCAATATGCTGTGTGCAAATCCATAAAATTTGCTTCCACTGTGCTTCATCTTTGTTTATTAGTACCCCCCACCCCCCCCTCCCCGCCCCCCACCCTTTTTCCTGGCTCTTCACTTGCTTAAAAACTGTTAAATCTTTAACTTCTTCCAGTTCTGATGAAAGAGCATCAACCTGAAACGTTGGCCCCAATGTGGGAGGGAGCGGAGTTGGGGGGAGCGGGGTGGGGAGGAGGGGGAGTGGGGGGGCGTGGGATTGGGGGGAGTGGGGTGGGGGAGTGAGTGGGGTGGGAGGGAGCGGGGTGGGGAGGAGGGGGAGTGGGGAGGAGGGGGAGTGGGGGGGAGCGGGGTGGGGGGAGCGGGTGTGGGGGGGAGTTTGGTGGGGGGGAGGGGGTGTGGGGGGGAGTGCGGTTGGGGGGAGCGGGGTGGGGCGGTGAGTGGGGTGGGAGGGAGCGGGGTGGGGAGGAGGGGGAGTGGGGGGGAGCGCGGTGTGGGGGAGCGGGGTGTGGGGGAGCGGGGTGGGGGGGAGCGGGGTGGGGGGGAGCGGGGTGGGGAGGAGGGGGAGTGGGGGGGAGCGCGGTGTGGGGGGAGCGGGGTGTGGGGGAGCGGGGTGGGGGGGAGCGGGGTGGGGGGAGCGGGGTGGGGAGGAGGGGGAGTGGGGGGGAGCGCGGTGTGGGGGAGCGGGGTGTGGGGGAGCGGGGTGGGGGGGAGCAGGGTGTAGGGGGGAGCGGGTGTGGGGGGGAGTGTGGTGGGGGGGAGGGGGTGTGGGGGGGAGCGGGGTGGGGAGGAGGGGGGAGTGGGGGGGAGCGGGGGTGGGGGGGAGCGGGTGTGGGGGGGAGTGTGGTGGGGGGGAGGGGGTGTGGGGGGGAGCGGGGTGGGGAGGAGGGGGAGTGGGGGGGAGCGGGGTGGGGGGAGCGGGTGTGGGGGGGGAGTGTGGTGGGGGGGAGGGGGTGTGGGGGGGAGCGGGGTGGGGGGAGCGGGGTGGGGGGGAGCGGGGTGGGGGGAGCGGGGTGGGGGGGAGCGGGGTGGGGGGAGCGGGTGTGGGGGCGAGCGGGGTGGGGGGAGGGGGTGTAGGGGGGAGCAGGGTGGGGGGGAGGGGGTGTAGGGGGGAGCAGGGTGGGATGGGAATATGTAGGTGCAGCAGACATGCAGGTGCAGCAAGCAGTTAGGAAGGCAAATGGTATGTTGGCCTTCATTGCAAGAGAATTTGGGTTCAGGAGCAAGGATGTCTTACTACAGTTATACAGGGCCTTGGTGAGACCACACCTGGAGTACTGTGCGCAGTTTTGGTCTCCTTACCTAAGGAAGGATATACTTGCCATAGAGGGAGTGCAGCGAAGGTTCACCAGTCTGATTCCTGGGATGGCAGGACTGTTGTGAGGAGAGATTGGGTCAACTAGGGCTGTATTCACTAGACTTTAGAAGAATGAGAGGGGATCTCATTGAAACATACAAAATTCTGACAGGGCTAGACAGACTGGATGCAGGGAGGATGTTTCCCCTGGCTGTGGGGTCTAGAACGAAGGGTCACAGTCTCAGGATACGGGGTAGGACATTTAGGACTGAGATGAGGAGAAATTTCTTCACTCAGAGGGTGGTGAACTTGTGGAATTCTCTACCACAGAAGGCTGTGGAGGCCAAGTCACTGAATATATTTACGAAGGAGATAGATAGATTTCTAGACACAAAAGGCATCAAGGGGTATGAGGAGAGAGCGGGAATATGGTATTGAGATAGAGGATCAGCCACGATCATATTGAATGGCGGAGCAGGCTCGAAGGGCCGAATGGCCTACTCCTGCTCCTATTTTTCTATGTTTCTATGTACCGGCCGGGAATGCCGAGATCTTGCCAAATTTGAGAGCAGAACGCCATTTGAATTTTTTTCCTCCATTTTCCCGGCCGGCAGCCAGCCAGACTGTCAGGCGGAAAGGCCTGTGCTGGTAGGCCCACAGCCAGTGAGCGGAGAGGAGAGGAGGGTGGGATCGTGAGGGGAGTGGGGAAGAGATCGCGGTGGCTTCGGATCGCGGACTCGGGGAGGTTGGCGGATCACGGGGGTGTCAGCAGAGTGCGGGGGGTGAGTGGTCTGCCACGGCATGTAAGCTTGGTGGGGGGGGGTGGGGCCTGAGGGGTGGGGGGACGGACTCCTGCTGCTCCTGGCCCAAAAGCAGTGCTGGAAAAACAAATACCTGCTGGATCCTGCCGTTCTTGCCTCCATTTAGCTGCCGGGTTTCCTGAGCCCTGGGAAACCCAGCCTGCAGCCGTTAAACGTCTGTTGAAATTTGAGGCGCGCAGTCTCATTGGTTTAATTAACTTACTGACCTGCCTCTTGAGACTAGGTTACTCGCATTATCCACCAACCAACTCCGGTTAAACTGGAAGTAGGGGCGTTCGAGGTGAGTTGGTGTCGGGTTTCAGATTTTTCAGAATTTAACCGTACCCCGCCCCTCTCCCGCTCATCCTGGGGGGGTTAAGATTCCCTCCGTTGACTCTGTTTCTCTCTCCACAGATACTGTCTGAACTGCTGGGTGTTTCCAGCATTTTCTGTTTTATTTGAGATTTCCAGCACCTGCGGTAATTTGGTTTTGCTTTAAGATAAACTTTATGATGGGCACCTCACAGAGAAATGTGAGGTGATGCATTTTGGCAGAAGGAACAGGGAGTGGCAATATACACTTAATGGCACAGTTTTAAAGAGTGTGCAGGGACAGAGGGACCTGGGAGTTAATGTGCATAGGTCCCTGAAGGTGGCAGGACATATTGAGAGAGTGGTTAGCAAAGCATATGGGATCTTGGGCTTCATAAATAGAGATATTGACTACAAAAGTAGAGAAGTTATGTTGAACCTTTATAAAGCTCTGGTTAGGCCACAACTAGAGTATTGCGTCCAGTTCTGGTCACCACACTTTAGGAAGGATGTGAAGGTCCTTGAGAGGGTGCAGAGTAGATTTACCAGAATGGTTCCAGGGATGGGGGATCTTAGCTACAAGGACAGGTTGGAGAAGCTGGGGTTGTTCTCCTTGGAGCAAAGGAGGTTGAGGGGAGATTTGATAGAGGTGTACAAGATTATGATGGGTTTGGATAAGGTAGACAGAGAAAGGCTGTTCTCATTAGCTGATGGTACAAGGACTAGGGGACACAGATTTAAGGTTTGGGGCAAGAGAGGCTCAATGGCATTGGTCTGGATTTGCCCCAAACAATATTTCATGACTGAAGTGAAACAAGATGAAAGAAGGCATTGTGAGGTGACCGGTAGACACCTAACCCACATTAGCCTGAGGTCGCCTGAGGAAGAGAGTGTTTGAAGACCAGGACCTCAAACCCAGCACCTAGCTCATGGTCTACAGAGCAGTAGTGATACCCGCCCTCCTGTATGCTTCAGAGACATGGACCATGTACAGCAGGCACCTCAAAGCACTGGAGAGGTACCACCAACGCTGCCTCTGCAAGATCCTGCAAATCCATTGGCAGGATAGGCGCACCAACGTCAGTGTTCTCGCTCAGGCCAACATCCCCAGCATCGAAGCTTTGACCATGCTCGATCAGCTCCGATGGACGGGCCACATCGTCCGCATGCCCGATATGAGACTCCCAAAACAAGCGCTCTACTCGGAGCTCCGACACGGCAAGAGAGCCCCAGGTGGGCAGAGGAAGCGCTTCAAGGACACCCTCAAAGCCTCCTTGAAAAAGTGCGACACGTGGGAAACCCTGGCCCAAGACCGCACAAAGTGGAGGAGAAGCATCCGGGAAGGCGCCGAACACCTCGAGTCTCTTCGCCGGGAGCAAGCGGAAGCCAAGCGCAAACAGCGGAAGGAGCGCACGTCAACCCAAGCACCCCACCCACCCGCCCCTTCAACCACCGTCTGCCCCACCTGTGACAGAGTCTGTACGTCCTGCATTGGACTCATCAGTCACCAGAGAACTCATTTTTAGTGTGCAAGTAAGTCATCCTCGGTTCTGAGGGAATGCCTAAGAAGAGCAGATTAGCCACAACTGCCATTATGTCATCAACCAATTCTGCAGGCCTTGTAACTTGGACCTGCAGTGACTAAGGGCAACCACCGCTGAAAACTCCAAATCAGCAGAAGTCCAGATTCAAAGACACCTGCAGCAACCTACTAAATAGAAAGAAAGACTTGCATTTATATAGCAGCTTTCATGACCTCAGGACGTCCTAAAAATGAAATACTTTTGAAATGTAGTCACTGTTGTAATGTAGGAAATGCGGCGGCCAATTTGCACACAGCAAGCTCCCGCAAACAGCAATGTGATAATGACCAGATAATCTGTTTTAGTGATGTTGGTTGAGTGATAAATATTGTCCAGGACAGCAGGGAAAGTGCCCCAGCTCTTATACATAGATACATAGATACATAGAAGATAGGAGCAGGAGTAGGCCATCCGGCCCTTCGAGCCTGCTCCGCCATTTAATGAGATCATGGCTGATCCTCCAATTCAGTATCCCGTCCCTGCCTTCTCTCCGTAACCCTTAACCCCTTTTGCCTGTAGAAATATATCTAATTCCCTCTTAAATATATTTAATGAGCTGGCGTACACTGCCCTCTGTGGCAATGAGTTCCACAGGTTCACCACCCTCTGAGTGAAGAAATTCCCCCTCATTTCTGTCCTAAATGGTTTAGCCCTTATCCTTAAATTATGTCCTCTAGTTCTGTTCTCACCCGCCAAGGGAAACATTCCTTCTGCATCTAGTCTGTCTAGACCTGTCAGAATTTTATACACTTCTATGAGGTCCCCTCTCAATCTTCTAAACTCCAGTGTGTACATCCCTAAACTACATAGTCTCTCCTCATAGGTCAATCCCGCTATTCCTGGTATCAGCCTGGTGAATCGCCGCTGCACCCCCTCCATGGCAAGAACATCTTTCCTCAGATGAGGCGACCAAAACTGTACACAGTACTCGAGGTGTGGTCTCACCAGTGCCCTGTACAGCTGCAGCAAGGTATCCCTGTTCCTGTATTCCAACCCTTTTGCTATGAAGGCCAGCATACCGTTTGCCTTCTTGACCGCCTGTTGCACCTGCATGCTCGCCTTCAGTGACTGGTGTACAAGAACACCCAGGTCTCTCTGTACTTCCCCCTCTCCCAATTTATTGCCATTTAAATAATAATTTGCCCTCCCGTTCCTGCACCCAAGGTGGATAACTTCGCACTTGTCCACATTATAGTGCATCTGCCATTTATCCGCCCAATCACCCAGTCTGTCCAAATCGCTCTGGAGCTTCCTGGTCTCCTCTTCTGAGCCCACCCCCCCTCCTAGTTTAGTGTCGTCTGCAAATTTGGAAATGCTGCATCCGACTCCCTGATCCAGGTCATTAATGTAAATTGTGAACAGCTGGGGACCCAGGACAGATCCCTGTGGTACCCCACTTGTTACTGCCTGCCATTCAGAAAATGAGCCGTTTATTCCAACTCTCTGTTTTCTATCTGACAGCCAGTTCTCTATCCACGTCAATACTTTCCCCTTTATCCCATGAGCTTCAATTTTCCATGCTAATCTTTTATGTGGGACCTTGTCGAAGGCCTTTTGGAAGTCCAGGTACACCACATCTACTGGCTCTCCCCCATCTATTTTACCAGTTACTCCCTCAAAAAATTCCAATAGATTAGTCAAGCACGATTTACCCTTTGTAAATCCATGTTGACTCTGTCCTATCCTGTCCCCATTTGCTAAGTGCTCCGCTATTTCATCCTTAATGATGGACTCCAGCATTTTGCCCACAACTGATGTAAGGCTTACAGGTCTGTAATTACCTGCTTTTTCCCTACCCCCCTTTTTGAATAGTGGGGTAACGTTAGCTACCCTCCAATCCATGGGCACTGTTCCCGAGTCTAATGAATTCTGAAAAATCATACTTAGTGCATCTGCTATCTCTAGGGCCACCTCCTTCAGTACCCTAGGATGCATGTTATCAGGCCCTGGGGATTTGTCCGCCTTCAATCCCTTTAGCTTCCTTAACACCATATCCTTAGAGATATTGATTTGCGTCAGTTCCTCCTTTGCCAATGTCCCTATTTTTCCCGATATCCCAGGGAGGTTTTTTGTGTCGTTCTTCGTAAAGACTGACCCAAAGTATGCATTTAGTTGGTCTGCCATTTCCTTATTTCCCGTTATATATTCCCCCGTATCTGACTGCAATGGACCAACTTTGGTTTTCACCAGTCTTTTCCTCTTGATATACTTATAAAAGCTTTTGGAGTTAGTTTTTATATTTTCCGCCAGCTTGCTTTCGTAAGCTATTTTGCCCCTCTTGATTAAGCCCTTTGTCCTCCTTTGCTCTATCTTAAACTGTTCCCAATCTTCCGCTCTGGCGCTTTTTTTGGCTATTTTATACGCCCTATCTTTGGATTTTATGCTGTCTCTAATTTCCCCTGTTATCTTCTTAGAAATAGTGCCGTGGGATCTTTTACATCCACCTGACAGGGCAGACTTGTTCTCGCTTTAATGTCTCATCTGAAAGATCGCACCTCAGACAGTGCAGCACTCTCTCGGTACTGCACTGGAGTGTCAGCCTAGATTATGTCCTCAAATCGCTGGAATGCACCTCGAACACATAACCTTCTGACGTAGCGGTGAGACTGCTACCAACTGAGCCACGGCTCACACACAGGCATAGCACTGTTAGTAACTGTGGAGTGCACTTCAGCTTTTACCTTTTATGCCTCAAGCTTAATGCAGGCATGCTGCACTGCTGCCCTATGTTGAGGGTACTCAGATGCCAAAGAAGGCAACCTTTCTTGGATGCACCTCATGCGGCATATTGTCCACTTCATCAGCCATGACGTAACGATTCAGGTGCTGTGTTGCTTCATCATTTGTCTCAAGACTCTATTGTGACTCCACATTGGGTTTCCTTTCACTTCGTCTTTCCCTGGAGCTTCTTTCTCCCATCTCCTCCTGGCAAAGGCTGCCAATGGGCAGAAAAGTATTTTGAACCTTTCCAAAGGCTGTACCGATTTTTGCCCCCTTTTGTGGTGATTGATTTTTACCTTTAAATTTAACCTACACTGCATTTTCCTTCCCCCTGGCCCCAACCCCTCCCATATTATGCTAGCTCCCTGCGCAGGGAGCTGTGAGTAATTATGGAACTGAGCTGACCCAGGAAAATTGAGTGCAGTCAGCACATTACACTTCCGGCTGAATTTGCACCAGAATTTAGCCAATTTGGACTGAACTTTGCCATGACCAGAAAATGGCAGGCAGTTTCCTTATGCCGTTGTCACACAATACTTCTTGTGATAAGATGTTTTTAAATGATTTATCTTTTTTACATTGAAACATAATGAAGCTATCCAAAAAAATAAAAGCTTGCTGATATAAATGGAGGATTTATCATCAGGGATAATGGCTTGCCAGATTGTGCTCACTTGTGAATGTGACAATGATTACCTAAGGTCAGGCACTTGAAGAATAAATCTGATAAGAAGCTGTCCACAGTGATGTATCCTCAGCTTAATGCTATATCTTACTTCAGCTTTAATTTATTTCAAATTCCTGACACTCACCCAGCCATTTTCAGCCAGTTGTCACAAAGAACAACAACGATTAATTAAGAAACCATTATAGGTTGAAACAATAAATTCATTGAAGGCTGACCCAAGTCACATTGAGAGACAGCTTTTCTTTATTATACTAAGAAACCCCTTAGCGATAAATAATACCTAAATACAGGTATTGCATCCCAGTGAGAGGTAACCTTATATCCTGAGGTCTACGCACTCTCAATTGATGACTCACTGTGATCATTGCAAACATAAGAAGGATTTGGGCTACATTTTCCTCTCGTTTAACGCCAATTGCAACCTGGTTGCAATTTGTCTTTGCTCGTGTAGTGGGCGGCACACCACAATCCCACCCGCCGCGTATAAATGAGGTTTAAATAAGCCCTTGAAGCACAACGCTGAATTTTTCTCCTCTACTGCCTGGCGGCTACCCAAAAATATAATGCATTTCTGAAAAGGGTATTTCTGGATGTTAGTTGGTGATGGACTGTGATAGTATTCTTAAAGGCCATGCTGTTGCTAAAGAATTGTTGTTTTTGTGTTTTTGGTGGCTTCTTCTGTAGAATTATAGAATAGTATCGCACAGAAGGAGGATATTTGGCCCATCGAGTCTGCGCCGGCTCTTTCGAAGAGCAATCCAGTTCGTCCCACTCTCCCGCTCTTTCCCCATATCCCAGCAATTTTTTTCTCCTTTAAGTATTTATCCAACTAGCTACAACTTGCTAATAGCTTCTGCATTGCTACAGGGTCAGTGGGTATTATTTTTGGGCCTTCAGCTATGAAGCATTGGGTGCAGTGATACTTCCATTGGGGAGGACCATGTACTTCTGTTATCAAGAGGAGGATGAGGAGAGTGAAGAAGGACAGCAGGTAAGTAGCCAGCTAAGGAACCAATTTGGGAAGTGGTTGCATAAAAGAACCTGCTGCCAGCTGCCAGACATCTGTGGCCACACCTCATAAGGGAAATCTTCACCAAAATAAGCTCCATGCTGAGTAAAGACCAATCTTGTCATCGTAACGCTCATTTGACATCCACAATTTATTCATCTGCTGACCTGTAGCTGCCTTGCCTAACTACCAAAGCACCCATTAGGAAAACATTCCGCAACTCCTTCTTATAGGTATTGCACAATTCATTCCCACATATCCCATCCGCGCTACAAACATTTGAAGGAAAACAAATCTGCGTACCTTCCTACTCTTCTTTACCATCTTGCATCCCCTTGGAGCCTACAATTTTTCAATGGTTGCAGTGCTCCCTCAGTGGCAGGAGATTATGAAGGTGGCTGGCTGGTGCTTGCCAGCAGAAGCCCAAGGTGTCTGAGGTGACTCTTAGCTGTGGCTCAGTGGGTAGCGCTCTCACCTCTGAGTTAGAAGGTTGTGGGTTCAAGTCCCACTCCAGGGACCGGAGCACAAAATCTAGGCTGACGCTCCAGTGCAGTACTGAGGGAGTGCTGCACTGTCGGAGGTGCTGTGTTTTGGATGACACGTCCAACCCAGGGCAAGTCTTCCCTGTCAGGTGGACGTAAAAGATCCCATGGCACTATTTTGAAGAAGAGCAGGGGAGTTCTACCCGGTGTCCTGGCTAATATTTATCCCTCAATCGACATCACTAAAACAGATTATCTGTTCATTATCACATTGCTGTTTGTGGGAGCTTGCTGTTCATAAATTGGCTGCCGCGTTTCCTACATTACAACAGTGACTACACTTCAAAAAGTACTTCATTGGCTGTAAAGCGCTTTACATGAAAGGCGCCATATAAATGCAAGTTCTTTTTTTCTTTGTTGTTTTAGGCCATTTCCCCCTTTAAGAAAAAAATAGAGAATATGAAAGCACTCTGCTTGTCATCATCCTAGGTGTGAGAAAGCATTCCTTAATGGGGATGAAAACAGGTACAGGAAATGAACAAATGTATCTTATAGAATCTTATACATGCATCTTATAGAAGTCTTTAACTGTTTCCTTCACATTAGGCTGTGAACAGAGGAACAGTTGCGGAAGAAAGGAGGGTCTGGCAGGGTCTTTTGGTCCTTCCTGGTCATTTCAGGGAAATAGTATGTGGTGTCCAAGGGTGAGGGAAGGCAAGATAAGTGGAGAGGTGAAGCATGCTTCTAACATTGCATCGGTGTAAGTTCTGACTGCCTCCTCTTACCCTGGCCAACCTGGCGAGGTCTTTGAGCTTCTTGCAGCACTAAAATAGCTATGTCGGTATGCTGAAGGTGGCACTCACTTCCTAGGCCACCTCCTTCCACTGGGCTTGGACCATGTCTTTCATGGGCCTCCTCCCCTTCGTGCCAAAAGCTGGGTCTTCCTTGGTCGAATTTCCAACAAGGTCACCTTAACTGGGGAATCAGTGTAAATGTAGGGGATTGGTGCCCTGCAGAGCCGTCAGCTTGAGCGATAGAAATTACTGCAGCAAGAAAATGGCTGGCTTACTCCTTTAAGCTGCTGCAGCCACTTTAATACCGCAGCAATGCAACAGTTGTTATTCTTCCCCCCAACCCCAGAGGTGGACTCCTCCGACAGAGGGTGCCAGGACCCCTCACTGAATATTTAATGAGAAGTCGCACAACACCAGGTTATAGTCCAACAGTTTGATTTGAAATTATGAGCTTTCGGACCGCTGTTCCTTCGTCAGGTACAAGACGAAGGAGCAGCGCTCCGAAAGCTCGTAATTTCAAATCAAACTGTTGGACTATAACCTGGTGTTGTGCGACTTCTCATTTTTGTCCACCCCAGTCCAACACCGGCATCTCCGCATCATGAATATTTAATGAAGATTCCGCGAGGAAAATAAAGTGGGGCCACTTTGGGGGGTCACCCTGGCGGGCAGGAGTGAAGTCTGGCCTCAACCCTGGTGGTGTCCCCATGTGAGGAAACATCTGGGCCTAAATGTCATTAGTGTTTTTTTTTAATATAAATCTTGTTCCTTTAGAACCACGTACACGTTGAGATTTCAATCTTTACCTTCAACACAAAAGAGGAACAAAAGTGCTAATGAGCTCAAATCAGAACTGTTTAATTATAAGTCTTCTGACTCATCCTAGTGATTTTTCCCCTCTTCAAATTGAGAAAAACTGCTAATTAAACTGATGAGGTGAGGGAAAAGGGTTGTCACGGTTATAAATAGAATGAGTTTTTGCATATAAATTATACATTAAAGTAGTTAGGGTAATTCTTGTAAAGCTCAGTGACATTGTGAATAAGTTGGTAGTTTAATCACAAAAGAGCAAAGGGGATAACTTTGATACGGTCTGCTACTAAATGACAAGGAATAGAGCTGTTAAAAATGTACGCTGTTTCAAGATGGCTTCAAGGACTAGACTCCTTTGAATAACATTTGAAAGCTAAATTTGAACTGATGTAGCAAGAGAGGTGTAATGCCAATTAACCTTATCTAATTCTTTCACTTCAACAGGATGACATGAGGTATAATGAGCGCCGATCATCCTTCCTGGTAATAGCGGGATTTAAATGTCTGGATTCTTGACAAGATATTTGTCAAGAAAATAGGAGAGAGAAGGGGAGTTTCTGACTGAACCCGGGAACAGAGGAGAGCTGTTCCATTACAATGACTGATGGTAAAATCAAGAACACACAGAAATTAACTAAATTGATACAAGGGTGCCTAGTTAATGCAATACCTAATAATATTAAAGGCTGGATAGCTGCTGGGATTATAATGCACTAATTTTTAGTTTATTAGAATCCAGTGAACTGGCTTGTTGGCCAGCAGGCACTAAATCCCAGGTGAATGTGGGACTCTCGGAATGTATTTTAACTGCTGCATTCTGAGGGTGTATTTAAAATTCAAGCTAGCAGTGCATACATGAGAGGGCAACTGTCGAACCAATAGATATTTTGCCTGAAACTGCAGATTCTGTTTTGGAGCAGGAGATCTTAAGCTAGTGAGCCCACTTCAGCTATCATCTAATTGCTTAATCAGACTTGTGTTTTCTCGGGTGGAATCAACATATTCATACAATACAGGCAGAGGGCCACTCTCTGTTTCTGCAGTTAATTCAAGGAATTTATTCTACTCTCTAACCTGTTTGACCCACTGCTTGCCCTCCAGCAGTATTAACAGCAGGCAATTATTCAATCTGCTAAACATCAGAGGCCAGTCGTCTTGTGGCGCCCTGCTTTTTGATGTTGCTGTGCATTGGATGTAAGCTAACAGGGAACAATGAAAGGGTACATTAACACAAAATGTCTTTATATCAAGTGACATCTCAGGTAATAGCCCAGCAGGGTCCAAACTGCAGCCCATGGGCCACATATCCGTAGCAATCCAGCATTTAAAGCCAAGGAAACTCCATCCTATTTTCTGATTGACTGGTCTGTCAATTTTGTGGGCCTGAGGTTTGACACGTCGGTTCTTAGTACTGTTGTGTCAGTGATAGATCAATTCGAAATATGAATAGTAACATCGCTAGTATCAGCAACTGCAGATTTGGCAAATTAATGGCAATATGGATTTAATCTTAAAATAACAACAGAAAACGCTGGAAACACTCAGCAATCCAGGCAGCATCTGTGGGGAGAGAAACAGAGTTAACGTTTCAGGTCTGTGACCCTTCGTCAGAACTGGAAAAAGTTAGAGATGTAACAGGTTTTAAGCAGGTGCAGAGGCAGGGAAAGGGGGAGGAGGGGAGGAAGGAACAAAAGGGACGGTCTGTCTTAGGATGGAAGGCAGGAAAAATTAAATGTTGCAAATGGGGATGGCAGAAAAAATGGGGGCAGGGGTTGTAGTCTGAAATTGTTGAACTCAATGTTGAGTCCAGAAGGCTGTAAAATGCCTAATCGAAAGATGAGGTGCTGTTCCTCGAGCTTACATTGAGCTTCATTGGAACAGTGTAAGAGGCCGAGGACAGAGAGCTCAGAGTGGGAGTAGAGGGAAGAATTAAAGTGACAGGCGACCGGAAGCTCGGGGTCACCCTTACGGACTGAACGGAGGTGTTCTGCAAAGCTTTTAAATTTATGGGGTTAATTTTCAGTGTATATGCATGTGAAGGGGGAACCTAGCCTTCAACAGCTGTAACTGGATAATCGGAGCGCGCGTCTTAAAATTTTCTAATACACACTGATGGCGAGCAAGGTTCCTCGCTGCCAGCACATGTGCTGTATGTAGCACTAGGCCTCAAGGATAGATGCCTATTCAGCAGTCAAAGGCAAAAAGACTTGATGACTAATAGTCACAGACATGTTGATTGAATGATATCATGCTGCATCTATTAAAAGGGTTCTTATAACAACATAGGTTCTGCTGATGGCACCCGGCACCTTTGAAATGCCAGCCATCCTGTAATAACCAAGAGCCCTCTCACATTGTGATGTGAGTACAAATCCCACCACGGCAGCTGGGGAATTTAAATTCAGTTAATTAAATAAATCTGGAATAAAAAGCTAATATCAGTAATGGTGACCATGAAACTACCGGACTGTTGTAAAAACCCATCTGGCTCACTAATGTCCTTCAGGGAAGGAAATCTGCCGCCCTTACCCGGTCTGGCCTATATGTGACTCCAGACCCACAGCAATGTGGTTGCTTCTTAAATGCCCTCTGCCACTCAGTTGTATTCAAGAAGGTGACTTACCACCAACTTCTCAATGGCAATTAGGGATGGGCAATAAATGCTGGCCTTGCCAGCGACACCCACATCCTGTGAATGAATAATAAAAAAAATCCAAATCCATTGGCATGTTTATGTAGTCTGCTGCTCTTTTAATAATGAATCTGTCACACTCCATTTGCATCTTTGTGCAGCAGTTCTGGATAAATTGCTGATGTCAACACTTGCAGCCTGAAAGGCTTCAGCCGCTTAGAGGTTTAGGGCAAAAGTAACCTTTACTTTCAGTGAGAGCGCAGTTGGGTTCCTTGAGACAGTTCTGGAGTCCATGTTGAACATTCTACATACCTCCCTAATTGTTTCCTTTGGGAACCTCAGTCTCTCCCAGTGTAGCTGGCCACGAGGCTTTGAAAATTACTTCTGTCTCTGCAGTGGGAGCTTCAGGTATACGGGTTGCAAATGGCTCCTGTGCAAACACACCCACACTCACTCTCTTTTTCTGCTCCTCCTTGTCCTCCATGCCAACCAGGAATAATGGGATTCTCAGGGGAATGTCATAGTTGCCTGGCTTTCGGGCAGTTTAATTGGAGTGGGGGGGGAGGATGGTAAGAAGGAAAAGTGATCACTGATTTTTAGCAAAAGGTCCTGCAGGTAACAGAGGTCACGCTGTTAATAGTGATGTTAGGGGGAAAAATTCGGTTGCTTTGCGCCTCCCGTTAGTGCCCCGGGGACGCTAACGGGGTGCAAAGCACCTGGGACCCAGATGCGACGCCACTAACGCCTCCCGTGAAATTCAGCGGTAGGTTAGCGGTGGCGGTAGCTGGTAGCGCCCTGCGGTGCTACGCCTTCGGCGATGACATCATCACCGTGCGCAGCGTCCCGCTCGCGCCCCAGCCGCAAACTTGGCTCGTACCCCCTGACCTACCGCCGGACGCTATGTCTGACAGGGTCAGGGTGGCGTTTTTGCGACCAGGGAGGCGATATTTAAAGGATAGGTGCTGGGTGGCCTTTTTTTTGAGGCCGCCTGCCAGCACCTGCCCCCTCTGGCCTCCTGCTGCGGGGTGCCGGCCGCGATCGGTCAGCCCGGCACTCCTCTTGCGTGCCAGGCTCTTTTGCTGGCCTCCCGCTCCCCGGTGGTCCAGCAGGGCCCCAGTGGTCCAGCAGGGCCCCTCCCCTTTAATCAGGGGAGGGAGGCCTGCAGTACCGTGGTGCTACGTGCCGACACGCGTGGCGCTGCTGCACGTAGCGCCGCGATATTCCATGGGAGCGCCCCAAGAGGGAGGAGGAGCGCTTCCAGTAGCGCCCCGCCTCCTGCTTGGGGAGCGACAATTGAATTTCGGGCACGTGGGAGCTAACTTTTTCAGGACGCAAAGTTATCGCTCCAAAGGGGGTGTGAGCCAATTGTCCCCCCTAAGAGTATGTAGCAATAACAGAGATACTTTCAATCAATAGCACATTTTCTGGCGTCAATATACACATCCCCCATTTACTGCATCCAGACAGCAATGACTGCCTATTTTATACAGACAAGCACTCCATCCGGCACCCAACGTGGTAGTGTGGTAAAAATCACTGTGAATTATGTCATAAAGATGCAGGATCCTCATTTACATCCTGGCATTCTTGAGTGGTCGAGTAATTCGCTGTTATGGCGGAAAGGAGACAGGAAAACTTAATTGGCACATTCTGGGGTCTTTCTCTAATGCTGTGTGATTCTGCATTGATTTGTACACCTTCCTGGAAAACCCAGCCCAAATGAGCGAAAAGTTGCTAGTTAACGAGATATTTCGTTAATTTCAGAGGGTGTCTCCATTGGGAGTATGAATTACACATTGAGAGTAGGATGCAACTTAATCATTGCATTTGTCAGAAAATAGTTATTTGCTAATTGGTCCTAAAATCTGTTAATGAATCGAGCTGTTTCAATAACTGCTTATACAAAAGGATGAGACTGAATGTGCAGGGTTGGGATAATAAATATTTGTCATTTGCTTCTCTCTCGATGTTGTAACTAAATACCTTTAGGAACATCCATTCTACACTCAAGACTGATATTCTGTTTACATACAAAGGAATTAATTAGCACCGTCACAGAGGCCGGAATTTTCTGTACCTGGGCGGGTCGGGTGTGGGCGGTCGGCGTGGCGGGTCGCGACCCCGTTGTTGCTTCCATCCCGCTCCTGAGATTGACTTTCCGTTAATGGCGCCTATTAAGCCCGCCCTGCGCTTTACCCGGCCCGATTAAATGGTGCGGGTCTGATGACGTCATCGATGACGCATTTTCAGCCGGGATATTTAAAGGTGCCATGGCCACATTGCATTTGAAGGTTCATCGAGGAGTGTGCAGGCAGCACACTGGAGGTTTTCATTGCTCCAAACAGTTGGAGAGATGGCTGCACAGAGGCAGAGGGCTGCACCCAGGTACTCCGATGACTCCCTCCATATCTTTGTCGAGGGACTCAGAGCACGAAGGGAGGTCCTCTTCCCTTTGCATGGGTGGAAGAGACCTCCCCAGGAGACAAAAAGGGCTGGATTTTGTGAATGGAGACGAGTTGGAGGCGGGACTGCTGCTTGTCGTGTCAATGTCCCGCCTCCATCCTCGTCTGACCAACCAGAGGGACTTTCCCCTGATTGACCTTGTTAAGCCTGTCTTGCGGGCTCAGCAGGCCAATTAGGGAGGAAGTCACTGACAGAGCACATCAACGTCAGACATGCTATCTGTCAAGACTTCTTCAAAGAAGAAATGTCAGCGTTTGACAGCTGTGTGAAGCTGTCAAACACTGACATTCTCTGTAGTTTGATGAGGTCTTGAATTCAAGACCTCATCAAACCTTTCAACTTTGTAAATTTCATATGGCTGTTGGTTCGGAGGATCCAACAGCCAGTCTGTGAAATCAACAAGGAAGATGTCGGGTCTCCCGATCCAGCGCCGCTGAAGGCTGTCGGAAGAAAACAGGGTAAGTGAACATTTTAAAAAACTTATCACTCACCTTACACACTTACCACTCCACACTTGCACCCATCACTCACCTCTGCACCTTACTTCCAGGTGCCTCTGACCGCCGCAGACCTCCTTCACATCTCCTCCAACCCGGCGGGGTTCTCCGAGGTCGGGAAACCTTCCCCTGTGAAGGTAAAATGGGACTAATCCTTTTTTCTGCCTGTTAACTACCTGTTAACAGGCAGTTAAAAGGATTAAATGCCTTTCCCGCCTCCAGAAGTCGGGACCCGAAGCAGCACATCTTCCTGCCTCCTGGCAAAAGGGCACGGAGGCGGGATGGGGGCGGGTTTGCCATCCGCCCCCACTTTCTGCTACTTTACTGGCAGTCCCGCCTCCATGCCCGCCTCCTCGGGGCTTGGAAAATCCAGCCCAAAGAGCCTGGCTGCAAATTGCAGAGGAGGTCAACAGCAGGGATCTGATCAGGAGGACCTGGGTGCAGTGCCGCAAACGTTTCAATGATCTCATTAGATCAGGAAAGGTGAGCACAAAGCCACACTCAACTTCATCCTGCTGTGCCTCTCATCACATCCCCATCATTCTGCCTTCCCAACCCTACTCCTGCACATCCTTACTCACACCAACATACCTTGCACGTCCACCCATCCCTCTCTCTCTATCTACATTATCACATCCCCATCTGACTAACCACCCCTCACACTCACCCTCATCCTAATGCAATCATACCAACTGACACCATACAAGGACGCCACTTGGCCTTGCCAACCCATTCCATTATAGTCTCCCTCTAAAGATGTAACCCATCCATTCCTTACGCTCATTCCATCACTCTCACTCAAGCTTTCTCTTCTTTCCTTCATTTCAGGAGAAGAGAGTGCACAATAAGAGGGACAGGGAGAGAACTGGAGGCTACAAGGCATACATCAGTCACTCATATGGGGACTGATGTCATCAGCCACTGAATGGTCATCATGTGCATAATGTTATGTGTACCCATTCTTGATATGGCATATCTAACTCATTTCTTTAATCTCCCACAGGTCCATCAAGGCCCCCCCCCCCCCGCTCACTGTCCAGGAGGAAGAGGATGACGACTCCTCTGAGGGCGCAGCATCACCAGACATGAGCGCACCCAGCACCAGCGAGATACGTACACCTCGGTGGGTCCCATGCGAGATAGAGTAGTGTTGTCATCTGGTGTCTCACAAGTCATAAGTGAGCAAGAGCAGATGGTGGAGACAGGGACAGCAGTGGAGACTCCTTGTCGGAGGGTGCAGGACGCTCCCAGCTCTGCACAGCTGCATGCAGATGCTGAGCCTCGGGGGTCATCCAGAAAGAGGGCGATCCTGGAGGTGCAGGAGGAAGTGCAGGAGGCTCTGACAGGTTTTGCGAATGCAATGTCAGCAAATGTTCAGAGAATGGAGGAGTCCATCTCCAGCATGAGCACCACTGTGTTGCAGGCGATGGTGACTGTCGGCTCTTCCGTGGGTAGGATGGCCACCTGCATGGAGCAGCTAATGCACCACTCACAGGAGCACATGGTCTCTATGGAGAATAGATGGCAGAGGCTCATAGACCTCCTCTCTAGGAGGGATGTCAGCGTAGACGTGGGTCCTCATGGCCCCACTGATGTGCAGCAAGGTGCTCTCCAGCTCCTTGCTAGCAGGGAAATGCGGGTGGCCCATGAGAGGGATGATGGTGAGAGGGGAGAGGGAAGTGTGGGCTCCTCTCAAAGCAGTTATGCTTCTCCCCCATTGCATTCCCCTCAGTCAGAGCCCCAGATGGCTCCTCGGACTGCGATGGCTGAGTCTGCCCCTGCACAGTCACAGGAGGAGCAGACTTTGGTGGGGCCATCACAGGCTCCAAAACCCAGAGGACGTCCACCAAAAGTGTCTATGCAGTCGCAGCAGAGAAGTGAGCAGCCTGCCTCTACCTCTGCTGAAGCCACAGGGGTTGCACTTCATAGAAGCACACGTAAGAGAAAGATGACACACAAGTAGATTCACAAGGGTAGCCACTTGGGTGTTTTAATCAATGTTAATGTCAAGTTTCCGTTAATCTGATGTCAAACATAAAAATCTTTATTTTCACCACTTTCCCGTCTTGGACACATTTGTGTGCCCGTTTGGAAGTGGCTTAGTGAATTGCAGTAAATGGTGAGACATAACGTTACCTCCAGCAATGGTGGGCAGTATGAAAGGAATGGCTTGGTCATTGTTGGGATGCTTTATATTGTCACTGTGAGGTGGTGCCAACCTGGCGCATCATGTGGCAGCTATATGGGTGCACTGCGTAAAGTTAAGTAAATCTGGTCATGATGAGGACATCCCTGGCCTCCGGGGCAGCAATATGCATGGGTGCTGGACTGCAGGTTACTCCTGCTCCTCTTCCTCCTCGTCTTCCAGCTGATGCTCCTCCTCCTCCTCCTCTGAAGAGGCTGTGCACTCAGAGCCTTGCTCCTCATGCAGCGCTAATGCTCACTGCTGCACTATGTTGTGCAGGGCAGCAGATCATGACAATTCTGGAGACCCTGGCTGGTGCGTACTGAAGGGCTCCTCCAGATCTATCAAGGCATCTGAAGTGCATTTTCAGCATGCCTAGTGTCTGTTCTATGACACATCTGGTGGAAATATGGCTTTCATTATATGTCTCCTTGGCCTCAGTACTTGGCCTCCTCAAAGGTATCATGAACCACGTCTTCAGTGGATAGCCCTTGTCTCCAAGCAGCCAGCTGGAAAGTCTGTTTGGAGGAGCGAAGAGCTGAGGGAGGGTGGACTGGCGAAGGATGAAAGAGTCATGGCAGCTACCAGGGAATCTCGTGCATACATGGATGACAATTTTCCTATGGTTGCAGACCAGCTGAACGTTGAGGGAGTGGAAGCCCTTGCGGTTAACAAAGACTCCTGGGTGATGATGGGGTGCCCTGATGGCCACATGTGTGCAGTCGATGACGCCCTGCACCTGTGGGAAGCCAGCCAGAGTGGCAAAGCCAAGCGCCAGTGCAGTAACACTGGCTTCATCAGTGGCAAAGTTGATATAATTGGCTGACTTGTCGATGAGGGCATCGGTGACTTGTGTAATGCATCTGTGGGCGGCCGACTGCGAGATGTCGCAAATGTTTGCTGCAGATCCCTGGAAGGAGCCTGAGATGATGAAGTTGAGGGTGCTGGTGACTTTGACAGCCACTGGTAAGGCATGTCCACCCATTGCTCTGGGTTGCAGGTCTTGCTCCAGCAATGTGCAAATGTCTGTGACGAGCTGGTGCGATTGCCCGAGTCTCCTTGGCACTGCTGCTCAGTTATGTTGAGGAAGCGCATCCTCTGCCAGTATACCCTGTGTTGGGGGTATCGCCTTTGGTGCTGTATGTGCTGTGCTGATGCCCTCTGTCCTGTGCAGCACAGGTCTGTGGAGAAGGTTGGTGTTGTTGTTAGTGCTGATGGCGTGCCTGGTGCTGCTGGTGTTGGGGCTCATCGTGGTCCGATTCTCAGGATCAAGCTGACACAGTATAAATGGCACCCATACTGATGGAATAGATGGCAGGTCAAGTAGAGATCAGAGGAGCCAGCTATCAATGGTGTGATAGGTTGTAACAATGAGGTAAGACTGGATGGCAACTTTGCTGGAAACACTTGCAGCCTGTAGAAAGCTAAATCTGTGCTGGGAATTCAGTCAGCAACAGCTTCTGCCTGAGGAAAGTGATCAACTGTGAGTTGGGAGCTTTTATAGTACATTTCATGCTGTCATCTAATCAGCTGGAGCAATGGCCACTCAGCTCCCGCCTCAGGCTGACAGATGTGGTTCCCGAGATGCGTGAATACCGTGGGCAGCCAGAAAATTCAAAAGGTAGGCTGAAAAACACTCTTAAGTGTCTGACAACTACCTGGTAATGATTTGAATTAGGTTGCCTGCCTCTGCCGGTGGGCTCGCTGCCACACCGGCAAATGCGCCCGAGGGAAAGGTGCGTGGGGGAGGAATGATGGTGGGTTCCCGACCTGCTGCAACTTATTTCAAATTTTCCGCTCGACCGGCCTTCAATCGCGCCCGCACAGACCCCAGAAAATTCCAGCCATAATCTCCAGAATCTGAATTTATACATTTACTAATTTTTCCACTTTTCTGTTGTATTACAAATTGCTCATCAAACAACATTACTGTGAGGTGAATTCATATTACAAGCACAAACCATACCTTGTGTCTGAACATTATAATAACCGTAAACCAATACCATACAGTGTACACTATAGGCTGATTTTGGGAAGTTCTGCTTCTGGGGCATAGCCTCGCTCGGGACATGAGAGTTATGCGAATGAATTTCTTGCTGGATTTGACATCTTTTCCTCTTTTGTGTCCGGGCCCTGAGTTCACCCCTCTGAAATTGGTGCATGAATAATCCTTTGATCCGTAAACTTGAGGTCATCCAAAACTCAGCTGCCCGTGTCCTAACTCGCACCAAGTCCTGTTCACCCATCAGCCCTGTGCTCGCTGACCGACAGTGGATCCCGGTTAAGCAACGCCACGATTTTAAAATTCTCATCCTTGTTTTCAAATCCCTCCATGGCCTCGCACCTCCCTATCACTGTAATCTCCTGCCGCCCTACAACCCTCCGAGATCTCTGCGCTCCTCCAATTCTGGCCTCTTGTGCATCCCCGATTTCAATCTCTCCATCATTCGTGGCTGTGTCTTCAACTGCCGAGGCCCTAAGCTCTGGAATTCCCTCCCTAAACCTCTCCGCCTCACTACCTCTCTTTCTGCCTTTAAGAACCTCCTTAAAACCTACGTCTTTGACCAAGCTTTGGGGGAGTGTTTGCTAGTGCTCTGGGGGAGGGTTTAAACTAAAATTGCAGGGGGTTGGGAACCTGAGCAGGGAGACAGAGGAAAGGGAAACAAGAATAGAAGCAAAAGTCAGGAAGGAATAAAACAAAGGTGTCAGTCAGAGAAATCAAGGGTTTAAATCAAATGTGGCCACAGTAAAAAAAATTCTAATAGGTCTAAGAGCGTTAAAAAAACAAGCCTGAAGGCTTTGTGTCTTAATGCGAGGAGCATTCGTAATAAGGTGGATGAATTAGCTGCGCAAATAGAGGTAAACGAATATGATATGATTGGGATTACGGAAACATGGCTCCAGGGTGACCAAGGCTGGGAACTCAACATACAGGGGTATTCAATATTCAGGAAAGATAGGCAAAAAGGAAAAGGAGGTGGTGTAGCATTGCTGGTTAAAGAGGGGATTAACACAATTGTAAGGAAGGATATTAGCTCTGATGATGTGGAATCTGTATGGGTAGAACTGAGAAATAGCAAGGGGCTGAAAACGCTAGTGGGAGTGGTGTATAGACCCCCAAACAGTAATACGGAGGTTGGGGATGGCATTAAAAGGGAAATTAGAGAAGCGTGCAATAAGAGCACAGCAGTTATCATGAGTGACTTTAATCTACATATAGATTGGGCTAACCAAATTAGTAACAATACTGTGGAGGAGGAATTCCTGGAGTGTATACGGGATGGTTTCCTGGACCAATATGTCGAGGACCCAACTCAAGATCAGGCCATCTTAGACTGGGTATTATGTAATGAGAAAGGATTAATTAGCAATCTTGTTGTGCAAGGCCCCTTGGGTCGGAGCGATCATAATATGATAAATTCTTCATTAAGATGGAGAGTGAAGTAGTTGACTCAGAGACTAGGGTCCTGAATTTAAATAAAGGAAACTACGATGGTATGAGGCGCGAGTTGGGTAGGATTGATTGGGGAATGTCACTCAAAGGGTTGACGGTGGAAAGGTAATGGCAAGCATTCAAAGATCGCATGAATGAACTACAGAATTTGTTCATCCCAGTTTGGCATAAAAATAAAACAAAAAAGGTGACTCAACCGTGGCTAACAAAGGAAATTAGGGATAGCATAAGATCCAAGGAAAGGACATCTAAATTGGCCAGAAAAAGCAGAAAACCTGAGGATTGGGAGCACTATAGGATTCAGCAAAGAAGGATAAAGGGATTAATTAAGAGGGGGGAAATAGAATGAGAGTAATCTTGCGAGGAACATAAAAACTGACTGTAAAAGCTTTTATAGATATGTGAAGAGAAAAAGATTGGTGAAGTCAAGCGTAGGTCCCTTGCAGTCAGAATCAGGGGAATTTATAATGGGGAACAAAGAAATGGCTGATCAATTAAATACATACTTTGGTTCTGTCTTCACAAAGGAGGACACAAATAACCTCTCAGAGATGTCGGGGAACATAGGGTCTAATGAGAAGGAGGAACTGAAAGAAATCAGTATTTGTAGGGAAATAGTATTAGGGAAATTGACGGGATTGAAGGCCGATAAATCCCCAGGGCCTGATAATCTACATCCTAGGGTACTTAAGGAAGTGGCCCTAGAAATAGTAGATGCATTGCTGGTCATCTTCCAAAATTCTATAGACTCTGGAACAGTACCCATGGATTGGAGGGTAGCTAATGTTACCCCACTATTCAAAAAAGGTGGTAGAGAGAAAACGGGGAATTATAGACCAGTAAGCCTGACATCGGTAGTGGGGAAAATGCTAGAGTCCATTATAAAAGATGTAATAGCAGAGCACTTGGAAAACAGTGACAGGATCGGACAAAGTCAACATGGATTTACAAAAGGCAAATCGTGCTTGACTAATCTACTGGAATTTTTTGAGGATGTAACTTGTAAAATGGATAAGGGAGAACCAGTGGATGTGGTGTATTTGGACTTTCAGAAGGCTTTCGATAAGGTCCCGCATAAGAGATTAGCGTGTAAAGTTAAGGCACATGGGATTGGGGGCAAGGTATTGACTTGGATAGAGAACTGGTTGGCAGACAGAAAGCAAAGAGTTGGAATAAATCGGTCTTTATCCGAGCGGCAGGTGGTGACTAGTGGGGTACCGCAGGGATCGGTCCTAGGACCCCAGCTATTCACAATATATATTAATGATCTGGACGATGGAATTGGATGTAATATCTCCAAGTTTGCAGACGACACAAAGCTGGGTGGGAGTGTGTGCCGTGAGGAGGATGCCGAGAAACTCCAGTATGATTTGGACAGGTTGGGGGATTGGGCAGAAGCATGGCAGATGCAATATAATGTGGATAAATGCGAGGTTATCCACTTTGGTGTCAAAAACAGGAAGGCAGATTACTATCTGAATGGCAATAGATTGGGAGAAGGGGAAATGCAACGAGACCTGGGTGTCCTTGTGCACCAATCGCTGAAGGTAAGCATGCAGGTGCAGCAGGAGGTTAAGAAGGCAAATGGTATGTTGGCCTTCGTAGCGAAAGGGTTCGAGTACAGGAACAAGGATGTCTTGCTGCAGTTGTACAGGGCCTTGGTGAGACCACATCTTGAGTATTGTGTGCAGTTTTGATCGCCTTATCTGAGGAAGGATGTTCTTGCTATGGAGGGAGTGCAGCGAAGATTCACCAGGCTGATACCCGGGATGGCAGGAATGGCGTATGAGGAGAGATTGGGTCGATTGGGCTTATACTCACTGGAGTTTAGAAGAATGAGAGGGGATCACATTGAAACTTATAAAATTCTAACAGGACTAGACAGACTAGATGCGGGAAGGATGTTCCCGATGGCCGGGGAGTCCAGAACCAGGGGTCACAGTCTAAGGAAAAGGGGTAAGCCATTTAGGACTGAGATGAGGAGGAATTTCTTTACCCAGAGAGTGGTGAACTTGTGGAATTCTCTACCACAGAAGGCAGTAGAGGCCAATTCATTAAATATATTCAAGAAAGAGTTAGATATATTTCTTAAAACTAAAGGGATCAAGGGATATGGAGAGAAGGCAGGGACAGGGTACTGAATTTGGATGATCAGCCATGATCTCATTGAATGGCGGAGCAGGCTCGAGGGGCTGAATGGCCTACTCCTGCTCCTATCTTCTATGTTTCTATGTTTCTATGGTCATCGGCCCTAATTTCTCCTTATGTGGCTCGATGTCAAAATTTGTTTTATAACACTCCTGTGACGCGCCTTGGGACTTTTAAAGGTGCTATATAAATACAAGTTGTTGTTGTTGTTGTTGTTTTTGAGGATAGTAGCAGACTTCAGGAGGACATCGACAGACTGGTGAAATGGGCAGACACATGGCAAATGCAATTTAATGCAGAGACGTGTGAAGTAATGGATTTTGGTTGGAAGGATGAGGAGAGGCAATAGAAACTAAATGGTACAATTTTAAAGGGGCTGCAGGAACAGAGAGACCTGGTGGTACACGTACACAAAACTTTGAAGGAAGCAGGACAAATTGAGAAATCTGGTTAAAAAGCATACGGGTTCCTTGGCTTTATAAACAGAATCATAGAGTACAAAAGCCAGGAAGTTATGCTAAACCTTTCTAAGTCATTGGCTAGGCCCCAGATGGAGTATTGTGGCCATTTCTGGGCAGCACACTTTAGAAAGGATGTCAAGGCCTTAGAGATGCTGCAGAGGAGATTTACTGGAATGGTACCAGGAATGCATGATTTCATTACGTGGAGAGACTCGAGAAGCTGGGGAGATTTAATAGAGGCATTAAAAATCTTGAAGGGTTTTGATAAAGTAAGTTAGGAGAAACTCTTTCCAGTGGCAGAAAGCTCGATAACCAAATGACACAGATTTAAGATAATTGGTAAGTTGTTATGATCTGGAATGTACTCCCTGATAGGGCGGTGGATACAGATTCAATAGTGGCCTGCAAAAGGATAATACCTGAAATGGGAACATTTTCAGGGCTATTGGGAAAGGGCAGGGCAGTGGCATTAATTGGATAGCTCTGATAAAGGGCTGCCAGAGACACGATGGGCTGAATGGCCTCCTTCTGTGCTGTATCATTTTTTGGTTCTGTCTCCAGTACTTGAAATTTTTCTTTTTATTTCTACTGCTCCATTTAATGCACTTCTCTTCCAAGAATGCCAGCGTTGAAGAAGTTCAGTCTTTCGTTGTCGTGATTTCCATTTGTCTCTTTCAGCAAAAAAAATGAACTTATTTATATAGCACCTTTAATATAAAAAAATGTCCCAAGGCGCTTCCCAGGTGGACACTGAGCGAGGAAGGGAGAGATTAATACCAATGGATTCTAAGATTTTATCATTTTTTAGCTGTTGCTGTGGTTACATTACCCCTTCAGTATCCTGTTATTTTATTGATGATTTTTTTTCAATATTTCTGAAGTCTTTACATATATATGTGGATATTGGGGGACAATTTCAATTTACTTATTATAGTAAATTTGTTTCTAAGCATTACTCCCCCTACAAAAAAGTCCATAATTATTTGCATTTTACAAATCCGTGCTGGCTTTCCTTATATTGGCCCAAGTCTTTCCAGTGGAGCACCCATTGATCAAGGTCATTAACACAGGTATGGCCATCATGATGAATGCTATGACTGGAGCAAACACTGATATCCAGTATAACAACAGAAAACGCTGGAAAAACTCAGCAGGTCAGGCAGCATCCGTGGAGAGAGAAACAGAGTTAACGTTTCAGGTCGAAGACCTTTTGTCTTCGACCTGAAATGTTAACTCTGTTTCTCTCTCCACGGATGCTGCCTGGTCTGCTGAGTTTTTCCAGCGTTTTCTGTTGTTATTTCGGATTTCCAGCATCCGCAGTATTTTGCTATTGTACTGATATCCAGCAATTGTCCACCTCACCTCCTCCTCCCACTGGAGGAACATTTAGAAAGAGCTCAGATTGAGTAGATTGGACCGATACTCTCTGGAGCTTAGAAGAATGAGAGGTGATCTCATTGAAACATACAAGATTCTGAGGGGGATTGACAGGGTAGACGCTGAGAGGTTGTTTCCCCTGACTGGAGTGTCTAGAGCTAGGGGGCATAGTCTCTGGATAAGGGGTCGGCCATTTCGGACTGAGATGAGGAGGAATTTCTTCACTCAGAGGGTTGTGAATCTTTGGAATTTTCTGCCCCAGAGGGCTGTGAATGCTGAGTCTTTGAGTATATTCAAGGCTGAGATAGATAGATTTTTGGACTCTAGGGGAATCAAGGATATGGAGATCAGGTGGGAAAGTGGAGTTGAGGTCGATGATCAGCCATGATCTTATTGAATGACGGAGCAGGCTCGAGGGGCTCTCATGTCTTATGTTTTTAAGTTAAGGAATAGGTGACACATGACATACGTTTTCACTAACCGGAAATATTGGTGTAAAATGCACAGAAGACATCTGTATCATACACTGTAAGGGTTAATAAAAGTTGCCTTGACTGATATTATGCGTCCTGATATTTGTTTTGGTATGAGGCAGATAGAGATTGTTGGGAAGAAATGGAGAAGCATTCATGGGTATTGGTATGTAACTGAGCCCATTGGAGGAAAAGCTTTATTTGGCACGGGTAGTGGGCATATGTGGAGATCATTGTTGTGCATTGGTAGTATAAGTTGCTTACTTAAAAGCTCAGATAATTAGATCCTGGCCTGATGATGCGACCAGACTGAACAGCTTGCTGGGCAAACAATTCCATTGCCTCCTGGTCAGTTCTGTCTTTTTCTTCTGCTTATCACTGCCTTGTACAGCAAGCCACGCTTGGAGTCCCCAGGTGGGCTGTACTGTAGCGCTCTTCCGATCTGTGCAAGCTACTGAATTGCTGCTTCTTTGGTTGCCAAAGCTGTGTTCCACGATGATCCTGGTGGAAGCACGGGCTGCACTCTACCTCTCCTCAGCTCCTGTCCACAGATAAGGTCATCGGCACTTGAGCCACCTCTGCAAGGCACATACTTGTCCTCCAATAACTGTTCCTGGATTCTTCTCGTCCTTCAAATAATGCTGGCACTATTGACTGCTACAGGATGAAGGAATCATGGGAGATGCCAGGGAAACAAATATCTTGTGGCTGCAGGCCACCCATACCTTCAGGGGAACGGTAGTCTTTTGTATTCATGTGCGGAGTTGCTTTGGGGTTGGGGTATATGGGGCCCCATGAGTGCGGTGAATTATACTCTGCATCTGTGGGAATCCTGCCATATCGTAGACATGGAGGGCTGCTCCTTGCTGCTGGCTGGTCCACAGGAAAACTGTTGAAATCACTGACTATGACTGATGAGGTGCCAGTGACCTATTTGATGCAATTATGCAGTGAAGATTGGGAGATGGGATTGAGATCTGCTGCACTTGCCTGGAAGGAATTTGCCACATAAAAAGCAAATGCCGTTGTAACCTTGACAGACACTGATGGAGCCTACCCTGTGCTGGAACTGGTTTCCAAGTCTGACTGCAGGGGTATACATTACTGTATTGTGGTGTCCTCTGGCAATCATAGTCTGCAAGAGGCAGGTGTCTTTGGACAGGTCCGGACCCAAGAGGCTGGGCATAATAGTGATGAAAGAGAGCACCAGAAGTGCAATCGCATCTATTTAGCATGCCCTCTCTCATCCACCTCCTCCTACATAACCTGCAAATGAAAAGTTATTCCCATAGCCGTATGGATATGAACTACCGACTTCGGCTAAACAGTTATAGCTGCATTACAGCTTTGAGTATCTGTCAGAAGGGTTTTGCTAACGTCCTTTGTCCAGCAAGGCCAAAGTAGCACAGCAAAGGTGCATTGCTGGGAGATACAGCTATAAAAACAATGGGGGTGACATTCAACAGCCGGTGGTAGCGGACCCACCGCCCAGTATACACACTGCCTGAATTTCCTTTTAAATGTTGTGCCCCCCACCCCCCCCGCCAAAGTTGCATTTCACCCCAAATGTACTTTTAACAACAAAGAGCCAACTGAAGGGGACTGGCCACCTTTTCAGTGTCCATTTTATACAGGCGTTCAGACCACTGGCTGTTGTTCAGGCATCCAAACTGCATTATGGATAGCATTCATCATTCAAATGAAACTTGGCCCTTTAATGAGTCCATTGCAGAGGCTCCTCATGTGCAAAGTGCTTTTGAATTGCACAGATATGCGCATTGGGCATGGAACAATTCTTAATCCTGCATGCCTGCTTAAAACAGAGCTCCTGCACCAAAGTGCTGTGGTGCTTTGCATTTTATTAGTGGTCCCAAAAGGTTAACAAAATCCCTCTTGCCAAATATATATTCCCTCACTCTTTCCTTCCTCCTACAATTTACAGGCATTTAAAATCAAAGCTTGGTGTCATCTAATCACTACTTCCTGATTCGTTTGGCCTTGATGGTCTCATATATTGCATCTGCTATATCACCTAGGTTTTTCAAAATAACTATGTATGGTATTTTTCTTGGTAGGTTTGATTACATCGTGATTTATGAATTCAAGGTTTAAAGCACCACATAATGACACACACCTTCACCTTCTAGATCACTATCATCTCCTTTCAACCCACGTCACTGCGACACGTCATCCAGTGTGCTTGCTGCAAAAAGCAACAAATTCAAAAGTGAAGCAGGAGCCGCAGACTATAACATTAAAACAAATAACAAATAGCTGGTGGTAATTTTAAGGCAGTAATTCAATCTTGGAGTTCGCTGACATTCATAAGCTGCTCTCATGGTTTATGATATCATCAGAATCACTCAACTGATTTACTGCATTGTCAGCCACCTATTCACCTGCAAGTGCTGCTGGCTAATGTAAGAAAGATACGTTTACCTTTCTTCTGTACTGCATAAATTTAAAAGCAGTGCACCAATTTTATTATTACTGATGCTACATCAGAAGTACCCGAAGTAAAGCTTGAATATTTTAGTCAGATTTTCAAAGATCGGCACATCATAGGTCAGAAGTCCTGCCACAGACCATTTATAGTGTGGTGTTGAAAAATTGCATTGCTTATTGAAATGAAAATCCATTCAAATGAAGCAATTCAGTATTATGGGATGTCTTGGGCTGTGTGAATAGTTCTCTGTACATTTTGCCTTCAACATCTAATCTTACTCACCACTTGAGTTAATTTATTAAATTGTTTTGTTTTTGGAGTAATTTGCAATTAATCAGAATTTGTGGTTAATCAGATCTGGGTTGGATAAACCCTGTCAATCGATGCCTTATTTGCTCTTCTGTGTAACTGTTTTTCGAAGGTACTTTGTAGACAAAGGCTGGTAGGGAAATGTCATCGGTTAAAGTTTGCTTCCATCAGTTATAAAATGCGTTGTCTTTTCTTTCTGCATTTTGGAAATCGTTGAATCCGTTTATTTGGGTCTTCTTAGGCACTATCTATTTATTGATGACCCCTTCCTGCGAATTTTTCATGGAAAGTATTGAATTTATTTTTTCTTTGCAATATTTTACAAAAACTCATGATGTTCTGCAGCATTGATCGTGGCTGCAAAGTCAAGGGTTTAGTGCTTGGGGTTGCAGCACTTTTTCAAATACTTGTCTTGTGAACCCCCCTCCCAACCTCCCTCAACAGGTTTCCTTTTTCCCTTTCCATAAAAGGATATCTATCCTTTTCTCTTTCCCCTTGAGCAACATGGTTTCTCTAGCTGAACCCCTCCCCAGCAGAGCCTGTCGCCCACCTCTGCAAATGTGATCTCTCTCTCTCTCTCTCTCTCCCTGAGTTTCCCTGACCACGGTCTGTCTTCCTCTCCCTTCCCTCTCCCTCACTCGCAAGAGGGCCTATCTCTTTTTCTTCCCTCCCTCTTTCAATTGCCATTGGCAGTTTTTATTTCACTGAAACTAAAATATATCTTAAAGATAGCGACCACAATTTATGAGAGCTTTACTGTTGTGCCTCTTGGGGCTCCCATTCCCTCAGTGTGCAGATGGTTCGTAATGCTAAGCAGAACTTGCACCATAAAGCACGTGTGCATTCCTTCCTTTAGTCCCTGGTCCCCATTCATTTTGCGCAGGATTACAGCAACTGTATAATGGCATAATTGACTTAATTCCGTAAAGGTGACTAAAATCTCATGAACTTCTTTACTTAAACAAAATTACAGCAAACACAATTTTTCACTAGATGCATTCTCAGTGGGTTAGAAACTAATTTAGGGATACATGAAAAAAAATGAAATTCCTAAAAATATAAGGATTATGAATAAAATGGTTTACTGTAATGCCTTTTATGCCTTATATTTCTTGCAGAGGATTGGCAGCTCCCTCTGCTGTCTTTATCTTTGGAAAGCAGCTGGGATTCAAAGTGCTGAACATCTCTTTCTACCTGATTGCTTTACTTAATTAGTTTTCCCATTAACTTGTGTCCTCTTGTTTTGCTTCTGTTAATTACAGGATTTAATCTAATAAATTTCTGCAGAGGGCATTTTAGTTCTCTCCAGAGATTATTAGGCATCTTTCTCTTTTACAGTTTTAATTTCCCCTTGATCAGTACTAGTTTGGGTGTTGTGTGGTCCCTATTAAACATTTATGGAGCTGATGCGCCTGCCTGTATTTGCTACAAGGAGGTCTCTACCACTGGCATGTGACATATTCCATAATCCAGAATAACATTCCAGTTGCTTTAGCTATCAGCCTCCATTGACATGGTAAGAGTATTCTATGTCTATTCGGACAATATAGGTTTTCTTATAAAAATTAATGGTTCATTTAAAGATAATTATGGCTTGGCAATCAAAGCAATTGTGTTTCCTCGGTCCAGTTTACATTAATATTGTGAAGTGGAGTTTTCAATTTATTAAATGCTTTTAAGAAACAGTGTCTTGAAACATTTGTAATCAGTTAAAAAAATTCTAATGGTTGCTTTGTTGTGATAGTTTTTTTGGTACCAGTCATTGTAGTGCTAATATTCTGAAGATAGTCTTGCAACTAAAGCCTTATTTTTCGAAATTGAGATTTCTATTTGAAATGTTAAATGCATCGAGTGTGACATAGTATTAGTCCTAATACATTGCTATAAAGACTAATGGAGCCCTTCCATCACAATTACTTTCTCAGATGGCCTTAACTCCACTGTATTTCATTAAATATTTTCAAGGGAGCTTCATTGATAATTTCAATGCTGAAATATACTTTAAGTATTGCTAATGGTATTACAGATCCTTAAATCATTTCATTGATCCCCTCAGCTAAACGTTAATGGATTATCTTCCTCTTTGATTATTTATCCCATTAATTTGTATCACTGTTATGGTCCATTGTATCTCATCCAGTGCTAGAAGGCCTGAAGGCCTAACAGTCTACAGCTATTATGGGAGCTGTACTATACAATTAGACACTACACCACTTTAAATTAAACACAGCTGTATCAGGGAAAAATACCTTTTCATGTATTTTTGAAAGAGAGTGTGTGTGTGTAATACAAAGTAGCCAATTATGCAAGCATAATATTAAATCTATTACAATTTTCTTATTGCTCTTTTCATTTGGCAGTTCATGTTCCTTTTTAAAACTCCCGCTGATAGGTAGTGCAGAAAATGGTAAGAATGAGCAGACCTCCTGCGAGGTGATCACTTAGGAGGAAAATGATTCTTTCTGCTTTAGTAATTGTTTTCTCATTCTTCAGCTAGAATAATCTGAAGGGTGTATAACCCTGCCGCTCACTCTTTTTAATACCCAAATACCTTAATGTATTAACAACAGAAAACGCTGGAAAAACTCAGCAGGCCAGGCAGCATCCATGGAGAGAGAAACAGAGTTAACGTTTCAGGTCTGGGACCCTTCATCAGAACTGGAAAAAGCTGGAGATGTAACAGATATTAAGCAGGTGCAGAGAGTGGGTGGGGGGGGGGGGGGTGGGGGGGGTGGGCGGGGAAGGAATTGAAGGAACATACTGTGCTTATGTAAGAGGCAGGAAAGATAAAATCTTGAAAATGTTAATGGCAAAATCATACAGCATGAAAAATGGGGGCGGGGATTATAGTTTGAAATTGTTGAACTCGATGTTGAGTCCAGAAGGCTGTAAAGTGCCTAATCGAAAGATGAGGTGCTGTTCCTCGAGCTTACGTTGAGCTTCATTGGAACAATGTAATAGGCCGAGGACAGAGAGATCAGAGTGGGAGTGGAGCGGTGAATTAAAGTGACAGGCGACCGGAAGCTCGGGGTTACGCTTACGGACTGAATGGAGGTGTTCTGCAAAGCAGTCGCCCAATCTGCGTTTGGTCCCCCCAATGTAGAGGAGACCGCATCGTGAGCAGCGAATACAGTATACTAAATTGCAAGAAGTACAAGTAAATCGCTGTTTCACCTGGAAGGGGTGTTTGGGGCCCTGGACAGTGGGAAGGGAGGAGGTAAAAGGGCATATGTTGCATCTCCTGCGCTTGCACGGGAAGGTGCCAGGCGAAGGGGAAGGGCTGTTCGGGGTGATTGAGGAGTGGACCAGGGTGTCGTGGAGGGAGCGGTCCCTTCGGAATGCCTCCACATTCAACGGATCATCCTCCGCCATTTCCGCCACGTCCAATATGATCCCACCACCAAACGCATCTTCCCCTCACCTCCCCTTTCAGCATTCCGAAGGGACCGCTCCCTCTGCGACACCCTGGTCCACTCCTCAATCACCCCAAACAGCCCTTCCCCTTCGCCTGGCAGCTTCCCGTGCAAGCGCAGGAGATGCAACACATGCCCTTTTACCTCCTCCCTTCCCACTGTCCAGGGCCCCAAACACCCCTTCCAGTTGAAACAGCGATTTACTTGTACTTCTTGCAATCTAGTATACTGTATGTGCTGCTCACGATGTGGTCTCCTCTACATGGGGGAGACCAAACGCAGATTGGGTGACCGCTTTGCGGAACACCTCCGTTCAGTCCATAAGGGTGACCCTGAGCTTCCGGTCGCCTGTCACTTTAATTCTCCGCTTCACTCCCACTCTGACCTCTCTGTCCTCGGCCTCTTACACTGTTCCAATGAAGCTCAACGTAAGCTCGAGGACCAGCACCTCATCTTTCGATTAGGCACTTTACAGCCTTCCGGACTTAACATCGAGTTCAACAATTTCAAACTATAACCCCTGCCCCCATTTTTCATGCTGTATGATTTTGCCATCCCCATTTGCAACATTTTATCTTTCCTGCCTCTTACGTAAGCACAGTATGTTCCTTCAATTCCTTCCCCGCACCCGCCCCCCCACCCCCACTCTCTGCACCTGCTTAATATCTGTTACATCTCTAACCTTCTCCAGTTCTGATGAAGGGTCCCAGACCTGAAACGTTAACTCTCTTTCTCTCTCCACGGATGCTGCCTGGCCTGCTGAGTGTCTCCAGCGTTTTCTGCTGTTATTTCAGATTTCCAGCATCCGCAGTATTTTGCTATTACCTTAATGTATTCCTTGTTTATAGATTTTGCATTTGCACAGCATTGTGTCCTTGGTGAGAGTCTCTCACCTTTGGCTATCCCCCCTCAAACTATGTCAAATTGACCAGAAGAAAATTCCCTTTGACTTACACAAAATCTGATTTTTGTTTCAATTTAAGACTAGAAAATGTTGTCTTTTTGCTAGTTGGTTTATGAAAAGAGGCTATTATTGATTGTTTTATGCTCTATCTTTTGCACCACGCCTTTGATCACCTCCTCTAACCATTCTACCAATTCCTGCTCCGTGTCCAGTTTCCTCACCGGCGGTACTTTGCGGTTTCCACCACACTTCCGGCGAAGCAACACTCGTACAGCGGGAGCAGCTTGCAGCAATTTCCCGGACATAGTTTTTCTAAAAAACAATGTAAGGACTCTGAGTGTCGTATCGATGCAGGAGGTAACAAGGAGAGGTAAATAGCTGCAGTAGGGCTCATACAAGGGAAATAATTATACTAAAAATCAATGACTTATTTCAATGTTGAAATGGGTAAATAAAACAAAGATTTAGCTGGTCAAGCCTCATTTGTGTCTTTTCAATGACTAAATTAACTACTACCCTACAATACTAGCCAACATGTTAGGTGCACACATGGGTGTCTAGCACTTGAATGAACTGACAGGTGGGTGGCTTTATTGCGCATTAGACAGCACTGAGAGAATGCAATTAGAATCAATAGACACTTTACAGCACAATAATCTCACTACAGCACATTTGGTCTATTACACGTCAGCAGTTTGAGCCTTGCTGACAGGTGTGATAGATCTATAGCAATCTAGTGCAATAGCTTCGCTCCTTTCTTTCCTTTCCAGGATGTTATCATTAATAGCCTTGTGACCTATAGCTGCCAAGTGAGAAGTACCTTGTGATTGTATTTGTAAATATTCATCTCTATTGACTCGAAAGACTGCTCCGCGGTATATAGCTATATGAGCACCCTGGTAGAATGTTTTGTTCATAGAGATTTCCTACAGTCTCCCCCCAATTTTTTTTTTTAACAAGGAGTCTTCGTGGGGCTTAAGAAAGGCGCCAGCTTAGACTGATGTGGTGCTTGTGACACTGAGTTATACTGCTGGCTCTGTACCACCCTTTGGTTAGGCCAAGTGGAGTTCTACACATACTTGGTTCGCGTGCTTGCACAGAGCTCTGCACACCAGCATACAAACTCTAGTTCCACTTTTAATGGGGCAGTTGGTTCTTTACTAACACTAAAAGGTTTATTAATGTTTTGCACTGGTTACAGTTATACGGCAGGTATTAAGAAGCCCAAGCAGTGTGAGGCCACCCACCTCGATAAAATATCCTTTGACTCCACTCACTTCCTCCAAATTAAAGGTGTTGCTATGGGAACCCGCATGGGTCTTAGCTATGCCTGCCTTTTCGTGGGATATGTGGAACATTCTTTGTTCCAGTCCTACTCAGGTCCCCTCCCTCACCTCTTTTTCCGATACATTGATGACTGTATCGGTGCTGTTTCCTGCTCTCGCCCTTAACTAGAAAATTTCATTCACTTTGCTTCCAATTTCTACCCTTCCCTCACCTTCACATGGTCCATCTCCGACTCTTCCCTTCCCTTCCTCGACTTCTCTGTCTCCATTTCTGGAGATAGGCTGTCGACCAATGTCTACTATAAGCCCACTGACTCCCACAGCTTCCTTGACTATACTTCCATCATACCCCGTTTCCTGTAAGGATTCTATTTCATTCTCCCAGTTTCTCCATCTCCATCACCTCTGTTCTGATGATGCCAGCTTACATACCAAAGCTTCCGATATGTCTTCCTTGTTCCTCAACCGAGGATTCCCCTCCACCGTGGTTGACAGGGCCCTCATCCATGTCCATCCCATTTCCCGCAAATCTGCTCTCGCCCCTTCTCCTCACTCTTAGAACCATGATAGGGTTTCACTTGTTCTCACCTTCCACCCCACCAGCCTCCACATTCAATGGATCATCCTCCACCATTTCCATCACCTCCAGCATGATCCCACCAACAAACACATCTTCCCCTCCCCACCCGTTTCAGCATTCCAATGGGGCTGTTCCCTCTACGACACCCTGGTCCACTCTTCAATCACCCCCAACACCTGCTCCCCTTCCGACGACACCTTTCCGTGCAAGCGCAGGAGATGCAGCACCTGCCCCTTTACCTCCTCCCTTCCTAATGTCCAGGGCCCCAAACACTCCTTCCAGGTGAAACAGCAATTTACTTGTACTTCCTTCAATTTAGTATACTGTATTCGCTGCTCAGGATGCGGTCTCCTCTACATGGGGGAGACCAAATGCAGATTCGGTGACTACTTTGCGGAAAACCTCCGTTCAGTCCGCAAGCGTAACCCTGAGCTTCTGGTCACCTGTCATTTTAATTCTCCGTCTCACTCTGACCTCTCCATCCTCGGCCTCCTACACTGTTCTAATGAAGCTCAACGGAAGCTCGATGAACAGCACTTCATCTTTCGATTAGGCACTTTACAACTTTCCGGACTCAACATTGAGTTCAACAATTTCAGACCATAACCACCGCTCCCATTTTTTCAGAGAGCAGTTTCTGGCAATGATTCTGCTGTTCCCATTTACACCTCCTCTAGACCCATCTTTGGTTTCTTTACTTGTCTCATTACCATCCCCTTTTGCCTTGCACCATCAGCCCTTTTGTCATTTAATCACTCCTGGATTCCACCCTATCACAGACCTTCCCTTTTGTTCTTTCATCCTCTCCCCCCTTTCCCTGCCTCTGTACTTGTTTAAAATCTGTTACATCTCCAACTTTTTCCAGTTCTGATGAAGGGTCACAGACCTGAAACATTAACTCTGTTTGGGGGAAAGATTCGGTTGCTTTCCAATGGGGCGCAAAGCAACTAGCGCCCAGGTGCGATGCCGCCAATGCCTCCCACGAAATTCAGCGGGAGGTTAGCGGCGGCGCTAACCGTTAGCTCCCCGTGGCGCTGTGCCACTGGCGATTACGTCATCGCTGTGCGCAGCGCCCCGCTTGCGCCCCGGCCGCGATCTTCAGTAGCGCCCCCTGACTTACCGCCGGACGCTATGTCTGACAGGGTCAGGAGGGCCTACCTGCGGCCGGGGCCGCGCTATTTAAAGGCGAGGTGCCGGGTGGCCATTTTTGTTGCTGGCTGCCTGCCAGCACTTGCCTCCGCTGCTGTCCCCGACCTCCTCTGCAGCCCCCCCGCAGAGTGCCGACTGCGCTCCATGAGCCCGGCACTTCTCTTGAGTGCCGGGCTCTTTTGCCGGCACTCCCGATCCCCGGGGACCCAGCTGGGCCCCGGGTCGCGCTGCGTAAGGCCCCTCCCCTTTAAGAAGGGGAGGAAGGCCTGCAATACAGCGGTGCGACGTGCCGTAAAACATAGAAACATAGAAACATAGAATCTAGGAGCAGGAGTAGGCCATTCGGCCCGTCGAGCCTGCACCACCATTCAATACGATCATGGCTGATCATCCAAATCCAGTACCCTGTCCCTGCTTTAATCCCCACAGTACACATATCCCACCCGAGCCCCGTAACCCCACGTATTTAATTCCCCCTAACATATCCCATCCTATCCCCATAACCCCACATATTTAATCCCCCCCTAACACTAAGGGTCAATTTATCATAGCCAAATCAACCTAACCCGCACATTTTTGGACAGTGGGAGGAAACCGGAGCACCCGGAGGAAACCCACGCAGACACGGGGAGAATGTGCAAACTCCACACAGACAGTCACCCGAGGTCAGATTCGAACCCGGGTCTCTGGCGCTGTGAGGCCGTAGCGCCACGATATTCCCTCGCAGTGCCCCAAGAGGGAGGCAGGGCACTTCCAGTAGCACCCTGCTTCCCTCTTGGGGCGCTACCACTCAATTTCGGTCGCGGGGGCTCTAATTTTTCTGGGGTGCTAAAAGTAGCTCAATTTTTCGCCCATGCTCTCTCCACAGATGCTGTCTGACCTGCTCAGCATTTCCAGCATTTTCCATTTTAATTTCAGATTTCCAGCACCCACAGTATTTTGCTTTTGTGGCTCTATAAGATGGTTTGGCGCTGCTTGAGAAAATTTGATGTATTAATTCATTGTGCCAACTTCACTCCCTAGCTATACTGCAGATGAGTATGAGTGTAAGCTTGCAGGGAACATAAAAACTGATTGTAAAAGCTTTTATAGATATGTGAAGAGAAAAAGATTGGTGAAGTCAAGCGTAGGTCCCTTGCAGTCAGAATCAGGGGAATTTATAATGGGGAACAAAGAATTGGCTGATCAATTAAATACATACTTTGGTTCTGTCTTCACAAAGGAGGACTCAAATAACCTCCCAGAGATGTCGGGGAACATAGGGTCTAATGAGAAGGAGGAACTGAAAGAAATCAGTATTTGTAGGGAAATATTATTAGGGAAATTGACGGGATTGAAGGCCGATAAATCCCCAGGGCCTGATAATCTACATCCTAGGGTACTTAAGGAAGTGGCCCTAGAAATAGTAGATGCATTGCTGGTCATCTTCCAAAATTCTATGGACTCTGGAACAGTACCCATGGATTGGAGGGTAGCTAATGTTACCCCACTATTCAAAAAAGGTGGTAGAGAGAAAACAGGGAATTTTAGACTGGTAAGCCTGACATCGGTAGTGGGGAAAATGCTAGAGTTCATATATAAAAGATGTAATAGCAGAGCACTTGGAAAACAGTGACAGGATTGGACAAAGTCAACATGGATTTACAAAAGGCAAATCGTGCTTGACTAATCTACTGGAACTTTTTGAGGATGTAACTGGTAAAATAGATAAGGGAGAACCAGTGGATGTGGTGTATTTGGACTTTCAGAAGGCTTTCGATAAGGTCCCGCATAAGAGATTAGCGTGTAAACTTAAGGCACATGGGATTGGGGGCAAGGTATTGACTTGGATAGAGAACTGGTTGGCAGACAGAAAGCAAAGAGTTGGAATAAATGGGTCTTTTTCCGAGTGGCAGGCAGTGACTAGTGGGGTACCGCAGGGATCGGTCCTAGGACCCCAGCTGTTCACAATATATATTAATGATCTAGACGAGGGAATTGGATGTAATATCTCCAAGTTTGCAGACAACACAAAGCTGGGTGGGAGTGTGTGCCGTGAGGAGGATGCCGAGAAACTCCAGTATGATTTGGACAGGTTGGGTGATTGGGCAGAAGCATGGCAGATGCAATATAATGTGGATAAATGCGAGGTTATCCACTTTGGTGGCAAAAACAGGAAGGCAGATTATTAGCTGAATGGCAATAGATTGGGAGAAGGGGAAGTGCAACGAGACCTGCGTGTCCTTGTGCACCAATCGCTGAAGGTAAGCATGCAGGTGCAGCAGGCGGTTAAGAAGGTAAATGGTATGTTGGCCTTCGTAGCGAAAGGGTTCGAGTACAGGAACCAGGATGTCTTGCTGCAGTTGTACAGGGCCTTGGTGAGACCACATCTTGAGTATTGTGTGCAGTTTTGGTCGTCTTATCTGAGGAAGGATGCTCTTGCCATGGAGGGAGTGCAGCGAAGATTCACCAGGCTGATACCTGGGATGGCAGGAATGACGTATGAGGAGAGATTGGGTCGATTGGGCTTATACTCGCTGGAGTTTAGAAGAATGAGAGGGGATCTCATGGAAACTTATAAAATTCTAACAGGACTAAACAGACTAGATGCAGGAAGGATGTTCCCGATGGCCAGGGAGTCCAGAACCAGGGGTCACAGTCTAAGGATAAGGGGTAAGCCATTTAGGACTGAGATGAGGAGGAATTTCTTCACCCAGAGAGTGGTGAACCTGTGGAATTCTCTACCACAGAAGGCAGTAGAGGCCAATTCATTAAATATATTCAAGAAGGAGTTAGATATATTTCTTAAAGCTAAAGGGATCAAGGGATATGGGGAGAAGGCAGGGACAGGGTACTGAATTTGGATGATCAGCCATGATCTCATTGAATGGCGGAGCAGGCTCGAGGGGCTGAATGGCCTGCTCCTGCTCCTATCTTCTATGTTTCTATATTTCTATGAAAACCATATTGTGTAAGTGTACAATTACAGTAGAATCCAGGATTGATGATCTTGCTCTGAACTGCAACTGGAGTTCTCTTTCACCTCTATATTGGTAGTAATCTCATCTGTCCATTTCTTTTTCTATAAAAAACAGTGTCCATGGCTGTTTAATTGCATAACATGTTGGTAACCAGTATCGTACATTTTTACTTTGTGATTATCCCCCACCTTGCTAATTATCCTGAACTCAATTAGAGTACATGTGGAGGTGCAAGGCAAGAGCAAATTCCATGCCACCCACAGCTGGTTGAAGAGTGGCATTGCCAAAACCCTAGGAGGAGATCATCTGTTTGTCTGCTTGGTTAGGGAATGGGGTGCAATACAGAGGGAACTGAAAGAAGAGAGAGAAAATAAACTGTACTTAATTTATTAGACTTCCTTACCATGTGAGAAAAGATGGGAAGCTACGTTTATTTGTCTTGAATGTCTAACATCTTTACTCAGGATATTTTTCAAAGAAAATTGAGACCTCAACAGCCACGTTGCATTGTATTGAAGGAGAAATTATGTCACCTCACTTATGAATTGCTCCAATTCCTGCCAGGAATAAATGTATTCTGCTCACTAATGGATTGTGCCGACCAAGCAGTCTTAATGATTGAAAGCCCCTGTTGCCAAGTGGAGTGAGTGCTGCGACATACCCTGGGGTAGAATTTCCGCTTTGGGCGCAATCGTTTTGAAAAGTGTTTTTTCCCCCTGTATTTTCACATCGCTGAACACAAAATCTGTCATGAACCACCCCAATCGGGCAGCGTTTTACAACGTCATTTAAAAAAAAAAATTTCACTTAAAAAAATTTCCCTTCATATAATTAAGAGTGGTAACTTGGTGAATTTTAATTAAAACAACTGAAAATGGATTTATCTCGAAAAATAAGCACTTTTAATCACTGTGTTAATCCACCACCTGCGAGTAACCAGATTTTAAATTACAGAGAATCGCTTTAAAAAAATATATAAAACAATTTGCTTGTTATATTGGGGTGCAGTAGTCAGTAAATTAGAACAAAAATTACATTCAAAACCTTTCAAAACGTGCCTATTAGTTTAGCGATGAGATGGTGCCTTTTTTTAAAATTTGTTCATGGGATGTGGGCGTCGCTGGCAAGGCCAGCATTTATTGCCCATCCTTTTTACTTAACGTTTTCTACATCTAATGCAACAATCCATAAATATAGAGACACGCATGGTAGATGGATAGTAGTGAAATAGCAGATTAGCAGTCTGTAGTTTTCAAGTTATGTTTTTTTTTTAAAAACCCACTGCTTGATGGCCTATTTTCTGGGATAATTCTCTTGGACCCATGCAGTCATGTGTGCAGGTTCCAAATCCAAATGCACTTAGTGTAAGTGTAACGCGTGCCAGTTCCAGATGTACCAATTTTCTCAAACCCCATCTCAGGGACACAAAAGAAAATTACAGCCTGTCAGCTACTATCAGTAAACAATCACCTTCAGTTTGTGGCCAGTAATTTAAAAATATATTCTGGTTGCTGATTTGCTGCTGTTGCGTTCGCCCCACAGCCTGCCTTCATGCTCAATGCTCCAATTCTTTGTAGCTGCATTGTCCACTGGGTCGAGGTGGTCAGCTGAAGAAGTAGGAAAGGGCAGTGTGCGCAAATACACGCGCTCAGGCTTTCAGGTTATATTCTGGACAAAATTGAACAAATCTAGAATGTAGGACAATTTGGACAATACTAGGGCACTAGGACCGTGTGACTCTTTCGATTCTATGGGGGGAATTTTAACCTAAAAATACGGGTGGGTTTGGGGTCGGGTGGAAAGATAAAGTGTTAAAAATCTGAATCCCATCCAGAACCCGCCTCCAACCCGCCCACTTCCGGTTTTAACGGAGGCGGGGCTGGGGGCGGGCAGCCAATCTGCTGCCGGGAGGTGGGCCGTCTATTTAAATATTATAATGAGGCTGAAGGCCTCTGCTTTAACCTCCATTTTGAATTTAACTTTAGATGGTCGGGTTTTGCAGGCCTCGTGAAACCCGCCAGCTAATGCAAGGCGAGGACTGCGGGATCCAGGAGGCAAGTGTCTTTACACTTACCTCCTAGATCCAGCGTCCCTACTTAATCCATCGCCCGCGTTCAGAGACTCCCCCCCCCCCGCCATGAGGCTACCGTTTCCCCCCCCCATCTCCCAGGCCTCCGATTCCTCCCCCAGGCCTCTGATCTCCTCCCATGACGTCTCCGATCCTCACCATGAGGCCTCCCCCGCCCAATGTTCCATCGGCCCTCCAATGTTGTCTGCCACCCGCTCCCAGCTCCTCCTTCCCACACACTCCGCACCTCCGGCCGCCGATCTTTGCCGACACCCCCCCTCTGCTCTGCCAGCCCTACCTGTGCTCTTTTCGGCCCCTGATCGCTTCAGACCCGCCAACCATGCTGCTCCTGGACCCTCATCCTCACCCGATCCCCCACCACCCATGCTCTTCCTGGCCCGATCACTTCTGACCTCCCTCCCTGTGCTCCTCCTGGACCCCTGATTATAATCGCTCAACCATTGGCGGCCGTGCCTTCAGTTGCCTAGGCCCTAAACTCTGGAATTCCCTGCCTAAATCTCTCCACCTCTCTACCTCTCTTTCCTCCTTTAAGATGCTCCTTAAAACCTACCTCTTTGACCAAGCTTTTGGTCACCTGCCCTAATTTCTCCTTATGTGTCTCGGTGTGAAATTCTCTGTCTTTTAATACTCCTGTGAAGCGCCTTGGGACGTTTAACTACGTTAAAGACGCTATATAAATACAAGTTGTTGTTGTTATTATCTTCATTCCTGGGATGTGGGCATCGCTGGCAAGGCCAGTATTTATTGCCCATCCTTGGTTGCCCTTGAGAAGGTGGTGGTGAGCCACCTTCTTGAACTGCTGCAGTCCGTGTGGTGAAGGTACTCCCACAGTGCTCTTAGGGAGGGAGTTCCAGGATTTTGACCCAGCGACGATGAAGGATTGGCGATATACTTCTAAGTCAGGATGGTGTGTGACTTGGAAGGGAACTTGGAGGTGGTGGTGTTCCCATGCGCCTGCTGCCCTTGTCCTTCTAGGTGGAAGAGGTCGCGGGTTTGGGAGGTGCTGCCAAAGAAGCTTTGGTGAGTTGCTGCAGTGCATCTTGTAGATGGTACACACTGCAGCCACGGTACGCCGGTGGTGGAGGGAGTGCCAATCAAGTGGGCTGCTTTGTCCTGGATGGTGTCGAACTTCTTGAGTGTTGTTGGAGCTGCACTCATCAAGTGGAGAGTATTCCATCACACTCCTTACTTGTGACTTGTAGATGGTGGAAAGGCTTTTGGTAGTCAGGAGGTGAGACACTCGCCGCAGAATACCTAGCCTCTGACTTGCTCTTGTTGCCACAGTATTTATATGGCTGGTCCAGCTAAGTTTCTGGTCAATGGTGACCCCCCCAGGATGTTGATGGTGGGGGATTCGGCAATGGTAATACCATTGAATGTCAAGGGGCGGTGGTTAGACTCTCGCTTGTTGGAGATAGCCATTGCCTGGCACTTCTGTGGCACAAAAATTACCTGCCCCAAGGTCTTGTCCCCAGCCCCCAACCCGCCTTCCCCATTAAAATTCATCCCTATATGAACTGAGTACTTTGTAGATAGCTTGGTCAGCACAAAATAGACTGAGATCCATTTCCACCCTAGGCTAGTTCCTTACAAGATTCATCCATTCTCTTCTTCTTGTCTGCTTCTGAATGGAATTCTGTTGAATCAATAAGGTTGTTCCAATTCTGTCCTCAATGTTATTTTGAAAGTAGAGTTGATCTGACAATCATGTTTTAACATGTTGTGTTCTACTTTATTCCTGGGAGACTGAGTTTGCAAGGCCATTTTATCCAATTCTCATCATCACTACCACAGAATGACACTCTCAGAATAGTATTGATCTTGGGTATTGCAGTCGATTTAGCATGCAGTCCTTTAACTCTGTTGCTTTCTGATTTCTGTCCTGTTCACAGCACTAAAATTGCCTTGATCAAACTCACTAATGATGTCCTCAACCACTGAACCCACAGTGCATTGCCCTTCTCGACCTTCCTGTGTCGTGCGTCACGATCAGTCACGTAACCTCCTCCACTTGTTCTCTCGTCCCTGGGACCACGCTGGAGTGGTTGCAACTCCTGTCTGTCCCAACATAGTCATTGCATCCTAACAATGGGTTCTCTTTAAGCCTTCACATGGTCTTCTCTGTGGTTATCCAAGAATCTATCTGTGGCCCCCTTCTTGCCCTCATCCTTTTGCTTTCTGTTGGTGTTGTCACCCATAGGCATGGTGTAAGCTTTCATATGTATGCTGATAACACTCAGTTCTGCCTCTGGTTTGCTTGCGTTGACCAACACTGTGCTGTCAGTTGGCCTGACTGACATTTAGTTGTGAATAAACCAGAATTTCCTCCAAATGAGCATTGGGCATCACCCAAAAACTTTTCACCCTTCCCATTGACTCCATCCCCTTCCCTTGATGCTCACTCAAGCTGTATGTACCTTCATATTCTATTAGACCCATAGCTGAGTTTCAAACCACACATCCTAATTATTACCAAGACTGCTTACTTCCAGAAGGCCATTGCCCTCTTCCTCCCCTACCTTACCACACTGTTGCCAAACTTCTTATTCTCACCTTCATCACTGCTAGACTCAGCTTCTTCAATGCCTTCCTTGCTGACTGCAAACTTCCACCCTACATAAACCCCAGGTCACTCAAAACTCCATTGTACTGAGCCCCACTTGTCCATCGTCTCCATCCTTGCTGACCTACACTGACTCCTTGTCCTCCAGAGGACTGAATTTAAAATCCTGTCATCAGCTACAAATCCACACGTGGCTTCACCCCCTCCTCCATGTCTGAAATCTTCTGCAGCTTTACATCCATTCTCATGCCCTTCAATCCTCTGACTCTTGCCTCCTGTGTAACCCCTCATCCTTCTGTTCCACCCCTGAGGGCAAGGCATTCTGCTGTCTCTGCCCTAACTGTCTGGAACTCCCTCCCTTAAAGTTTCCACCACTATTTTTCTCCATATCTTCTAAAGCAGGGGTTCTCAACCGAGAAGGTTTCGAGAGGACTGCCAATGTGTAGGCATTTCTTTTGCCCTCACGACATATGGCAGCACCCAATCTCAAATCGACATAGCTGCACAGGGCGCATGTGGTAGAGTGAGGTCATTGGAAAGTGGAGGCGATTGGAAGCTATCAGCAGCAGCGCGATGTTTGAAAAAGGTGAGTCATTATCAAGCAGCTCGTAGAGGTGAAGGATGTACCTGGAGACAGACAGCGGTGTGTGGGGATAGTTCGAGCAACTCACCTGGAGACAGTAAGGCTGCAACTTCTAGGTAAGTCCCACTTCCCCTCTGGGGGGAGGGGTGGTGATGTTGATGGTTAACCGGACGATTTGCACCCTGGCTCTCCCCCCCACCCCCCGCGGATCCGGCCTCTGCCACAGGGTCTGCCTTCCCCTGTCCAGACTCCGGCTGTGCTGGGGTTGCTATTTAGTCATCTGCAGGCGGCCGTCCTAATAACCCATGAGGCAGGAGGTCAGGCCCAGAAACTCACCGCGCAGCGCCTCCCCAGAACTGGGAATTAATGTGGTGCAGATTTACAATAGGAATTATCACCTTGATAGGGAGGTGAAAATCAAATTACTGCAATAGGACACATACTGGAAAAGAGCAGGTTAGTCAACATCTACAGGAAGAGCAGGCAACATTTCTTCAGAAGGGGTTGGGGTATCTGATCCTCTGTTCACACACCTGGGGTATCTGATCATCTGTTCACCCGCCTGGGGTATCTGATCATCTGTTCACCCACCTGGGGTATCTGATCATCTGTTCACCCACCTGGGGTATCTGATCATCTGTTCACCCACCTGGGGTATCTGATCATCTGTTCACCCACCTGGGGTATCTGATCCTGTGTTCACCCACCTGGGGTATCTGATCCTCTGTTCACCCACTTGGGGTATCTGATCATCTGTTCACCCACCTGGGGTATCTGATGCTGTGCTCATCAATATGGGGTATCTGATGATATGTTCACCCATTTGCGGTTGGTGTGTCATGCTTTTCTCACCATTCGGGTGAGGGCTGGGATATTTTTTATACATATTTTGATTCTTGGGATGTGGGCAAGGCTGGCGCCTATGCCCAGCCTAGTTGGTGCGTGTTTATTACATGCTGAAAGCGCAGAAATTAACACGTTCTCAGGTTATACAGAATTTCTATACAAACAAAATACTTGTGTTGTGTTTCAGGGGGTCCGTGGAATTTTTATAACACAGGAGGGAGGCCTCAGAAGCAAAAAGGTTGAGAACCACTGATCTAAAGGCTTGTCAAAGCCCACCTCTTCAATTAAGCTTACAAAAACCTCTCTTCAACTTCATGCAACAACTCATTGTCTGCTCTTTCTTTCCTCTGAGGTGCCTTGAAATATCCTTCACAGATGCTATATGAATGTAAGTTGTTGACATGGGTTTGAGTCTGGTTAAGATTTGTATGAAGAGATTCTCTGTTGCTTGTAAGAGTCCTTATGGACCCACCTGCCTGAGTGACTGAGTGCTTTGCAATCCACCTGCCTGCTGGTGTGAGTGCCTCACAACTTGTCTGCTCGATTACCCAGCCTCCTGCCCTAGGTGCTTCCTGGTGCGGTTCAACCCAAAAACGTTTCAGAACTAGTAAATTTAATTTGTTTTCCCTGATAGTTTTTGCTATAAGCGGACATGTTGCTCAAGCGAGTTATGAGCAAAGATGGCTTTAAAAAATATAAAGACAATTTTATTTCCCCCAGAGCTTCAGTGTTGTTGGACCCTGGCCTTGCCCAAGGGATGAGGTACTCACACATTAATTATGCTCACTTCCCTCCAGCATTTCTGGGCTACTCCTCATCGAAAAACATTTGCACAACCCTCAGCTATTCCTTCTCTGCAGCGCTACTTCCCTGCACTCCAATGCTACTGCTTCCCATCTCTGCTATGCCCTACTGTGGCACCCCCATGATGTTTCCAGGCAGTGACTGTGCTGCGTTCTTGAGCCTGGCCACTCTCCAACCAAGATCAGTCCTGGTAATCTGGGTCTGACCTTGTGGCCTGGGTCTATGGTGTCACACAACATGGAGTCCAATGTCAAACCATGTGTTGGACCACCTAGGTGCATTGTAAATTGCTCAGAACTTGTTTTAGATGTTTAAAGATTCTCCCCTCCCTGCTCGCTAAATATTTAAATATCTAACTTTTGGGAGACAGCTTTGCACTTGTATGTATCCAGGCATGTGTAGCGCTCGACTAAAACAAAAGAGTTTAAGTTCCAGCCAGGCAGGAGCCAAGCAATGCAAAGACGGTCCTGCCTGGCTGGAACCTGAACTTCAGCGATTGGTCTCAGACTGCTCGCTGTGGCGTAAATGCATCCTAAGTGACGATATCTGGTTGCAAGGGACCAATATAACCCAGCAGTGATCAACACATTGCTGTATTTCTCACTTCCTTATTGATTTGTCTGTGCACTTCCATCAAGGAATAAAACTGATCTTAAAAAATATGATTGCAGCATTTATATTTGTGAAAGCATGTCTGAAAATATTGTACAAATTAGCTCCATGAAACTGTCAAAAATTGAATTCTTAAGTATTGAAATTACTCTTTACTTGTGAACCGTTTTGTTTACATTTTAATGAGGAAAATTGACTAATCTGTTTCCAATGTGCAGGAAGTGTCAATGCCGGGATTATAAAATGTAAATATTACTATTGATTCTGCAAACACTAAGAGGTGGTATATTTCCCTCTGTTCACTCGTAGTGTAAAGATAGACCTGAGCATAAAGCAGTGATCCCTGATGACTCCCTGACTACAGCTGATAAATGGAGGGAATTATACCATTAACTGTTTGAAATAATTTTATGTTCATTCAGAAAGTTATTGGTTTGCTGAAATAGATGCCCTGCCTGTGAAATTTAACTTTTAAGTTGACATAACTAGAGTTTAGCACGATTGTGCAATTTTTGAAGAGAATGATGTCGTCATTGGGTGTCTTTAATCAAACTTGTGACTGTAAATTGCAATGAACCCCACAGGCAGGGATTGTCTCAGAAATACTCGTGTGTATTCCATCCATGAAAGGAGATATTCTTCAAGTGCTGGGCAGGAAGGTGTTCTGCGCAGATCTGAGACATTTCTCGAGAAGAAGAGGCGCTGCAGCATTTTCTGCCATCGTGCTTATGACGACAACATTAAAATTCTGCTGGCGAAGAACTCATTTTCGGAATGGTATCAACAAGTTGTCTCATTGCAGTACAATGGACTGCTGGCTCTACTGACTGGATGGTTTAATGAAGGGTAACACCTCTTTATTTGAGATGAGAAAAGCACATCAAGGATTGATATCGTCATGATTCTGATGCAGCCAGCTCAATCTTCTACAGCTTGATTGGCTGAAAAAAGCAGTTTTAAAAACCCAAATATTTTATGTTTTTCTTCTTTTTTACCTTTTTCCTGCACTCATCTGTGTCAATTTTCTCCCCTTGGCTCCTCTCCTCAGGGTATTAACTGCTCTCTTTAGTACCTTTACCCTCTCCCACTTCACTAGGCGGCCATTATTCAACTTTGAGTCTTCACAGTGAATTGCGGCAGGATATTTACCTACAAGGAGATGGCGGCATCACAACTGAGCTCGATTCTGCCCTCACCTGATGTCCACTAAAGTGCACTCCCAGATGGGACCATTGGACAGTGATCAGGAGTTGGAACACTGCTCGATTTTTTCCCTTCCAAACTGTAGCATGCCCGAGCTGTGATCAGCTACATCAAACCTAGGACCTTCCTGGTCTGTACAACTCAGCTACTCACTAGATAACCTTGCTGAGCCATCGGGAGCACTATGTTTTCTATGTTTTACAGTTTAATATCAGTGTAACATTTCGACATTGATGTTGCACTGATTTCAATAAGTAGCATTTTAAGAACAAGGTTACTCCATGTGATTTTAGTGTTGATATTATATATGTTTTAAAGTTAAATGGTGAATGCAAGCTTGACACCATCCAGGACAAAGCAGCCCGCTTGATTGGCACCCCATCCACCACCTTAAACATTCACTCCTTCCACCACCGGCATACCGTGGCTGCAGTGTGCACCATCTACAAGGTGCACTGCAGCAACTCGCCAAGGCTTCTTCGACAGCACCTCCCAAACCCGCGATCTCTACCACCTAGAGGGACAAGGGCAGCAGGCGCATGGGAACACCACCACCTCCAAGTTCCCCTCCAAGTCACTCACCATCTTGACTTGGAAATATATCGCCGATCCTTCATCGTCACTGGGTTAAAATCCTGGAACTCCCTCCCTAACAGCATTGTGGGAGTACCATCACCACACGGACTGCAGCGGTTCAAGATGGCGGCTCACCACCACCTTCTCAAGGGCAATTAAGGATGGGCAATAAATGCTGGCCTTGCCAGTGACGCCCACATCCCAGGAACGAATAATAAAAAAATTCTTTTAATCTGCGTTCACAATTCAAATTTTTTTTCACTTATCGTAAAGTTTTCTAAGTGCTGTGGAATAAAAAGGTTGTGTCCATCCCTTCTATGTCCTCAGCCTTTTCTCTTCACCATGATGGTACTACCTTTACTATGCAAAGAACTGTTGAAAGATGTCTACCAATGTTCCCTCTAACTTGTTTTCCGGCCGCGCGGCCCCTTTAATGGGCTGTGCGGCCCCTTCAACAATCCGCGCGTGTGCGGTTTTTGCATTTAAAAGCCGGTGAGCCGGTGAGCCGTCTGCGCGGGTGCTCCTGAGCGCTACGCGGCCATGCAGCTTAAACGGAACATTGATCGCTACCCAAAATATTCACCTATATTTCTTCTGTTTTCAGATACTGATAGACCTGCTGGCTATTTCTCAACATTTTCTGTTTTTATTTCAGACATCCAGCGTTTTCTGTCGCTTGTTATCTCAACAGCGCAGCAGCAGCAGCTTGGCAATGCGATGAGGTATGTGGCCATTAAGAAATTTCTGGACACATCCACCCCACGTGGCCATTTAAAAAAAATCTGTGGGTGCTACCTTGGCTTAGCTTGTACATGTAGCTGGTCTTGTCCAGCTCATCAGTATGCAAATTGTTTGTCATAGTCATAATTTTTACCAAGCTCGTATTCCAGTCATATAATTATAGTGGCAATATTTACGCTGTGAAATATTAGCATTCATGTACGAAAGAGTAATTGGATTACTGCTACAATGATGTATAGTGGAAATATAACATTGTAAGATGTAGGGAAAAATTTTCTTCCTTTCTGTCTTGTAGATTGCACTTTTAGATCTCACGTGATCAGGTCCAAATTTACACTGTGGTAAGAAGTTGGAAGATTGTGATGAGTTTACTAATGAGGTCTTGTGATTTTTGACATTGTGCAGAAAACCGTTTATACCCAAACATACATTGGGTGGGTGATTGGTTAAAAAATACAGCCACAAATCTGATTTTTGGCAAAAATTTAATATTCCCCTAATAGAAACTGGTTGTGAATTTACTGACCTGGAAGGTCAACGTTCAGTATTGATCTTAACTACTCTCCCAAAAATAGAGTTTGTTTCCTACTGAGTCAACACGATTAAAGGGGCAGTAGCTGCGTGCATTCCAAATTGGCTAAGGGACAGAAAGCAGAGAGTAGGGGCTGGGTTTTTCCAACTTCGGAGCGTCCGTGGCGGGCGACGTCCGTGGCATGTGGGGACCTTGCATCCTTCTGGATCCCGGCCTCCAACAAGATTTTACGTAAATAGGGCTTCTTAAGCCCGCCCTGTGGGGTTCCCGGCCAATTAATAGGAAGCGAGTTTGGTGACGTCATTTGATGACGCGTCATCAGCCTTAAAGGGGCCATGTCCAAAATGATTTTGACAGTTGTTCTGTCAGTGTTCTACAGCATTGAAGTGCTGCAAACACTGACAATGACTGCACAGAGGTGCACGGCTGCACCCAGGCTCTCCCATGACTCCCTCCAGAGCACGCAGGGAGGTCCTTTTTCCTTTCCCATGGGCAGAAGAGACCTCCCCAGGACACCAATGCAGCCTGGTTGCACATTACACAGGAGAGCACAAGCAGGGATGCTGTTAGGAGGACCAGGCTGCAGTGGCGCAAACCTTTCAATGATCCCAGTAGATCATGTAATGTTACTGCCAAGCCACACTCAACCTCATCCTGCTGTGCCACTCACCATATCCCCATCACTCTGCCTTCCCTACTCTACTCCTGCATATCCTTACTCACACCAACTTACCTTGCACCTCCCACCATCCCTCTCTAACTACATTATCACTTCCCCATCTCACTAGCCACCCCTCACACTCACCCTCATCCTAGTTCAATCATACCAACTAACAACACACAAGGGTAGGCACTTGGGTGTTTTATGCAATGTTCATGTGAAGTTTCTGTTAATGTGTTGTCAAGCATTGAAATCTTTATTGTCACCAGTTTGCCTTCTTGGACAGATTTGTGGGCACCTTTGAAAGTGTCTTAGTGAGTTCCAGTGAATGGTGAGACATAACGTCCCGTCCCCACCAGTGGTGATGAGTGTGAAAGGAATGGCTTGGGCATTGTAGGGATGCTTTATGGTGTTGGTGTGGGTTGGTGCCAACCTGGTGCATCATGTGGCAGCCAGGGTGGACAGTGTTAAGTGAAGCAAATCTGGACATGGTGAGTCCATCCCTGGCGTCCTGGGCAGCAATGTAGTCGGGTGCTGATGCCCTGTGTCCTGTGCAGCATCAGGTGATTGAGGAGCAGGTTGGTGTTGTTGTTGGTGCTGCTGGTGTGCCTGGTGCTGCTGGTGTTGGGGCTGATCATGTTGGGATCTTGAGGACCAAGGTGAGATTTTTTCAAGGGCACCGATGCTGATGGAATAGATGGCAGGTGAGGTTGAGATGACAGAAGTAATCTGTCAATGTTGAGATAGGTTGTTCCAAGGAGGTGACAGTAGATAGAGAGGTTACTCCAAACACTTCAAAAGTGCATAAAGCTCAAAAGTGGGTTCCAAATCAATAATGCTCCAGCTTCTAAGATTGGGAAGTGAACAGCTGTGAAATGGTAGGTTTTAGACCATTTTTGCAGCTTTCACCTATTCCCAGCAATCCACAGTCATTGAGAACCCGACATACTTACCTGACGTGATAGCCGCTCTCCAGGAACCTCATTGAAAACCTGGGAAAATGATAAGTAGATGGGAAAATGGTTCTTAACTACCTTTTAATAAGCTTTTAACTATCTAAATTGGCTGACCCGCTGCTTGGTGTCGGGTCTGTTCAGGGATGACAGACCCGACACTTGGGAAACTGATAAGGAGGCGGGTTTACAGCGGGATACCGACACGCTGTCAATCTTTGCGATTTTGACAGCAGACCCGCCTCCAAACCCGCACTCTGAGCGCCGGCAAAATTCAGCCCTAGTGGTGAATTGTTGTTTTAAAGACAGGAGGGTGATACACTGTTGTGTACCCAGGGGTTGGTTTTGGGACCACTGCTCTTTTTGCTATTTCTTGATGACCTGGACTTGGGTGTACAGGGCATCATTTCAAAGTTTGCAGATGACACGACACTCTGAAATGTAGTAAACAGTGAGGAGGATAGTAACAGACTTCAGGAGGACATAGACAGACTGGTGAAATGGGCAGACACATGGCAGATATAATTTAACGCAGAGAAGTGTGAAGTGATTCATTTGGTAGGAAGAATGAGGAAAAGCAATATAAACGAAATGATACAATTTTAAAGGGGGTGCAGGAACAGAGAGACCTGGAGGTGTATGTACACAAATCTTTGATTGTAGCAGGACAAGTTGAGAAGAGTGTTAAAAAAGCATATGGGATCCTTGGTTTATAAACAGAGTTATAGTTATCAATATTTACTGGGGCGTGGTTTTGGAGCGGGGTGGGGGGAGGGGGAGGAGTTATGGTCAGGTAACCCGGAAGTGCGGGTTTTCTTGAACAGTGTGGAGTTTTAACTCCAGGGTGTGTTTAATTATTTTCCCAGGTTGCCCCCCCCGCCCCCCACGCCCCCCTACCCCCAACCCCTGACAGCCAGCTTGGCTGTCTGTCGGGTGCAGAAGGCTGCACCACATGGCTGCAGCTGAGCAGAAGGTAGGTTTAGTGGTGGTGGGGAGGAGAGATCCCCGAGGAGGGGATGGGTAGCGCGTGGTTGAGGGGGGTCGGTGATCACGGGCGGGGAAGCAGATAGCTCACGGGGGAGATCACGGGGCAGAGATGGAGAGCGTTAGTGATTGTGGGGGGGTTGGTGATCACGGGGGGGGGTGGGGTCGGGAAGCAATCGGGGGGGGGGGCCAAGGGGGAGATAATGGGGGGGGGGGGAATTTTACACAGTTAGCTTGTTGGACCTGGAGGAAACTCTCCTGTTCCTCCTAGCCCACAAACAGTGCTGTAAAGGTATTTACCTTATGGATCCAGCCCTTCTTGCCTCCTTTTACCTGCCGAATTTCCCAAGGCCAGGGAAACCCGGCCGACTGCAGTTAAAAAACAGAAGCCTTGTTAAAATGGAGGCAGGCAGACTCCCTAAAAGATAATTGGCTAAAGAACCAGAGGCAACATGAGGAGTAAACTGTTTACGCAGCGAGGTGTTATGATTTGGAATGCACTGCCTAAAAGAATGGTGGAAGCAGATTCAATAATATCTTTCAAAAGGGAATTGGATGAATACTTATAAAGGTAAAAAATGCAGGGCTACGGGGAAAGAGCGGGGGAGGGGGGACTAATTGGATCACTCTTTCAAACAGCAGGCACAGGCATAATGGGCCGAATGGTCACCTTCTGTGCTGTGTCATTCTATAATTTGTAATCATAAACATGAATTTGCAATGATTGAAAGTGATTCATATTTTATGTATATATTTGCAGGGCAGTGTCCTAGGCCCAACCATCTTCAGCTGCTTCATCAATGACCTTCCCTCCAACATAAGGTCAGAAATGGGGATTTTCGCTGATGACTGCACAGTGTTCAGCGCCATTCACAACTCCTCAGATAATGAAGCAGCCCATGCCCACATGCAACAAGACCTGGATGATGTTCAGGCTTGGGCTGATAAGTGGCAGGTAACATTCGCGCCACAGAAGTGCCAGGCAATGACAATCTCCAACAAGTGAGAGTCTAACCACCTCCCCTTGACATTCAACGGCATTACCATTGCCGAATCCCCCACCATCAACATCCTGGGGGTCACCATTGACCAGAAACTTAACTGGACCAGCCACAGAAATACTGTGGCAACAAGAGCAGGTCAGAGGCTAGGTATTCTGTGGTGAGTGTCTCACCTCCTGACTCCCCAAAGCCTTTCCACCATCTACAAGGCACAAGTAAGGAGTGCGATGGAATACTCTCCACTTGCCTGGATAAGTGCAGCTCCAATAACACTCAAGAAGCTCGACACCATCCAGGACAAAGCAGCCCGCTTGATTGGCACCCCATCCACCACCTTAGTATTCATTCCCTCCACCACCGGCGTACCGTGGCTGCAGTGTGTACCATCTACAAGATGCACTGCAGCAATTCGCCAAGGTTTCTTCAGCAGCACCTCCCAAACCCGCGACCTCTACCACCTAGAAGAACAAGGGCAGCAGGCGCATGGGAACACCACCACCTCCAAGTTCCCCTCCGAGTCACACACCATCCTGACTTAGAAATATATCGCCGATCCTTTATCGTCGCTGGGTCAAAATCCTGGAACTCCCTCCCTAACAACACTGTGGGAGTACCTTCACCACTCGGACTGCAGCGGTTCAAGATGGCGGCTCACCACCACCTTCTCAAGGGCAACTAGGGATGGGCAATAAATGCTGGCCTTGCCAGCAATGCCCACACCCTATAAATGAATTTAAAAAAAAAAGATTTTTATAAAAATCCTGTGACTCTGCGATATCGTGACCAACAATATCAACTCCTTACATGTAGTGCTGGTAAAACAGCTTCTGGCAGTTCAGTCCTCTCCTACTTTTTTGTTTTGTTCCTGTTACATTTCTCACTCTGTCTATATAAAATTGAATAATATTAGCTTGTATTTCTGCACAATCTGGTTCTTTCGCTGTTTGACTATTGAATCATGGCACTGTGGTGCACTAATGAGGGAAGCCACCGGCAAACCTTCAGATCCGAGGATGGAACTGTTTTGCGAGTTACTGAGCTCTTGAGCAAGACCAGCATATTTATTGAATATCCATAGAAAACATTTGATTTGTGCTCTGATGCTCCCTGTACTGTCGTCGCTTTTGGTACGTGGGGAAGAGACAAAGGAAATATCAGAAACTGGACAATTTAGAGAAAAGGGTCAAGTATTTAAACAAACACCCTCTCAAAAAAGGACGACCTCAACTATGGGTTAGGGGTGAGGCTGCCTCTTAAAAATAGTGTAAGAAATATTCCCAATCCAAAACAGGAGGGGAGGCCACAAACATAAATAAATTGAATCAGAGGCTGAATGGAACTGGTTGGACTGTAATAAGAAGGGGACACAAACTGCTCATTAACAACCTTCCCTAACAACACAGACTCACTAGTCAGCCCTATTATGACTCTCTGGTTGAACTGGAGAGGAACTTATTTTGGACAATTTTCAATCACAGATCAGGGGTCTTGTGCAAGTCTGTCATCTAGCCTGCATCTGCCACATTCCAGATATTGCAATTTGTTACAAAAAGAAGGAAAAATCAAAGAACCAGATGAAAAAAAAGCTTTTGTAAGTCTGCCAAAGTAAGACTGGTCAGTATTTACCTCTCCTAAATAGATGGGCATGTTAATCATATTAAGCGTGTCACGAAGTTGTCTTTCATTCTGTTAGTCAATGACTAGTGCTAAGCCCTCAAGTAACAGCTCTTTCCAAGCTTCATATTCATACCACTACCGCAAAGGGCACACACACTATTTGTGTTACTGTCAACTGGAATTGTTGCCACATCAGCATTGCATGTGACCTTACAACATAGCCGAACAGCATGATGCGGATTCGTTAACTCACACATGGCATGTAATGTGGGCACTTGGGTCTCGTTCTGTGTGTCCTTCATACAACCAACATCTCAACACTACCTCTCTGCTGCAGAATAAAGTGCTGCATAAAAGGAGAGGATCCCTCATTTTAATGAGTCATATTTGTAAGGTTTCCAAAATTTACAGATCCCCAAAACCTAAGGAAAAAGGACTTTGGAACTACCTCAGAGTGATAAAAAATGCATTTGGGCCTAACCTAAGGAATTTAAGACCAAAAACCAAGTGTTGGCATTTTAAAAACATGTCTTGGTCTGTAAAGGGACAAGGAGGTGGAAGCGACCTCTGTAAAAGCAGTTTGGCTGTTGCAGTTAATTGCACTGTCTGGGGAACCGGGATGACCCGACTCAAGCCCCAGCAGACATTAACATTTGAACAATAGACCCTGGGAGAAGACAGTCCCACCCAAAATACAGACCCATCAAAACCGATTACAGGGCCCATCAGAAACATGCATAATAAAAACCACTCAGGCACATTCTATAGAAAGACCGAGTCCAGCCTAGAAAACCAAACACGAAACCAATCACCAGTGATCAACCAAGGAAATCGTCAGGATGTAAGTCATCCAAAAAACCATTTCACACTTACAGAGCAGTTACTGGTAACGAGCCTACCAAAACCTTACAAAGAGTAAGACAAGATTTGGCGCGCAGATAAGGCCATGTTCAATGGGTGAGATAAGGCCTGTTCAAAGCCAGTTAACATGCTAGTAAAGTCGTTACTGTTGACGAGCCCGCCAAAACCAGACAATGAACTGAGCAGATTTGGTGGCCAGATAAGGCCACTTCAATTTGGTATGATTGAAGGCCTGTTAAGCGGTTCGACAGTCGAGACAAGCGGGTCATCAGCATCACACATACAGTCGAGTGTGGAGACAAGGAGCAACATCACAGACCCAAGTTGAGCTGGAAGCGAGTCGGCATCACTCACCACTCAGACACACCTGAGTCCAGCTCGTGAAGATACCACCTCGACGGGCCTCCAACAACGGTCCCAACACAGTCACCTGGAGCAACAAGCCGAAAAGCCACTGACGGCTCCACGAGGTCGACCGACACACTAGACAAGGCCTAAAACCATCGCGGAAACCAAAGGCCTCACGAAACCAACAACCGCATATTACCCCCAACTGACCGGGTAATAGCAGGCCACCACGACCAACAAAGACCAAGTCAAGGGAAGAAAACCCGAAGAACCGCAAAGTTTCCACTCTACAATCTACTCCTGACTTACCCCTGGGTAAGATTTTCCCAAAGACTCTAAACCCTATTGCTAACCAAAAGAAATTGGGTACTCACCAGATAAATCCAAACCGACATCCTACCGCATCAGCGGACTCGCGAAGACTGACCAGATATGCAGGTGAAGTCCTCTACCGCGTACGGGGTACGGCAGACACTAACCAACATAAATAACGAACCCCAAAACCGCGTTTTAGCCCAACTGTCAAAGGATTGGTGAGCATTATCCCTGGTCCTTCAAAGCCTAACTTAGCTAGTAAAGTGGGGTTGGGAGGGGTGAAGTATTGTTCTACTGTCATTTCCCTCGCTTGTACCGAAGTGTTCCCCACCTTTAGAGTGTTAAGAGTGTTTTTATTGTGTTTTACCTTTTAATAAAGATTGAAGTTCTTTCATCAAACTCAGTTGTCTGCTGCACTTTTTGTCACAACCCCCAAATAAGTCCAAGGTCTAGAACCAAGGGTTTGGGAGCGATTCGAACCGCTCAGAAGTCAGAGGTGAAGCTGACACAAGTCACCACCCCCTACAATTTTAACAGGCTATTTGATCTGAGAACACAGAGGGAGTGGGCCAGGGTGAATCTGGAGGCCTTGAGGCTATTACTATCCTCTTCTTGTTGTTATTCCTTCCTTCACTCACAGACCCTCCAGCACACCACCATGACACAGATTATTAGCTATATAATTACAATTGGAAGGGTTGTCTTGTATGCAGCATTATGTTCCTCTTTTGTTTCTGTAAGTAAATCTCAAAAACAAGTTGCAGGTCCCAGTGGCACCTAAGAAATGAGCACTTTGTGTCACTCGTGTATTAATCAAACTGCACCTACTTTGATGGTCAGTTTGAGGAGAGTGCGCTGTGTTATTTTTTATTCGTTCCTGGGATGTGGGCGTCGCTGGCAAGGCCAGCATTTGTTACCCATCCCTAAATGCCCTTGAGAAGGTGGTGGTGAGCCGCCTTCTTGAACCGCTGCAGTCCGTGTGGTGAAGGTGCTCCCACAGTGCTGTTAGGGAGGGAGTTCCAGGATTTTGACCCAGCGACGATGAAGGATCGGCGATATACTTCCAAGTCAGGATGGTGTGTGACTTGGAGGGGAACTTGGAGGTGGTGGTGTTCCCATGCACCTGCTGCCCTTGTCCTTCTAGTTGGAAGAGGTCGCGGGTTTGGGAGGTGCTGTGGAAGAAATATGAAGAAGTGTGATATACAGAGTACAAGTGAGCAGGAGCAGTAGTGGTGGCAAAGGAGAAGCAGTAATGGACTCGTTAGAGGGACAACTCATGTCCTTCTCCAGCAACATAGCTCTGGGGTCCAGGCTTAATTGGGTTTGCATTTAAAAGGGTGCTATCTGAGCACCAACAGTGTCCGCTGTGATTAGAGAGTGTGCTGAGCACCTTGCAAGATCTGGCAGCAACCGTACAGTCATGCAGGGCTCTGTTTAACAGAGCTCATGGTGACTCCGGAGGTATATGCAGTGAAGCTTCCGGTCAGAGTATCTCTAGTGAACGCTGCTGCCATAGAAGTCTTGCACTCCAATCTATAGCAAGCTCTCTCGTCCAGCTTGAACATGTTGAGGGAAATACCAACTTTGTAACCCTCATAGCTACAGAGCGGTCTACTTCCATGAAGCGGAGATGCCGGTGTTGGACTGGGATGGACAAAAGTGAGAAGTCGCACAACACCAGGTTATAGTCCAACAGCTTTATTTGAAATCACAAGCTTTCGGAGCGCTGCTCCTTCGTCAGGTGAAGTGAAGAAATATTTCTTCACTTCACCTGACGAAGGAGCAGCGCTCCGAAAGCTTGTGATTTCAAATAAAGCTGTTGGACTATAACCTGGTGTTGTGCGACTTCTCACTTTTACTTCCATGAAGATCACCCACCATGCTGAGGGAGTACCCAGCAGCAGGGACATGTCTTAATTAGGCATTTCTATAGCACCTTTCATGATCACAGGATGTGCCAAAGTGCGTTACAGCCAATGAAGTACTTTTGGAGTGTAGTCACTGTTGTAATGTAGGAAACGCGGCAGCCAATTTGCCCACAGCAAGCTCCCACACACAGCAATGTGATAATGACCAGATAATCTGTTTTCATAGAATAGAATCATAGAACGGTTACAGCACGGAAGAAGGCCATTCGGCCCGTCGTGCCCGTGCCGACTCTCAGCAAGAGCACTTCAGCTAGTCCCACTCCCCCGCCCTTTCCCCGTAGCCCTGCAAATTTTTGTTCCTTCAGGTACTTATCCAACTCCCTTTTGAAAGCCGTGATTGAGTCTGCCTGCACCACCCTCTCAGGCAGTGCATTTGTAAAGTTTCACAATTATCGCGATTCGAAATAACTAGATAGAAGCAGATTCGTTTGATCAGTTTATTTAAACAAAATGCTGTCATGATATAAAGGACACAGAAGCCTGTAAAATGGCCACCGCGCATCGTGGCAGAAGCTTCCAGAATTACAGTGGTTAGACAAGATGGCGTTCGAATAAACATTTCAATATAAGACGGGATCATACTCGATAAGCACTGATAAAGACAGGATGCAACCTGTTTGCATTTGTGACAATAGCAAAAGATATGAATGCTGGAATCGTTTTCCATGCACAAGTAAGGACCATTGTACTGGGCAATCGAAGGCCCATCCAGACACATCAATACACAAATACCCCCACAGCTCTGCAATGAGAGAGCCATTCTCGGGTGATTAAACCAGTATTCGGGGGCCCCCAAAACCCAGCCAGGGAGGCTCCTAGCCGGTTCAACAATGGGGAAAACATTAACGGGTAGTTGGCCAGTTTCAGGTGCTACTGAAACCCGTTAAAGACAAGAATCGCCCCATGCTGGGAGTTTTGAGCGCCAATATTTCACAAAGGACAAACATTAAGATTTGGGCGGGAGATAAGGGAACACAGCACTATAACTATAGTGAACAAATGTCCATCGCTCTCTTATCTCTGCTGACTCTTGACTCGGGCTGAACTCTTATTCTCCTATGCTGATCCTCGGGTATCGCTCTGCTGGACGAGCAGCCTTCTGTTTTCTCTGGACTCTGTTGACTCTGGACTTTAGCCGCACTGGACGGTTATTCGAATGTTGGGTGGAGCTCAATCGGAACGAGCCGCCTCGACAAAGGCAAGTGACCGTGTGCACCATCACGAGAGTCGGTAAACGGTGTTTGGACCCGAAGGTCCAACAAGACAAGACGAAATGACAAGAGAAGAAGAAGAATCCACGTGCCGCTGCGGTCAGTAAACCCCGACCGCGCCCGAAAATAAGACCCATTTCTTGAACTCTACAGGTTATTGCACGAACCGGTCAAAGACTCTCGTTTGAATTCTACCGACAACTGGTGTCGGTACAGGAAGACTTTTCTTTGAGTTCTACAGCCGGGCCCGAGTGCTGTCGAGTTCTTCATGACAACGGGGAGCCCAGCCTGCTTGCCGCAGCAGCGAAGATAAACAAGTGGGGTACAGAGACCCCTCCAAACACGTGACAGTCAGGCGCTGCAGCGAAACGAGCCGAGTGCCTCATTTTAAAATTCTCTGAAGTATCACGAGTGGTGAGCATGTTTCCCGATCCTACAAATCTAGATGTAGTGTAGGTATTGATAGGGGAGGGTGGTTTTATTAAGGATAAAGTATAATGTGTTCCCCTTTTTACGATGTGCCGTGCGTTCTTCATTACCATAGACCAAGCTTTATGAATGTATGTATACTTGTACTCTCGTTAATTTGTGCCTATGACATGTACTTCATGATTTTGGACGCTATGCAATAAAGATTTCCATTTCGTACTATTCAACCGGGTCTATTTGAGTTTTTCTCTGCATTACTGCTCTCGCACCTAAGTCCAGTGTTAGAACCGTAAGGGCGAGTGGGTCGAACCACTCACAGGTGCTTATTGCAACAAGGCTGGCCGGAGACCAGAGCAAGCAGTAGTATTAGGCAACGAAGGCCTAACCCCGCACCAGCACCGTCTGCGATACAAGCACGCCGCAACCCCTTACACATTCCAGATCCTAACCACTCGCTGCGTGAAAAAGTTTTTCCTCATGTCGCCTTTGGTTCTTCTGCCAATCACCTTAAATCTGTGTCCTCTGGTTCTCGACCCTTCCGCCAATGGGAACAGTTTCCCTCTATCTACTCTGTCTGGACCCCTCATGATTTTGAACACCTCTATCAAATCTCCTCTCAATTTTCTCTGCTCTGAGGAGAACAACCCCAGCTTCTCCAGTCTATCAACGTAACTGAAGTCCCTCATTCCTGGAATCATTCTTGTAAATCTTGTCTGCACCCTCTCTAAGGGCTTCACATCCTTCCTAAAGTGTGGTGCCCAGGATTGGACACAGTACTCCAGCTGGGGCCGAACCAGTGTTTTATAAAGGTTCATCATAATTTCCACACTTTTGTACTCTATATCGCTATTCATGAAGCCAAGGATCCCGTAAACTTTTTAACCACTTTCTCAACCTGCCCTGCCACCTTCAACGATTGTGCACACATACCCCTAGGTCTCTTTGTTTGTGCACCAGCTTTAGGATTGTACCAATTAGTTTATATGTCCTCTCCTCATTCTTTCTATCAAAATGTATCACTTCACACTTTTCTGCGTTAAATTTCATCTGCCACGTGTCCACCCATTTCACCTGAAATCTATCACTCACCTCCTCACTGTTCACTATACTTCCAAGTTTTGTGTCATCTGCAAATTTTGAAATTGTACCCTGTACACCAACGTCCAAATTATTAATATATATCAGGAAAAGCAGTGGTCCTAGAACCCACCCCTGGGGAACACCACTGTATACCTTCCTCCAGTCCAAAAAACAACTGTTCACCACTACTCTCTGTTTCCTGTCACTTATCCAATTTCGTATCCATGCTGCCACTGTCCCTTTTATTCCATGGGCTTCAACTTTGCTAGCGAGCCTATTATGTGGCACTTTGTCGAATGCTTTTTAGAAATCCATGTACACCAACGTCAACCGCATTACCCTCATCAACCCTCTGTTACCTCATCATCAAGTTGGTTAAACACGATTTGCCTTTAACAAATCTGTGCTGGCTTTCCTTAATTAACCACACCTATCCAAGTGACTGTTAATTTTCTGCCCGATTACTGTTTCTAAAAGCTTCCCCACTACCAAAGTTAAACTGACTGGCCTGTAATTGCTGGGTTTATCTTGACACCCTTTTTTGGGTGCAACATTTGCAATTCTCCAGTCCTCTGGCACCACCCCTGTATCTATATGGGATTGGAATATTATGGCCAGTATCTCCACGATTTCCGCCCTCAATTCCCTCAGCATCCTAGGATGCATCCCATCCGCTCCTGGTGATTTATCTACTTTAAGTACAGCCAGCCTTTCTAATACCTCTTCTTTATCAATTTTTATCCTATCAAGTGTCTCCACTACCTCCTCCTTTACTATGTTTATGGCAGCATCCTCTTCCTTGGTGAAGACAAATGCAAAGTACTCGTTTAGTACCTCAGCCATACCTTCTGCCTCCATGCATAGGTCTCCTTTTTGGTCCCTAATCGGCTCCCCCCCTCCTCTTACTACCCTTTTACTATTTATATGCCTATAGAAGACTTTTAGATTACCTTTTATGTTGGCTGCCATTCTATTCTCATACCCTCTCTTTGCCCCTCTTATTTCTTTTTCACTTCTCCTCTGACCTTTCTATATATAGCCTGATTCTCAGATGTATTTGCAACCTGACATCTGTCATACGCACTCTTTTTCTGCTTCATCATATTCTCTATCTCTTTCGTCATCCAGGGAGCCCTGACTTTAGTTGCCCTGCCTTTCCCCCAGTGGGAATGTACCTGAACTATTTCCTCTTTAAAGGCAGCCCATTGTTCCATTCCAGTTTTGCCTCCCAATCTTAGATTCCAGTTTACCCGGGCCAGATCCGTTCTCATCCCATTGAAATTGGCTTTCCCCCAGTTAAACATTTTTACTCCAGATTGCTCCCTGTCCTTTTCCATAGCTAATCTAAACCTTATGATACTATGATCACTGTTCCCGAAATGTTCACCCACTGACACTTGCTCCACTTGACCTACCTCATTCCCCAGAACCAGATCCAGCAATGCCTTCTTCCTCATTGGGTCAGAAACGTACTGATCAAGAAAGTTCTCCTGAACACACTTCAGAAATTCTTCCCCTTCTCTGCCCTTTACACTATTACGATCCCATTATATAAGGATAGTTAAAGTCTCCCATTATTACTGCTCTATAGTTCTTGCACCTCTCTGTAATTTCTCTGCAAATTTGCTACTCCATACACTGTAAACCCATCTTAGACCATCCTGTATTCTCTCTTAGTTTGACCCCACCTAATACTTTACCATTTCTTACTTTAGTGCTCTCTGCTCTCCCAATCCTTTCAGCACTTTATTTCTCCTTTCTAATGTTACATCCTGCTGCCCATCCCCCTGCCAAATGAGTTTAAACCCTCCCCAACAGCAGTAGCAAACCTCCCTGTGAGTATATTGATTGCGGCCCTGTTGAGGTGCAACCCGTCCGGCTTGTACAGGTCCCACCTCCCCCAGAACTGGCCCCAGTGCCCCAGGAATATGAAGCCCTCCCTCCTGCACCATTTCTCCAGCCATGCATTCAACCGCTCTATCCTCCTATTTCTATACTCACTCACACGTGTCACCGGGAGTAATCCGGAGATTACGACCTTTGAGGTCCTGCTTTTTAATCTCTTTCCTCGCTCCTTAAAATCTGCCTGCAGGACCTCATCCCTCTTTCTACCTATATCATTGGTACCAATATGGACCACGACCTCTGGCTGTTCACCCTCCCCCCTCAGAATATTTTGCAGCCGCTCAGAGACATCCTTAACCCTGGCACCAGGGAGGCAAAATACCATCTTGAAGTCACGTCTGTGGCCACAGAAACGCCTATCTGCTCCCCTAACTATCGAATCCCCTACCACTATTACTCTCCAACTCTCCTTCCTCCCCCCCATACAGCTGAGCCACCCATGGTGCCGCGGACTTGGCTCTGGCTGTACTCCCCAGAGGAACCATCGCACTCTGCCCTGATGTTGGTTGAGGGATAAATATTGGCCAGGACACCGGGGATAACTCCCCTGCTTTTCTTCGAAATAGTGCCATGGGATCTTTTACATCCACCTGAGAGAGCAGACGGGACCTTGGTTTAATCTCTCATCCGAAAGACAGCACCTCCAACAGTGCAGCACTCCCTCAGCACTGCACTAGAGTGTCAGCCCAGATTTTTGTGCTCAAGGCTAGAATTTTCATGCTGCCATGCGTGCGGGATTGGAGGCGGGTTGGGAGTAAAAGTCGTAATAAGTGGGAACGCGTCGGGACCCTGCTGTCATCCCGCCTCCTCGCACTTTTAACTCAGGCACATTTGCCAGCGCGGCATGGACCCGAACGGCAGAGGCGGGCGACCTAATTTAACTCATTAATACCTTGCTTTCAGACCCTTAACACTGTTTTTAACAAGACCTTTTGAATTTAACTGCATGACCACGGGAATCATGCAGCTTGGGAATCATGTCTGTCAAGCTGAGGCGGTGGTTCAGGGGCCATTGATCGAGGTCATTACTGCAGGGCATGGAAAGACCAATAAATACTGCCACATGACACCTGCTGACTTGTCTAAGGGAAAGGCTCTTGCTGAGTGCATTTTGAGCACAGATTTAGGTGTCTAGATTTTGCAAGTCTTTTCTGCAAATTCGGGAGCCACTCTCACCTCATTGCTACTAACTATCACACCGTTGACAGATTCTCTCATCTTTATTTTACCTGCCATCTATTCCATCAGCATGGGTGCCGTTTATACTGTCTCACCTTGGTCCTCAGAATTGAACCAGGATGAGCCCCAACACCAGCAGCACCAGGCACACCAGCAGCACCAACAACAACACCAACAACCTTCTCCACAATCACCTGATGCTCCACAGGACAGAGAGCATCAGCGCAGGGCTGCACCACACCGGAGTCTATACCCACAACACAGGGTATACTGGCAGAGGATGAGCTTCCTCAACATGACTGAGCAGCAGTGCCAAAGGAGGCTCAGGCTATCGTGCCAGGTCATCGCAGACATTTGCAGATTGCTAGAGCAAGACCTGCAGCCCAGAGGACCTGTTGAACAAGCTTTACCAGTGGCTGTCAAAGTCACTGAAGAGGTGGCTCATGACACCCTTGAGGAGGCCAAGCACTGAGGCCCAGGAGAGATATAATGAAAGCTACATGTCCACCAGATGTGTCATTAGAGCAAACAATAGGCATGCAGAGAATGCGCTTCAGATGCCTTGACAGATCTGGAGGAGCTCTTCAGCACGCACCAGGCAGGGTCTCCAGAATCATTGTCATCTGCTGCGCACTACACAACATAGCGCAGCAACGAGGATTAGCGTTGTATGAGGAGCAAGGCACTGATTGCACAGCCTCTTCAGAGGAGGATAGGAGGAGGAGCAGGAGGAACAGGACATTCAGATGCCAACAGCACTGGAGCACATTACAACCGGGAGGCCAGGGATGGCCTCAGCATGGCCAGATTTACTTAACTTTACGCATTACACCTATATGGCAGTCACATGCTGCACCAGGTTCCCCCCCAACAACACCATAAAGCATCTCTACAATAATCAAGCCATTCCTTTCACACTGACCCCCATTGCTGGAGGTAACGTTATGTCTCACCATTCACTCCAACTCACTAAACCACTTTCAAAGTAGCAGGCAAAAATGGGCATGACCGGAAAGTGCTGAAAATAAATAGTTTTATATGTGACGTAAAAGAATCTTAACAGAAACACTTCTTTAAACACCCATGTGCTTACCCTTGTGCATCTACTTCTGTGTCATTTTTTGTTTACGAGTGCTTCTACAAGGTGCAACCCCTGTGGCTTCAGCAGAGGTAGAGGCACCCTGTTCCCTTCCCTGCTGTGACTGCGCAGACACTTCTAGTGGACGACCTCTGGGTTTTGGAGCCTGTGATAGCCCGCCAAAGTCTGTTCCTTCTGCGAACGTGCAGGGGCAGACTCAGCCAATGTGATCCGAGGAGCCAACTGGAGCTCTGACTGAGAGGGAGGCAATGGGGGAGAAGTGTGAGTGCTTTGAGAGGAGCCCCCACTTCCATGTCCCCTCTCAGCATCATCCCTCTCATGGGCCACCCACACTTCCCTGCTAGCAAGGAGCTGGAGAGCACCTTGCTGCACAGCAGTGGGGCCATGAGGACTCAAGTCTACACTGACATCCCTCCTAGACAGGAGGTCTATGAGCATCTGCCATCTATTATCCATAGATAGCATGTGCTCCTGTGAGTGATGCATCAGCTGCTCCATGCAGGTGGCCATCCTACCCACGGAAGAGCCTACAGTCGCCATCGCTGCGACACAGTGGTGCTCATGTTCGAGATGGACTCCAACATTTGCTGCACACTTGCAGACATCGCAACAGCAAATCCTGTCAGAGCCTCCTGCACTTCTTGCTGCACCTCCAGGATTGTCCTCTTTCTGGATGGCCCCCGAGGCTCAGCGTCTGCATGCAGCTGAGCAGAGCTGGGAGGGTCCTGTTTCCTGCACCCTCCAGCGAGGAGTCTCCACTGCTGTCCCTGTCTCCACCATCTGCTCTTGATCACTTGTGACTTGTGAGGCACCAGACTTGCGTAGGACCCACTGAGGTGTGCACATCTGCGCTGGTAATGGGTGCATCCTCAGAGCTGGAGGCTCCTCTAAGGAGTCGTGATTTTACTTGATTTACTCCTGCTATTGGGGAAGCACTAAGAAGGAGCATAGGATTAGCATATTTAACACACAAAACTTTCCATCCAAAATGGGCAAGCAGCTGACTGGCGTTATTGAACCGAGTCCAGGCAGTTAAAATCTGCTGGGCCTCCGACCAGGTCTCCCACACGGGATTGCCATCCATTCCCGTAGGAAGTTAAAATCGGTCGTCCTGTGTTGACGGTCACTGATGACATTGGTGAAGTGGAACTTCTTGCGGTTCATGAAGGTCATGGCTTTGTGTGCAGAGATCCTAGATTATCACATGGGTCGTCATAAATAATAGCTGGACCTTAGAGAGTCCTGTGATATGAAAATAATTGCCAGGTAACCTCATACTGCTTCTAGGTTTTCCAGGGTAAAAATGATGATTTTGTTTTCTCTTGTGAACAACGCATCAGTGGCCTGCTTGATGCATCTGTGTACAGCGGATTGAATGATGTTGCTGCTGATTCCTTGTAGCTTGAAGGTAGTGGTATGAGGCATAAAACTCAGAGCTGTTTTGGGACCTTGACTGGAACCGATATTGCAGTCCCTGTGGTGGAGGTTGTAGACCAATTTGATTCCAGGTGGCAGCAAAACTCTAACCATCAAATAGAACAGGTAAAATTGGTCTTTGGCGGTTTGTAAAACGGGCTGCCGATTCGTATCGCCCTTTCTGCGTTATCGCTGAAGACCAATTTCACTGCCAGAGTCTGCAAAGACGGTTCTCCTCGGACATTCCCAGGCAGGCGTTCCTGGGTCTGGGGATATTTCTGTGTGGGTAAGGACAGGTTCGAGCAATCTACCTCTGGTGCAATTGACCCTGCCTCTCATCTATCCTTTTATCCACGTCTCCCATATACAAATAACACAAAAAAGAGAAATACCCATATTCATAATTTTGACCTTAGCAATGATAAACATTGCGGTCAACAACCTAGAACAGTGATCTCCAAAAAAAAAATAAACAAGATGTGCAAAGAACAACCACTGAAAAGTTCGGCTCTTACAAACCCACAGCTGAAGTTTACCTTCATATCTACTCAGAATAAACTGATTTCCTCTTCAGTCATTGACTTCCTGTCAGCCGAGAATGTGCTGAATCCCGATGGCCCGTTTTAAATGAACAATCTGAACCCCCTGAGAAAATAGCCTGCACTGATTTCCAACTCATTAGCATTCATTTTAATATTAAAATGACACTTGTGCATGTTTTGTGTGAGAGCACTTTAAACCGGCCTAAATAGACGTAGGTCTGTACCAGATTTCTTGACACTCAGTTGCTGCTTCTGCTCTGCTCTGACTGAAGAATTGGCCCTACTGTTCTCAGCCTGTCTTCAGAACTGGGGCCTTGTCTCACCTGAATACTCCTGGTATATTTGCCACAATCAGTGCTCAAAGATATCGGCGATAAATTGTCCGCCATTGTGATGTTTATGCCATTGCTTTGTATTTCCACGGGTTCTCCGCCAAAGTTATGGGGGACAATTGAGAGAACGCCAACGGAAATTCAGCCCCGTTACTTTTTGTGTGCAGTTTTACTGGCCAGAAATATTACCCTTCCTGGTAGAAGTGGCTTTCTTATGCCTCCATGTCTTGCCTAAAATAATAATATACTGACACTTGTTTTGAAAGTTGACGTGTTTCCCTTTTAAGAGGTTTTGTTTTTGTCCCAAGTGTAGACCAGATACAACCTGGTGTCATGAGGCAAAATTGTCAGTTCATGGCACAACAACATTTCTGTGAATATTTTAATGAGGAGCGCTGCTGCTGGCATATGCTGCCTGCACACCACCTCTTCCCCTTTCTGTTTACTCATTTTATTCTGCTTATAAATGGGTAAATCACATTGAATTGCACACAGTAGACATATGAACAGATGCAGAACTACAAAAAAAAGGGGGTCAAAAAGACCACTGCACGGACGCGCAACATTTGTAGATCTTCCCCGGAGTGTGTTGTTTTCTTCTTCCTTGTTTAAATGTGATATGATAGTTTGTTCTCTGTTTGTTTCGATGTCTGTCTCCTGAGTTGCTGCTCTGACAGCCAGCTCTGAGAGGCTGCTGAACATGACAGCTGGTTTGGTCAGTCTGGATGTTTATTGACTATTTTGGGACTCAATTATTTTTAATAGGAATGTGCTTATGGTGTGTTATAAAACCTTTTACTGATACTTTTAATTTGCCACATTTACGCAGCTGCACAACATTTTCCCAAACACTAAATTTAACAGACTGTTGCCTCCTCAGCTGGTTCCGACCAAATTGGTCCTGACCTAGTCTCCCATTTTGACAATGTAACTTTCTGATGCTTTATTAATGGACTTTAAAATAAGATAGAGAACACTGGAAATACACAGGCGGTCGATAAACATTTGAAAAAGGAGAGGCTTTGCGTGTGATTTTTCATCAGGACTAGAATTATTTGAGCTGATTCTACCATTGGGAACCCTGGCAGAGAATGGTGCTCGAAGGAGAATTGTGGCCTCACGGTGCTTGATTTTCTGTCCTTCTAAACTATTTCCCTGTGTGCAGCGCTCCATGTCGGGCGCAGGTTATCATGAGGTCAGCCCGATCTACCTTTCCTTCTGTTTGAGATGCCGATTGAACAGCTACGGAATTCCAGCATTTCTGGTTTTATTTCAGACTTCCAGCATTTGCTGTTTTTCTTCTTAACGCTACAATTTTTAAATGCTAGTTTACTGAAAATCTTCAACATTTTAACATTAATCTGGGGACATTACATAGAATTACATAGAACATGCGGCACAGATACAGGCCATTCGGCCCAACCAGTCTGTGCTGGTGTTTATACTCCACATGGGTCTCCTCCCATTCCATCTGCCTCATCTCAGCCTTTCAGCATATCTTTCTATTCCCTTTTCTCTCATGTACTCGTCTAGTTTCCTTTTGAAAGCAGATAAGCTGTTTGCCTCAACCAATACCAGTGGCAGCGAATTCCACATTCTAGCCACTCTCTGAGTAAAGACATTTCTCCTTATTTCCCAATTGGATTTATTAGTAACTATCTTGTATTTATGGCCGCTAGTTTTGGATTCTTCTACAAGTGGAAACATTGGGGGGAATTTTAACATGGAGGAGTGCATGGGATTGGGTGCGAGTTGGGGGGTTAAATCTGGCAAACATACGAGCACGTTGGGAAGTCCGCCGATTTCCACGTTTAGCTCAAAGCGCATTAGACTGGTTGCACGCAACCCCCTCAGGAGAGGCAGGTTTCCTATTAACATATGCTAATCGCTCAACTCCATCGTATCCACAGATTTTCCGGGCTTCCTGAACTTGCCATTGAAAGCAAGGTGTGAACAAAACGGTAATTGAGAAGGCTATTAAAACTCATGGAAATACTGCAATAAACACTCAGTACTCACAGCTGCTTTCTTACCCACCTGTGGGAAAGGGTTTGTTCACAGTGCGTTTGCTGAGAGTTTAGTTTCTCCAGTTTGGAGGTTTTCTGAATCACATCAGGATGGATGATGCTTTGGCTGCCTTAGATTGGACCTCGGACAAGGAGCAATATGACCAGCAGCACCAGCAGCCCCAGCAGCACCAGCAGCACGCTGTTGAGAGACCTGCAGTAGGACAGCAGAGAGGGGAGCAGCAGAGAGGGGAGCGGCAGAGAGGGGAGCGGCAGAGCTGTGCAGCTCACAGGAGGCACTATCCGTGACACAGGGTCTACAGGCAGAGGCTGAGTCTCCTTGACGTGTTGGAGCAGCAGTATCTCAGGTTGTCGCGTCAGGTGGTGGCAGACATCTACAGCCTCCTAGAAGAAGACCTGCTCCCTGCTGGACCTCTTGGTCACACGTTACCAGTGGCTGTCAAAGTGACCACCGCCCTCGAAACGGGTGAGAAGTGGAATCACTTTGAGTGGACTCGCCACTTCCATGTCCCCTTTCGCCATCATCGCGCTCATGGCCCAGCCGCATTTCACTGTTACCACTGTGGTGGTGAGCACTTTGGTGCAGATCAGTGTGGCCTTGTAAGGCCAAGGCTAAGGTATCTGTCATCCTATTTAAGGCGCCAGACATGTTTGCATCCAGAGTCTGCACACCCGTGAACAAGGCGGCATGAACTCATTTGATTGCCTCGATTGATATTCCACGGAATTGGCCACTCTATCCATGCAAGAAGACAACATCGCAATACCCTGTGATATCAACCCACTCATGCTTGAGACAGACTCCTCCATTCTCTCTGCAATCGTACTCACTGTGCTTGGAAGGCCTGTCACCTGTCAGTACTTCACACATTCTCTGCTGCTCCTCAATGATTATCCTTTTCATCGACGGCTCCCATGGTACAGCATCTGTGTCCAGCTCAGCAGAGCTTCGAGAGGGCTGCACCCTCCAATGTGGACTCTCCACAGCTGTCCCTGCCACCACTGTCTGCTCACTTGCTCACTTGTGAAGTGCGGGTCACCAAGTGAAAACTATCTGTCTAACTGGTCCCACTGAAGTGCGAGTATCTGAGCTGGTGCAAGGTAAGCATGACGCCTGTGACGGTGCACCCTCAGAAGGAATCATCTCCCCTGAGGATTTGTCGTTGTTGAGGTCCATGGACTCCTGTTGCACGTGTGAAGGCCCTGTTGGAGATAAAAAATATCAATCAGTACTCGTAAGTTAAAAAGTTGCAATTTATCATTATGAAGATGATCATATTTCACTCACTGCTGAAATCAAGTCAACATGATTGAGTGTTGTATGACATGCGTGTGCATTATATTTGATTCTGTCACCAGGTAGCTGGGAGGTCCATATCTCTCCATCTCCAAAGGCCAGGGATGCCGAGACACCACTGATCTCCAGCGCTTCCTCCTCTGCAGTTGTCAACTGTGTTATCTGTGGAGGCCCACCTCCGGTTCTCTCCCTTGTATTTTGCGCTCTTTACTCCTGCAACCTGGGAGAAAGCAGACCTATGAGTGAATGTAATGGATGGAGTGCATTTGGTGAGGATGACTATCAGGGAGAGGCAGCAAATTGCAAAAGGATGAGGATGAGGGTGAGTGGCAGTGGTAGATGGGGATGTAAGGAAGTGCATAGAAAGAGAAGGAGGGGTGTGCTTGCAAGTTAAGTGGGTGTGAGGAGTGATGTGATGGTGTAGGCTTGACAAGGCAGAGTGAGGGGGTGGGGTGATGCCCACAGCAGGATGTAGGTGAATGTGCAACTGTATTCACCTTTCCTGACCTGGTTAGCTCATTAAAGTGCTTTCTGCACTGAATCGAGGAGCGTGAAACGATGCTTCTGCTGCTGACCTCCCGGGCCACCTCCAGCCACCCCTTCTTTGTGACCTCAGTAGGTTTCTTCCTCCCGTTGCTGGGAAGAGTATCTCTCTTCGTCTCCTCACAGACCCCAACAGTACATCGCCAGTCATTGAAGCGGGGCGCAGCCTTTAACCGTCCTGAATCCATTCTCACAGTTCATCTTCTCTTGCTTCCAGCTCCCAACTCCTCCACATTCCATCTTTGGATTGGGCTTTGAATACTGGAGTTGAAATCACATCATGCGGGTCCTCATCATGCCCGCTGCCGCATAATCCACCCCAAACCCGGAAGTAAATGGATAATGAAGTGTCTGCATTAAAATACCACTGACAGGCGTGCTGCACTTACTTCTGGGTTTCCCACGCGATGTCGAACGCCCCCCCCCCCCCACCCCCCGCTCACAAAGCACCTCCGAGTTATCATTGGGGCCATTCTAGAAACATAGAAGATAGGAGCAGGAGTAGGCCATTCAGCCCCTCGAGCCTGCTCCGCCATTCAATGAGATCATGGCTGATCATCCAAATTCAGTACCGTGTCCCTGCCTTCTCTCCATATCCCTTGATCCCTTTAGCTTTAAGAAATATATCTAACTCCTTCTTGAATATATTTAATGAATTGGCCTCCACTGCCTTCTGTGGTAGAGAATTCCACATGTTCACCACTCTCTGGGTGAAGAAATTCCTCCTCATTTCAGTCCTAAATGGCTTACCCCTTATCCTTAGACTGTGACCCCTGGTTCTGGACTCCCCGGCCATCGGGAACATCCTTCCTGCATCTAGTCTGTCTAGTCCTGTTAGAATTTTATAAGTTTCAATGAGATCCCCTCTCATTCTTCTAAACTCCAGCGAGTATAAGCCCAATCGACTCAATCTCTCCTCATAGGTCATTCCTGCCATCCCAGGTATCAGCCTGGTGAATCTTCGCTGCACTCCTCCATGGCAAGAACATCCTTCCTCAGATAAGGCGATCAAAACTGCACACAATACTCAAGATGTGGTCTCACCAAGGCCCTGTACAACTGCAGCAAGACATCCTTGTTCCTGTACTCGAACCCTTTCGCTACGAAGGCCAACATGCCTTCTTAACCGCCTGCTGCACCTGCATGCTTACCTTCAGCGACTGGTGCACAAGGACACCCAGGCCTCGTTGCACTTCCCCTTCTCCCAATCTATTGCCATTCAGATAATAATCTGCCTTCCTGTTTTTGACACCAAAGTGGATAACCTCGCATTTATCCACATTATATTGCATCTGCCATGCTTCTGCCCAATTACCCAACCTGTCCAAATCATACTGGAGTTTCTCGGCATCCTCCTCACGGCACACACTCCCACCCAGCTTTGTGTCATCTGCAAACTTGGAAATATTACATCCAATTCCCTCATCTAGATCTCCATATCGACCCTGTTCAACTCATTCATAATTTTAAAGTCCTCTAGCAGGTCCTCTCTTTTCTAAAGAAAAAAGCTCCAATCTGTTCAATCTTTCCCGATAGCTGTAATCTCTCAGTTCTGGTACCATCCTTGTAAATCTGTTTTGCAGTTTCTCCAGTGCTTCTATGTCCCTTTTATAGTGCGGAGACCAGAATTGTGCACTGTACTCTAAGTGTGGCCTGACCGGGGCCCTATACAAGTTTAACGCTACTTTTGAATTCTATACTGCTAGAAATAAATCCCAGTGCTTTGTTAGCATTTTTAATTGCTTTGCTGACCTGTGATGCTGCTTTTAATGATTTGTTCACCTGTATCACTAGATCCTTCTGCTCTTCTACCCAATTCAGCTTCGTATTTTCTAAGATGTAGGTGATGTTTCTATTTTTCCCACCATAGTGCATCACTTCACGTTTATCTATGTTAACGTTCATTTGCCACTTAACTGCCCAGTCTGCAAGTTTTCTAATGTCTTCTTGTACTATGTTGCATTCTTCCTCTGTGTTAGCTACAACCCCCAGTTCGTTATCATCTGTAAATTTTGATATTGAGTTACTTGTTCCTAAGTCCAAATCATTAATGTAAGTTATGAATAACAGTGGTCCCAGTACTGATCCTTGTGGAACACTGCTTTCTATCTACCAATCTGAATAATTACCCTTTACCCCTGCTCTCTGCTTTCTATTTTTAGCCAATTTTCTCCCTACTCAGTGATTTGTCTCCTGACTCCACGTACCCTAACCTTCGTCATGAGCCGACCGTGTGGAACCTTTTCAAAGACCTTTTGAAAATCCAAGTATATGACCTTGTCTACTCTTTTCGTTGCCTCTTCAAAGAATTCTATCAGGTTAGTTAAGCGTGACTTAGCCTTTCGGAATCCATGCTAACAACTTTTATTATATTTTCTGTCTCTAGATGCTCTTCTATCACTTCTTTTAGTACAGATTACAGATTCCAGTATCTTTCCTACCACTGACATTAATCTGACTGGTCTGTAGTTCCTAGTCAACTGACATGTGTTAAGTCAATTTCAGCACATTCCGGGGTTATCTATGCATTTTCTATCTGTCACATGTGTACTCTGTGCTACTATATAAATTGTAAGGTTACTAGGTATTCTGAAGGTCAGGACTAACTTTGACAACATCTTTAAATTAAAATAAACATGCCAGTTGAGATCCAAAAAATTGCAATTAAATTAGACCATTCTGTTTTCATATATAGAAAACATCATCCAGCATAGAGCAGTTCTTTTGCTCAGTGTCCCTGCCACTGGACTCAATATCCACCCCCCTCCATCACTCGCACACTGTGGCTGCAGCATATATGGTCTACAGAATGCACTGGAGTAACTCACCAAGCTTACCTCAACAGCAACTCCCTCACCTGCAACCTGTACAACTGAGAAGGGACCAGAGCATTGATACCATGGGAACACCATCGCCTCCAAGTTTCCCTCTAAGCCACGCACCATCCTAACTTGGACCTATATCATTGTTCCTTCATTGTCGCTGGGTCAGTGTCTTAGAGAATTCACTACCACACATCATTGTGAGGTCACCATCTCCACAAGGACTGCACCATTCAAGGAGAAGCCCCACCACTACCTTTCTAGTGTCACTAGGGATGGGCAATGAATGTGGCCTTGCCAGCATTACCCACATCCTGAGAGCAAATTAAGAAGGAATTATAGAACTGCAAGGATTCCTTTTGAAGTTACAAGTTTAACTTTATATAATACTGACTCTGGGGGGCTCTGCTTTATTACCAAAATTCACAACACTGTTTTTTAGAATTATGTTTCTCTAACTATTAAAGTGCTCATCCTGATATTGTTGTGCTACATGAACTTGCTGTAACCAAGGGCTGGATTTAGCGGGGGGGGTCAGCGGGTGCAATCGGTGGGGGGTCAAGTGGGAAAGTGTGTTTTTTTCCCCAGCGGGTCAGGACCTCGCTGTGAACCCGCCACCACGTGCCTTTCCCCAATGTCAGGTCTGTCAGCGCTGAGCAGACCAGACACGCAGCGGCGGGGGACCCAATTCAGGGAATTAGTGGCTTCTTTGGAGCCACTTAAGAATGATTTTCAGCTTACGTTTTGCATTTGACAGCTCGCCCATGGGGTCCACGTTGGTCGTGGACAATGTCTGTGAAGCTGAGGCGGGAGGTCAGTGGCCATTGAATCGGCTGTTGAGTTGACAGCTTCAATTGTAAAGTAAAAACTCCCACCTTACAGAGATATCTTCCCTCAGCCACAAGCTCTTCCTCACTGCATTTCCACAACAGATTCGCCATGCTGCAAGTCTTTATACAAGTCTCCATCCAGTCTGACCTCATTACCTCTCTCACCATTGACAGATCGCTTCTGTCTTCTCTACTTCACCTGCCATCTATTCCATCAGCATGGGTGCCCTTTATACTCTCTCACCTTGGTCCTCAGAATCCCACCACAATCAGCCCATTTCATTTCAGAGGCTGGGATGGAGCCAGCAGCGGGGTCGCGACCTACCACCGGCGTCACCTGCCACGGACCTGCTGAGGTTCGTAAAATCGTGGCCCATGTTTTTTTTTAACTTGGTAATGGTTAATTTTGTCTTTAATCTTAATATATACGTCTTACTGAACAAGTAATTATATACCAGACCTATATGGTATTCCACGCTTGGTGAACTGTAATAGCTGCAAGAAATTTATTGAACAATAGTAACCACTGGGAATAGGGACAACATTTTAAATCAATTTCCTGATTGAGCGTGTATTAAATTATAGCCTACAGCCCAAATGTAATATATCTGTGTCTTTGGTAGCTTGTCTTACAGATAAATCTGACAATGTCTCAGGACTTTGGATTCATTTCTGAGGCAGGTACTGCAAGGCAGTTTGTTAATTCAGAACACTCAGATAGCATCCTGTAAGGTGTGGACTGGCCCAGTCACTTATCATTGTTTATAACAGCTGTTGAGGATCAATAGAACTGAGACCGGCAGGCTGACCTCAAAGAATGCAGAATTCCTCAGTCTGTTAGGTCACAGTAGGAAGGCTCATGCAGTGACCCAGAGTTGTGCAAAAATCCTGTTTATTTTCGGATCAACAATGGGGCAACCTTTGGCCACCTCACCCCAGACCTCAGGTGATAGATATGTGGTTGTGGTACGCAGTGCAGTGCAATAAAGCAGTGTCAATATCGAGAAGCCAGACTCTGCCCTTCTGAAGGTTAAGGTTCCTTTTTAAAATTGCAAAATCCACTATTTTGTGCTTTATATAACTCAAATGATATCTACATAAAAATAGAAGTGAACTCTTTGTTTGGATCTCAACAGTTCTGACATCTTGATCGTTGTTCTTAAAAAGTTTAATTAAAGTTTTGTTCTTGGAGCAGCTGGGGTACAACATTGAGAGATAATTGCATGTTTGGTTTTGAATCTACGGTTTTTATTTGATTTAGTAAGCAAATAATTGGAAAGCTTTGATGGCTGGTCTATGCTGAGTTGGCTGATCTCACTGGGATGAAGGTACAGCACTCCACTGCTTCACCACTTCACCACTCCTGGGCGACAGAAGGTAACAGCTCAGGCAAGATTTCCATTCTTAACTGCTGTCCTGTGACCCCCAGCTAGAAGTAGACATGTGTGGATGTTGGATGACGACATGATGGGGCTCAACTGTGATGTACCCCAAGATCATAAGGGAGGAAACCAGGAGAAATAGAGACACACTGAAGGCAGCGTGAGTGTCCTATATGCCCTATCTGTGCCTGTTTCTGTCTGAAACAGATAGGAGCTTTATTAGAATGTTCAAAAAGGGACAGCTTCATTTTACAGCCAGTGAGTTTGTCGAATGCCAAGTTCCTACCACACCCATGAAACTAGGCAGAAAGATGGCATTCGAGTGGATTTTTAGATGAGAGGACTTATGAAAGGTACATAGTGGTTCAGGTAAGTGTTTTTAAGGCCAGTTACAGGTCTGTTTTGTTATTTTGTTCTTTATTTCCAGTTGTCATTAGCTTTTTATTTGCCCCAGCTCCCTTTCCTGGCGCCTACAGGAATCCCCCCATCTACCATGCTTAGAAGAAAAGGAGGACCTATGGAGGGATATCAGGCTCGTTTGGCATCAAGAGCTGCTCCATGGCCTCCGTTAGCACTTGCACCCCTGTGTCTGCAAACAGAGGTGAAATTAGTTTGCTTTGGCAGATATCGTGCTGATAGAGACTTCGCTTCCCAAAGGAAACTGCATCAGAAGACCCCTGGTGGCCTCTTTGCAACACTTGAATGTTTGACGAACAATTATGTTGGATGGTTCTTTAGACTCAGCCCAATCACAGCATGTTGTACTTAACATGGTGCTGCATCAAAGAAGGCGATCAAGAGCCAGTATTGTCTGATTGGCTGCAGCTGCCAAGATGCCACAAACCATTTCTGCAGGCCATGGAACAGCTACCTGCCAATGACAATGGGGATTTGTCTTCTCGGGGCCTGGAGCAGTAGAGAGTCAGATGCCGAGCTGTGTCGTCTGCTGAAAGGCACCTGCAGCTGCCAAGCCACAGAGGGCTGGTCGATGTAAGAACAGTAATGGTTAGCTTTGGCCTGAAACGTGACTGCCCATGGCATGGCACAGAGGTCAACCTCCTACAGCACCACCTTGAATTCAGCAGCCATCAAACAAGGGTGTGGGTGTTGGGCTGCTCTGTTGCTTGAGTTCAAACTCAGGCCTACATCTTTTCCTTTATTTTTGCCTGTCACTTCTTAATCTCCTGCCCCTTCAGCTTGGCCAAGGCTGCTGATGAATTGTGGTGCCTTTCGAAGCTCTCATGAAGCTTTCGCAATTTTTGCATATCTTGTGATGCTCCCATTTAATTGTTTACATTCCTTTAAATTTCCCGTGGGATTTTTCCCTTGCACTACTAGCATCCTACCTAAACCCATTTCAGTTTGCACCTAGCGTTGTGAATCATTATTCAAATTAGGTTACGTTAGAGAATTGAATTTATTTGCACCTGACCTTTTGAGCGGGGTTAAGACCACTGCTAAACTGACTTAGACCTGTAGACGAATATCAGTTCCAACACAACTTTAAATTAACTGCACTCAGCACCTGATAAAACAATCTTAATGTTGGCATAGAAGCCACTGATCAAAAGATGGTCGCTTGTCATTTTAATTCACCTCTCCACGCCCACTCAGACCTCACCGTCCTCGGCCTCGTGCATTGTTCCACGGAAGCTCAGCGTAAGCTCGAGGAACAGCACCTCATCTTTCGTTTAGGCACTTTACAGCCTTCCGGACTCAATATCGAGTTCAACAATTTCAGATCATAACCTCGGTCCCTACCATACATATATACATTTTATCCACCCTTTTGGTTCGTGCCTTTTTCCTTTTTTCTCTCTCTCTCCCCCTACGGCAGCTGTCTCTCATTCTGCCAGCCTTTCACACTTCACCTTTTGTTTCTTAACCTGTCCCATTACCATCTCGTCTTGCCTTGAGCATCTCTTAATGTCTCTACTTACCATAGTTATTCCTCCCCCCAGCCTCCCCCTTGCATTTTTATCTGTTTCATTTCCTGCTCTTTTCTCAGTTCTGACGAAGGGTTTCGACCTGAAACATTAAATCTGTTTCTCTCTCCACGGATGTTGCCTGGCCTGCTGAGTTTTTCCAGCGTTTTCTGATGGAGAAAGACTTGTCAGCGATAAGCTCAAAATTGCTTCTTTTTACCTTTTGTAGATTGGATTTTAAAAACAAATTTAAAGAGACAATGTGTAGGATTTTCAGTCTATTCACAAACACATTATTAATATTGTTGGGGGCCAATTTTGTGTGGAATTGTGTCTCAGTGCATTCACCACAGATCCCAAGATCAATAACAAAGAAAAAAAAATCAATAAAAATGCAACACTGTCTTTTTGTAAGATAAGTTGTGTAAACGAAATACTACAGATCTGCATAACTTATTAATGACTTTGGCATTATTGAGTTTCATTGTCTATGTTATTTGTGGAATCACACTTGTATTTGCCATACAATATTCTCTACAATATAACCATGCCGTTTTTCATTACAGTGCAGTATATTCTCCAACTATTCTGCACCACAGCAGTTCATCAATGTGTTCTCCAACAGATCAGATCAACAATGCAGAAGGGTGATTAGTTTCATTTTGTATGCATGATTAGTTAATTTATAAAATTGGATTAGAATGTGCATCATCTGGGGTTTTTTAAATACGGGAATGGTAGCACATTGGTTATGTTACTGGACTAGTAATCCAGAGGCCTGGACTAATAATCCGGCACAGATGTGAGTTTACCACGGCAGCTGGGGAATTTAAATTCAGCTAATTAAATAAATCTGAAATAAAAAGCTAGTATCAGTAATGGTGACCATGACAACTACTGAGATTGTGAACTGGATTGTAAAACCCCATCTGGTTCACGAATGTTCTTTAGGGAAGGAAATCTGCCGTCCTTACCTGGTCTGGCCTATATGTGACTCCAAACCTACAGCAATGTGGTTGACTCTGAACTGCCCTCTGAAATGGCCGAGCAAGTCACTCAGTTGTACCAAACCGCTACGACAAAGTCACTGTGGGAGTACATTCACCACACGGACTGCAGCGGTTCAAGAAGGCAGCTCACCACCACCTTCTCAAGGGCCGTTAGGGATGGGTAATAAATGCTGGCCTTGCCAGCGGCACCCACATCCCGTGAATGAATAAAAAAGAAATTGCAACAGTGACTACATTTCAAAAGTACTTAATTGGCTGTAAAACGCTTTAGGACGTCCTAAGGTTGTGAAAGGTGCTATAGAAATGCAAGCCCTTCTTTTTTTGGGGTTTTATTTTTGTGTTGTCAGAAAGAGGATGATTTGATGGTCAGAGATGGAGGAAAGTTAAGGAGTGTGGGACAGTTGGTGAATGGGACGGTGCAGTTCAGGTTACTGGTATCGTTCATGAATATTCTGATCATGTAGAGCCTGGGCAGAAAGGGGGTGCCTAAGTTGTAGCCTCACTTCCTCTTCCTGTTCCTTCAATTCCTGTTGCGCTTCCTCCTTCTTGTCCTCCACCTCCACCTCACCCTCGTCCTCTTCCGCGTGGTGCTGCCCCTCAGCTTCTCACCTGATAGGTGGTGGCAAGGGCTGTTCCCTCATCATGGCATGATTGTGCAGCATGCAGCATGCAACCACAAATCTAGATACCCGCTCAGCTGAGTACTGCAGGGCTCCTCCAGAGCGGTCCAGGCAGCGGAGGTATTGCTTGAGGATGTTGATGGTGTGCTCTATAATATTCCTTCTGGCAGCATGGCTCTCATTGTGGGGCTGCTATGCACGTGTGTGAGGGTTCCGACCGGTGTCATGAGCCATGGCATGAGTGGACAGCCCTTGTTGCCCAATATCCAGCCTTTGACTTGCCGTGGTGGGTCAAATACGGGTGGCACAGATGACTCCCGCAGAATGAAGGAATCGTGACTGCTGCCAGGCTAACGGGCATTCACCTGCAAGATGAGCTGCCTGTGGTCGCACACCAGCTGCACATTGAAGAAGTAAAATCCCGTTCGGTTGATGAGAAAGGCTGAGTTCAGATGAAGAGTATGCAAGGCAATGTGTGCGCAGTCAATGGCACACTGCACTATGGAGAAGCCTGGAATCCATGCAAACCCTTGTGCTCACTCTGCCCGCTTGTATCTGGCAAGAGGGAATGAGATGAAGCTGTCTCTCTGTGTATAGAGAGCCTCAGTGACCTTTCTTATGTAGCAGAGTACCGCAAACTGCGAGATGTTGCTGATATCTCAAGTAGCAGCCTGAAAGCAGCCAGATGCATAATAGTTAATAACCACAGCCACAGACAATGCTGTTGTTGCCCTTCATTGAGGTTGCAGCTGCGGCTCTAGCAGTTGGCGGATTGCAGTCACAACCTCTTTTATGAAGCAAAGACGTCTCATGCATTGGTCCTCACTGAATTTCAGGTAAGACAATTGTTCCCCAAACGCCCTCTGCGGATATGGCCTCCTGCTGACTGCACTTCTCGCTTTCCTCCTCCTCCCTCTTCTAGCAGCTTGTCTTGCTTTGCGTGGCCTCTCTTCACTCGCCCAATCATGTTCAATCAATCAGAGAAAGGCCTGCCAGGCCACCCATGACTGGAAGCAACTTCTTTCACCACAATATTTTATATGACAAAAAAAATGGAAGACCAGCAGAGTATTCAAACTATAGCCAAGTATAGGAAACCTCCAACAATGTGTACAATTGCATCAGTTTGAAAATACCATCGTAGCCAGGGGACCAACCCTGGTGCAATAAGGAGTGTAGAAGAACATGCCAGGAGCAGAACCAGGGGTACCTAAAAATGAGGTGCCAACCTAGGGAAGCTGCAACACAGGACTACATGCATGCTAAAAAGCGGAAGCAGCATGCTATAGACAGGGCTAAGCGATCCCACAATCAACAGATCAGATCAAAGCTCTGCAGTCCTGCCACATCCAGTCGTGAATGGTGGTGGACCATTAAACAACTAACGGGAAGAGGAGGCTCCATGAATATCCCCATCCTTAATGATGGTGGAACCCAGCACATGAGTGCAAAAGACAAGGCTGAAGTGTTTGCAACCATCTTCAGCCATAAGTGCCGAGTGGATGATCCATATCGGCCTCCTCCTGAGCTCCCTGCCATCACAGAAGCCAGTCTTCAGCCAATTCGATTCACTCCACGTGATATCAAGAAATGGCTGAGCGCACTGGGTACAGCAAAGGTTATGGGTCCTGACAACATCCCGGCTATCATGCTGAAGACTTGTGCTCCAGAACTAGCCCCACCTCTAGCCAAGCTGTTCCAGTACAGCTGCAACACTGGCATCTATCCGACAATGTCGAAAACTGCCCAGGTATGACCTGTCTACAAAAAGCAGGACAAATCCAACCCAGCCAATTACCGCCCCATCAGTCTACTCTCAGTCATCAGCAAAGTGATGGAAGGTGTCATCAACAGTGCTATCAAGCGACACTTACTGACCAATAACCTGCTCACTGATGCCCAGTTTGGGTTCCTCCAAGACCACTCGGCTCCCGACCGCATTACAGCCTTGGTCCAAACATGGACAAAGGAGCTGAATTCCAGAGGTGAGGTGAGAGTGACTGCCCTTGACATCAAGGCAGCATTTGACCGAGTGTGGCATCAAGGAGCCCTAGTAAAACTGAAGTCAATGGGAATCGGGGGGAAAACTCTCCACTGGCCGGAGTCATACCTAGCACAAAGGAAGATAGTTGTGGTGATTGAAGGTCAATCATCACAGCCCCAGCACATCGCTGCAGGAGTTCCTCAGGGCAGTGTCGTAGGCCCAACCATCTTCAGGTGCTTCATCAATGACCTTCGCTCCAACATAAGGTCTGAAATGGGGATGTTTGCTGATGACTGCACAGTGTTCAGCACCATTCACAACTCCTCAGATAATGAAGCAGCCCATTCCCGCATGCAACAAGAACTGGACGACGTTCAGGCTTGGGCTGATAAGTGGCAGGTAACATTCGCGCCACAGAAGTGCCAGGCAATGACTATCTCCAACAAGCAAGAGTCTAACCACCGCCCCTTGACATTCAACGGCATTAGCATTGACGAATGCCCCACCATCAATATCCTGGGGGTCACCATTGACCAGAAACTTAACTGGACCAGCCACATAAATACTGTGGCAACAAGAGCAGGTCAGAAGCTAGGTATTCTGCGGCGAGTGTCTCACCTCCTGCCTCCCCAAAGCCTTTCCACCATCTACAAGGCACAAGTAAGGAGTGTGATTAAATACTCTACACTTGCCTGGATGAGTGCAGCTCCAACAACAATCAAGAAACTCGACACCATCCAAGACAAAGCAGCCCGCTTGATTGGCACCCCATCCACCACCTTAAACATTCACTCCCTCCACCACCGGCGTACTGTGGCTGCAATGTGTACCATCTACAAGATGCACTGTTGCAACTCGCCAAGGCTTCTTCGGCAGCACCTCCCAAACCCAAGACCTCTTCCACCTAGAAGGACAAGGGCGCAGCAGGCGCATGGGAACACCACCACCTCCAAGTTTCCCTCCAAGTCACACACCATCCTGACTTAGAAGTATATCGCCGATCCTTCATCGTCGCTGGGTCAAAATCTTGGAACTCCCTACCTAACAGCACTGTGGGAGCACCTTCACCACACGGACTGCAGTGGTTCAAGAAGGCGGCTCACCACCACCTTCTCAAGGGCAATTAGGGATGGGCAATAAATGCTGGCTTTGCCAGCGACGCCCACATCCCATGAACGAATAAAAAAAAAATAATTGCGCTAGTGCATGGCTGTACATCCTGTAATGGTGCACCCTCAGAAGCAATGAAGTCCTCTGAGGAATTGACATCATGCATGTCGACAGACTCCTTTTGCTCTACGTGTGAAGGCCCTAGAAGACAAAAGAAAGGGATATGAATTAGTCATAGAGTCATAGAGTCATATTGGCACAGAAGGAGGCCATTCAGCCCAATGAGTCCGTGCCAGCTCTCTGTGGAGCAATCCAGTCAGTCGCATTCACTCGCTCTATCCCCGTAGCCCTGCGAGTTTATTTCCCTCAAGTGTCTATCCAGTCTCCCCTTGAAAACATTGAGTGTCTCCGCTTCCACCACTTCCGTCGGCAGTAATTTCCAGGTCCTCACCACTCGCTGTGTAAAAAAGTTTTCATCACATCTCCCCTGTATCTCTTGCCCAAAACCTTAGATCTGTGTCCCCTAGTCCATATACCATCAACTAGTGGAAATAGCCTTTCCCCATCTAGCCAATCCAAACCCGTCATAATCTTGTACACCTCTTATCAAATTACCCCTCAACCTCCTTTGCTCTAATGAAAACAAATCCATCTTCTCTAACCTGTCCTTGTAGTTAAGATCCCCCATCCCCGGAACCATTCTGGTAAATTTCCTCTGCACCCTCTCAACTGCCTTCACATCCTTCCTAAAGTGTGGTGACCAGAACTGGACGCAATACTCCAGTTGTGGCCTAACCAGCGCTTTATAAAGGTTCAGCATAACTTCTCTACTTTTGTACTCAATGCCTCTATTTATGAAGCCCAAGATCCCATATGCTTTGTTAACCACTCTCTCAATATGTCCCGCCACCTTCAGGGACCTATGTACATTAACTCCCAGGTCCCTCTGTCCCTGCACACTCTTTAAAACTGTGCCATTAAGTGTATATTGCCTCTCCCTGTTCCTTCTGCCAAAATGCATCACCTCACACTTCTCTGTATTAAATTCCATCTGCCACTTGTCTGCCCATTCTGCTTGCCTTTCTATGTCCTGTTGCAGTCGATTGGTATCATCATCATTGTTTGCCACACCCCCAAGTTTGGTGTCATCGGCAAATTTAGAAATTCTACTCTGTATTCCAATATCCAGGTCATTTATATGTATCAAAAAAAGCAGTGGCCCCAGCACTGACCCTTGTGGAACACCACTATCTACCATCCTCCAGTCTGAAAAACAGCCATTTACCACAACTCACTGGTTTCTGTCCTTAAGCCAATTCCTTATCCAAGCTGAATCTGACCCACCTATTCCATGAGCCTCAATTTTGTTAACCAGCCTTCTATGTGGTACTTTGTCAAATGCCTTCCGAAAATCCATGTAGATAACATCCATTGCATTCCCTTCATCAATCCTTTCTGTTACTTCATCAAAAAATTTAATTAGATTAGTCAAACACGATCTGCCTTTTATAAATCCATGTTGGCTCTCCTTAATTAGCTTAAACTTCTCCAAGTGCCCGTTAATTTTTTCCTTGATTATTGCTTCTAAAACTTTACCCACCACTGATGTTAAACTGACCGGCCTGTAGTTACTAGGATTGTCCTTACACCCTTTCTTGAACAATGGTGTCACATTTGCCACTTTCCAAACCTCAGGCACCTCCCCCGCATCTAGGGAAGATTGGAAAATTATGGCAAGCCCTTCCACTATCTCCTCCCCCAATTCCCTTAGCAACCTGGGATGCAAGCCATCTGGACCAGGTGACTTGTCCACTCTCAGCTTACCCAGCCTTTCTAGTACATCCTGTCTATCAATTTTCACCACTTCCATTCTTCTACCTTTTCCACTTCTACTGATATTTTGTCAGCATCCATCTCCTTAGTAAACACCAATACAAAGTACTCATTGAGTATTCTAGCCTTGCCCTGCGCCTCTAAGCATATATCACCTTCTTTGTCCCTAAGAGGCGGCACCCCGCCTCTTAGTACCCGCTTACTGTTTACATGCTGGTAGAAGATTTTTGGGTTCCCTTTTATGTTAACCGCCATTCTACTCTCATATTCTCTCTTTGCCAATCTCATTTTCATCTTCACTTCCCCTCTCAACTTATTGTATTTGGCCTGGTTCTCCCTTCACCTGACATTCATCATACACCCTCTTTTTTGTTTCATCATCTTCTCTATCTCACTCGTCATCCAAGGAGCCCTTGCTTTGGTTCCCTTACCCTTCCCTCTTGTTGGAATGTACCTAGCCTGTACTTGGAACATCTCCTCCTTAAAGATCACCCATTGTTCCGTTACAGTTTTTCCTGTCAGTCTTTGGTTCCATTTTACTCTGGCTAGATCCTTTCGCATCCCATTGAATTTAGCCCTATTCCAGTTTAGAAGTTCCACTCTAGATTGTTCCTTGCTCCTCTCCATTGCTAATCTAAATCTTATGATACGATGATCACTCGTACCCAAGTGTTCTCCCACAGACACTTGGTCGACCTGGCCCACCTCATTACCCAGCACCAGATCCTGCAGTGCCTCCTTCCTAGTTGGACCAAGAACATATTGGTCAAGGAAATTCTCCTGAACACATTTCAGAAATTCCTCCCCCTCCTTTCCCTTTACCCTAGCAATCCATATTTGGGTAATTAAAGTCCCCCAATAACACCACTCTATAGCTCTTGCATATCTCTGCGATTTCCCGGCAGCTTTGCTCCTCTACTTCCCTCTCACTATTTGGAGGCCTATAGAATACCCCCAATAGCGTGATCATACCCTCTTTGCTCCTCAACTGAAAACAAATGAATTCTGTCCTTGTTCCCTCAAGAACATCCTCCCTTTCCAACACTACAATGTCTTCCTTAATCAGCACTGCCACCCCACCTCCCCTTTTTCCTTCCCTATCTTTTCTGAACACCGTGTACCCTTGAATATTAAGTCCTGGGAATGTAACAATCTTGACAATCACCATACTCAGTCTTCTCATCGTCCAGTCATTGATGAAATAAAGTCAGCATATGTGTGTCAGAGATAGTTGTAATTCAGTCATCAGGTATCTGTGAGCTCCCTGTCACTCCATCTCCGACTGACAGAGGCGCAAATGTGGCACTTATCTCCAGGGCCAACTCCTCTGCATCTGTGAGCTAGACTATTTGTGATCGCCCCTCCAGTCCTCTCTCTCTCCCTTGCGTTTTGCGCTCTCTTCTCCTAAAGGGGTGAAAGAACAGACCTGTGAGTGACTGAAGGTCACATATTCACCCAACAGATGCAGTGCATTCGATGAGGTTGACTATCAGACAGATACATCACATTGCATAAGGATTGGGGTGAGTGGTAACGGTGGGTGGATACCTAGGAAGGTGAGAAAGTACATAGGAAGTGAAGGATGGGTGCTGCTGAAACTGAAGTGGGTGTGAGGAGTGATGTGATGGAGTATGCTTGGCAAGATAGAGTGAGGGCGGGGCAGGGGGGGGTTTGTACACCACAGGATGTTGGTGAATCAGCAAATGTACTCACTTTTCCTGACCTGGTTAGATTAATTACCGCTTCCTATTCTGCATCCCTGACATTGCTCCTGCTGCTCACCTCCTCAACTACCTCCAACCACACCTTGTTGGTGAGAGCTGCAGGTTTCGTCCCCCCATTGCTGGGGAAAGCTTTGTCCCTCCTGCTCCTGACTGCACCCAGCAGTAATTCCAGGGAAGCATTGTTGAATCGATTTTTGCATTGGCCCTTTAAATAATCAACTTGAGATCGTGTCATGCGCTGTTTGGAGACGCGAAACCCGGAAGGAAAAATTTTAATCGTTCAACCAACTCAATCAGAGAATCCAACCCGCAAAGTTTTCTTCCAGCTTTGGCACACGGAAATTCAACCTCACCGCCCCCTGCCCCCCGCCCCTTGCTCAGAACCCGCCTTTGGATGAATATTGGGGCCAATGCATCGAGCAGTACTGGGGTGGGGGGCTGGGGTTTAGCTGCACCGAGAGCAGTGATACGCCTTGTAGTAGTGGGGAATGGTCTTTGGGTCTGGTAACACAGTGGTGGGGTTGCTGGGGGTCTGGCAGATCAGTGGAGAGGGTGGTGCAATGTGGGGCGCTGGCTCAGTGTCAGCTGTGGCTCAGTGGGTAGCACACTTGCTCTCTGATTCAGAAGGTTGTGGGTTCAAAGTCCCACTCCAGGGACTTGAGCACATAAAGCTAGGCTGACACTCCAGTGCAGTGCTGAGGGAGTGCTGCACTGTCGGAGGTGCCGTCTTTTGGATGAGACGTTAAACCGAGGCCCCGTCTGCTCTCTCAGGTGGATGTAAAAGATCCCAGGGCACTATTTCGAAAAAGAGCAGGGGAGTTATCCCCAGTGTCCTGGCCAATATTTATCCCTCAACCAACATAACAAAAACAGATTATCTGGTCATTATCACATTGCTGTTTGTGGGAGCTTGCTGTGTGCAAACTGGCGGCTGCATTTCCCACATTACAACAGTGACTACACTTCAAATAATACTTCATTGTCTGTAAAGCGCTTTGAGACATCCAGTGGTCGTGAAAGGTGCTATATAAATGTAAGTCTTTCTTTTTCTTTTTATTGGTTGGTGCTTGATGCCTGTCAGCAGTGTGGGGAGAGGCATGGTAGCACTTGTATGGCGGTGGGGAGGGATCGCCAGTCTGGTACCACTGGTTTGTAAGTTTCTAAGTGATCTCTGCAAACATTGAATTCCGGGTTTTGTTCGGCTACTGGACATGGATCTCCCTCTCTCTCTCTCTCTCTCTGTATGTCCTGTCTGTCTCTGTCCTCTGTGTCTTTGCCTGCCTGCCTGTCTCTCTTGTTCTTTGTCTGCCTGTCTCTCTCGGTCTCACAGTTGTCACCAATTACACTTTTTAACTTTCAACAAAATAAAAGTGAGAGTAAAAACGCTTCCATCTATCTGAGAGGTTTTGAAAATTCGGTTCATTTTTTTTATCTTGAAAGAAATCAGGATGGGGAAAGGCAGTCACTCCTTCTCTTTCATTCTGTCTCTCAGCTTGACATGTTCCTGAAGTTTATAAAATGTTTATAATTGGAACTCAAACAAAAGCAGGTTTATAATGAACACAGCCTGTCACACTTGAAATGGATGTTTTCTCTTTCCTTCTCTTGCAAACACAGCCACTCTACTTCAAAAAATAAGCTCCTCACAGTTAACTTTACCTCAATAAAGCGCTGAATTGTGCCTGCTAACTTTACTTCAAATAATTTTGTAATATACCAAAAAGATATTGGCCCGTATTTTCTGATCGGAGACTTCCTGCGTGCGGAGGCCTCCGATCTGGAAAAAATCTATGCCCTTACCTGAGGGCTCCCGAGGTCCGGCCATTTCCACTCCTGGGCCTCTGCTCTACGAAATGCGCAGGGCCCAGGTATCCCAGGGGCACAGGCGGTTCGCAAGCGTCCCTGGGATCACGTGGGCCATGGGGAACCAATGGGAGAAGGGAATCCCCCTTCATACTTTTGACAGCTTAGACCTGTCAAAAGTATGAATGGGGATCACTGAAAAAACACAGCAAAACATTAATTTTTTTTTTTAAATCATGTTTTTAAAATTAGTTAAAATTACATTAAATTAAATATTTTAAACATAAAGTAACTTTTTGAAAAAAAGTTTTTAACAGGGCTAAAAATAAACTTACCTTTTTTAGAAGTATTTTTAAATTGTAAATGAGTGAATACATTCTTTTTTACTTTTTTAAACTCTTGTGCTGGTAAAAGCAGGTCTTACACATGCTTTTACCAGGCGTAAGATTTTTAAGGGTTTTCAGCGAGCGGAGGTTGTGCAGAAAGTGGAACTCTCCGCCCGCAGAGGCCCTTCTCCAGGGCAGGTGGAGGATCTGTCAAGAGAATTCTTGACAGATCGGAAATGCCGGTTTTCAGCGCATGCACTTCGCATGCCTGAAACCGGCACTTGCGAGGTCCCTATGGGTGTGTACACAGCTCGTACCCACCCGTAAGGATCGGAAAATACGGGCCATGGTTGGAGATTGAAAAGAAGCATTGTATCAGTTGAGCTAACTTAAATGCCACTGATGCGTCTGGGGACATTGTGCATATTACATATGCTCTGACTGCAGATTTCTCCTCAGTTAGCTCTGGGAACAAAGGTTAAGTCCAAGCCCAAGCTGTTGGGAGAGGCTGAGGCCTGAAAATATAACATTTAATAAAGATATTAAAAGATACAAAAGACACTTCAGTGGACAAATGTAATTACGTTATTGCAAAATATGCACATTTTGATGTTTTTATTTTGTTTAAAATATTGGACCAGAATTTGCGGTGGGTAATAACGCGAACGAACAGTGTTCGCCTTTATTACCCCTTTGAAACTGACTGCAACTTCAGGATTTACCCCTTGCGCATCCTAACGCGGAAATCCTTTAGTTGCGGCCAGTCATTCACTGCTCCGACACTGGCTGCGCTGTGGCCCCCCCACCCACCCGCCACCCTCCCCCCCACCCCCCATAGCCAACAATCAGTGAAATTGACAAAAACTTGGGCTTTTCCGCGGTAATATCGCTGTTGGAAGTCTTAAGCCTTGTTGGAATAGATGTAACTGGGGTTTTTAACAGCGTATTGACTGTTAAATAAACATTATGGCCCTGAAAAACGAATTTTAATTTTGAGGAGTGTCAAATTTCTCCGTCATGATAAAAATTACAATTTTTAAGAAACTTTAAAAACTTTTAAAAATTCTTTTTAAAAGTTTGTGCATGATATTCCAGGTTCTACCTTATCCCCATGTGAGAGCCCCAATCCTTGTTTTTCTCTCTGTAACATTTTTAAAAAGTTCGGATAAAAGCTGCTTCTCATTTCATGGTTCCGTCTGTGAGAATTCTGCAATATGATTGGCTGCTTAGACAGTTGTTGACGTCACAGCAGCATCGCACTAGGGAATTCCCACTACAGAGCGCTGCAAGCAATTACATGTCGACAAAGGCAAACTTCTCGCCACAGAGATTGCGAGATCTCTGTGGGCAGCTTTCTTCAGGGTCAACGGCGAGCGCACTTGCTTCACCGCTAATCGCAAATTCCAGGCCAATATTTTGGACACTAGAAATTTCAGTTACTGAGAGGAAAGTGGCAACTGATTTTTTTTCCAAAAGCATTTTGAGTAATTCGATTGGTTCATTTTTTCTCTTTTATCTCCTTTCAGGATTGGATGTTCTCATAAGTCCTCAGTAGTTTCTTATTGCTAATGTTCCAGCTGCTCACCTCACGTTTGATTTCCTATCTCTGTGGTTCTGATTTGTTGCTGTTTTGCTTAAATCAATCAAGAAAACAAGATGAGAAAAGTGTGACAAACTGGCAAATATAAAACTTTAATTCCAGATGATGACCATGAAATTCCACAAGGATTCTGCTGTTCTCCTACAGGTGACTAGGAATACCCTCGCAGAATTTCAGGACTGATATCTTCCACACATATTTATCAAGTTGATGATTAGGAAAACCATTGGCCCAGAAATTCGGCTGTTGTCAGGTGAGTACGCGCTGTGGACTCACCCGTAAGGCCATCTGAAGTGTCGGTTTCCTGCATGCACTGCGCATGCACGGGAAACCGGAACTTCCGTCCCCTGAAGGGAGGGGTTCAGAAGTCGAACGCGTGCGCGGGAGAGGCTGCGCGCACGCAGCGAACTTCGGTTTTATTTTCAGGTTTCTTCGGGAAGGTAAGTATGAAGAAGCTGCGCTTTTAAAAAGGAGGCGCAAGGCCTGTTTTTAACAAGGTAAGTGGCAAATTAATTACAATTTAAACATTTTTTCAACAGGTTTATCTTTTTTAGATACTTTAAAGAAAGGTAAGTTTATTTTTAGCACCGTTAAAAAGTATAATTAATTTTTTCAAAAATTTAAATTTTTGTTTAATGTAGTTAATTTATTTAACTTTTAAAAATGTGATGGTTTTTTAAAAAATTATTTGAAGTTTAAGTGTGGTTTTGGGGCCGATCTCTATTCATAGATTTGACAGGTCTTCCTGTCAAATCTATGAATGAAAATTCCCTGCTAGGATTGGCTCTCCATGGCCCACGTGATCCCAGGGGACGCTTCGAACTAACTGCGCCCCTGGGATACACAAGCACTGCGCGCCGGCAGCTGGAGGAGGCCCAGGACCCGAAGTCCTCGTGGGCCCAAAGCACAACAGCAGGCGCGGTAGGTAGGTACACGCGCGATGCTTGCACCCGCAGGAAGCCTGAAAGCTTAATTTCTGGCCCATTATTGATTGTAATAGCTTAGCGAAAAACATGGAGCCGAATTCCCTTTGGTATAACTATGGCAGGAGCCTGGCAGAAAAGCTTTGAGACCCAGATTTGCCAGATTCTGACATTAGTTGGTAATTCCCTCTCTGCTCACCCCTTACAAGGTCACTTAGGTGGGGAGGGGGACTCCCTACATCAGACGTTCACACTTCCCCATCTCATAAAGGATCTGGTGTAACACCGGATGAGGCACACCACCCTCAAGCAGGGAGGAATCGTGGGGTGGGGGAGCGGTGGGTGCTTGGCTCCAGGCTAGGATAATGGCCAGGACCCCCGCAGATGATGAGTTTTTAAATTATATTGATCGACCTCCTTACACAGGGGTGGGGGGACCTGGGCATCTCCCCTGATTGTGACCTAGCATCCCACATTAACAGCCTAGAGAGCAACTGAGAGCTGAATTATGGTCTGATGTTATTAAAGTCAATATTAAGGTCAAAGTTCCAAAGTTCCTATTGGAAAGGTAAGGTGCTGTTTTAGTGGCTTGCTGTGAGCTTCACTGGCATAGTGTAAAGGTCAAAGACAGAGAGGTCAGAGTGGCAGTGGAGCAGGGGGTTGAAGTGACAACTGACAGAGCAGCTGTTGATGATTCTGCCAGTGCCATTTACACTTCATCTAGAGTCATCTTTTGTTTCTTAACTTCTCCCATTACCATCTCCTTTTGCCTTGCACCATCATCCCTTTTGTCTCTTAATCTCTCCTGTCTTCCATCCTATCACAGACCTTCCCTTTTGTTCTTTCCTACCCTCCCCCCTTTACCTGCCCCTGCACTTGCTTAAAAACCTGTTCCATCTCCAGCTTTTTCTAGTTCTGACAAAGGTCATCGACCTGAAATGTTAACTCTGTTTCTCTCTCTACAGATGCTGCCTGACCTGCTGAGTATTTCCAGCATTTTCTGTTTTTATTTCTGATTTCCAGCATCCACAGTATTTTGCTTTTATACTTATGCTAGCCGTACTGGTTTCCATTGCAGGGGGCTTACAGAGATGGCTGCAACCCAAAGATAAATCTGCTGGATTCATTAAGGCTGGCTGCCAGCAAGACTTTGGCGAGCTGATGACACGAGCGCAGGTCTTGCATAGTGTAAAACACAGCATAAATGTTACCAGGGATGAAGAAAATATGACAATTTGGAGTCAGAAGATGTAGAGAGACTAGATTCAATGATATGTAACGTTAGTAACAATTAATTTAAGATACTACAGTGCATAAAACAGAAGTATGCAGGTTGAAGTTACCTTGCAAAACTATTTGCCAAGTGAAACCAGCCAAAGATAATTATGTATCTTGTTGGATTACTTCCAGCATGTGTGTTGTGCTGTCTTCCAACATGGCATATGGCCTGGCTGTGTTGCAGGATAACCTACTTTTGTGTGCCTCAATAAACTTCCTTCACTTTATCCATCTATGTCCAATGCTTTAAAAAAAAGTCTCGCATTTATACAGCGCCTTTCTCGACCACCGGACGTCCCAAAGCGCTTTACAGCCAATGAAGTACTTGTTGAAATGTAGTCGCTGTTGTAATGTAGGAAATGTGGCAGCTAATTTGCGCACAGCAAGCTCCCACAAACAGCAATGTGACAATGACCAGATAAACTGTTTTTTTGTTATGTTGGTTGAGGGATAAATATTGGCCCAGGACACCAGGGATAACTCCCCCGCTCTTCTTCGAAAATAGCGCTGTGGGATCTTTTACGTCCACCTGAGAGAGCAGACGGCGGCCTCGGTTTTAACATCTCATCCGAAAGATGGCACCTCCGGCAGTGCAGCACTCCACTGGAGTGCTTCATGTGCTCAAATCCCTGGAGTGGGTACTTGAACCTACAACATTCTGAGTCAGAGGCAAGTGTGCTACCAACTGAGCCACAGCTGACACATTTATCCACAATCAGTAATGAAGAATAGGCCAGCATTTAGCCTGGGGATAGTTAGGCTATGAGGCTCCTGTTAACAATATTTTAGTTTCATTGAATGGATTTAGCTGGAAGGTGTTTACACTTGGTAGCAAAAGATTTTACCTCAAATAAACCTCTCCTAAAGGTTAGGAATATATATGGAGTCAAGACAGTTTGCACGTTATTTTCCTACATGAAGGTTGGCATTCATCTCCTCTGTTATAATATGAAGCAAGGACTGTATCTATTCATTGCCCATTTATCTTTTGTAAACCCTGTATTGTGACAGCTCAAAGATGGCCTTCGCCCCATTGGAAATAAAAGACGACGAATTTGGCACAAACTTCATTGGGCCAGAATGGGTGAGGAACATTCATGCTCAGTGACCAGTTGAACTGTTTTCATGATGACCATTAAACCCTTTAAGAACTGCAGATATTTTTGAACTCTTAGCAATCTATTTGCTCAGGCAACCGGTTAAAATAGAAGGCGGTCTTCCTATTTGAAGAAGGACCCTGCTGGCTTCAGGTGGGCCTCCTTGCCACCTGCTTAGGGTTAAAATAGAAGAGAGTGGAAATGGAGTAGGACGTCAGCGGGAAAGTCTCTTGGAAAATTTTCAATGACCGCCTGCCCGGAAGCTATGGTTAACATCGCCCCTACAGCGACCCGAGGAAATCTTGGCACAAATGTCACTAACACACAGTGACCAGGGGAACTCTTCCCACTCTGAAGTAATGGGAACATTCAAACATACTTAGATGTGAAAAGTGAATGTTGCTGCTTGTCTTAAAAGGACATATGTGCATTCAGTATTTTAAAATTAGACGAACTGTTTTCACATTTTAAATTATTTTCCATACAAACCAATTTTACGTAGGATTACATAGGATTACATATGGCACAGAAACAGGCCATTTGGCCCAACCAGTCAATGCCGGCGTTTATGCTCCACTCGAGCCTCCTCCCGTCTTTCCTCATCTAACTCTATCAGCATAACCCTCTATTCCCTTCTCCCTCATATGCTTACCTAGCCTTCCCTTAAATGCATTGACACCATTCGCCTCAACCACTCCCTGTGGTAGCGAGTTCCACATTCTCAGCACTCTTTGGGTAAAGAGGTTTATTCTGAATTCCCGATTGGACTTCTTGGTGACTATCTTATATTGGTGGCCTCTAGTTTTGCTCTTCCCCACAAGTGGAAACTCTCTCTCTCTGTCTACTCTGTCAAAAGCTTTCATAATTTTAAAGACCTCTATTAGATCACCCCTCAGCCTTCTCTTTTCAAGAGAAAAGAGACCCAGCCTGTTCACCCTTTCCTGATAAGTATAACCTGACATTTTTTGGATGACATGCAGTACTGAATTTACAGAAAAGGGTCGAGTTCCTCACTCCTCACCCATGGTGAGATGCCTCATATGCAGCGAGCACACGTTGGAAAATAGTGAGCGGTGGGCCTGCACTTTACAGATATACACGCTTTATGAAATGTCCTGAAACTATCTGATCACAGACAAGAACTCAAAGAAACTGCCCCATAATCTACACCCTATAGCCCAGATATAACATCACCACAGAGGACATACAGGTGACACATGTAATATCGGTTCATCAGTCACTTCAACAGACTGTGACAGACAGGCATGGATTAAAAAATGCACGGGACAGGGGACGGTAAAGATTTACAATGGTAAGATGTCGTAACTAATCAGTCATATGACAAATACAATTGGGAAACATGCTGGTTCCATATAATTTTTTTTAAGTAAAGTTAAAAGACTCACCTATAGGCAGAAAGGTATAACACAATGCAATGCTATTCTTATCACTCTGCACTCAATTATAGCATAATAGTAACTTTCATTTGTCTTGAGTATATTTGGCATAAATGGCTCCCATGTTCAGACTTAATGCCAAGGCTGCACCAATATAAGATCTATTTATTGCCTCATACCCACTGGTCAAATGGAAGTTATTGCTTTAATAGTTAAACCATCCTCTGGTACCCATAACTTTGAGAAACTGTAGACATCCCTAAGATCACATTACTGATGTAATGTGCGCAAGAGGATAAAAAAAATCAAGGCAAAATTCTATCAGGTAATATAAAGGACAAAGTCAAAAGGGACTGAAATCTGATTGCAAGAGGAATGTAATGATATGGGGGGAGAAATTGGTTAACCCCCGAAAGCAGGCATGGAGATCGATTAACCTGCGCCTGTTCATGGCGTTGCAGACAGCAAGTTAATCTGGTGCTGCCTGCTCTTTTAAATGATTGCTACATGCAGCCAGCACTACCCGCGCTGTTCATTGGCTGCACGCACAGCAGGGGGCCCGATAACTCGAGTAACTAGCGCTACTTAAAGGCAGCCTGCACCTCTTAAAGGGGAGGTGCATTGTGGCTGCAAGAAGTGGTGGGAGTTTCTTTCAAAAGTCAATCAGCGCTGTGATACTTTGAGCAATGGCTGAACATGCGAGAGAGCGAGCATGCACCAAGGTTTTCAGACAATGCACTGGAGGTCTTGCTGGAAGAGATAGAATGAAGGAGAGACATCCTGTATCCGCAGGGGGGCAGGAGGCCCTCCAGATATATCCTCAGGAGGCACTGGGAGGAAGTAATGGCGGAGACCAATGCCAGGAGTGTTGCTCCAAGAACACGGCTGCAGTGCAGGAAGAAGTTTAATGATCTGACATGGGTTCCCAAGGTCAGTGAGTTCAATCTTCAAATGCCATATCCTACCAACTGAACTACTAGCCTCATCCACTGCTCAATTCACTGCACCCCCATCACCCACCTACCAACAATCTCTATCAATCAGTACTCAACCCTTCAATTCATATGCTTTACCTCACCCTCTCACATGTAGCACTGTTGTAAGCCTCACACCCACAACTCACAGCTCGCAAACACTGGCAGCTATTCAACCATGACACCAATATCACCCAAGCATATTGCACGACACTCACTGACACACTTCCCTCTTTCTTGCAGGAGAAGGCAGCGCATAACAGGAGGCAGCAGCAAAGAACTAGAGGAGGACAAGCGCGCCTGCACATTTTAATCCCATGGAGGAGACAGTGCTGGCCATCATGGGAAGGGGCATCACTGAATGCATGGCCACTGGTGGTGCTGGAGGGATCGATGATGAGTGTATCTGCAAACCAAATCCTTCATCTCTCTTCCCACTTCTCCCTCATCCCTCAATCTCTTCTGACTCACAAGCTGCCGATTGCGTAAGCACGCACTTCTTACTTTCTCTTCTCCCCTCACAACTAGCCAACCCTTGTCCCTTTTTTATTTCAGATACCCAATAACTGGAACTTTCCTAGTCAGTGAAGGAAGAGGAAGGAGACTGTAAAAATTAAGAGACAACATCACTTGATCTTATACTCGCAGTCATCAGCTCAGAGACTGACACTGCGTGTATTTTAGAGGCTAGGATAGAGGAGCGACCTGCACCTAGTGAGACACTGGGCACAAGTGCGCAGGATCAAGGGCGGGGGGAATGATAGCGCAGGTGCCAGCTCGCTGGAGGGCAAGGTCACACACCAGTTCTGCTGCAGCGGAGTTAGATGATGACTTTGATGGGCCAGGCTACAGAAGAAGGCTGATGGGTGTACATAGCCAAATGCTTGGTGCACTGGAAAGCCTGCCAGAAAGCCTGCGATCAATGTCAAGGAGCATGGAGGAGTCCAGCACCAACTTGGCACAGGGCTTCGCGCAGAGCTTGGAGCGCTTCCTTTCTAACATGGAACGGGCGGTCACCTTCATCAGCACACCTGTGGCACCCTCCATGATGCAGCATCTCATGGCAAATGTCAGAGTATCCATTGCAGCACAAACAGCTTCCATCAACTGTCTGAGTGCTGCAGTGAAAGCTCAGACTGCTGTCATCATGGCTGTGGACACCACTGCTCAAAGTGTCTTTCAGGGCATCACAGCAGTCCATCAATCTGTTCTCCAACAGATCAGGAGGATTGCTGAGGCACCGCATGTGAAAGTGGCAGTGGCTCCATGGAACAGGAACCTGCTGTCCTCTCAGGGTGACAGCATTCCTGCTGCCACCCTTGCCACTCTGCCATTGCCCTTGCTGTTGCCTGTCAGCCAGCCAGCCCAGACTGCTTCCGCCCATGCCGAGATGGTGCAGTCTGAAGCCGGGTCTTTTAGGCCCAGAGCTGCTTGAGGTCACCCCCCAAGGCCATCTACGGTCTCCTCAAATGGAGGACAGCAGCCTTCCACCAGCCAGGCTGCAGCCACTGGGGAAGCACCTCGTAGGAGCACTAAGAGAGACAATGGCACACAGAAGACAGGCATTAAGGGAATGCAGAAGGGTGATTAGTTTATTTTTGTATGCATTATGTCATGGTTGGATTGATAAAATTGGATTAGAATGTGCACTTTCTGGTGGTTTTTATTTTTGTGTTGTCGGAAAGAGGACAATGTGATGGTCAGTGTTAGAGGAAAGGTAAGGAATGTGGGACTGTTGGTGAATGGAGAGCTGTAGTTGAGGTTACTGTTGTCACTCATGAATATTCTGATCACACAGAGCCCGGGCAGAAAGGGGCTCTCTACGTTGTAGCCTCACTTCCTCTTCATGTTCCTCCACTTCCTGTTGCACTTCCTTCTCCTCCTCCTCTTCCTCCTCTTGCTCCTCCCCATCCTGCTCCTGTTCCTCATGCTCTTGCTCCTCAGCTTCTCTCCTGATAGGTGGTGGCAAGGGCCGTTCCCTCATAAAGGCCAGGTTGTGCAGCATGCAGCAGACTACCACAAATTTTGATACCCGCTCAGCTGAGTACTGCAGGGCTCCTCCAGAGCATTCCATGCAGCAGATGCATTGCTTGAGGACGCTGATGGTGTGCTCTATAATGTTAATTCTGGTAGCATGGCTCTCATTGTCGGCCTGCTGTGTATGTATGCGTGGGTTCTGGACCGGAGTCATGAGACATGTCATCAGTGGATAACCCTTGTCACCCAGTAGCCAGCCTGTGACTTACCTGGGGGAGATGGTTTCTCAGGGGAATGCAGCAAGAGCCAAGTCCGTGGCACTACGAGTGTCTCAGCTGCACAGGAGGGGAGGAAAAAGAGGGGGAGAGCAATAGTGATAGGGGATTCTATCGTAAGGGGAACAGATAGACGTTTCTGTGGCCGCAGACGTGACTCCAGGATGGTATGTTGCCTCCCTGGTGCCAGGGTCAAGGATGTCACTGAATGGCTGCAGGGCATTCTGAAGGGGGAGGGTGAACAGCCAGAGGTCGTGGTTCACATTGGTACCAACGACATGGGTAGAAAGAGGGATGAGGTCCTGCAAGCAGAATATAGGGAGCTAGGAAATAAATTAAAAAGCAGAACCTCAAAGGTAGTAATCTCAGGATTACTCCCAGTGCCACGTGCTAGCGAGAGCAGAAATAGGAGAATAGACCAGATGAATGCATGGCTGGAGAAATGGTGTAGGAGGGAGGGATTTAAATTCCTGAGGCATTGGGACCGATTCTGGGGAAGGTGGGACCTGTACAAGCTGGACGGGTTACACCTTGGCAGAACAGGGACCAATATCCTCGCAGGGGGGTTTGCTAGTGCTATTGGGAACCGAAGTGTGGGCCCATAACAGAGAGAAACAAAGCTGGAAGTGCAAGTTAGAAAAGTAGTCAGCAAAACGAGTAGGGAGCAGAAACAAAGGCCAACAGTAAAGAGGGTCAAAGTGCAGAAAAATATTAAACAGGTAAAGTTGAAGGCACTTTATCTAAATGCACGTAGCATTCACAACAAGGTGGATGAATTAATGGCACTAATAGAAGTAAATGGGTATGATGTAATTGCCATTACAGAGACATGGTTGCAGGGTAACCAAAGCTGGGACTGAATGTTCCAGGGTACTTAACATTTAGGAAGGACAGACAAAAAGGAAAAGGAGGTGGCGTAGCGCTGTTAATAAGGGATGAGATTGGTACGGTAGAGATAAAAGATCTTGGCTTGTCAGATCGTGATGTAGAACTGGAATCAGTTTGGGTGGAGCTAAGAAACAGCAAAGGGCGGAAAACATTGGTGGGAGTTGTGTATAGGCCACCAAACAGTAGTGGTAATGTAGGGCACAGTATCAATCAAAAGATTAGAAGTGCATGTAACAAGATCAATACGGTAATCATGGGGGACTTTAATCTACATATTGACTGGGCAAATCAAATTACCACTAATGGTGTGGAGGATGAATTCTTGGAATGCATGCGAGATGGTTTCTTGGATCAGTATGTGGAGGAACCAACCAGGGAACAGGCTATTCTGGACCTGGTACTGTGTAATGAGAAAGGGCTAATCAATAATCTTGTAGTAAAGGGGCCTTTAGGGACAAATGACCATAATATGATTGAATTTTACATTAAGTTTGAGAGTGATGTAGTCCAATCTGAAACTAAGGTCTTCAATCTAAACAGAGGAAACTACAAGGGTATGAGGGACAAGTTGGCCATGGTACATTGGGAGACTACACTAAAAGGTATGAAGGTGGACATACAATGGCTAACATTCAAGGAAATAATGCATAATTTGCAACAAACATATATTCCTCTAGGGCATAAAAACCCAAAAGGAAAAGTGATCCAACCATGGCTAACAAAAGAAATTAAAGCTCGTATTAATTCAAAGGAGGAAGCTTATAAAGTTGCCAGAAAAAGCGGTCAGCCTGAGGATTGGGATCTTTTTAGAAATCAGCAAAGGTGACCAAGAAATTGATAAAGAAAGGGAAAATGGAATATGAGCACAAACTAGCGAAAAATATAAAAACGGATTGTAAAAGCTTCTATAGGTATGTGAAAAGGAAAGGACTGGCAAAGGTAAATGAAGGTCCTTTACAGTCAGAGACGGGAGAATTTATAATGGGGAATGAAGAAATGGCAGAGAAATTAAATGAATACTTTGTTTCTGTCTTCACGGAGGAAGACACAAAAAACCTCCCAGAAATAGGAGAAAACCAAGGGTGTGGCGAGAATGAGGAACTTAAAGAAATGATTATTAGTAAAAAAACAGTACTAGCAAAATTAATGGGACTAAAAGTCGATAAATCTCAAGGACCGGATGACCTACATCCTATGATTTTGAAAGAGGTGGCCATTGGGATAGTAGACACATTGGTTGTCATCTTCTAAAATTCTATAGATTCTGGAACGATTCCTGCAGATTGGAGGATAGCAAATGTAACCCCGCTATTTAAGAAAGGAGGGAGAGAGAAAACGGGTAACAACATACCTGTTAGCCTTACATCAGTAGTTGGGAAAATGTTGGAATCTATTATAAAGGATGCAATAACTGGGCACTTAGAAACTAATAGTAAGATTGGGCAGAGTCAGCATGGATTTATGAAAGGGAAGTCCTGTTTGACAAACCTATTGGAGTTCTTTGAGGATGTAACTAGTGGAGTAGACAAGGGGGAACCGGTAGATGTGGTGTATCTGGATTTTCAGAAGGCCTTCGATAAGGTCCCACACAAGAGGTTGGTGAACAAAATTAGGGCACATGGAATTGATGGTAATATACCAGCATGGATTGAGAATTGGTTAACAGACAGAAAACAAAGAGTAGGGATAAACGGGTCTTTTTCAGGATGGCAGGCTGTGACTAGTGGGGTACCACAAGGATCGGTGCTTGGGCCCCAGCTATTCACAATCTATATCAATGATTTGGATGAGGGGACTAAATGTAACATTTCCAAATTTGCTGATGACACAAAGCCAGGTGGCAGTGTCAGTTGTGAAGAGGATGTGACGAGGCTTCAAAGAGATCTCGACAGGCTCAGTGAGTGGGTGAGAACATGGCAGATGGATTATAATGTGGATAAATGTGAAGTTATCCACTTTGGTAGAAAAAACAGAAAGGCAGAGTATTTCCTAAATGGTGAAAGATTGGGGAATGCAGATGCTCAAAGGGAACCTGGATGTCCTTGTACATGAGTCACTGAAAGTGAATGTGCAGGTACAGCAAGCCATTAGGAAGGCAAATGGTATGTTGGCCTTCATTACAAGAGGATTTGAGTACAGGAGTAAAGAAGTCTTACTCCAATTATATAGGGCCTTGGTGAGAGCACACCTGGAGTACTGTGTACAATTTTGGTCTCCTTACCTAAGGAAGGATATACTTGCCATAGAGGGAGTGCAACGAAGGTTCACGAGATTCATTCCTGGGATGGCGGGACTGTCGTATGAGAAGAGATTGAGTAAACTAGGCCTGTATTCTCTTGACTTCAGAAGAATGAGAGGGGATCTCATTGAAGCATACAAAATTGTTACAGGGATTGATAGGGTGGATGCTGGGAGAATGTTTCTCTTGGTTGGGGAGTCTAGAACCAGGGGCCATAGCCTCAGTATAAAGGGTAGGCCATTCAGGACTGAGATGAGAAGAAATGTCTTCACACAGAGGGTGGTGAATCTTTGGAAATCTCTACCCCAGAGGGCTGTGGAGGCTCAGTCATTGGGGATATTCAAAACAGAAGTCGATAGATTTCTGACTAGTAATGACATCAAGGGATATGGCGATAGGGCCGGTGAATGGAGTTGAGGTAGAAAATCAGCCATGATCTCATTGAATGGCGGAGCAGGCTCGGAGGGCCGAATGGCCTACTCCTGCTCCTATTTCTTATGTTCTTATGTTCTTATGTACCGTGGTGTATGAAAGACAGGTAGCACAGAGAACTGCCGCAGAATGAGGGAATTGTGAAGGAATCGTGTCTACTGCCAGGGTAGTGGGCATTCACCTGCATGATGAGCTGCCTGTGGTCACACACCAGCTGCACATTGAGGGAGTGAAAATGGCCGAGTTCACATGAGGGTCACGCAAGGCAATGTGCATGCGGTTAATCGCACTCTGCACCATGGGGAAGCCTGCAATCCATGCAAACCTTCCTGCTCGCTCCACCTGCTTGTCTCTGGAAAGAAGAAATGAGATGAAGCTGTCTCTCTGTGTATGGAGAGCCTCAGTGACATCCCTTATGCAGCAGTGTATTGCAAACTGCAAGATGTTGCTTATATCTCCAGCAGCAGCCTGGAAGGAGAAGACAGCTAAAGCTTAAGAGCCATGGTCACCTTGACAGCTACAGGTATTGCTGTCCTTTTGGCAGTTGGCAGATTTTAGTCTCTACCTCTTTTGTGAAGTGAAGCCGTCTCAAGCATTGGTCCTCGCTGAAGTCTCCTCCTCCCTTTTTTAACAGCTTGTCCTGCTCCGCGTGGCCTCTCTTCATTCTCCCAGTCATGCTCAATTCCGAGAGGAAGGCCTACCAGGCCACCCATGACTGGGAGCAACTTATTTCAGCACAAGCTTTTAAATCATCAAAAAAGTACTTCAGCAGCAGCCAGACCGCTCCCTGTAGACTATTCAAACTGTAGCCAAGTATAGGAAAGCATCAAAAAAGTGTCAATTGCATCAGCAGCTGGAAGAAATAATCCAGCAACTATCCTGTAAGTAGTTCATGATCCCTTTAAATGGTGCTGATGTGGGCCCCTTCATGCCATTTAACCTGTGTTCAGCTGTGCGAGGTTAAGACAGGGCATAGGCTGGAGCGTGGCATTTTAAAATGGTTGCGCTGGCATCAAATCAGCATTGCACACTGATTGACATCACAATCTACCTGCTCTGCATGCTGCCGGTGGTCATTTGGTATGTGTGTGCAAACCCATTTTACCAAGATTGCGTTAGACGCACTTCCTGTCGGAATTGCGTGCGTGCATTTTTGACCCCTTGTTCGAGCATTAGGAGGCCGTGTAGCGCCCAAAAACCGGGCGCTACACAGCCCAATTTCTCCCCCACTGTATCATCAATAACATCGAGACATTTCCTGAGCTTTCCAGAAATAGTATTTCTTTTCATCTAAAGATGTTTTTGGTCTTTATGTTATATGTTCTATTGGTTTAATACCCAAATGCCCCAGGGGTGATAATGCCACTTAACATCATGCAGTTCGAGTGGAAATTAGTGTTGTTTTTAATGAGTTTGTTCAGGTTCACAGTCTTTGCTAATAACAGGGTGTTCTTGTTCCTTGCAAACATGTTTAATATAAACAGCTTTATATTTACAGCTTCATTTAACCTAAGCACCTCTATTATCCCTGTGAAAAAGTCATGCAGTAAAACACTTCTCAGATACTGTATTCTAAACTGTAGCTTTAGCTGGAGTTTGTTCACAAGTAAGAGACGAAGAAACTCGTGAGTTTTGTGCCAGCCATTCAGGCCCGTTTTGGAGAAAAAATGGCAGCCAACTCGCTTCTGTCCAATTCCAGCATGGAACCCGGCGTCCGTCATTTTGGGCAGGTTGGCAGTGCTGCCGTTGCTTGCGCTCATTGCAAATATGGTAATTATTCAGATTGTGACGTCAATCAGCATGCAATGCTGAATTGACGCACGACCTGTTACTTTGGACCTCGCTGCTCCTTTCAACGCCCTCGCCAAAGCATGGACAGCTGGACATCCTCGGAGCTGGTGGCTGGGTGTGTGAAATCGAGTGACGGTGTTTCTTCTTCTTCCTCTTCTTCTTCTTCTTCTCTCTCCTCTCCCTCCTCTTGGTCAACCACTGTGGCTGGGCAGGCTGGATTTTTTGGGTGTCTGAAATGAGGAAGGCACAAGTGTAGGGTTGTGATGAGGGAGGGGATTAAAGCAAGATCTGCATGCTTATACCATGTGCAGCTTGTAAATCAGAAGATATCGTGGGATCAGGGGGAAGTGGGATGTGAGAAGGAGGATAACGTATGAGGATACCAGCATCTTGTATTGTTTCAGCCCCGCCGCTGGCCAAGGGCTCAGCCATGCCCCTGCCAAGAATGGCCAGCACCATCTCCTCCTTGGGGGTGAGGTGAAGCTAGGAATCTGAGGTGTGCCTCGTATTTGGTAGAGATTGTTGGTAGGTGATTGATGGGGTGGGGGTCGTGCATTGAACAGTGTGTGAGGCTAGTGGTGCAGTTGGTAAGAGACGGCATTTGAAGATCCATTCACTGACGTTGACTACTCGTCTGAGGTCATGAATCATCTTTGGGACACTGAAGCCAGGTCCTGGGAATGACTCTGCTGACAGTGATGGTCTCGGTGATCTGGAGGCCCTCCTGACTCCCTGTGGGTAGAGGCCCTCTCTTCCAGTGTTCACCCCCTGCACAAAGCTCCTGTGCTGTGTCGAGACCCTGGGTGCTCTTTCCCTGGCCTGTTGAGCCATTTGTGTTAGTGCTGAAGCACTTTTAGCATTTTTGATCAGCAGAAGGCAGCTCACCTTTAAGAGGTGCAGACTGCCTTTAAGAGGCGCAATCTAGCTTTAAGTAAAGCGAACCTCATGCGAACATCGAGAATTTGGGCCCCCTGCTGAGCACACAGCACGTTCAGCGCTGGGCTGTGCGCTGCAATCATTATAATTAGCAGGCAGCACAAATTTGACGCGCTGCCTGAGCTCCTTTCAACGGGTACGGGCAGATCGCGCATCGCAGTGCCCGCGCCTGTTCCTCAGCATTATCGAATTTCACCCCCAAAGGATTTTAATTTGTTTTCCTGAATCTCAGCAATCTGATAGTCTTAATATTTAAGATGTAATGGGATTGGATCATTACTTTTATGGAAAAGGTTATATATGCTTGTTATTCTAAGGATTTTTTTAATTCGAAAAAAAAGCCATTTTGAGCAGAATGCCTTCAATTCCCACTGGCATTGCGATCCCAGAGTCACCCTATACTGGGTTTCGTATCAGATGTGTTAACGAGCCTATTGGATCTGGCACTGCAGCATGGGTTCAGGCTGTGGGGGAGGGTGGTAGATGCCGGACATCCTGCTGAATGCGCAGCAGCAGATTGATTCCCTTTTCCCCATGGATCCAAATTGTATATGCTGGCAGGAAAAAAAAGGAGTGTGCATTATCTCACTTTATTAACAAAATAAAGCAAGGTTTTCTGTTGTTGAAAATAACTGCCGTTCTGAATATTCATATTACCCAAATATCCACTTGAGCAGCATTAATACAATTAACAGATCCACAAAGAAAAACTGCAATATCTAAAATCTGAAGTAAAAACAAAAAGATTGCTGGAAACACACAGCAGATCAGAAAGAAAAAGACCGATTAATATTCAGGGTGAATCTCAACATCAGAACTCAGAACTTGATGACTTATCGTTGTGTTATTCTGCTAATGCTGATAATATTGAGAGGTCGCACAACACCAGGTTATAGTCCAACAGTTTTATTTGAAATCACAAGCTTTCGGAGCTATCGATTGCTCCTTCCTCAGGTGATAATGCCAGCCTTAATATTTTTTTTTAACATTTTAATACTCAGAATATACATGACCTCAACCGCCAGAGTAAATCTGGTCAGGACCTTTGAGGACATGACTCTCAGCCCCCTTCCCCTGCCCCACCACCACCTCAAAGGAGAGTAAACATCAGTAACTTCCCTTAGAAGTAGACTAGAATCATAATTGTCCCCAGGCAATGAGGGGGAAATGCAAGTAAAGACTTCCCCCGTCACAAAGTAGACCGAGAACAAATCTAGAAGCAAACAGCAGTAACATAATGTCATTGTTATTAGAAGCTGCACGTCTGCTGTGATGGAATGTTTCAGCTCCGTAAATGAGGCTAAATGAACTTCCATGCATCATCTTGAGAGCGATTGCTAAAGATTTTTTTTAATCACTGTATTTCTTACTGACAAGTACACCCATCTGGATTTCCACTTGAAACAACCACAGTTTAAGATTTAAGAATGATACATCATTAAAAGCCATTGTCATGGTGACGGTTGAGTGCAGCTTTTGCATCCTTTTATTAACAATTTTAGGAGCCAGTAAGACAAAGAAAAACAAATGTGAGATAAATATAGCATTGAAGGAAGAGCCTGCTGGGATTGCCTTAACTGGGTGAATTTTTCATCAGCTGTAAAGATAAATTATATGGTGTGGTTTGAGTGTTTTAGACTTTGAGCCATCCACGGCACGCCATGATTTATTGTATTCAAGTCTCTGAGAGAGTAAATGCTGTCATTGTAATTAATGGTTTTACTCAATTCTGGAGTTTGCATTATTAATAATCACGATGAGACTGCCACTTCTGTTTAAGCAGAGGCATATGATGCACTTCCATGTTAATGGTCTCAAGCAACGGAAATATCACAGAGAGTGAGACAAAACGTGAAGGGGGTTAAATTGGATAATCCCTGAAAACGGGCGCGCCCATTCACTGTGCTGCAGGCAGCGTGTTAAATTCGTGCTACCTGCTGATTTCCACAATTTCTGTGCGCAGCCAATGGTACCTGCACTTTTCGTTGCCTGCATGCATCAACAGGGGGCCTGATATCGCAGGTGGTTAGCATTAGTGAAAGTCAGCCTGCATCTCTTTAAAGCAGAGGTGCATTGCGGCTGCTGGAAGTAGTGTTAGGAAGCAAATTGATTTTTGAAGAACTTTGTCATGCTGGCTCAATTTGCGAGAGAGCGAGCACCAAGGTTTTTGATAAAGCAGTGGAGGCCTTGGCGCAGGAGGTGGAGAGAAGGAGGGACATCCTGTATCCACAGGGGGGGCAGGAGACCTTTGAGACTTAGTCAGGAGGAAGTAACGGCTGAGGTCAATGCCAGAAGTGGTGCTCCAAGAACACGGATGCAGTGCAGGAAGAAGTTTAACGATCTGACTCGAGTTCTCAAGATGAGTGAGTTCAATCTTCAGATGGCATATCCTACCAACTGAACTACTAGCCTCACCTCATCCACTGCTCAATTCACTACACCCCCAACACTAACCTACCAACAATCTCTATCAATCAGTACTCAATCCTTCAATTCATATGGTTTACTTCACACTCACACACTTGGCACAGTTATAAGCCTCAGACCCACAACTCACAACTCACACACACTGGCAGCTATTAAACCTTGACAGCTATAGGGAATGCTGTCCTTGCCCTACTTTGAGTTTAAAGTTGAGGCTTCAGCAGTTGATAGATTTCACTCACGACCTCTTTTGTGAACCGAAGATGTCTTATGCACTGGTCCTCGCTTAAGTTGAGGTGAGAGAATTGTTCTCTAAAGCCCCTCGATGGATATGGCCTCCTGCTGAGAGCCCTTCTTCCCTTCTCCTCCTCCCTCTTCTAGCAGCTTGTCCTGCTCTGCGTGGCCTCTCTTCATTCTCCCAGTCGTGCTCAATTCCCAGAGGAAGGTCTACCAGGCCACTCATGTCTGGAAGCAACTTGTTTCAGTACAATATCTTAAATGACACGAAAATGTCTACAAGAACAGATAGATCACTCCATTACTCTACATTTCTCCTACTTTACAACAGTGACTACACTTCAAAAAAACTTCATTGGCTGTAAAGCACTTTGGGACATCCTGAGGTTGTGAAAGGTGCTATATAAATGCAAGTCTTTCTTTTCTTTTACTTAACCTTTAACTAAGTATAGGAAACCTCCGAAAACATGTACAATTGATCCAGCAGGCAGAGGAAATAATCCAGCCACTAACATGGAAGTGGTTTATGATCCCTTTAAATAGCACTGGTGGGGGGGGCAGGGGTCCTTCATTCCGTTTAACGTTGTGTTCAGCTGTGCGAGGTTAAGGCGAGGGCGTTGGCTGGAGTGTGGAGTTGCAAAATGGCAGCGGTGGCTTCAAATCAGCGTTGCGCACTGATTCGTGTCATGATCTGACTACTCTACATGTTGCCCGCAGTCATTAGGTGCGCGCTCGCAAACCCCTTCACCAAGATGACGTCTGGTGCACTTCCCATCGGAAGTGTGCGCGTGTATCTTGCACCCCATTTTGAAACTTTATGTGGCTGCATAACATCCAAAAGATGGGTACGAAATGGCCCAATTTAACTCCCAATGTCTCTATTGTTGTCTTTATGGATACGATTAGCATTGTAAGAAGTGCTTGCATAAAAACTGACATTATATATTGAATAATGGACGAGTAGGATAGAGTTATAAAGATGCAGTGCAATAGAGAGCTTTCAAATGTTATAAATGACATGTACAGACCTCATGTGATTTATACAAGGAACCCCAAGCTGGTGTTCCTGCATCAAATTCTCTTTAGGCAATTGGTTATTTGTCATTATACAGTAAAAACTTAAAATTACTCTATTCAATTTAAGAACACAACATTATTTAGTAGGGCGGGAGCATTAAGAAAAGCTCAGCAACAAACCAGCAATTGAAGGTGTAAGTAAACGATAACTCCCATTTGTCAACAGCACACAGGACAACAAATAGATCTTATATTGGTTTAATGCTGAGACTGCAGACCCAGTGATTTAATCAAACCACAAGAGCAATTCACTTGCAGACTTGCTGGATAAAGAGAAGTTATTATTATTATGTAATATTTTAATAAGAATCATAGAATAGTACGGCACAAAAGGAGGCCATTCGGCCCATCGAGTCTGCGCCGGCTCTGTCGAAGAACAATCCAGTTAGTCCCACTCCCCCGCTCTTTCCCCGTATCTCTTCAATTTTTTTTCTTTCAAGTATTTATCCAGTTCCCTTTTGAAGGCTACTATTGAATCTGTATCCACCACCCTATCAGGCAGTGTATGCTGAAGGAGAGGTGATCGCATTGAAAAGTATAACATTCTGAGCGGGCTTGACAGGGTAGATGCTGAGAGGTTGTTTCCCCTGGCTGGAGAGTCTAGAACTAGGGGGCATAGCTTCAGGATAAGGGGTCGGCCATTTAGGACTGAGATGAGGAGGAATTTCTTCACTCAGGATTGTGAATCTTTGGAATTCTCTACCCCTGAGGGCTGTGGATGCTCAGTCGTTGAGTATATTCAAGGCTGAGATAAATAGATTTTTGGGCATTAAGGGAATCGAGGGATATGGGGATCGGGCAGGAAAGTGGAGATGAGGTAGAAGTTCAGCCATGATCTCATTGAATGGCGGAGCAGGCTCGAGGGGCTGTATAGCCTGCTCCTGCTCTTATTTTTTATGTTCTTATGTTCTTAAATCCTCATGTCGCCTCTGGATCTTTTGCCAATCAACTTAAATCTGTGCCCCTCTGGTTATTGACTTTGCAACCATTGGAAACAGTTTCTCTTTATTTACTCCATCTAAAGCCTTCATGATTTTAAACACCTCTAACAAATCTTCTCTTAGACTTCTATGCTCTAAGGAGAACACCCTCAGGTCTATCTCTTCTTCCAGATTGCTCCTTGTCCTTCTCCATAACCAATCTAAATCTTACGATACTATGATCACTTTCCCGAGATGGACCCTAACTGTGACATTCTCCACTTGACCCACTTCATTCCGCTGGACTAGATCCAGCAATGCCTCCTTTCTCGTTGGGCAGGAAACATACAGATCAAGAAAATTCTCCTGAACACACTTCAGAAATACCTCCGCTTCTCTGCCCTGAACACAGCCACTGCCCCATTCAATATTGGGGTAGTTAATCTCACCCATTATCACTACTCTATAGTTCTTGCACCTCTCAGTAATTTCTTTGCAAATCTGCCCCTCTGTCTCCTTCCCACTATGTGGTGGCCTATAAAATACACCAAGTTGCATAATTGCCCCTTTATTGTAAAGATCTTTTTCAAAACTTCTTTTTTGTTAATTTAATTATTTTCTTTTCTCCCCTCCCCCAACGTTCTTACCCCAATAAGATGAGTAGTTGACCTGCCGAGGCCACACTTGATCCAGTTGCTAGGTTGTATAATCAAAGTGTCACACAGAAGCTTTGCCATTCAATTTCCCATCATCCCTGTGGGGAAACTTGTGGGGCCGATTTTTGTTTCGGGTCTATATCAGTTGGGCAGTGGGCGGAGCAAACAAATTTCCCGCACGATGGCGAGAGTGAATGTTTGATTCCCTTAGTCGATGGCGAGCCAGAACTAGTTTTATGGTCGAGCTTCATTATAATAATGTTGGCAAGCTGCCAGTGCTGAACAAGCACTGACAGGCAGCTCGCTGATGGTAGGGGGCGGTGGGGGGGTGCAGGGAGGCAGGGGGGAGGGGGAGGGGGCGGTGCAGGGGCGGGAGAAATCCAGTGGTTCTTTCCTGAGGCTGAGCTGGAAGTGGTTGGGGTGGGGTGTGGCGGAGGTAATCCTGGGCGAGGTATGGAGGGACCAAGAGCGAGTGGGAAGATTCTTGTGGGGCCAGGAAGGGATTCAATATCAGTGGCACTCACTGCAGTGGTTTGGCCCCGCGGTGCTCAGCGCACATGTTCTACTTAGTGGAAGATTGAAATTGTACCGGGGACTCCAATTTCAATATTTTAATGAAGGTCCCACTTGTTTCGGGCAGGAGCGCTGGCCGCCTATTTCAAAGCCCATTTAAAAATTGAGTCACGTTGGCCTTGGGACCCATGTCCCTACCTTACAACAGTGACGACACTTCAAAATTTCATTGGCTGTGAAGCGCTTTAGGACATCCTGAAGTCGTGAAAGGCGCTATATAAATGCAAGTTCTTTCTTCATTTCAAATTGGCACTAGATTTTTTTTTAAAAAGCAGGCAATAAGCAAATGAAAATCACACCCACAGTATTAAAAAAATCAAGAACTTGGGGGTGATAATTTGCATCTACGGTACTGCTCTTTGGATTTGTATATATTATAATTTTATCGTCAAGTGATTTTGCAAATGACAGCTCAGCACATCTTACTTCCACAACTGAGGGTTGTTTAATGTCAGATAACAAGACAAGATTTTGTTGATTTTCGAAAGGCTGATCTGAGTATATTAGGAAAACACAAATTATTGTGGTATTTACTGCTTACTTTTGTTACATATTGGCAGAATCTAATTTAAATTGACGGTTGATTCCGATGAATCATTATACAGAGAGCTGAAACTGGCAATAAAACTGTCTTCGTCTGAAGTCCGCACGTGTGCACTGGAAGCAGGGGTTACTGGATAATGTTCAGGACCGGGTACCCTGGCTGAAATTCTGACCCGTTAGCCCAGGGACATCAAAGCTATTGTTCCCATTGGCACCTAAACTGGAAGTGGGTGACTCACAGCACAAACCAGGAATTGAACCGAAGGCTTTCTTCATTTATATATGGCCTAGTAATAATTTACTGATTGAGCAATCAGATGAGTTCACTTCATCATGGCTCAGATAAATTTTGTGTACCAACTGTTGTTGCCCCCCCCGTGCTCTCTCGTACTCTCCAGTTAAAGGATTATTGGATCACTACTTCTGCTTAATTAACTGAATGGGAGAGTTGTCCACCACCTTAACTAACCCTAAATGATTTTCTAACTTGATAAGAAAGGTACTATACTTGTGTAGGTTGTTTGACAGCAGCTCTCTAATTGCCTGTTGATGGGCACTTACCGGGGCCATGTAAAGGATCAATCAGCCTCCTGTGTAGATTTATTATTGTCAATTTTTGGCTTAGTGGTAGTATTCCTACCTCTGAGTCAGGGGGTGCAGGGGCCGTACCCCGCTCCAGACCGTCCCAGCGAGTAGCGATAAAAACTCCGGCTCTGAATTCTGGATTCACGTCTAGCGGGATACTCGCACCCAGTGGGTCTGGGAGCCCATGAAAGCCTCCCACCGTATAGTACTAACCACCCAATCAGCTGGTACAAAGATGGTTAAAGCCATGAAAAGAGTGTTCATGTTAACATAAGAACATAAGAACATAAGAAATAGGAGCAGGAGTAGGCCAATCGGCCCCTCGAGCCTGCTCCGCCATTCAATAAGATCATGGCTGATCTGATCCTAACCTCAAATCTAAAGAACACAAGAAGTAGGAGCAGGACCTGGCCACTCAGCCCCTGGGCCCGCTCCGCCACCCACAGGGCCCTGACCGATCCGAACTCAGCCTCATGTCCAATTTCCTGCCCGCTCACCGTAACCCCTAATTCCCTTTACCTCTAGGAAACTATCTATTTCTGTTTTAAATGTATGTAATGATGTAGCTTCCACAGCTTCCTGGGGCAGCAAATTCCACAGACCTACTACCCTCTGAGTGAAGAAGTTTCTCCTCATCTCAGTTTTGAAAGAGCAGCCCCTTATTCTAAGATTATGCCCCCTAGTTCTAGTTTCACCCATCCTTGGGAACATCCTTACCGCATCCACCCGATCAAGCCCCTTCACAATCTTATATGTTTCAATAAGATCGCCTCTCATTCTTCTGAACTCCAATGAGTAGAGTCCCAATCTACTCAACCTCTCCTCATATGTCCACCCCCTCATCCCCGGGATTAACCTTCTTTGTACTGCCTCGAGAGCAAGTATGTCTTTTCTTAAGTATGGACACCAAAACTGTATGCAGTACTCCAGGTGCGGTCTCACCAATACCTTATATAACTGCAGCAATACCTCCCTGTTTTTATAATCTATCCCCCTAGCAATAAAAGCCAACATTCCGTTGGCCTTCTTGATCACCTGCTGCACCTGCATACTAACTTTTTGATTTTCTTGCACTAGGACCCCCAGATCCCTTTGTACTGCAGTACTTTCCAGTTTCTCGCCATTAAGATAATAACTTGCTCTCTGATTTTTCCTGCCAAAGTGCATAACCTCACATTTTCCAATATTGTATTGCATCTGCCAAATCTCTGCCCACTCACCCAGCTTGTCTATATCCCCTTGTAGGTTTTTTATGTCCTCCTCACTCTCTACTTTCCCTCCCATCTTTGTATCATCTGCAAACTTTGATATGTTACACTCGGTCCCCTCCTCCAAATCGTTAATATAGATTGTAAAGAGTTGGGGACCCAGCACTGACCCCTGCGGAACACCACTGGCTACTGCTTGCCAGTCCGAGAATGAACCATTTATCCCAACTCTCTGCTTCCTGTTAGATAACCAATCCTCCACCCATGCCAGAATATGTTGCAGCCTGTCAGCCTATTAATCAATCTGTGAATCCTTCCACTACTTCGCACTATTCTCCAAGGTGTGAAGATACGAAAGCAACATTTCACAGAGAGCAGTTCAAGAACAAAAAGCTTAATGTGAAGTTGTCTGAAGCTGTGATTCGGAAACAAACACCTGAGTGATTAACGATGAATTTGTACTGCCTTGAGTATTCACCTCTTGGGCTTTGTGGGCACACTAGGTGCAGTGGGATTTACACTCCCAAGAGTGTTGTCCCAACCGATTTAAATGGTGCACATGATGTATGCCTGTTATGCCCTAATATATATAGAAGAAATTAAAATAGCTTTAAGGATAATCTGACAACAGCGGTAACACTGATTTTCTTCCTTTAAAGGAAAGCAGGAATGCATAAAAGTGGTCCTTTGGCACAATTACTGTTGTGAGGAAGGAGTAGAGGGTGTTCTGTTGACATAATAACATGATTTGATGCATCTTCGTTAAACTAAGCCAGCTGTTTGTACCTGGAGTTAGTTGCTGAGTTTTAACCTAGATAGGTGTGATAATTAATTGCTCGTACACTAGGTAAGCTAAATTGGATAAAAATGAGTAGGAAATTTATTAAATACTATGTTGATAGGCAGCTGGAATACAAACAGTGTGATAATGACTAACTTCCAGTGAATAAACAATTGGAATTTTTAAAATTGGAACTTGTAAAATTCCAATAACTTGTTCACATTCAGAACTCCCTCTTGCAAAGAAAGGGTAAATTGGACTTGATGGGTAACACATCATTTGCCCTAGTCAGACCAAGTAGCTCAGATGGATGACAGAAGTCTACCAACAGAATGCTATTTGATCGATATCTGGTTGTTGGCCTCCTGGGTGTTCAAAAGCTAAATATGATGACAGTGTGAGATTGGACTTACAAACTCTGCATCTCTCAAATTGGTTTCAGATGACTCAAGACAGAACATTATGGAAAAGATCAATTCACAGTGGTTCTGTTTGTAGTCATCCAGCACCTTATAGTTGAACCACAACTTGGGTGTATTGTGATAGAGCAGCCTGAGATCTTTAGCCCTGCAGTTTATAGTTTGAGATGCAATATTTCAACCATACATACCACATCAGTAAGACCACGTGTAATATTTTGTGAGATTTTGAGCATCCGACCTTCAAAAGAATATTAAGGCATAAAGAGGAATTTTAAGAATGATGTGGATCATTTAATGCTCCAGAACTCTATGTTATGTTGATGGATTGACGTATGCAAACTTGCCCTCAGTGAAGAAACAACAACAACTTGCATTTCTATAGCGACTTTAAGGTAGTAAAATGCACCAAAGCGTTTCAGAGGAGCGCTATCAAACAAAATTTGACACCAAGCCACATTGGAGATAATTGGACTGATGACAAAAAGCTTGGTCAAAGAGGTAGGTTTTAAGAAGCATCTTAAAGAAGGAGAGAGAGCTAGAGAGGCAGAGCGGTTTAGGGAGGGAATTCCAGAGTTTAGGGCCTAGGCAGCTGAAGGCACGGCCACCAATAGTTGAGCGATTAAAATCAGAGATGCGCAAGAAGCCAGAATTGGAGGAGCATAGAAGTCTCGGGGGTTGTAGGGCAGGAGGAGATTACAGGGATAGGGAGGGGCTAAGCCCTGCAGGGATTTGAAAACAAGGATGAGAATTTTAAAATTTAGGTGTTGCCAGACCGAGAGCCAATGTAGGTCAGCGAGCACAGGCGTGATGGGTGAACGGGACTAAGTGCGAGTTAGGAGACGGGCAGCAGAGTTTTGGATGAGCTCAAGGTTGGAAGATGGGAGGCTGGCCAGGGGTACGTTGGAACAGTCAAGTCTAGAGGTAACAAAGGCATGGATGAGGGTTTCAGCAGCAGATGAGCTGAGGCAAGGGCCAAGTCGGGCAATGTTACGGATGTGAAAGTAGGTGGTCTTGGTGATGGCGCGATATGTGATCTGAAGCTCATCTTGGGGTCAAATACAACACTAAGGATGAGAACAGTCTGGTTCAGCCTCAGACAGTTGCCAGGGAGAGGGATGGAGTCGATGGCTAGGGAACGGAATTTGTGTTGGGGACCTAAGTCAATGTCTTTTGTCTTCCCAATATTTAGTTGGAGGAAATTTCTGCTCATCCAAAACTGGATGTTGGACAAGCAGTCTGACAATTTAGAGACAGCGGAGGGCTTGAGCGAGGTGGTGCTGAGGTAGAGCTGGGTGTTGTCAGCGTACATATGGAACCTGACGTGTTTTTGGATGATGTCACCGAGGGGCAGCATGTAAATGAGAAATGAAAATTGAGGGTCAGGCAAGACCCATGTTTTTTGAATGGCAAAAGGAATTGCTAATGGGCCAGAAATTCGGCTCTTGTCGGGTAAGTACGCACTGTGTACTCACCCGTAAGGCCACCTGAAGTGCCGGTTTCCTGCATGCACTGTGCATGCGCGGGAAACCGGAACTTCCGTTCCCCTGAAGGGAGGGGTTCAGAAGTCGAACGCGTGCGCGGGAGAGGCTGCGCGCACGCAGCAAACTTCCGGTTTTTTTTCAGGTTTCTCCGGGAGGGTAAGTATGGAGAAGCTGCGCTTTTAAAAAGGAGGCGCAAGGCCTGTTTTTAACAAGGCCTGTGGTTAATTAATTACAAATTTAAAAAATTTTCAACAGGTTTATCTTTTTTAGATACTTTAAAAAAAGGTAAGTTTATTTTTAGCACCGTTAAAAAGTATAATTAATTTTTTCAAAATTTTAATTTTTGTTTAAAGTAGTTAATTTATTTAACTTATAGTTATTTTAAAAATGTGATTAAAAAAATATATATTTGAAGTTTAAGTGTGGTTTTGGGGCCGATCTCTATTCATAGATTTGACAGGTCTTCCTGTCAAATCTATGAATGAAAATGCCCTGCTAGGATTGGCTCTCCATGGCCCACGTGATCCCAGGGGACGCTTTGAACTAACTGCGCCCCTGGGATACACAAGCACTGCGCGCCGGCAGCTGCAGGAGGCCCAGGACCCGAAGTCCTCGTGGGCCCAAAGCACAACTGCAGGCGCGGTAGGCAAGTACGCGCGCGATGCTTGCACCCGCAGGACGCCGGAAAGCTGAATTTCTGTATCATTAACATAACTTCACTACTTTTCAATTCTATCCCTCTAGAAATAAACCCTAGTGCCTGGTTTGCTTTTGTTATGGTCTTGTTAACCTGCGTCACAACTTTTAGTGATTTGTGTATTTGTACTCCGAGATCCCTTTGTTCCTCTATCCCACCTAGACTCGCACCCTCCAAGTGTTAACTGACCTCCCTATTCTTCCTACCAAAATGCAGAATTGCTGAGCAATGGAGTTGCTTGGCAGTTCTGCCCGAAATTTCACTCACTGCAGCAAAGGGGGTTCCTACTCAAGGTCTCTATGCCAGCAACAATATTGATGTTTTTAAAAATAACTTCAAGACCTTTTAGTCGAGTGTTATTTTAATATAAAAATAGGAGTATTTGAACAAACCCCACCCCCACCCTTTAGAGTTCCATTCCTTTAAAATAGGTTTGAGAGGTAAGTATGAGCATCTCAGTTTAAAGCTATATAATTCTTATGTCTTGTACATCACAATTCATGTGTCAAAGTTTGATGCCACACTTCCAGTGTCACACTTTGGGAGTCAAACATATATATGCATATTTCTGTGGCACACTTGCACCTGATTGGACCAAATGAGCTCTTCATAAAACAACAAGAAAATTAACTGAAGAAGCAGGGAACATGTGAATGAAATCTGAGCTGAACTTCCAAACCCATATCCTCTCCATCAGCAAGACCGTCTACTTACACTGTCATCACATCGCCTGCCACCACCCCATCCTCAGCTTATCTGCTGCTGAAGCCCTCATCCATGCTTTTGTTGCCTCTAGACTCAACAATTCCAACGCTCTCCTGTCTGACCTCCCATCTTCCACCCTTCATAAACTTGAGCTCATCCAAAACTCTGCTGCCCGTATCCTAACCTGCACCATGTCCCACTTACCCATCGCCCCTGTGCTTGCTGACCTACATTGGCTGCTGGTCCAGCAACGCCTCGATTTTAAAATTCTCATCCTTGTGTTCAAATCCTTCAAGGTGGCAGGGCAAGTTGATAAGGTGGTTAAAAAAGCATATGAGCTACTTGGGTTTATAAATAGAGGAATAGAATATAAAAGCAAAGTGATCATGCTGTAACTTTATAAATCACTGGTTAGGCCTCAGCTGAAGTATTGTGGACCATTCTGGGCTTCAGGAAAGATGTAAAGGCCTTAGAAAGGGTGCAGAGGAGGTTTACCAGGATGTTCCCAGGGATGAGGGACTTCAGTTATGAGGAGAGGTTGGGAAAGTTAGGACTGTTCTCCTTGGAACAGAGAAGGTTAAGAGGTGACCTAATAGAGGTTTTCAAGATGATGAGAGGTTTTAATAGAGTAGATCAAGAAAAACTATTCCCTCTGGCAAGTGGGTCAATAACCAGAGGTCATAGATTCAAAATCATTGACAAAAGATCTAGAGGGGAGATGAGGAGAAATTTTTTCACTCAGAGCTGTCGGGATCTGGAAGGCTCGACCTGAAAAGGTGGTGGAAGCCGGTTCCATAAATAATTTTAAAGGGAGTCGGACGGGTACTGGAGGATGAGGAGCTGACAGGGTCACAGACAAAAATCGGGGGTGTGGGAATGAGCACGACTGCTCTTCCAAAGAGCCAGCACAGGCACGACGGGCCAAATGACCTCCTTCTGTGCTGTAAGATTCTATGATTCTATAAATCCCTCCATGGATTCGCTGCCTATCTCTGCTACCTCCTCCAGCCCTACAAGCTCCAAGAACTCTGCCTTCCTCCAATTCTGGCTCATGTGCATCATCCACTCCCTTTGTCAGAAATACCCCACTTTGCCCCAAGACATTTCAGAATTTCTAGCCCTTTTTACTGATTTGCCGGGAACCAATCAAAAAAACACTTAATTCACTCTTTCAGAGTCAAATCCTACAAACGTATTCCAAATCCTTTGAGTGGAGATGTGTAACCTCCGACTCACTGTGAGCAATGTCACATGTGTGATCTGCCAAAAGATAATGAAATACCACATGGGACAAAACAGCTCTCGTCCTGTTATGACCAGGAGAATAATACCTGTGAAATGCAAAAAGACTGAGATTGAATAATGCTGATTGTAATGTTAGATTGATAGCCCAAAGTTTTTGCTTGATTATTTTCAAGGGACAGAAAGCAATTTCTTGTCTTTCTCTGTTTATTGTCCTCTGGACAGACTAACTAAGATGGAGAGAGACCATAAGTGTGCAGATTTTACATCTGTACAGGGAGCAGACTATTAGAAGAGCAGACACATTGCACTCGCATTTTCAAAGTTGAGTTCTTGTGCTCATAAAAGTAAGGAATATCAGCATTAGGGGTTGGAACTTACTTTAGAACCTCAGAGAACAGTGTCACACACAAGTATATCCACTGTGGTGGGAGGCTGTTAGCAACTGCAGAAAGAAGCACTTGGTGAAGCACTGAGCACAAGTGTGGAGGAGAAAGTGCTTATGGAACTGGAGTAGATGCAACCTGCTGGCTGGAAGGGCAGCTCAAGGCCTCCTTCAGCTGCTGGTTCAGGGATTTGGATATCATAAGGCCTGCCTACAATTATTCTTGAACCTTATTTTACTCTATAACAGACCCAAATATGTTGCTTCAGCCCAGCTCCTTGCGCATTTCTCCTGTAACTTTCCATTTGAATCCTTCCAATCTGGTTTTGTACTTTTCACGGCACTTCTCCAGGAAAATTCCCCTCTCTAAAATCACGAGTGACTTCATTTGTGACTGTTACCATGGTTTGCTACCCTTTCTTGTTTAGCTCAATTTATCCATTGTCTTTAACATATTGACCGCGGCATTTTCCTCCATCATCTCTCCTCCGTTGTCCAGCTCCATGGGACTGCTCTTGCCTGATTGCAGGCTGTTTGTTTAACATCAAGCCATGGAAGAGCCACAGCTTCCCCCTGCACCACAAACTCCACTCCCTTGCCACTGACTCCTCTCTGGCCACTCGCTCAGGCTTAGCCAGACTGTGTACAACCTGTTTAATCTTGAACTGAGCTTTAAACCCCGCATCTATGCCAGTACAAAAATTGCTAACATGAACCGCAGTAATCTTGCCTACTTTTGCCCCTATGATGTAGACGTCGCTTCCAGATTCGATTACTGCAATTCTATCCTTGCTGACCTCCCATACTTCACCCTCCATAATCTTCAACATGTTCAAAAGTCTGCCGCCCATATCCTGTCCCACACTATGTCCCACTTGCCCATCATCCCCATCTTTGGGAGATGTTGATGGAGATCCTGGAATTGGTTTCCAAGTCTGGCTGCAGGACTGTGCATAGTTTGGTGGATGGCTTTCTTTGGGAATTTAAGTCAGTGCTAGCAGGTTTCTTTAAAAATGTCTGGATAAGGGACCCTGGCTCTGTTTACCTGGCTGTCCAAATGGGGCTCTGAGGTGCGGTCTCACCTTTCATGCCTTCTTTGATCCTTTTCCTCTGCCAAAACTGGAAAATAGAGAGATATACCCAGAGAGGTCCCTCGCCGGATGCTAACAAGATCTGTAACGACAACAGCTATACAAACAGACATTGACACAAGATACCGTACTGTTTTAAATAGCTATCGAAATGACTCGGACAAGTTTTAATACCTTCACTTGGCCTAGATCAAAACAGTGCAGAAATCATCAGTTGCTAAGAGATACAGCAATGTTTCTTTACAACAAGGACCCAACTGAAGAGCATTTTAAGCAGAAGCTCAATCTATTTAGCTCTGTTCCTGCCTCCCAATCACACATGGGGAGGGCCCCTAATTTAAATAAAATGATAACCTTTAATGAGCCTCATGCACAGCATATATACTAGCTCCAGGTGGTGAAACATCTTCTGTGCCATTGTAGCGCTCTATGAGCATTGGGTGCAGAGGAGTGCTCAGGCCTGATAATCTAGAGCTCCTGAGCATGAAATGCCGCAGTGGTTTAGACACTCAGCATGGCATTATTGATCACATAGTGTGTATAAGGTTGTAAATATAGTGAATGATTATGCAATTTCAATGAAAAGTATAACTTTTTATAACAAAGGGCCAGAAATTCGACTCTCCGGCTTCCTGCGGGTGCAAGGATCGCGCGCGTACTTACCTACCATGCCTGCCGTTGTGCTTCGGGCCCACGAGGAATTCGGGTCCTGGGCCTCCTGCAGCTGCCGGCGCGCAGTGCTTGTGTATCCCAGGGGCGCAGTTAGTTCGAAGCGTCCCCTGGGATCAGGTGGGCCATGGAGAGCCAATCCTAGCAGGGAATTTTCATTCATAGATTTGACAGGAGACCTGTCAAATCTATGAATACAGATCAGCCCCAAAACCACACTAAAACTTCAACTAAATTTAAAAAAAAACATCACATTTTTAAAATAACTATAAATTACATAAATTAACTACTTTAAACAAAAATTTAAATTTTTGAAAAAATTAATTACACTTTTTAACGGTGCTAAAAATAAACTTACATTTCTTTAAAGTATGTAGAAAAGATAAACCTGTTGAAAAAATGTTTAAATTGTAATTAATTAACCACTTACCTTGTTAAAAACAGGCCTTGCGCCTCCTTTTTAAATGTGCAGCTTCTCCATACTTACCCTCACAGAGAAACCTGAAAAAAAAACGAAGTTCGCTGCGTGCGCGCAGCCTCTCCCGCGCACGCGTTCGACTTCTGAACCCCTCCCTTCAGGGGAACGGAAGTTCCGGTTCCCCGCGCATGCGCAGTGCATGCAGGAAACCGGCACTTCAGGTGGCCTTACGGGTGAGTACACAGCGCGTACTCACCCGACAACAGCCGAATTTCTGGCCCAAAGTCTTGTCATATGGTATCAGTCCACAAGGACATGAGCAACTCAGGTCACCTGGCATTTTCAGATCCCAGGTATATAATTTGTATTGTACATTTATATACATTAAAATAATGGACTGAAGGCAGTAATTGCAAGATTGAAACTCTTTAAAATACTGAGTGACACGGATGATGCAAATGTATGTTGGTGACTTGGACTGCAAGCACAGAGTGAGAGAGAATGTGTTGTAGCAGTTTGATGCAACTGAGTGGATTGCTTGGCCACTTCAGAGGGCAGTTAAGAGACATGGGGGCGAAATTGGGCTCAGTAGCACCCAATTTTTGAGGCGCTACGAGATCCCTTAAGGTTCAAAAATGGTGTCCGCGGCACACACGCACACTTCTGATGCGAAGTGCACCGGACGCCATATTGGTAAAGGGGTCAGTGCGCACACACCGAACGTCCGCCGGCTGCATGCAGAGCAGGCAGATCACGATGTCAATCAGGTAAGCTTCTGCTGCCTCCAGCTGTGTGCCACCTTCTCCTGCAAGAGAGAGGGAAGTGTGTCAGTGAGTGTGGTGCAATCTGTTTGGGTGACGTGGCTGTCATGGTTGAACAGCTGCCAGTGTGTGCAAGCTGTGAGATATGGGTGTGAGGCTTGCAGCAGTGCTAAGTGTGCGAGGATGAGGTGAAGCTATGAATGTTAGGTATGGGTCCTGATTGATAGAGATTGTTGGTAGGTGAGTGATGAGGGTGTGGTAAATTGAGCAGTGGCTGAGGCTAGAGGTGCAGTTGGTAGGATATGGCATATGAAGATGGATTCACTGACCTTAACCACTCATGTGAGGTCATTAAACCTCTTCCGGGACCCGACACCTAGCAGCGGGAAGAGGATTATAGCCACCTACCTGGCTGTGAACAGGTACTTGATACTTGCTAACAGGCTCTTTTTCAATTTTGCTGCTTCTGCCTCGGGTTCCCTGATGTCTGGACACCACGCCAGGTAAGTGTGATGTGTTGTGAGTCTGGTGTAATGTTTGTGCATTGATGACAGCTGCAGAAGTGGTGTGGAGGATCCAATGGTGCACTGGTGAGTTTCAGAGGTAAGGAAGTGTTGGGAAAATCATTTTTAATGCATTTACACTTTTCTGCAGGTAAGAAGTTTTGAACTGGATGTCTAGTCCCACCTCATTGGGAGAACCTCTCTCACCAGTGACAGATTGCTTCTGTTACCTCACCTGCAGCTGCCATCTGTTCTAGCATAAGGAGGGAGTCACTGGAGAGCCTGGGTGCAAGAGCTCACCTGTGAACAGTCATTGTCAGTGTTTGCAGCACCTCAATGCTGTCAAACACTGAGAAATGAGCTGGCAAAGAAAAATTGTGCATTGTCCCTTTAAGAAAACTGGCAGATGACGCATCATCAAATGACGTCATCTGACCGGCTTCTTCTTAATTGGCTAGTAAGCCTGCAGGGCGGGCTTAACAAGGCCAATCGACGTAAAATCACGTCCGTTGGCCGGATGAAGTTGGGGGCGGGACGGGAACCCGGAAACCAGCTGATCCGCTCCCAAGCCGCATCCATTTGCAAAAACATGGCCTTTGTGTCCTCCTCACAGTACATGACTTTAGCATAGGTGCAAAACTTGTAATATTAATGCACCCTGACAATTACAAGAATTATTGCCTCTCCCCTGCAATAAAAATGGATACATGTAACAGGATGCCAACATACATAGCGAATACAATGTGCATTAACTACTTCCAAAAAGAGCCAGATAAATATCTGCTTAGGAAAGGGATTTCCAGTGATAAAGTTAATTTGAGAGAAAGAAAGAAAGAAAGAACGAAGAAGAAGGAAAAAAAGAAAGAAGGAATGAAAAAAAGAAGGAAAGAAAGAAAAAATTGCATTTATATTGTGCTTATCACAACCTCAGGACATCCCAAAGCGCTTTACAGTCAATGAAGTACTTTTTTTTGTAAGTGTAGTCTCTGTTGTAATGTAGGAAATGCGACGGCCAATTTGTGCACAGCAAGCTCCCACAAACAGCAATGTGATAATGACCAGGTAATCTGTTTTTGGTGATGTTGATTGAGGGATAATCAAACATTGTATGGTTCCTTTGCGAATGAGACCACAAAGTGTCATCTGTGGGGACCAGGGTTTTATTGTGGAAAGGTGGTGGCAGGTAGCTGTTCTGGAATTTTGCAAGGTTTACTTTTGGGAGCCAGGGAAAAATTACGTAGAACTTTTCCTTAAGATAAATTGGGTAAAGATCACAATGGGCTGGATGGCACACACTCTGCATTCGAAGCTGAGTTGATGGGCTTAATAGCCTTTTATCATTCTGTACTTTCTTATGCATGTTATATAATCTGACTGACAGGCTCAGATTGCTGCAGTGACATTTGATCTATTTATACACATCATCTCAAACTCTTGATTGGATTACAGCCTTGTAGTTAGTGCCTTCGCTTCATTATTCATGATGGGTTTTGGACTGCCCTGTTTTTTGTTTGTCTTACTGTCAGTGCCTGTGGCTCTGTAGCTGAAAGTTGTCTTTCATGTCAGCGCTCGGCAATTGCTTTTCTTTTTGGTTCTGGGGTGGGTGGATAAAAATGCTTCTCTCTCTCAATGATGGGGAAGACAATAAACTGGCATAAGATGAGGTAGTTTATTTATTTACTTGTTGAAGTTACTCTTCTTCGGTCCCTTGATTATTCCACGTTTACAGATAAATAATTGATTATTGGGAAATTGTGCATGCAATTTATATTTTATAGAGAATAATAGTAAGCCAGGAGTGGCTGCAAGGCCATGATCTTACCTCAGAACTCTGATGATGTTATAAACTGCAACAAAACTCAAATTATTAATAACAATCACTTGAATCTCTCAATGAGATTACAGCTTTGTAGCTACTCCTATGTATCTATTATTCACTCTACCGCAAGCCCACGGACAACCTCACGATGCTCCACTTCTCCAGCTTCCACCCTAACCACGTTAAAGAAGCCATCCCCTATGGACAAGCCCTGCGAATACACAGGATCTGCTCAGACGAGGAGGAACGCGATGGACACCTACGGACGCTGAAAAACGCCCTCGTAAGAACGGGATATGACGCTCGACTCATCGATCGACAGTTCCGACGGGCCACAGCGAAAAATCGCATAGACCTCCTCAGAAGGCAAACACGGGACACAACCAACAGGGTACCCTACGTCGTCCAGTACTTCCCCGGAGCGGAGAAACTACGCCATGTTCTTCGCAGCCTTCAACATGTCATCGATGATGACAAACACCTCGCTAAGGCCATCCCCACGCCTCCACTACTTGCCTTCAAACAGCCGCCTAACCTCAGAAGTACCATCGTTCGCAGCAAATTACCCAGCTTTCAGGATAACAGCGACCACGACACCACACAACCCTGCCACGGCAAACTCTGCAAGACATGCCAGATCATCAACACAGATACCACCATCACACATGAGGACACTACCCACCAGGTACATGGTACATACTCATGTGACTCGGCCAACGTTGTCTACCTCATACGTTGCAGGAAAGAATGCACCGCGGCATGGTACATCGGCGAGACCATGCAGACACTGAGACAACGTATGAACGAGCACCGCGCAACAATCGCCAGGCAGGATTGTTACCTCCCAGTCGGGGAACACTTCAGCAGTCAAGGACATTCAGCCTCGGATCTGCGGGTAAGCGTTCTCCAAGGCAACCTTAGGAACACACGACAACGCAAAATCATCAAGCAGAAACTGATAGCCAAGTTCCGCACTCATGAAGACGGTCTCAACCGGGATCTTGGGTTTATGTCATGATACATGACGTGATCCGGACTCGAGTCGTCGTTGGCTTGTTCACAGATGTGATTCCCAGTAAAAAAGTAAAAATTTTCCCAGTAAAAAAGTAAATTTTTTAAAGCTTATTGTTTTACATACAGACGGCAGCTTTTGACACGTTAGAACCCCTGCGACTCCACCTCATTGTCTCAGTTGTATCTTGCTATGTCTTTGATGTGGTACCTTCCTGGCTGACCTGATTAACTTTATCACACCTCGGCAGATAGTCAGGATGATTTAATTTAGTTGTCTGCAATTGTAAGGTACAGATGCATTGTTCTCTATCTATATATGCTTTGGCGATTCTGTATCTTTTTACTTCACCCGACGAAGGAGTAGTAAGCTCCGAAAGCTTGTGATTTCAAATAAAACTGTTGGACTATAACCTGGTGTTGTGCGACCTCTCAATTTTGTCCACCCCAGTCCAACACCGGCGTCTATTATTCTCTACAGGGTAGAAATTAGACTGCTGTTTTTAACAAATTGGCTCGCCCATTCGCGTGAAATTCCTCTGTTCATTATTATTGGATTTGTGACTGTTAAAATAGTGAACATAGGATTCTAATCTGTATGGGCCAACCTATTTGTTAAAAATAGAACATAATCACTTCTACTCCAATGTGTTACATACATCTTTTAGTGAATTGGTTAATATATTCAGACAAAATTCCTGTGTTCATTATTTTGACAGAGTCAAAGGAACACTATGTTGTCTTTTGCATTTGTCTTTCTTTGCTCCCACCAGCTATCATGTACACCCTCATGACCGCATCGATGTGCAGTGGTGTTCACAGTTGCAGGATTGTGATGTAATTACTGCAAGTTATTGAGTGATAACCAACAGACGATTACTGGGAAAAAATGTCAGCATCTATTATACAGAGTTCATTCATGTGAGGATGTCACCATTTCATTCATAATCTCTGAGATTTAAATAGACTCTCATGGTTTATGATATTTTTTGAACCCTTGCATTATACTTGGGCTGCCTTCTTCAAGGTGGGTGGGAGTTGGAATTTGAGTAAGTGAGTTCTCTGGTCAAGTTGGCTCCAAGTTAACATATCTGGCGATGAAAGATTGGAACCAAGTCAGCTCTCCGTGTCAGATTTGGTAATGTGGTCTTTAAAGCATTCATTTACTCCAGTAGACTGACTGACCAGCCAATGTGGCTAATTAATGTGAACAGGAGGGGAGGTTGGTTTCTTCCAACTCAATGATGCTGCAACCCGCCGCCACGCGCCTTTCCCAAATGTCGGGTCAGTCAGCGCTGAGCAGACCCGACACGCAGCGGCGGGGGAGGCAATTCAGGTCATTATGACCTTGTTAACAGAGGATTAAGAAGTATTTTGAGCTCACCTTTACATTTAACGAGGTCACCCACGGGGTCCACGCTGCTCGGGGATCACGTCAGGTAAGCAGGTCGGGAGTTGTATGACCATGGAATCATCTCAATACTTGACAGCTGCAAATGTGCTATAAAAGCTCCCATCTCACAGCTGTTCACTTTCCAAGCTCAGAAGCTGTTGCTTACTGCATTTGAAAGACAGATTGAGCTCTATCCAGTGTCACCTCATTGGAACAATCTCTCTCACCATTGACAGATCGCTTCTGTCATCTCAAGTTCACCTGCCATCTATTACATCAGAATGGGTACCGTTTATACTGTCTCACCTTGGTCCTCAGAATCCCACCACGATCAGCAGCAACAACAACACCAACCCTCTCCGCAATCAACTGATGCTGCACAGGACACAGGACATCAGCACCCGACCGCATTGCTGCCTGGGACACCAGGGATGGTCTCACCATGGCCACATTTACTTTACTTGACGCTGTACACCCTGGCTGTCACACAATGCACCAGGTTGGCACCACCCCACACGAGCACCATAAAGCATCCCTACAATGCCCAAGCCATTCCTTTCACACTCATCGCCATTGTGAGCGGAACCGTTACATCTCACCATTCACTGCAACTCACTAAACCACTTCCAAAGGTTCATACAAATCTGTCCAAGAATGCAAAGTGTTGAAAATAAAGATTTCAATGCTTGAAAACACATTAACAGAAAGTTTACACAAACATTGGCTAAACATCCAAGTGCCTACCCTTGTGTGTTGTTAGTTGGTATGATTGGACTAGGATGAGGGTGAGTGTGAGGGGTGGCTAGTGAGATGGGGAAGTGATAATGTAGATAGATAGGGTTGGGTGGAGGTCCAAGGTAAGTTGGTGTGAGTAAGGATGTGCAGGAGTAGGGTAGGGAAGGCAGAGTGATGGGGATGTGATGAGTGGCACAGCAGGATGAGGTTGAGTGTGGCTTTGTACTGACGTTTCGTGATCTACTGAGATCATTGAAAGGTTTGCGCCACTGCAGCCTGGTCTTCCTAATGACATCCCTGTTTGTGTCCTCTTGTGCAATGTGCAACTAGGCTGTGTTGGTCTCCTGGGGAGGTCTCTTCCGCCCATTGAAAGGGAAGAGAACCTCCCTGCGTGCTGTGACTCCCTCCCTAGGCATATGGAGGGAGTCATGGGAGAGCTTGGGTGCAGCCGTGCACCTCTGTGCAATGTTCGTCAGTGTTTGCAGCACCTCAGTGCTGTCGAACACTGACAGCACAAAAGTCAAAATAAAGTTGGACTTGGTCCCTTTAAGGAAACCGGCCGATGACGCGTCATCAAATGACGTCATCAGACCCGCTTCCTTCAACTGGCCGGGAAACGTGCTGGGCGGGCTTAACAAGCCCAATCAGGGGGAAATTATTTTGGACAGCGGGCTGGAGCCGGGAGTGGTGTCGGGACCCGCCACCGACGTCGCCCGCCATGGAGCCGCCGAGGTTGGTAAAATCCAGCCCTACGTGTGTGGATTTCTCAGTCACTTGTTTTGGAGACTCTTAAGGATGATGATGGGTTTCCACACGTGTCAGACACCTGGCCAACCGTAAAAAATATACTACTGCCCTTCTATATTATTTTGATCTGTTTCTTACTCCATATTATGTTAGTTTGAACTTGTAAGTCCATTTGGGTAAAACATTTTATTTCCAGATAGTTATGAGCATAATTTCCTTTCATTGTGCGAATAACAGAATACTTCTGTGGGTTTCTGTAAATGGCCGACAGATCAATGTAGTAAAGGTGAACTTATCACACAGAAAGACAATATTTGCAACATTCATGTTGTTTGGAGGTGTTGCTATTGACTTGCTTTGATTTTTCTGCAGTACCAGAGCTACTGATCTACCAGAGCTAAAGTGCACTGCTATTTTATTTGCATGTCTCTCGTCCAATTTAGTTCTTGCTCTCACATCTCTGAACTTTCCACTTACAGGGCTCAGATCTCTGATACCTCCCTTCTATCAGTAGTGCTTTCAGCCCTATTGTGCGCCATGGCAACCAATGTCATCAGTCAAGGGAAAAGAGGATGCCCAGAATCACACAATATCCATCTATCCAGCTTGGCATCTCGATGGAAGAAACCTTGAATGTTGACCTGTTGCAGCTCCCCAGATACCTAGCATTAACTTGGAGGATGCTGAGCTTAACATCATAAAGAATATACATATTGACTGAATAATATCCACTTCTATTTTCTATTTCTAGGGATGTCCTGCACCTTGGGAAACTGTCACTATTAAAAAATCTTGCTTCCTGTATCTCTGCTGCAGCAAATGGGGGCTCGAGTGTACATAAAGGGGTGCATGCCTCAGCAGATCCTTGGGGATATTGTTTCTTCTTCTTCGGCAGTCCCTCGGAACCAAGGATGACTTGCTTTCACACTAAAAATGAGTTCTCAGGTGACTGATGAGTCCAATGCAGGACCTACAGTCTCTGTCACAGGTGGGGCAGACGGTGGTTGAAGGGGCGGGTGGGCGGGGTGCTTGGGTTGACGTGCGCTCCTTCCGCTGTTTGCGCTTGGCTTCCGTGTGCTCCCGGTGAAGAGACTCGAGGTGTTCGCCGCCTTCCCGGATCCTTCTCCTCCACTTTGTGCGGTCTTGAGCCAGGGATTCCCAGGTGTCGGTGGGGATGTTGCACTTTTTCAAGGAGGCTTTGAGAGTGTCCTTGAAGCGTTTCCTCTGCCCACCTGGGGCTCTCTTGCCGTGCCAGAGCTCCGAGTAGAGCGCTTGTTTTGGGAGTCTCGTATCAGGCATGCGGACGATGTGGCCCGTCCATCGGAGCTGATCGAGCATGGTCAAAGCTTCGATGCTGGGATGCCTGAGCGAGAACACTGATGTTGGTGCGCCTATCCTGCCAATGGATTTGCCGGATCTTGCGGAGGCAGCGTTGGTGGTACCTCTCCAGTGCTTTGAGGTGCCTGCTGTACATGGTCCATGTCTCTGAAGCATACAAGAGTGTGGGTATCACTACTGCTCTGTAGACCATGAGCTTGGTGCTGGGTTTGAGGTCTTGGTCTTCAAACACTCTCTTCCTCAGGCGACAGAAGGCTGCACTGGCACACTGAAGGCGGTGTTGGACTTCGTCATCAACGTCTGCCCTTGTTGTCAGTAGGCTCCCGAGGTATGGAAAGTGGTCCACGTTGTCCAAGGCCTTGTCGTGGATTTTGATAATCGGGGGGCAGTACTGTGTGGCAGGGGTAGGTTGGTAGAGGACCTTTGTCTTACGGATGTTTAGTGTAAGGCCCATGCTCTCGTATGCTTCGGTGAAGGTGCTGGTTTGGAGTTCGGCCTCAGAGTGTGCGCAGAAGCAAGCATCGTCTGCATACTATAATTCGATGACAGAGGATGGGACAACCTTGGATCTGGACTGGAGGTGTCGGAGGTTGAACAGTTTCTTATTTGTTCTGTAGATTAGCTCCACTCCAGCGGGGAGCTTACTGAGGGTGAGATGGAGCATTGCAGCCAGGATGATCAAGAAGAGCGTTGGTGCGATGACACAGCCTTGCTTGACCCTGGTCCGTACGTGAATTGGGTCTGTGGTGGATCCGTTGGTCAGGATCACGGCTTGCATGTCATCGTGAAGCAGGCGGAGGATGATGACAAACTTTTGAGGGCAGCCGAATTTGAGGAGGACACTCCATAATCCCTCACGGTTGACAGTGTTGAAGGCCTTTGTGAGGTCAAAGAAGGCCATGTACAGCGGTTGGTGCTGTTCTCTGCATTTCTCTTGTAGTTGACGCGTGGTGAAGATCATGTCCATTGTGCCCCTTAGTGGGCGGAATCCGCATTGTGGCTCTGGGAGGAGCTCTTCAGCCACTGGGAGAAGGCGATTGAGGAGGATTCTTGAGATGACTTTCCCTGTGACAGACAGCAGGGAGACTCCTCTGTAATTACCGCAATCGGACTTGTCACCTTTCTTGAAGATGGTCATGATTACGGCGTCTCTGAGATCCCCTGGCATGCTCTCCTCCTTCCAAATAAGAGAAATGAGTTCATGTATTCGCGCCAATAGTGCTTCTCCACCATGTTTTAGCGCCTCAGCGGGGGTTCCATCTGCTCCTGAGTCCTTGTTGTTCTTCAGTTGTCGGATGGCCTTTTCAAACTCATGCTGGGCTGGGGTTGTGCTGAGGTGGTGGCGGGTAGCATGCTGTGGGATGGAGTTGAGCACACTCGCGTCGAAGACAGAGTCTCGGTTAAGGAGATCTTCGATGTGCTCCTTCCAGCGGGCACTGACTGCCTCTCTGTCCTTGATGAGTACCTCTCTCGATATTCTGATGCATTGGTGTCATCCCCTGTGGAAGGAGCCAGAAGCACAACAATTAAGGAATGTGGGCACTTTAAGAACCACAGACAGAGCTGTGCTCACTCCTGTGATGCACCCCTGCATGTTGCATGCATAGCCCAGTGACCACCTCCCTGCGTTGATGCAGAAGTTGCGTGCAGTGCTCTGCAGTTGTATCTGGAGGCGGTAGACATATTCTCATGGGTAGCTAATGGCGGTGAGAGCTCTATGCATTCTGTGCTCCTTTTTAGGTCCTCTCTCTGTTCTGTGCCTTTTCACTAAATATAAACAGTCGGAGTGCTGCTGATACTGAAAATTACCCAGCAATTTCTGCACTCCATAAGTTCAAAACAGGAGCAAAAGAGTACAATACTTAAATAAAGCTTAGCGAAGGGCAAAGCTGGTGAGGCAAATAATGCTCCACGTAGGCCTTACTTGGTCATAACAAACTTACTAGCAGAGGAAAGATAATTTGCATTGAAGGTGTTAATGCCACTTTTGATCTGGAGGGCTGCAACTTCGGTTGGCAGCATCCTTTTCGTTACCTACTCAATTTTCCCTGTTCACTGCCAGATTTCATGCCTATGGCAGTGGACTCGAGTTGAAAAATGTAACTTTAAAAATGGCTTGATGTGAGCGATAGTCCTGCTGTAACAGTGCAATAAGTTTTGGTAAACCAAGCAAGATATATTTGCTGTTGATATTTTCATATGTTCTCCCCTGTGACGATGATTTCAAATGCTAAAGGAATGCATTACTCCAACCGCTCCGGACCTAATGGGAGATTACTTTCATGTTCATGTCGTAGATTCACATCTCGCCATCAGCTGCAGGAAATCAGCTTGCACCAGGCAAAGGTAGACTGCTAGTTCTGAGAGATGTACCAGACAGCTCACAGTCAGCATTTTTCATCGAGCACTTCAGTCAAAAATATGATGAAAAACTGAAAAAAGACTGCGGCATTTTGACCTTTACACTTCTCAAACTTTTCATGCCAGTCATCACATCTGAACCATCTGATTCTATTTGTACCATACAGAATAACAAGACTTGTTGTGCATTTTCTCAGAAATTACAATATTGACAAACATACTGTTACTGAAGAAATAGAGCCAACCACTATCACCATGGGACATATCCATGTGTTTAGAAGGGAGGAGAGTCTTCCTTCGTTCCCAGATCACGCAGTTCATTCTGTGTCAATCAACATGTTAAAAAGATCTGAATGTATATGCATTTAGGAACAGAATTGAGGGTTATAAGGAAAAGAGGAGGTAGAAATAATCCAATGCTGCGTACAACAAAATGGGCCAACATTTGTGATCGTGGGCTTTCCCCAGGCGGACGCCTCCGACCGCAAAAAAATCTACGAAAGTACCTGGTGGCCCGGGAGATATGGAGGCTTGCGATCCTGGGCCTCTCCGGGTCCACGCAGGCAGAGCCCCACGTATCCCAGGGGTGCAGGCAGTTCGTAGGTGCCCCTGGGATCACGTGGGCCGGCCCAACCAATAAAAAAAGGGAATCCCCATTCCTACTTATTGGAGTTCTGTACGTATCTTGACAGATCGCAAATGCCGGGTTTTAGCGCATGCACTTCGGAACTTGCGTGGCCCCTAGGGGCACGTACGCACCTCGTGCACACCCGTACGGGTCGCAAAATATGGCCCAATAGTTCCTGAGCTTTTGGGATAATAAAAAAGGCAGCTGGTCTCGGATGTAGGATTAGATAGATACTCTGGAATTTTAAATGGAATATTGAAAGGATTTAACTCCTCCATTAAAAAATCTGAGGCCGGATTTAAAATGTACACATTGGCCGCGATTTTGGTGACGGTCCGTGGCGGGCGACGTTGGTGGCGGGTCCTGGCCCCGCTGCTGTCACCATCCCGGCCTCCAAAATGGTTTTCCCTTGATTGGGGTTTGTTAAGCCCCACTCAGCGCGTTTCCCGGCCAATTAGAGGTCTGATGACGTCATTTGATGACATCATCAGCCGGTTTCCTTAAAGGGACCAAGTCCAACTTTATTTTTACAGTTGTGCTGTCAGTGTTCTTCAGCACTGAGGTGCTGCAAACACTGACAATCACTGCACAGAGGTGCACGGCTGCACCCAGGCTCTCCCATGACTCCCTCCGGATGCTTATGGACGGAGTCACAGCACACAGGGAGGTCCTCTTCCCTTCCCATGGGCGGAAGAGACCTCCCAAGAGATCAACACAGTCTGATTGCACATTGTAGAGGAGGGCACAAGCAGGGATGTGGTCAGGAGAATCTGGGTGCAGTGCCGCAAACCTTTCAATGATCCAAGTAGATCATGAAAAGTTAGTATAAAGCTACACTCAACCTCATCCTGCTGTGCCTCTCATCACATCCCCATCACTCTGCCTTCCGTACCCTACTCCTGCATATCGTTACTCACACCAACATACCTTGCACCTCCACCCATCCCTCTCTATCTATATTATCACTTCCCCATCTCACTAGCCACCGCTCACACTCACCCTCATCCTAGTGCAATCATACCAACCAACAACACACAAGGGTAGGCACTTGTGTGTTTTATGCAATGTTCATGTAAGGTTTCTGTTAATGTGGTGTCAAACATTGAAACCTTTATTTTCAACACTTTGCGTTCTTGGACAGATTTGTGTGCACCTTTGGAAGTGGCTTAGTGATTTGCAGTGAATGGTGAGACATAACGGTACCCTTCGCAATGGTCATGAGTGTGAAAGGAATGGCTTGGTCATTGTAGGGATGCTTTATGGTGTTGGTGTGGGGTGGTGTCAACCTGGCGCATCATGTGGCAGCCAGGATGTACAGCATCAAGCGAAGTATATCTAGCCATGGGTGAGGCCATCCCTGGCCTCCGGGCAGCAATGTGGTGGGGTGCTGATGCCCTGTATCCTGTGCAGCATCAGTTGATTGCGGAGAGGGTTGGTGCTGTTGTTGGTGTTGCTGGTGTTCCTGGTGCTGCTGGTGTCGGGGCTGATCGTGGTGGGATTCTGAGGACCAAGCTGAGACAGTATAAAGGGCACCCATGCTGATGGAATAGATGGCAGGTGAAGTAAAGATGACAGAAGCGATCTGTCAACGGTGGATGGAAACTTGCGTAAAGACTTGCAGCATGGTGAATCTGTTGTGGAAATGCAGTGAGGAAGAGCTTGTGGCTGAGGGAAGATACCTCTGTACAGTGGGAGCTTTTACTGTACGTTTGAAGCTGTCAACTCAACAGCTGATTCAATGGCCAATGAACTCCCGCCTCAGCTTAACAGACGTGATCCCCGAGCAGCAAGGACCCTGTGGACGAGCACGTAAAATCAAAAGGTGAGCTCAAATGTATTATTCTTAATGATCTCTAAACAAGGTCATAATAACCTGAATTGGGTCCTCTGCCATTGTGTGTCGGTTCTGCTCAGCGCTGACAGACCCAACATCGGTAAAGCCGTGTGGTGGCGGTGGGTTCACAATGGGGTTGCGACCCGTTGGGGGAAAAAAAACAGTTTCCCGCCCGACCCACCACCGATCACGGCCGCTGACCCCCCCCCAACCCCCCGCCCACCCCTGGAAAATCCAGCCCATTGTTCATTTGTACGCTAGTATCCCACAGCATCATTTCAAGGCTAAAGCGGGTAAAAGTCTTTGTAGCACCAGGACTGGTCAATGGTGCAATGACATTGTTGCATTGCTGTTGTATAATTAATCTATCTTTCTTTTTTGTACAACCGTGACAACATATTTTTCAAGATAAATTACCATGGAGACTTCTTCTGTTTAATCGCTTCTTAAAAATACTAATCTGAAAAATTTGCAGTTATCTTAGCCTGAAGCTCTGTTTTAAAAAATATATTAATTTTGTGCTTTTTTTGAGCTTCCTATCCTTTCTAAATTATCGACATGAGCTATATTAGTTTACAAAATATCAAACTTAAAAGCCGTCTAAAAAAGCCAGAAATCTATCGATGCTCCCCCTCCCCTCTTTATTAATGCCTCGTCGACTGCACTTACTTCTTGAAGTGGGACAATGTGATTTTGTTTGTGGTCATCGAAAATCTCATTGTATGATTGGAGACAGGAAGAATACTCCCGGAGAGAGTGACTGACCCTGATCAATGTTGCTCCCACTGGAACTGGCAGAGCTCCTTTAGTGAGAATGAAATAAGTTCAAAGCCATAATTTGGCTTCACAATACTCTTGGTTTCGAACATAGAATTAGAGATTGCAGATTTACCAGCATTTAAAGCATTTATAAATACATGGTAGTTACTTGCATAAGTCAGAATAGTTCTTTCCACCAAATTGAAGTTCTTGAAACGTATTTGTAAAATTACTAGAGGTTCTGATGACTGTACCCAGCAGAGTAATATTCTACCTGCCCTCTAGGGGGCATTACTATGGTTTGAGTCCTTGGTGCAAATTCAGCTCTTAAAGGGCCAGTGGTAAGTTAGCAGGTTAACTTCTTCGAACTACTCACTTCTCAAGATTAAAAACAGAAAATGCTGGAAATACTCAGCCGATCAGGCAACATCTGTGGAGAGAGAAACACAGTTAGCGTTTCGTCGTCATCGACCTGAAACATTAACTCTGTTTCTCTCTCCACAGCTGCTGCCTGACCTGCTGAATATTTCCAGCATTTTCTGTGTTTTTTTTTCAGATTTCCAGCATCCGCACTTATTTTCTTTTGCACTTCTCAAGATTGCCATTTTGTACTCTGGATAATACATTCTTTCTGAAGTTTTTTTTCCAAAAAAAACTATTTAACAGTAAGTTTAAAAATTATCTTGATAAATGCAATCAGTGAAGTGGTAACATCATCACGTGTGGCCTGTTCATTGACTGAGCAGATTGATTAATTAATAATAAGACAATGCCTCTTTATATAGCTTAAAATATATTCTCAGCGTAATCTGAAATGGTGAAAAAAAAGAATATGACTATTGTAAAGCAAATGTTTTGGCAAGAACTGTTTGTTAAGAAGATTTCCCATTTGTGTAATATGGGAATAATATATCGATAGATTTTTGAATATTAAGGGAATCAAGGGATATGGGGATAGTGCGGGAAAGAGGAGATGAGGTAGAAGATCAGCCATGATCTTATTGAATGGCGGAGCAGGCTCGAAGGGCCAGATGGCCCACTCCTGCTCCTATTTCTTATGTTCTTATGTTCTAATACAGTCTTGTGTATAGCATGCACTTGTGTAAATGTCACACTTGTAACACTTTCCCATCACGCTTTGTTGATAACCCCTCTTTATTGTTATAAAACAGTGTGTCCTCCAGTTGGCCAAGAGCATTGCCAAGGAAGATCTGCTCGTTATATATTAAAGGTCTTGTATCTGCATGCACTTCCTGTTGCGTAATATTTGCTTCCCATAATGTCACATGTTTGCCATCTCAAATTTGTTATCATAATTTTCCTGTCACGCATTATTGTCTCAAAGTAAAACAGCAGCAAATTAGAACTGAAGATGGTGGGAATACATAAATCAAAAGTAAGGAAAGAGGCCAGAAAGTACCAGTGAGTAATGACTAGAAACCTATGAAAACAATCAATCCTGAATGACAGTCAGGAGAACCAACTAATGAAAGAAAGTGGAAAGTGAACCAATTGAATTACTTAAAACACTTTTTTCAAAAAAAGTTTCATTGTAATTTTTTGTCTCAGCGACTGTAGGGTTATTGAGCCAGAGGGTGAACATAGGCTCTCAATGGGAGCTGTGCTAATAAGACACGCCTGTTTGAAAGTCTGGATTTAGCACACAATTGTGGTCCTAATTGCTGTTTATCACAATTTGAACTAGCCTGGAGGTGCTAAAACAGACACCTGCAGGTTGAGCACTCAAGTGCTGATTAGACACAATTTTCGTGGAGCAGCCGATGTGGATTCCATGCACCCACTTTCATTGGAGGTGTGGAGTGTTCTGGCTGGCACACAGCGGCACATTTCAGGATGGCTCAGGGATCAAGGGAGAGGGTGCACAGGTTCTCGGACACGGCACTGGAGGTCCTGGTGGAGGAGGTCCAGAGGAGGAGGGAGGTCCAATAACCGCAGGGGGCGGGGGGGAGGACGCTACCTTGCCCTCCTGTCTCTCTCTCCTGCAGCATCTGGTGCTGCTCTGCCTGGCCTCATGTTCTCCTCCCGTTCCTTTGTCCAGACCAAGTGGGACCGCAAGCAAGATGCCGATGACCAAGCACTCTCTTTCCCCTGGTGATTCCTATAAGGTTGAGTAGCACAGCATTCACACGTTTTAGGTGAAGTCCTCAGAGAAGTTGCGGAATAAATGTTGCTTGAGTGTTGGTGAAGGCTTGACAAAGTGTCCCAGAAAGTCTCCCGATGTGTTTCAGAGGTTCTCCTCCCAGCTCCAGCAGCAAGTGTACATGAAATGGTGAGTATCCCTTTAAGTGGTGAGTATTCCTTTAAGTAGCACTTGAAATCCACATCAAAGCCATGTTTACTCCCAAACAGCTGGTCGCTGATTGGAGAGGGCGTTAGTTGAAGTGTTAGCCACCAGAATGCCGTGCAGCTTCTTGAATGAGCGCTAGCGGGCATTTTAAATGGCAAACAGCTGTTCAACAAGCCTCCAGGAGACCGTTCCTAGCACTGGCAGTAACTCCTTTACCAAGATGGAGCCTTGTGCTAAACGTGGGCTAAACTGGCATTTCAGCTTAAGACCTCCATCTTGGCCACCTCTTTACCTCTTTAGTGCCCAATGTATTCAGCGAAAATCGCCCCCTGAAACTTTTAGCATGCATTTTCTTTAAAAAAAAACAAGTTTTCAGGTGGCGCAGAGATCAAAGGACAATGCAATTTAGGCAGAGAGACCCTCCACAGAAATTCCGCCCCTAAAAATGTCTGCTCCGATTTCGCTTTCAAGAACCCCTGCTGAAAGTGTAGCCTGGTGTATTTAAATGAAGCAAGGGGGGAATGGCCAAGTGTCCCCTAGCCCAAGATACTCCTGCATTTCTGCCCAGCTGCTGCCCTGAAATTTCACCGCCACTATAAAGGTGTCGGTGCTGAAAGACAGGCAGAGATCAGGAAGGTGAAAGGTCACAAAGCCGTATGATTCTGCAGCACTCTTTTGACCAGGAGTCACGTCCAGTACTTTGAAGCTGCAGGGGGTAATTTCACAGCTTCACAGCTGAGCGATAACCTGGCAGAGAGGAACGCCTGCCAGTTGTAGAAGCCATCTAATTTTTATTTCGTTGAAATCATGCTCTGGGGGGCCGGAGAATTGCTGCCCACTTCAACCCCCTGATTCTCGCCCCAAGAGAGACAGAAAGAAGGAAAGAAACAGAGATCCACATGAACAATGACAGCTTTTATTTATGTTCAATTTATAAACAATCTATTATTTATTATACTCAGTGGAAAAGTTAAATGGTGTCTGTAGGTAACAATATTTCAGTTTGTATGCTTTTGAAAATGATCTTAATATAAACTGATCGATTTGAATAGGTTTGCAACAAAACTTTTAAATAAAAACTATTTATTTTTTACTTCAGAAAGCATGTGAAGCTGAGAGACAGAGAGAGAGAGAGAGAGACAGCCAGGCAGAGAGAAAGACACTTCAGTATTGTTTACAACTAAAACTAGCTAAGCTGTTGTATTTGAATTAAAGTTTTGAAAGAAAATAATTTGGTTTAATATAGGGGCAGCTGAAACCCACGATGTACGATGCCCCATGATTTGAGATTTCCGGACGCTTTGTGTGAGTAGCAAGTGTCTCTGACTGCTTGCACCCGAGCTCAAAGCTTCTAAGCTTGATGAGCAGTTGGGAACTCTCTGTCCAATGCGAGGTTGCATGTTCTTAAAGTGCGCCTTCCAGGACATGATCATTCCACAGGCAAAGCGAGATATTGAGGAAAGGATGTGCAGATGAGAGGCTTTCGTTACGAGGAAGGACTGGGGTCTAGAAATTCATTGACGTCCGTTTCGGCCACAGCAACGACCACTGCGCCTAAACTGATGGGTGAGAGGACCACGCCATATTGGTCCTCTTGCGTCATCAGCAGACGACGAGCGCTCTGCGGACACTATCAGAGACTGCACAGCGCAAGCTCCGACGGGTCTTTGCCCAATATGGCAGAAGGATCCTGAAACAGCTGCAAAACCCTGCTTTGCATATTTAAATTGGGTCAGCTCTGCTTTCAGGCCATGCCACCCCAACATATTGGGCGCAGGACCTCGCACAGAAATTGGTATTTGTTGTGCCCATTTCACACCCGAGAAACAGGCAAAACGCATACTAATTTCTACCCCTGGGCCTTTTTCACCAGAGCAGAAATGTTTAAGAGGAGATCTGAAAGAGGTATTCAAAATTATAAAGGTTATTGATAAGGTAAAAATGGAAAAATATAATTTCCAATGGTCAATGCATTGGTAACTGGTGGGCAAATGCTTAAGATCACCATCTAAAGAATGAAGGGCTGGGGCAGCAGAATTTGTTTTATACAGAGGTTTATTAGGACATAGGATGTAGCTATCAGAAACAATGGTGGAAGCAGGATCCATAACATCTTTTAAAGGGAAGAGGATAAATAATTAAAAAAGAAAAAATTAAGTGGATGGGGAAAGGGCAGGAGACTGGAATTAAGTGATGAGCTCTTTCAGAGAGTCAGCACCGGCACTTCTATGACAGGAAGGCTAGCCATTTGTAAAGGATATTGGCGTCAAGCCAGACATCCTCCTCTCTCCTCCGACCCACATTCCAAGAGAGGCAGAGCTTGCTGATGAATTTTGCTGTTGAAGATTAAAGTTCCAGAAGGTGGAAATACAGAATGGGATCTGCATATTTATTTAAGCTACTGTCATATTTATTTCAGTAAGGAGAGCAGCATTTACCTATTTTTCAGGAATCAATCACCAAACACTTAATTCAGAGATTCCTCGCCCTAATTCTGGCAAACTCTAAGGTCCCCATCTGCTGCAGCTTAGGTTCCAGCTCCACAGTGGAGGCAGACCACAGGACCTCCCTCCCCCCACTGCCAAACCTCAGCACCCCCATCCCATTGCGACTAAATCCCAGGATGACTCCCCCAGTGCTACCAAAGCTCAATACTACTCCCCAGTGCTACCAAAACCCACGACTGGCCCCCAGAGCAGTAAACCCCATCCTTATCCAGTACTGCTAAATACTAGCGTCTACAAATTCAATGGTTTAACACTGGCCTTTAAGACGGTTTCGTAGAAAAACTGGCAGCCGCCTCACTTCCACCCACTCTCAGTGTGGGACGCGGCGGCCGCCATTTTGGTAAGGGCCATAGTACTGCCTTTGATAGCGCTGGCCTCTCAAATTTAAATAAACAGATCGTGATGTCAATCGACGTGCAATGCCTGAGTTGACACCACGACTGCAAATTTGAACGTTCTTGCTGTCAATTATGCTGTGTCCCAACCACGCACAGAAAAGTGTGCGTGAAGCAGCCCTGCAGAGACGCTGTCAGCGCTTCTTAAAGGACACACACATCTTTCAGGTAAGTTTGGATTTCAGGTTTTGGATTTTTCTTTTATATTTTGTTGAAGTAGTGGCTTGGTGCAATAGATTTTTAAAAATGTAACGTGTGCAGGGATGCTTGCAAGGCTTTGGATGGTGAAGAATGGCCTCTGAGAAGACAGAAAATGCTGGAAATACTCAGCAGGTCAAGCAGCATCGGTGGAGAGAGAATTGCCCACCATCTGTTTGGTGGAAGATTGACGTAAACTCTGTTTACACAGCATAAATAGGGCTTCTGCCAATCTTCCAGCAAAGATACAGCAACCAATCGGAAGAACCCTCGAGGAGATTTCCGGCATAATTGTTCATTCACCTCAGTGTTGTCTGTGGGATATTGCTGGTGCAGAATGGAAGTCATATTTTCCTACATATTAATAGGCACTGCACTTCATTGCTGTGAGAAATGTTAACATGATACGGCACTAGATAAATGCAAGCTTATTTTTTTTTTTAACTTTCTAAGCTTACACATAAAGATTGGCTATTTGGGTATGGGATTGGAGGGCCGGCGAGGCTTATGGAATCCCAGAAAGTGCCATCGCTTTCAGAAGAGGGAGGAACCTGTAAAAAAAATAAGGGAAATACTTAAAATGGCTGAAGATCAACCTATGTAGAAGGCAACATTTGCACTAAATTATAGCAACTGTGATAATTGATAAAGAGGAGGTATTAGAAAGGCTGGCTGTACTTAAAGTAGATAAGTCACCAGGAGCGGATGGGATGCATTCGAGGATGCTGAGGGAAGTAAAGGTGGAAATTGGGGAGGTACTGGCCATAATATTCCAATCCTCCTTGGATACGGGGGTGGTGCCAGAAAACTGGAGAATTGCAAATGTTACACCCTTGTTCAAAAAAGGGTGTAAGGATAAACCCAGCAACTACAGGCCAGTCAGTTTAACCTCGGTAGTGGGGAAGCTTTTAGAAATGATAATCCGGGACAAAATTACCAGTCACTCGGACAAGTGTGGATTAATTAAGGAAAGCCAGCACGGATTTGTTAAAGGCAATTCGTGCTTAACTAACTTGATTGAGTTTTTTAATGAGGTAACAGAAAGGGTGGATGAGGGCAATGCAGTTGAGGTGGTGTACATGGACTTCCAAATGGCGTTTGATAAAGTGCCACATAATAGGCTTGCCAGCAAAGATGAAGCCCATGGAATAAAAGGGACAGTGGCAGCATGGATACAAAATTGGCTAAGTGACAGGAAACAGAGAGTAGTGGTGAACGGTTGTTTATTGGACTGGAGGAAGGTATACAGTGGGGTTCCCCAGGGGTCGGTACTAGTCTCACTGCTTTTCTTAATATATATTAATAACTTAGACTTGGGTGAACAGGGCACAATTTCAAAATTTGCAGATGACACATAACTTGGAAGTATATTGAACAGTGAGGAGGATAGTGATAGATTTCAAGAGCATATAGACTGACTGGTGGAATGGGCGGGCACGTGGCAGATGAAATTTAATTCAGAAAAATGTGAAGTGATACATTTTGGTAGGAAGAACGAGGAGAGGCAATATAAACTAAAGGTTACAATTCTAAAGGGGGTGCATGAACAGAGATGTGTGCAAATCATTGAAGGTGGCAGGGCAGGTTGTGAAAGCGGTTAAAAAAGCATACAGGATCCTGGGCTTTATAAATAGAGAGGTTGCACAACACCAGGTTATAGTCCAACAGTTTTATTTGAAATCACAAGCTTTCGGAGCTATCGATTGCCCCTTCCTCAGCACCTGAGGAAGGGGCAATCGATAGCTCCGAAAGCTTGTGATTTCAAATAAAACTGTTGGACTATAACCTGGTGTTGTGCGACCTCTCAATTTTGTCCACCCCAGTCCAACACCGGCATCTCCGCATCATGACCTTTATAAATAGAGGCATAGAGTACAAAAGCAAGGAAGTTATGATGAACATTTATAAAACACTGGTTCAGCCTCAACTGGAATATTGTGTCCAATTCTGCACACCGCACTTTAGGAAGGATGTGAAGGCCTTAGAGAGGGTGCAGAAAAGATTTATAAGAATGGTTCCAGGGATGAGGGACTTCAGTTACATGGATATACTGGAGAAGCTGGGGTTGTTCTCCTTAGAGCAGAGAAGATTGAGAGGAAATATGATGGAGGTGTTCAAAATATGATGGGTCTAGACAGAGTAGATCGAGAGAAACTGTTCCCATTGGCGGAAGGGTCGAGAACCAAAGGACACAGATTTAAGGTGATTGGCAGAAGGTCCAAAGGCGACATGAGGAAAAACTTTTTTATGCAGCAAGTGGTTAGGATCTGGAATGCACTGCCAGAGAGGATGGTGGAGGCAGATTCAATCGTGGCTTTCAAAAGGGAATTGGATAAGTACCTGAAGGAAATAAAATTGCAGATCTATGGAGAAAGGGCGGGGGAGTGGGACTAGCTGAAGTGTTCTTGCAGAGAGCCGGCATGGGCTCGACGGGCCAAATGACCTCCTTCTCTGCTGTAACCATTCTATGATTCTATGATTCTAACTGTTACCAGCATTTGTTAGTGTTGTAGATTAAGTTGTTTAGTGTAGAGACATTCAACAGTTTATATTTTGAAGCACTGAGATTAGAGACAAAATGAATGGATTAGTCGTGAGCTAATCCTTTGGGGGAAAAAAATATAATTTCATAGACTTTGAAATCTTTATGCAGTAGATGCAGCAGCAGACTGGATCTTGCTGTTTGGAATGTTCCTTCAGTGGTTAGCAGGGCTCACTGTTGTAAAGAAAGCTCCTGGTGTACAAACTCTAGAGGGCTAGAAATTCATCTCGGGCAGTGGCACAAACCGAGTGGTATCGGATCGGCCGCCCGTTATACACAGCGGCTGATATTCCGTTCCATTGCAGTCAATGCAGTGAATAACAGATCCTGCCTATAACGGGCGGCCGATCCAGTACCGCCCATTTTGCGCCAGTGCCCGTGACGAATTTCTAGGCATCTGTGCTAACTGGAACAGACAAGATTCCTTGAGGATGCAACCAAGCAATTGCAACATATGAAGCCCATTGTAGAGTGATACTTGTCACTTAATGAGGCTTAATGAGGCTCGTCACTTCCTAACAAGTGAAATTGCTATGCTTATTTGCTATTTTGCGGAATGCTGTGATAAGAATTTTATTGGCTCCGTAACAGTTTTGGTACATTTTCTCTAATCTAGACACCGAAGAAAAATTCAGTGAAATCAGTAAGGAAGTACAGGGAAAATGTGTATAGTATAAAGGAAAGGGCCAACCATGATTAGATAGAGATGGCCGTGCAGGTGGGGTGTCGTAACTGCAACATGTGGGACTTGGTGGAGACCAACGAGATCCTGAGCAACCACATCTGCGCTAAGTGTCTGCAGCTTGAGGAACTTCGGCTCAGAGTTGTGCAGCTGGAGTCCGAGCTGCAGACATTGCGATGCATCAGGGAAGGGGAGAGTTATCTGGACACTTTGTTCCAGGAGGCAGTCACACACCTTAGGTTAAGTTGTACTTTAGAGTTAGTCAATGGTCAGGGCAGGAGGGTGTGACTGCGAGTCGGGAAGGTATGGGGACCCAGGATGTAGTGATGGAGGAGCCTCAGCTCTTGTCCTTGTCCAACAGGTACGAGGTACTTGCTGCCTGTATGGATGAGAACAAGGACTGCAGGGAGGATGAGCAAACTGACAACGGCACTGTGGTACAGGAGGCTATTCAAGTCGGGGGAGTGAAAAGGAATGTGGTAGTGGTAGGCGACAGTATAGTCAGGGGGATAGATACTGTTCTCTGCAGCCGCGACAGGGAGTACCGAAGGCTGTGTTGCCTGCCCGGTGCCAGGGTTAAAGATATCTCCTCGCGGCTGGAGAAGAACTTGGAGTGGGAAGGGGAGGATCCAGTTGTCATGGTCCACGTAGGAACCAACGACATAGGTAGAACAAGGAATTAGGTTATTCTGAGAGAGTTTGAGGAGTTGGGGTCCAAATTAAAAAGCAGAACATCAAAGGTAATAATCTCTGGATTGTTGACTGAACCACGTGCCAATTGGCATAGGGATAAGCAAATTGGAAGGTTAAATGCGTGGCTGAAAGGGTGGTGTGGGAGGCAGGGGCTTTGCTTCATGGGCCACTGGCACCAGTAATGAGGAAAGAGGGAGCGGAAGCAGCATGCTATAGACAGGGCTAAGTGATCTCACAATCAATGGATCAGATCAAAGCTCTGCAGTCCTGCCACATTCAGTCGTGAATGGTGGTGGACCATTAAACAACTAACGGGAGGAGGAGGCTCCAAGAACATCCCCATCCTCAATGATAGTGGAGCCCAGCACGGGAGTGCAAAAAACAAGGCTGAAGCGTTTGCAACCATCTTCAGCCGGATGTGCCGAGTGGATGATCAATATCAGCCTCCTCCTGAGGCCCCCACCATCACAGAAGCCGGTCTTCAGCCAATTCGATTCACTCCACGTGATATCAAGAAACGGCTGAGCGCACTGGATACAGCAAAGACTATGGGCCCTGACAACATCCCAGCTGTCGCGCTGAAGACTTGTACTGCAGAACTAGCCACGCCTCTAGCCAAGCTGTTCCAGTATAGCTACAACACTGGCATCTATCCGACAATGTGGAAAAGTGCCCAGGTATGTCCTGTCCACAAAAAGCAGGACAAATCCAATCCGGCCAATTACCGCCCCATCAGTCTACTCTCAATCATCAGCAAAGTGATGGAAGGTGTCATCGACAGTGCTATCAAGCGGCACTTACTCACCAATAACCTGCTCACTGATGCCCAGTTTGGGTTCCGCAAAGACCACTAGGCTCCCAACCTCATTACAACCTTGGTCCAAACATGGACAAAGGAGCTGAATTCCAGAGGTGAGGTGAGGAGAGTCACTGCCCTTGACATCAAGGCAGCATCAAGGAGCCCGAGTAAAACTGAAGTCAATGGGAATCGGGGGGGAAACTCTCCACTGCTGGAGTCATACCTAGCACAAAGGAAGATTGTTGTGGTGGTTGGAGGTCAATCATCACAGCCCCAGGACATGACTGCTGGTCATCTTGGGGTCACCATTGACCAGAAAATTAACTGGAGCAGCCACATATAGACTGCGGCAACATGAACAGGTCAGAGGCTAGGTATTCTGCGGCGAGTGCCTCGCCTCCTGACTCCCCAAAGCCTTTCCATCATCTACAAGGCACAAGTAAGGAGTGTGATGGAATACTCTCCACTTCCCTGGATGAGTGCAGCTGCCACAACACCATCCAGGACAAAGCAGCCCGCTTGATTGGCACTCTATTCACCACCTTAAACATTCACTCCCTCCACCACCGGCGACCTCTTCCACCTAGAAGGACAAGGGCAGCAGGCACATGGGAACACCACCACCTCCAAGTTCCCCCCCAAGTCACACACCATCCTGACTTAGAAGTATATCGCCGATCCTTCATCGTCGCTGGGTCACTATCCTGGAACTCCCTCCCTAACAGCACTGTGGGAGTACCTTCACCACACGGGCTGCAGCGGTTCAAGAAGGCGGCTCACCACCACCTTCTCAAGGGCAATTAGGGATGGGCAATAAATGCTGGCCTCGCAAGCGACGCCCACATCCCATAAACTAATAAAAAAAACATTCCATGTCCACTTATTAGTGAAAGACAGTCTGTTACTTTCACCAAATTTATTTCACTTCGAAAAAACATTTGGCTTGGCAAAGCATTTTAATATATACCTAAATTAAGAATTAAGGGTCTGTACATACTAACACACTCCCCCCATTTGATGTAAAAATTTTAGTTAGTGGGCGTTCTTCCATGATCTCCCTCCCCTTCGCATTTCCCCTCTCCCAACTCTAATGCTCCTCTGTAATGTGGCCCCAGTGGCTGCAGCAAGGCTGGTGGTAGGCTGCTGAATGTTGGATCCAGAGACTGGAGATGGCCTTGAAGGCTGCCCTCGACCAGCTCTGGGCCTGGAGGGCCCGGCTGCAGACTGCACCAACTCTGCATGGGCGGCAGCAGTCTGGGCTGGCTGGGTTACAGGCTGTGGCAAGTGCAATGGCGGAGTGGCAGTGGTGGGAGCAGGAATGCTGTCATCCTGAGAGAGGACAGCACATTCCTGCTCGACCGACACACTGCCACTCCCCTGGGGCAGAACCTCAGCATCCAGAGCAATCTGCTCGAGCACAGATTGCTGGCCTGCAGCGGCACCGTGAGAGCCCTGGTGGACTGTGGGTGACCCAAGAGGATGGCAGCAGTCAGTGCTTGCGTGGCATCAATCTGAGAGTGCATCAGAGCAGTCTGCAATTGGATGGCACCAACCAGTGACTCGATTCCAGCACTATGCCACTGCGTTGCCTCAGCCTGTGCTGCAATAGATGCTGCCACCTCACCCATTACACGCAGCATGGGGTCTGGTTCCCATGCTCTACCTGCAAGTCAACCATCCTCTGCAAAAAGGCAAGGATGGGCTCGAGGGTTTGTGCACAGATGACAGCTGTGCTGGCGGTGGACTCCTCCACACTCCTAGCCAGTGCATCCATGCTCTCGGGCACCCTTGCCATTGCACCCATGAGCTCAGTGTGCATGCTCATCGCCTGTGTATTCATTGCCGCGATATCGAGGACATCATCTGAGTCCTGTGCAGCAGAACTCGTGCGCGCACTCACCCTCCGGGGAGATGGCCCCCGAGCTTCCCTTCCCCCATGGTGTTGCTGCAGCCCTCTGGGTCCCGGAGCTTCACCCATGTCAGAGCCAATTCCTCTGCTCCCCTCCAGTGACCGCGTGGCCCCAGTATCCGATGTGTTGCCCTCGGGAGATGCAGGCAGTGAGGCTCCGGCTTGGTGTTCCTCCTCCTCTCCCGCGTCACTGCCACTGGGAGGCGGGAGGACAGGCTGTTCAGATGGTGGCTCACTATCTGAAAGCAGGAAGGTACAAGAGTGGATTTAATGTGAGGGCAGGGGGGCAGGAAGGGAGCAAGGAATGGAGACAGTATAGTTAGATGGAAAGTGGGAAAGGCTCGTGTTGTGAGGGGGAAGTGGTATGAGAGAAGAGATAAAGATAATGAACATACCGTTGCTGTCCCCAAGGGGGTCGACCTCTCCGATTGCCACAGCGCCCAAGACTTGACTCGCGATGAGTCTGTGAACTCGCTCCTCCAGTTGTGTGGGGGGGTGCAGCTCCGCCTGACCTCAACCCATGCGTTGTTGCTCCCTCCTGTTATGAGCAAGCTTGGCCTGCAAGAAAAAGGACAGCCTGTGAGTGAGTGTGCAGCCATGTGTTTGGCAGATGTGCCTACCATAGTTGAATAGCCATTAATGTCTTCAAGGGGTGAGATGTGGATGTGACTTTCAGTAGATAGGCATAGTTGTTGGGTGAGTGTTGGGGATTTGGCACTTTATACCGTCTGTGCACAGGGTGAGGTTGAGATGCTGGGATGTGGAGGGTTTTTAAGCATCTACTCACCCTGACCACCCGAGTGAGGTCGTTGAACTTCTTGTGGCACTGGGTGTGAGTCCTTTGGACCAGGCTTCTGGATGATATGTACTGGGCCACCTCCCTCCACACCCTTGTGAACTCCCGGGGCAATGGCCTCCTGCCAGTGTCTGGAAACAGCACTGCCCGTCGGCGTCCCACAGCCACAACCAGAGCCTCCAATGCCTGGTCGCTAAACCGGCGAGCTCTCTCCCTGGGCCTCTGAGCAGACATGAGATTCCTGGTTCAAGATTTGCTCCTCCTTGCAGGCCCAGGTCACAAGCAGCAATGATCAGGGTGAGGCTGTGCAGCATGATGGAACTTCCCCTTTAAGAACTGGAAGGCGCCAGCCTGTCTGAGGACAAGGTAATTGACAGCGCCTGAGCTTGAGTAGCGCTCTGAGGTAGCGCCCCGCTCCCCGACGTTAGCGCCCTAAGAGAGGTGTGTAGCGCTTTATTTAGCGCTCCAATCACCTCCAGGGGCGCTGGAGACGAATTTCCAGGTCGCCGGCGCTAATTTGTGCCAGGTGCTAAAGGTTGCGGCCGGCCGATGTTAGCGCCCCAAAATGGTCGATACTGAATTTTTCCCCCCAAGGGTCTAGAGGGAATGAGGAACTTAAAGAAATCAGTATCAGTAAAGACATAGTACTGGAGAAATTAATGGGACTAAGTGGCGACAAATCCCCTGGGCCTGATGACCTGCATCCTTGGGTTTTACAAGAGGCAGCTGCAGAGATGGTGGATGCACTGGTATTAATCTTCCAGAATTCCCTAGATTCTAGAACAGTCCCCAAGGATTGGAAGGTAGCAAACATAACCCCGTTATTTAAGAAAGGAGGAAGAGAAAAAACGGGAAATGATAGGCCGGTTAGCCTGACAAAATGTGAGAATCTATTATTAGGGACGTGGTAACAGGGCACTTAGAAAATCATAATATGATTAATCAGAGTCAACATGGTTTTATGAAAAGGAAATTGTGTTTTACAAATCTATTAGAGTTTTTTGAAGATGTAACTAGTAGGATGGATAAGGGGGAACCAATGGATGTAGTGTATTTGGATTTTCAAGAAGCATTCGATAAGGTGCCACACAAGAGGTTATTACACAAAATTAGGGCTCATGGATTTGGGGGTAATATATTAGCATGGACTGAGGATTGGTTAACGGACAGAAAACAGAGAGTAGGAATAAACTGGACTTTTTCAGGTTGGCAGGCTGTAACTAGCCGGGTACCGCAAGGATCAGTGCTTCAGCCTCAGCTATTTACAATCTATATTAATGACTTAGATGAAGGGACTGAGTGTAACGTATCCAATTTTGCTGATGATACAAAGTTAGGTGGGAAAGTAAGCTGTGAGGAGGATGCAAAGAGGCTGCAGAGAGATATAGACAGGTTGACTGAGTGGGCAAGAACCTGGAAAATGGAATACAATGTGGGGAAGTTATCCACTTTGGTAGGAAAAACAAAAAAAGTAGAATATTTTTTGAATGGTGAGAGACTGGGAAATGTTTGCACTCAGAGGGACCTGGGTGTCCTTGTACATGAATCACAGAAAGTTAACATGCAGATACAGCAAGCAATTAGGAAAGCAAATGGTATGTTAGCTTTTGTTACAAAGGGATTAGAGTATAAGAGTAAAGAAGTCTTACTTCAATTACAAAGGGCATTGGTGAGGCCACACCTGGAGAACTGTGTACAGTTCTGGTCTCCTTTCCTAAGGAAAGACATACTTACCTTAAAGGGAGTGCAACATAGGTTCAGTGGACTGGTTCCTGGGATGGGGGGATTGTCCTATGAGGAGAGATTGAGTAGATTAGGCCTATATTTAGAAGAATGAGAGGTAATGTAATTAAAACATATAGGGGGTTAAAATCATTATCGACCATTTTGGGGCACTAACATCGTCTGGGCGCTAACTTTAGAGCCCGGTGCTAATTAGCGCCGACGACTGTGAAATTGAGTTTTCGCGCCCCAAGAGGAAGGTGGAGCGTTAATTCAAGCACTCCACTTCCTTCTTAGAGCGCTAAAGTCAGAGAGCGGGGCGGAGACTTCAGCAGCACAGCACACTGGGCCGTGCAGCGCTGCCGCGTTCAAAGGCTCCTTCCCTCCCTTAAAGGGAAGGGCCATCGCCGCAGGCTCTGCAATATAAAATGTACCTACCTGGACCAAGAAGGCAGCCGCCATCCCGCGCGATCAGCCCGGCACTCAAGCAGAGTGGTGGGCTGATCGATCGCGGACAGGAACCCGCGAAAAAAACTAGAACAGGAAAGGTATGTTTTTTTTCTACTTACCTCGGCCACCTCGCCTTTAATCATCGCCCCCGAAGCGACCGGCCGCCCGATGCACACCTCCTGCAGCTGTCGGTATTTTCAACTGGCGCTACCGCAGGGGGCGGACGTCAGTTTCGGGTTCTGGGGCGCTACTGGGGCGATGCACACGGCGATGACGTCATAATCTCTGGGCGAAGGAGATCGGGGAGCAACATCGTAGCGCCGCCGCAAAACTCCTGCCGAATATGGCGGGAGTCGATGTCAGCGCTGTGCCTGGTCGCTAATGTGAGGCGCAAAGGCACCCAATTTCACCCCCATAAAATTCTTAAGGGTCTTGACAGGGTTAATGCTGAGAAAATGTTTCCCCTGGCTGGGGAATCTAGAACACATGGTCACAGTCTCAGAATAAGGGGTCGGCCATTTAGGACTGAGATGAGGAGAAATTTCTTCACTCAAAGGGTTATAAATCTATGGAATTCTCTACCCTAGAGAGCTGTGGATGCTCAGTCGTTGAGTATATTCAAGAGAGAGGTCAATAAATTTTTGGGAACTAAGAGAGTTAAGGGAAAGTGTGGGAAAGTGGGAGTTGAGGTGGAATGATTGTATTGAATGGCGGAGCAGGCTCGAAGGGCAAAATGGCCGACTCGTGCTCCTATTTCTTATGTTCTTATGATGAAATAATACTGCAACTGATAAATAAATGACATAACCTCAGCGATCATCGTATCGTATCTTCTCACTCTTTCCTGCCACAGGGCTCTGCCACAAGGCGACATGTGCCTTGGCATTATCATTGCATTTGGCAAGGTCAGCAGCATTACAAGACTTGGGACAGGAGTTGAGCACATCACTGAGTTCCTGTTAGTGTAACCCCATTCCCGCATCACTACATTTGAATGACCAGCGCAGTGCGCAAGCGGTTGAGGTACTGCCAGAATGGCCATGGTGCAGAGGCTCCAGCAAGAGTTGCTCGTCGGGTTCGATATCCAGACCATGTGGCTTATTCTGTAGATACGTTCTCCAGGCGCTAATTCTCCCCTGTTTCACACTAGTGTGAAATTGCAGAATGATTTGCAGCCTAATAGAGGCCGCGATGTGAATTCTCCACAAGAGTGCTGTAACTTCAGTCTTTTCACCACAATTCTTAAAGCAAATTGCAATGGGATCTTCCTGAAATAGTTAACCTTGAATAGCCAACATAAAAGGTATGTTACAGTATTTGCACATTTTTGTCACTGAAAAAAAAGGCGCAAATTGTACTCGTTTCTAATCCTTAAAGCAATGGCTTTTCAAGAAAGGTGACAAGTCCGATAGCGGTAATTACAGAGGAGTTTCCCTGCTGTCTACCACAGGGAAAGTCATCGCAAGAATCCTCCTCAATCACCTTCTCCCAGTGGCTGAAGAGCTCCTCGCAATGCGGATTCCGCCCACTAAGGGGCACAATGGACATGATCTTCACCGCACGTCAATTACAAGAGAAATGCAGGGAACAGCACCAACCGCTGTACATGGCCTTCTTTGACCTCACAAAGGCCTTCGACACTGTCAACCGTGAGGGATTATGGAGTGTCCTCCTCAAATCGGCTGCCCTCAAAAGTTTGTCACCATCCTCCGCCTGCTTCACGACGACATGCAAGCCGTGATCCTGACCAACGGTTCCACCATAGACCCAATTCACGTACGGACCGGGGTCAAGCAAGGCTGTGTCATCGCACCAACGCTCTTCTCAATCTTCCTTGATGCAATGCTCCATCTCACCCTCAGTAAGCTCGCCGCTGGAGTGGAGAAAATTTACAGAACAAACGGGAAACTGTTCAACCTCCGTCGCCTCCAGTCCAGATCCAAGGTTGTCCCATCCTCTGTCGTCGAATTATGGTATGCAGACGACACTTGCGTCTACGCTCACTCGGAGGTCGAACTCCAAACCACCGTCAACACCTTCACCGAAGCGGACGAGAGCATGGGCCTTACACTAAACATCCGTAAGACAAAGGTCCTCTACGAACTTGCCCCCACCACACAGTACTACTCCCTGATTATCAAAATCAATGACGAGGCCTTGGACAACGTGGACCACTTTTCATATCACGGGAGCCTACCGTCAACAAGGGCAGACGTCGATGACGAAGTCCAACACCGCCTTCAGTGTGCCAGTGCAGCCTTCGGTCGCCTGAGGAAGAGAGTGTTTGAAGACCAAACCGGCACCAAGCTCATGGTCTACAGAGCAGTAGTGATACCTGCCCTCCTGTATGCCTCAGAGACATGGACCATGTACAGCAGGTACCTCAAAGCACTGGAGAGGTACCACCAATGCTGCCTCCGCAAGATCCTGCAAATCCATTGGCAGGATATGTGCATCAACGTCAGTGTTCTCTCTCAGGCCAACATCCCCAGCATCGAAGCTTTGACCACGCTCGATCAGCTCTGATGGACGGGTCACATCGTCCGCATGCCCGATACGAGACTCCCAAAACAAGCGCTCTACTTGGAGCTCCGACAAGGCAAGAGAGCCCCAGGTAGGCAGAGGAAACGCTTCAAGGACACCCTCAAAGCCTCCTTGAAAAACTGCAACATCCCCACTGACACCTGGGAATCCCTGGACCAAGACTGCACAAAATGGAGGAGAAGCATCCGGGGAGGCGTCGAACACCTCGAGTCTCTTCGCCGGGAGCAAGCGGAAGCCATGCGCAAGCAGCGCAAGAAGCGCACATCAACCCAAGCACCCCATCCACCCGCCCGCCCCTTCAACCACCGTCTGCCCCACCTGTGACAGTGACTGTAGGTCCTGCATTGGACTCATCAGTCACCTGAGAACTCATTTTTAGTGTGGAAACAAGTTATCCTCGGTTCCGAGGGACTGCCTAAGAAGAAGAAGAAGAACATTTTTGTCACTGAAAAATAGACGCAAATTGTGCTCGTTTCTAATCCTTAAAGCAATGGCCATAAGAAGCATAGTACATTATACTTGATGTTGTCACCGTAGCTGAACCTTTATGTTCATGTTAAGTGTTTTTTCCTCTGAAGACATAGACTACATAGAAAAAACATAGAAACATAGAATCTAGGAGCAGGAGTAGGCCATTCGGCCCGTCGAGCCTGCTCCGCCATTCAATACGATCATGGCTGATCATCCAAATCCAGTACCCTGTCCCTGCCTTAATCCCCACAGTACACATATCCCACCCTACCCCCGTAACCCCACGTATTTAATTCCCCCTAACATATCCCATCCTATCCCCATAACCCCACATATTTAATCCCCCCTAACACTAAGGGTCAATTTATCATAGCCAAATCAACCTAACCCACACATTTTTGGACTGTGGGAGGAAACCGGAGCACCCGGAGGAAACCCACGCAGACACGGGGAGAATGTGCAAACTCCACACAGACAGTCACCCGAGGTCAGATTCGAACCCGGGTCTCTGGCGCTGTGAGGCACCAGTGCTAACCACTATGCCACCGTGTTGCAATAATAGAAATTACAACATGGAAACAGGCCGATCGGCCTCACCGGTCGTGTTTGTGCTTAGCCTCCACTTGAGTAGTAGTTCTAATTCCATGTGCCCACCATGTTCCCATATCCCTTTATTTCCTTTTCCTTCAAAACCTATCTAACCTGTTCTTAAAAGTTGACATGGTCTCTGCTTCAATCATTAATTCTTGTAGTGCATTCCACAGCTTCACAACCCCGCTCGCTGTCCTGAATCTCTTTCATTTTGTCATATCTACGTGCCATCATTCTAAACCCCTCATTCATTGGAAACAGACTGTTTCCACCTACTCTGTCTCATTACAATTCATGATTTTAACCATGCCTGTCAAATCACCACTAAATCTCTTTTGTTCCAATCAAAACAGCCTCAATTTTTTTGTCTTTCTTTGTATTTGTATTTCCTCATACCAGGCAGCATCCTTGTTACTCTGCAGTGTCCTCTCTCTATTGCCTTAACATCCTTTCTCTAGTATGGAGCCGAAAGTGCACAGTGCTCCAACTGTACTCTTATTAAATTCACTATTACACCTCGACTTTTATATTCCATTCCTCTTGCCACAAAACCCAATATTCCGTTAGCTCTTTTTTTGGCCCTAACTAGTTGAGATGCTGGTTTTAATGTCTGTTGAACCTGAACCCCCAAGTTCCTCTGTTCTTCCACATCACCCAGCTTTTCCTATTCAAAGTATAAATAGTTATTACTTTTTTTACTAAACTGTACCACCTCACATTTCTTGGTATCCTATCAAATTTTTCACCTCCTAAGCTCAAATTCAACAAAACTTTGTGAATTATTCTAATGTTATTTACAATGCTGTCTGATTGTAGCATCTACTGCATACCAAGATTGAAACTCATCTGCTAAACTAGTTACATTTTCCCTTCTAATTTTCTTTGTATCTATTTGAGCATTGAGTGCTATAAAGGAGTGACGAAGAGGGAGCACTTGATATATTACTGTGGCTGTCCATGATTTAGTGTAGTGAAAGCAGCTGTCTCCCTGTTATGTATTAGTATGCGGAATAAATAGCTCCAAACTGCCAATGTGGTGGCTTTACAGCAGTTCAATTAGTTTGTTTTCGCTGAGAAAATGGTATGATTTAACATTTCAGAGCTCCCTTCATTTTGAAGTCGCGAATCGTAAAGAGAAGTAAACACCAATAACTTCCTTAGTGCTGCAAACAGCCAATGAATTTTGTGGGGCTGCAGACTGGGCAATTATCAGAAGCAGCTTACCTTTTCAAATGTGCACTTCATTGATGTCCAGGTGAATTAATGACTCTGAGCCCTAAATTCAAATTGCAAAGTAGTCATCTGCTGCGGTAATATAGCGTGACCATCAATCAGCAGTCGATGTAATTTGCCATTTAGTTTTAACGGACAGCAAGAGATGGAATGAGATGATGGCTTAAATAACAATTTGATTTTCTTTAAGAAAAGATATTATTAGTTCACAGTAACTTAATACCTATTAAGTAGATTTTTATTTAATTTTTTTTGTAAACTATCTTTCAATTGCTTCTTGTAGCATTGGACAGGTCCAATTAAAATCTAGGTGCCTCAGCTCCAGTGATAAAAGGCTGAGCATTTAAATTCAGTTTTGATTTCAAGCTTGACACGAAGATTTGACAGATTTGGTCTCTGCCAATCTGATCTTTCCAGTTAATGAATGTGCTCCTCATTGAAGCTCATCACTGAGCCCTCGATTGGTGGAGGAATTTTGCTGCAGTTCACAATTTCCTTTTAAAGTTGCATGCTTTTTATCCAAGCAGGCAGTTTTTATCAAAATTGGATTGCATCAGTATAACTGATCTGATGCTGTAATTTACATTACGTATTGTATGGCTTGCTTCAAAGGACTTAAAGCAAAAGTGAAGAACGTTGGTTAATGTTCTGTGCGAAAACATCAAGGAGCCGATTATCACATTGGGCGGTGGTCGGACACAATGGCCCAGGTTTTGCGGGAATAATAACGGTGAGGCTATCGGCGATCACCGTTATGAAGGAGCAAATCGGACAGCAACTTCCAGCAACCACACATGTGCAGTTAAATGCCGAAATCAAAAGGTTGCTGCACGATTTGCCACAAGCTTCACTCTTACAGTATCTCGCTGAGAGCCGTGGCATTCACATACACGTAAGGGCGTGAGGTTGGGGCACTTACCCACTAGTTACCCACTAAACATGCCAGAAAATGTTAGGGCTTGTCCATTCAAGTGCAAGTGAATTGTAATGGCGTGGTAAGTCTTAATTACTGCCAAACAACCTCTCTGGCACTGAAAATTAACTTTTACAAGTATGGCATCTCATTCCTTCGGATTTGAATTATTATTGAAGATTTAAAAAGAAAAAGGAAAAAAAAATGTATTTTACTTTTTCTTTCTGTCTCTTTTACATCTCTTAATCCCATCTTTCTTTTCCATCTTTCTTTCCCTCTCTTTATGTCGCTTTCTGTACGTGATTTGGCATTGAATTAAATATTCTAACTTACACTTCCTGGTTCAGACTCTGCGGGCTGGATTTTCAATGACCCGTGGAGTCGGGTTTGGAGGCGTGTGGGGGGTTAAAATAGCGAAAAGTGGCGGGCGGACCTGATCCCAACTCCATTCCGCCTCCACGCAATTTTGACAAAATCGGTCGCGGGGTTCCCGACTCTGTCCCGCCTCCAAGATGCCCTTAACAAGCCCTAAATTGGCTCTGTAATGCCATTTTGAAACATTTTAGTTAGTTTAACCCTTTTCCGACGTGAAGCACGCCTGATGTGAAACACGCCAGTGAAACCTGGCGGGAGCACAAGTGGATAGCTGACTATCAGCTGCAGGTCCACTATTACAACGGAGTAGTGATGAAGGTAGTAGTAGTATTAGGTCTCAAAGTCGCCTCTGATGCTGCTGGATTGAATGTCTTCAGAGACTACCTGGGAGGACTTGGTTGCAAAAAAAATTCTCTCTCTCTCTCTCTCTCTCTCTGAGATGCTGCTCATTTTGCATCCAGGTCCTCTCACAGCAAAGGCCAGGCAGTGTCTGAAAACCTTCAATGTAGCAGCAATGATGACATCATCAGAGGCGACTTTCAGACTGAAACTACTAATTGGGTCATGGGTTCCCACATGCTGGAACTCAATTGCCCAATTAAGTGAAAATTGCATCAATCTCCCACAGGCGGGTGGATAACACGAAATGCGGATGACACGACCCCAACCCGCCCCAGTATCAAAATCCAGCCCTGCGTGTCTCAGCAAGGATTCTTCAATCTGATTGGTTAAGGAGACATGTCGTTGCTTGTCCTGTTCACACAGGTCCCAGATCCCCTGTTTCGGCTCTCTAATTACGGCAATTCACAGTGTAAAAGCCCACAGAAAGTCTCTGGGCAAGTGTGAGTGCAATGAATGGCGAACGCTGTTCGTTTGCTGCTGACTGCAAAATCTGGGCCATTAGCTCTGCCTTGTTTACTGCTGAACCAAAAATTACTGGCCCAGATTTTTCTGCAACAGCGAGATTGGCGATGTACAACATAAATTTCATCGTCTAGTCTGCCGGTCTCGTCATTGATAACTTCCTCCAAATTTTCCTGCATTTGTAATTAGAATACGCCACTACGAGCATGGGCAGAGAATCAGAAGCGATGTGACATTTATAGAAACTGAGTGACAATTTAAAGACATAAGACACCTGTTTTTTATGCAAAGCCAAAGTATGGCACTCGTCCAAAGCATTACTCCCACCGGGACAATCTCTTCTCAGTGGAATCGGTGGATGTGTAATTAGATCCCAAAGTTGGCCTGCTTCCGTTTACACCACGTCGTTTTCTGTGGAATTTGAGTACAGAGGTTCCATGTTTGTTCTGAGCTTGTTTTCTAACCACAGACGGAACGCTTCCGGATCAACTGCTATTGCAATAGTTTGCTTGTTGGCAATATAATCAGGCGAGCATTGGAGATCTGTTCAAAGGAACCAATCTAGGAGCCAGACCACCAGTGGCATTATTTTTAAATCCAACTGGAAGCGGTGTGAAAACTGGCATTAATTCAGCAAAATCGCGATCGCCATTGATTGTAATGGGAGGTGGAGCTATGATAATTAACTTGCAACTGTTTTCGGCGCGGGTAAAGGTGGAGTGGTGCAAAAGTCCCGGGAAAATATAGTATGGCATAAGTAAGTCATTTCCCCCACAATTTCCTCTTTCCTTTCCACCATTCAAGGGCCCCTGTGATGTGTATGCAATTACAATAGCACAAGTCTCCAGGAAACACTGGGTCACCATTTTTATTCAGATAATCAGTTACCTCTTAACCCATCTGGCTTTTGTAACTAAGCCTGCCTTACAGTGGATAGAAACTAGCAGCTACAGGGTAAGCAACAACAAGGTACATTTTAGTGGACACAAATGGCACATATTAATAAAAAATATTATAAAAGGGAAGGAATCCTTGTTCGGTTAGCCCTATGCCAGATTGTATAGTAGATTGAAATCTGAAGGCTATTCCTTCTAAACATTTGCCAGCACATGCAGAAATGCCAAGATCTACTCCAAATGTAACCTCAAAATGTTGGCCAGAGTGAAAGTGTGCCAAAGTAAGAAGTCTGCCAACAACTGCTTGAAGGGTGAGATGTTCAACAAAGTTCTTCATGTGTGACTGAGCAGAAACAATTTAGGCTCATAGAATAGAAGACAAAATATCGAGATAATTTGAAAATTGACTTCACTGCAGAAGATAAAATGGAATATGCTCTGCCTGGGGAAAAAGCAACTAATGGTGTTCCAGAGGGACCTGCTGTGAGCCCCGGCTATTCTCAATATTTGTGAATGATATGGACCAGGATGTCTGTAGTAGTACTGATGACACAAAGCTATGTAGACACATAATGAGCAGAAAGTAAATTAATTATCTTCAGAGAGATTTGGACCAACTATGCAAGTGGGCTGAGGTTTGGAGAATGGATTTCAATACAGATAAATGTAGAGTAATGCATATAGGAACAGGAACAGTAATCATGTGTACAACAGGAAAGAGTCCTATTTTCGATATACATCGGAACAGGAGTAAGCCATTCAGTTCCTCAAGCTGCTCTACCATTCAATGCGATCATAGCTGATCTGTACTTCAACTCCATTTACCTGCCTTTGAACCATATCCCTTGACATTCCTAATTAATAAAAATCTGTTGATCTCAATCAGAAAAATTTCAATTGACCCAGTATCCACAGAAGAGTGAGTCCCAGCTTTCCACTGCCCTTTATGTGCACAGTGCTTCCTGATTTCACTCCTGAATGGCCTAGCTCTAATTTTAAGATTGTGTCCCCTTGTTCTGCATTCTTCCACGAGAAAAAAATTACCTCCTCTGTATCTACGCTGTCAAATCATTTTATCATTTTACAAACCTCAGTTAGATCAGCCCCTAGTGATAGTGTTAATAGCACATTTTTGATGGGATTCAACTTAGTGGTAAATTCAAACAATGAATACATTAAAGCATGAATTGAACCAATTTTTAGGGAACAGTTCCCAATACGTTACGTAACTGTACTATTTTCTAATATTTTGAAATCTGTATATTTAAGGCTGAGATGGATAGATTTTTGGGCTCTGGGGGAATCAAGGGATATGGGGATTGAGCAGGAAAGTGGAGTTGAGGTCGATGATCAGCCATGATCTTATTGAATGGCGGTGCAGGCTCAAGGGGCCGAATGGCCTACTCCAGCTCCTATTTCTTATGTTCTTATCTTCTTATGTATGCTACCAGGATTATAAGTCACGCTTGGAGTAGATTTCATTATAACTCTTCGTTTTATTTTTGGTTGTTTTGTTTACTGGAAATAATTTCCAATATAAAATGTGTATTGAAACATTACTGATTCATTATGATGTATTAGGCGGCAAGAGTAATTTTAAAGAATGTTGCTGTTTTGTGCAATGAACCTATTGCATTATATTACACTTCTGCATATTTCTGTGGCTGCAATCCTCTGACATACAGTTGATATTTGCTGCATTGTTGAACAACAAATAAATTAAATTTTTCAACTGGCAGCATCCAGGCTCCCTTCCGTGAATATATTAATGACTCAGAGCCAGCATTATCTACCCTTGCGATTTTCAAAGGGACTCCTGATTTGCTGTCTACACGAGAGTCGTGAGGTCATAGAGTCATAGAGTCATAACGGCACAGAAGTAGGCCATTCGGCCCATCGAGTCCGTGCCGGCTCTCTGCAGAGCAATCCAGTCAGTCCCATTCCCCCGCTCTATCCCCGTTGCCCTGCAAGTTTATTTCCCTCAAGTGCCTATCCAGTCTCCCCTTGAAAACATTGAGTGTCTCCGCTTCCACCACTTCCGTTGGCAGCGAGTTACAGGTCCTCACCACTCGCTGCGTAAAAAAGTTTTTCCTCACATCCCGCCTGTATCTCTTGCCCAAAACCTTAAATCTGTGTCCCCTAGTCCTTGTACCATCAACTAGTGGGAACAGCCTTTCCCCGTCTAGCCTATCCAAACCCGTCATAATCTTGTACACCTCTATCAAATTACCCCTCAACCTCCTTTGCGCTAATGAAAACAAATCCAGCTTCTCCAACCTGTCATTGTAGCTAAGATCCCCCATCCCCAGAACCATTCTGGTAAATCTCCTCTGCACCCTCTCAAGGGCCTTCACATCCTTCCTAAAGTGTGGTGACCAGAACTGGACGCAATACTCCAGTTGTGGCCTAACCAGCGCTTTATAAAGGTTCAGCATAACTTCTCTACTTTTGTAGTCAATACCTCTATTTATGAAGCCCAAGATCCCATATGCTTTGCTAACCACTCTCTCAATATGTCCTGCCACCTTCAGGGACCTATGCACATTAACTCCCAGGTCCCTCTGTCCCTGCACACTCTTTAAAACTGTGCCATTAAGTGTATATTGCCTCTGCCTGTTCCTTCTGCCCATTCTTCTAACCTTTCTATGTCCTGTTGCCGTCGATTGGTATCATCCTCACTGTTTGCCACACCCCCAAGTTTTGTGTCATCGGCAAATTTAGAAATTCTACTCTGTATTTCAATATCCAGGTCATTTATATATATCAAAAAAAGCAGTGGACCCAGCACTGACCCTTGGGGAACACCACTGTCTACCATCCTTCAGTCTGAAAAAAAGCCATTTACCACAACTCGCTGTTTTCTGTCCTTAAGCCAATTCCTTATCCAAGCTGCCACTGACTCACCTATTCCATGAGCCTCAATTTTGTTAACCAGCCTTCTATGTGGTACTTTGTCAAACGCCTTCCGAAAATCCATGTAGACAACATCCATTGCATTTCCTTCACCAATCCTCTCTGTTACTTCATCAAAAAATTCAATTAGATTAGTCAAACATGATCTGCTTTTTACAAATCCGTGTTGGCTCTCCTTAATTAGCTTAAACCTCTCCAAGTGTCCGTTAATTTTTTCCTTGATTATTGTTTCTAAAACTTTACCCACCATTGATGTTAAACTGACCGGCCTGTAGTTACTAGGAATGTCCTTACACCCTTTCTTGAACAATGTTGTCACATTTGCCACTTTCCAATCCTCAGGCACCTCCCCCACATCTAGGGAAGATTGGAAAATTATGGCAAGCCCTCCCACTATCTCCTCCCCCAATTCCCTTAGCAACCTGGGATGCAAGCCATCTGGACCAGGCGACTTATCCACTCTAAGCATACCCAGCCTTTCTAATACATCCTGTCTATCAATTTTCACCCCTTCCATTGCTTCTACCTTTTCCACTTCTACTGATATTTTGTCAGCATCCACCTCCTTAGTAAACACCGATACAATGTACTCATTGAGTATTCTAGCCTTGCCCTGCGCCTCAAAGCATAGATCACCTTCTTTGTCTCGAATAGGCCCCACCCCGCCTCTTACTACCCGCTTACTGTTTACATGCTGGTAAAAGATTTTTGAGTTCCCTTTTATGTTAACTGCCATTCTACTCAAATATTCTCTCTTTACCAATCTTATTTTCATTTTCACTTCCCCTCTCAACTTATTGGGCCAGAAATTCGGCTCCCTGGCTTCCCGCGGGTGCAAGGATCGCGCACCTACCTACCGCGCCTGCCGTTGACCCCTGGGCCCACGAGGAATTCGGGTCCTGGGCCTCCTCCAACTGCCGGTGCGCAGGGCTTGTGTATCCCAGGGGCGTAGTTAGTGCGATGCGTCCCCTGGGATCACGTGGGCCATGGAGAGCCAATGGCAGCAGATCATCTTTCATTCATAGATTTGACAGGAACCTGTCAAATCTATGAATACAGATCGGCCCCAAAACATCCCTAAAACTACAAATACATTTTTAAAAAACATCACATTTTAAAATAACTATAAATTACATTAATTAACTATTTTAAACAAAAATTTAAATTCTTGAAAAAATTATATCCACTTTTTAACGGGGTTAAAACTAAACTTACCTTTCTTTAAAGTAATTAAAAAAGATAAATCTGTGAAAAAAATGTTTAAATTTTAATAAGATCAACACTTACCTTGTTAAAAGAAGACCTTGCGCCTCCTTTTCCAATGTGCATCTTCTCCGTGCTTACCCTCACGGAGGAACCTGTAAAAAAAACCGAAGTACGAGGCGAACGCGCTGGCCCTCCGGCGTGCGCGTTCGACCTCTGAACCCCTTCCTTCAGGGGAACGGAAGTGCCGGTTTCCCGCGCATGTGCAGTGCATGCAAGAAACCGGCACTTTTGATCCGTCCACGGGTGAGTACATAGTGCGTACTCACCCGTGGCGAGCCTAATTTCTGCCCCATTGTATTTGGTCTGGTTCACCCTTGAAGAATTCACCTGACATGCATCATACACCATCTTTTTTTGTTTCATCATCTTCTGTATCTCCCTCGTCATCCAAGGAGCCCTTGCTTTGGTTCCCTTACCCTTCCTTCTTGTTGGAATGTACCTAGCCTGTACTTGGAACATCTCCTCCTTAAAGATCACCCATTGTTCTGTTACAGTATTTCCTGCCAGTCTTTCGTTCCATTTTGGTTCCATTCAGATTAGGTGGTGCCTAAATGTGACTGAAGGAATTATCCCTCTCCACCTGTTCCATTCAGGGAGAATCGTAGAGTTATACAGCACAGAAAGAGGCCCTTCGGCCCATCGTGTCTGCGCCGTCCATCAAGCCCTATCTATTCTAATCCCATTTTCCAGCACTTGGTCCATAGCCTTGTATGCTTTGGTGTTTCAAGTGCTCATCTAAATGCTTGTTGAATGGTTTGAGGGTTCCTGCCTCTACCACCCTTTCAGGCAGTGAGTGCCAGATTCCAACCACCCTCTGGGTGAAAATGTTTTTCCTCAAATTCCCTCTAAACCTCCTGCCCCTTACCTTAAAACTATGCCCCCTGGTTATTGACCCCTCTACTAAGGGGATAAGTTCCTTTCTATCTACCTTATCTATGCCCCTCATCATTTTGTACACCTCAATCAGGTCCCCCCTCAGCCTTCTCTGCTCTAAGGAAAACAACCCCAGCCTGTCCAGTCTCTCTTCATAGCTGAAGCGCTCCAGCCCAGGTAACATCCTGGTGAATCTCCTCTGCACCCTCTCCAATGCAATCACATTCTTCCTATAGTGTGGCGACCAGAACTGCACACAGTATTCCAGCTGTGGCCTAACTAGCATTTTGTACAGCTCCATCATAACCTCCCTGCTCTTATATTCTATGCCTCGGCTAATGAAGGCAAGTATCCCATATGCCGTTTTAACCACCTTATCTACCTGTCCTGCTGCCTTCAGGGATCTATGTACATTGTTAGGATTTTCTTTGGTAATCGATATTGGCAGCACTGAATCGCCAAGCCAACACAGGATCCACAGGGAGACGGAACAGCACCTGTGGAAGCATTTTCCAGAAACTGCAGCATGTACACTATCAAGGGTGAAGATCTAACGGGCTGCAGGATTGCAAACTGGAACAGTAAACTGTCATTGAGGGGGAAAGGAGACACCACGCAGAAAGCTCATAAAGTATAAATAGTTCAGCCAAATAATCAGTATTGCAGCTCGAGAAATAATACGTGTTCTATTTACAGATGTGGAATACTAAAGGACTAGCTGCTAAGCTTTGGGAGAATGCATCCCTGGATTGGATGACCTATTAATTGCAGAAAAACTGGAATGCTGGCGCTATAACACCTGTATATTTTGTTGTTAATTCACAAAGCATTTTCTTACGTTTATCCACCAAATTCAATAACCATGACTTAAAGGGGCAGGTGTTTTGTTTTTTGCAGTCATTTGCAAATTTTCAAGTTCAAATGGACAAAAATTAGCCAATCACACTCTATCTCTCATCAGCCAATCACACTGTATCATTCCTTATGAAAGTTTTGCAATTCCCAAACAGCTAACAAGCTACGTAACTGGCAAAAAAAGGCAAACCTTTTATAATCCAGGTGTGGAGAAGCTTGAGCGAGGAAAACTAAAGCAAAGAATATTGGGAGAAAGCACAGCAGAGCCCAATATATTCTTCAGCCATTCCTCACCGTGACCCCACCTGACTTCAGACGGGATTGCGGAGGCCAATTCCTCCAGCACCTCTTCTTTCAACAGATTGATTTGTCGGTTTCACAGAATTGAAACTCAACTAATTCTGCAGTTACACCGCAGTGGTAGTATCGGAGTGAAATGCCTCATGTCTAAGCACAGTCTGAGACAGCAGCAGCAGAGACCTGCATGCCAGATTGGACAAGACTGCCTCTGCCAGTCTCCAAAGTATTGGGGTTGGGGCGCTGATGAGCGTCACATGGGAAATTTTAGTGTACATCCAAAATTAGGGCTTGCCCTCAATCCAGCGTGAAGATTGAGACTCCCTTCCTTGATAGGCCAACTTAATAACAAAATCAGCATACTGACTGGATGAGTTGGGTTTTGACAACTTTATTAGGATCGCTTTAAGAAGGATCGAAAGGCATCAGTTATGTGGTAGAACCCCACAAGGCGCTGTGGTTAACTATTTAATCTTACCAAATAACACAGTCATGTCTAGACAACCAGTGGGAGATGTACTTGAAAAGCTGTCCGTCGTTTCATTATTTGACTAATAAGTCAAGCTCCAGCTCAACCAACCAAAGTAACTAGCATTTAAATAAAGTAGCTGCGACATTGGAATTGATCTTATAAGCCTAGATATTAGTGTTTGCGATATTACTTCATGCGTTGGTATGACATTCTGCCTCTGCTGCTTTAACTCAGCTATTAATATTCTGAAATTTGACATAGCGCAGTGGCACAACTCTGTCTTCGTAGGTGTCATCTGATGTTAACTCCAGGGTTTGGGTTGGTTCACTTCTTTCAGCATCATCAAAATCAAAAGAGCGTGGCAGATTGCTGAATATTTTTACAAACTTAGGAGCTCGGCCATTCTCAGGGGCCTTGAAGCCTCACTGGATGAAGCTTGATTGGTTGGTCAAATGCTATTGTCACAAGAAGCTGTTCGTCACAATCAGATTCCAAATATGTTGGATCTTTTTGTAGACAATTGTTACAATAGTGGACACAGAATGTCAGACATATATCTTCAACGTTTGTCCAATATTATTGCAGGCAGCAGTTTCCAGCCAATGCTGTTTCCGAATTGATAGCTTGGGTAAAATGACAACTTTTTTCAGGTCTCTTAAACTTGAATTGTTAATTTCCTTGTATTCGGACAATCTTTTTGCAAGTTTAAATGACTTCTTCATTATATTTGGTGTGCCTTCAGTAGTGATCTTCTTTTAAAATGCCACCCTCATTCTTAAGTTTAATATACGGTAAAAGCTATTTGGTATGATCATTCCACGTTGCTTTCCACATCTGGAGCGGAGTTCTCATTCTGAGTCTAAACAAGTCCAGGTCATGGTTGCTGTTGCAATGTAACAAGTATTGGAAACCTGGACAGGAGAGAAACTGTTTATTTTGGTTGCGTTAGTTTAGAATGTACACAACTCAAAGTGATACTTTTATAACTTCCTCTTTATACATTTGTTAAAATCCATCATTATTTGTAGTAAACAAAAGCATGCATTTGAAAACTTGTATAAAGTTTTAGTTTTGCAAATCAAGTAACTTTGAGGTGCTGGACTGATGTAGTTGATGAAGACAACCTGCCTCTGCCTGCAGCTTTCTCTATGGGAGAAGAATTGAGTATCACCCCGCTTTAGCGATAAAGAAAAAGTAGCACCGGGCGCTACGCCAGTGAATCCGACGTGAACTTCGGGTTTCCCGCTCCAGGATGGAAGTGGAGCGCTAAATCAAACGCTACCGCTTCCCTTGGAGTGCTGAAGTTCAGCAAGAGGGGCAGTAGCAGTGCAGCGCTGCCCAATGTTGAGCGCAGTGCTACCGGGAACGGAGGCTCCTTCCCTCCATTGAAGGGAAGGGCCATTGCTGCAGGCTCTGCATTAAATCGATGTCCCTCGTCACCGATGGCAGCCGCGGTCCATGACGATCAGTCCCAAGCACTCTAACAGAGTGCAGGGCTGATCAATCGCGGCACAGGAAAAAGTTGAAAAAACAACCTAAGGGGTGAAAACAAATTTTTCATTGACACAAGCGGCCTTATCTTTAAATACCGCTCCCCAAGCGACCGGCCTTATCTTTAAATACCGCTCCCCAAGGTCCGGCCTCCCTAACAACGCCTCCTGCAGCTGTCGGTGTTATCACCCGGCGATGCTGCAGGGGACAGAACTGAACTTTGGATCCGGGGCGCTACCGGGGTGATGCGCAACCGGATGACATCACGATCTCCATGCGAAGAAGATCGTGGCGCTAGTGGTTACTGCTGCTGCAAACCTCCACGTCAATTTTGCGGGCGTCAGTACTATCGCCGTGCCTGATCGCAAAGCTGGTAGCGCCCCGCTATTGCCCCCCGAAGGCACTAATGGGAGGCGCAAAGGAGGCAAATTTCTGGCCCGCTCTGCACAGTTCAAAGTTGAATTACAAATAAATAAAGTGTTGAATGGAGCATTACATAAACGGTCAGTCAGGAAATTCCTCCTGTGGTTGATGGATGTGGTCTAGAGTCAAAGTAACAGGCAAGCAAAAAGTGACGCTTATAAATAAATGTAAGTGTAAAATAATGATATCTGCGTTTTTTTAGTTATTTATTAATTCACGGGATGTGGGCGTCACTGGCAAGGCCAGCATTTATTGCCCAGCCCTAACTGCCCTTGAGAAGGTGGTGGTGAGCTGCCTTCTTGAACCGCTGCAGTCCATGTGGTGAAGATACTCCCACAGTGCTGTTAGGGAGGAAGTTCCAGGATTTTGACCCAGCGACGATGAAGGAATGGTGATATATTTGCAAGTCAGGATGGTATGTGACTTGGAGGGCAACTTGGAGGTGATAGTGTTGCCATGCGCATTAAGGCAAGTGTATCCTTCCTTAGGTAAGGAGACCAAAATTGTACACAGTACTCCAGATGTGGTCTCACCAAAGCCCTATATAATTTCAGTAAGACTTCCTTACTCTTGTACTTCAACCCCCTTGCAATAAAGGCTCACATACCATTTGCTTTCCTAATTGCTTGTTGCACCTGCATGTTAACTTTCTGTGATTCATGCACAAGGACACCCAAATCACTCTGCATACAGTGACAGGATTGGACAAAGTCAACATGGATTTACAAAAGGTAAATCATGCTTGACTAATCTACTGGAAGTTTTTGAGGATGTAACTGGTAAAATAGATAAGGGAGAACCAGTAGACGTGGTGTATTTGGACTTTTAGAAGGCTTTCGATAAGGTCCCGCATAAGAGATTAGCGTGCAAAGTTAAAGCACATGGGATTGGGGGTAAGGCACTGACTTGGATCGAAAACTGGTTGGCAGACAGAAAGCAAAGAGTTGGAATAAACGGGTCTTTTTCCGAGTGGCAGGCAGTGACTAGTGGGGTACCACAGGGATCGGTGCTAGGACCCCAGTTATTCACAATATATATTAATGATCTAGACGAGGGAACTAGATGTAATATCTCCAAGTTTGCAGACAACACAAAGCTGGGTGGGCGTGTGTGCTGTGAGGAGGATGCAGAGAAACTCCAGTATGATTTGGACAGGTTGGGTGATTGGGCAGATGCATGGCAGATGCAGTATAATGTGGATAAATGCAAGGTTATCCACTTTGGTGGCAAAAACAGGAAGGCAGATTATTATCTGAACGGCAATAGATTGGGAAAAGGGGAAGTGCAACGAGACCTGGGTGTCCTTGTGCACCAGTCGCTGAAGGTAAGCATGCAGGTGCAGCAGGCGGTTAAGAAGGCAAATGGTATGTTGGCCTTCATAGCAAGAGGATTCGAGTACAGGAGCAAGGATGTCTTGCTGCAGTTGTACAGGGCCTTGGTGAGACCACACCTTGAGTATTGTGTGCAGTTTTGGTCACCTTATCTGAGGAAGGATGTTCTTGCCATGGAGGGAGTGCAGCGAAGATTCACCAGACTGATACCTGGGATGGCAGGAATGACGTATGAAGAGAGATTGGGTCGATTGGGCTTGTATTCGCTAGAGTTTAGAAGAATGAGAGGGGATCGCATTGAAACTTATAAAATTCTAACAGGATTAGACAGACTAGATGCAGGAAGGATGTTCCCGATGGCGGGGGAGTCCAGAACCAGGGGTCACAGTCTAAAGATAAAGGGTAAGCCATTTAGGACTGAGATGAGGAGGAATTTCTTCACCAGAGAGTGGTGAACCTGTGGAATTCTCTGCCGCAGAAGACAGTTGAGTCCAATTCATTAAATATATTCAAGAAGGAGTTAGATATATTTCTTAAGGCTAAGGGGATCAAGGGATATGGGGAGAAAGCAGGGACAGGGTACTGAATTTGGATGATCAGCCATGATCGCATTGAATGGCGGAGCAGGCTCGAGGGGCCGAATGGCCTACTCCTGCTCCTATCTTCTATGTATTTACTAGTCTCCTCTTTTAAGAAATATTCTGCTTTCCTATTCTTTCTACCAAAGTGGATAATATCACATTTCCCCACAGCATACTCGATCTGCCATCTTCTTTCCCACTCACTTAGTCTATCTATATCCCTTTGCAGGCTCTTGGTGTCCTCCTCACAGCTTACTTTCCCACCTAACTTTGTATCGTCAGCAAACTTGGATACATTACACTCAGTCGCCTCATCTAAATCATTGATATAGTTGTAAATAGCTGAGGCCCAAGCACTGATCCTTGCAGCATCTCACTAGTTACTACCTGCCAACCTGAAAATGACCCATTTGTTCCTACTCTGTTTTCTGTCCATTAGCTAATCCTCAATCCAAGATAATATATTACCCTCAATCCCATGAGCCCTAATCTTGTGAAACAACTTCTTGTGTGGCATCTTATCGAATGCCTTTTGAAATTCCAAATATACTACATCCCTTATCTACTCTACTAGTTACACCCTCAAAAAACTCTAATAGATTTGACAAACATGATTTCCCTTTCATGAGTCTCCCTAACCATATTATGATTTTCTGAGTGCCCTGTTACCACATCCCTAATAATAGATTCTAGCAATTTCCTTACTACTGATGTCAGGCTAACTGGCCGATAGTTCTCTGTTTTCTCTCTCATCATGGAGGATGGGGATGTTCATGGAGCCTTCTTCTCCTGTTAGTTGTTTAGTTGTCCACCACCATTCACGACTGGATGTGGAAGGGCTGCAGAGCTTTGAGCGGATCCGTTGGTTGTGGGATCGCTTGGCTCTGTCTATAGCATGCTTCTTCTGCTGTTTAGCATGTAATCCTGTGTTGTAGCTTCACCAGGTTGGCACCTCATTTTCAGGTACGCTTGGTGCTGCTCCTGGCATGCTCTTCTACACTCCTCATTGAACCAGGGTTGGTCGCCTGGCTTGATGGTAATGGTAGAGTGAGGGATATAGATATACAAGGTCATGAGGTTAAATATTATGGTGGAATACAATTCTGCTGCATGTGATGGCCCACAACACCTCATGGTCAGTGAAGACGAGAGTGATGCAAGCGCCAAAGTAAAACTGAAACATTTGGAAAAGGTGTACATGGTTGGAAGAGTCAGTATAATATAGAATAATACTATGTTACAGTAGATCTATATTGTACTGCAGCTGTACTAACTCTGAAAAATGATTAAATGAATTTGTATGAGTGGTAAAAGACCCTCAGGCATGCCCACATCCCCCTATATCTGAAATTGATTATTTTTTAACAATAATTGCTCTCTGCACTGATCTCTTCCATCTTTCTTAGAGCTTACTGCTTTTCTGATAGGGAGTAAATTAAATTATTTTCTTTTACCTTCTGAATGAACGAAACTAAATGTGTTTCTTAATGTAGGCTCTTTGCAAGTTTTCACAGCCATTAACAAGCTCTCGGCAAGGTCTTTTTTTATTGTATTTTTTTCTTACTCTCTTTAAGCCTATTTCTCCCTGTCAGCAAAATTGAGAATAAGGCAACGAAGACCATTTTAAAACTGAATATGCTCACAAATGTAATCACATCTGTTTTTCTGTAAATGCTATAACCTCCAGAGCAAAATATAACCTCTGGTGATTCTTTAGAGATTCTGAGATATCTCCTGAGAACTCAGGACTAAAGGAAAGAACCTGCACTGAAATAGCACATTTCACATCCCAATGCACCTCACAGCCAATGAAGTATAGTCACTCTTGTGATGTACATTAACATAGCAAACAATTTGTGCACAACAAGGTTCCATAAACAGCTACGAGATAATGACCAGTTAATCGGTTTTTGGACGTTGGTTGCGGGAAGTTAAGCCAGGGCACTGGGAGAATACCCTGTTCTTCTTTGAATAAGGTTATGAACAGGAGGTTGGCGCCTTATGTAGGAATGAGTTTTACGTCTCCTCCGAAAGGTGGCACCTCTGACAATGCAGCACTCCCTCAGTACTGCGCTGAAGTACCAACCGAAATCGTGTGCTCAAGTTCGGCGTGACCTTCTGACTCACAGGGGACAGCCCTACCCCTGAGCTAAGCTGGAGAGGAGGCCTGCTGGTTTTGCAGCAGTTGGGTCAGCAGGTTAATAAGAAAACTAATTGCTTCAGACAATTGTGCCAGTGAAATTACATAACAGTATGTCACATGATCATGTCACTGTGCATCTCATTGCATCCATGCATCACCGTAGCCTGGTCATTTAGCATTGCCTTTACGAAGCAAATAATTCCCTCCATTTTTTCTCAAAGGTTTATCATAGATTCATAGAATTTTACAGCACAGAAGGAGACCATTCGGCCCAACGTGCCTGTGTTGGGTCTTTGAAAGAGCGGCCCGATTTAGTCCCTCATGCCAGCTTTTTCCCCAAAACCCTGCAAATCAGTCCTCTTCAAGTATATGTCACATTGCCTTTTGATAGTTCCTATGGAATCTGCTTCCACCACCCTTTCAGGTAGTGTGTTCCAGATCTTAACAACCCTCTGTGTGGAAAAAATTCTCCTAATTTCCCCTCTACATTTTTTACCAATTATTTTAAATCTATGACCTCTGGTTACCGACCCACTTGCCAGAGGAAACAGTTTCTCCCTATCTACTCTATCAAAACCCCTCATAATTTTGAATACCTCTATTAGGTCTCCACTTAACCTTCTCTGCCCCAAGGAGAACAATCCCAGCTTCTCCAATCTCTTCACTTAACTGAAGTCCCTCATCCTTGGTATCATCCTGGTAAACCTCCTCTGTACCCTCTCCAAGGCCTTGACATCCTTCCTAAAGTGTGGTGCCTAGAATTGTACACTCAAGCTGAGGCCTAACCAGTGATTTGTAAAGTTTAGCATGACTTCCTTGTTTTTGTATTCAATGCCACTATTTACAAAGCCAAGTATCCCTTACGCTTTCTTAACCTCTTTATCAACTTGCCCTGCCACCTTCAAAGATTTGTGAATATGCACCCCCAGGTCCCTCTGCTCTTGCACCTCCCTCAAAATAGTACCATTTAGATTATACTGGGTCTACATGTTGTTTCTCCCAAAGTGCATCACTTCACACTTATCCACATTAAATTGCATTTGCCATGTGTCTGCCCATTTCACCAGTCAGCCTATGTCCCCCTGAAGTCTGCTACTATCCTGCTCACTATTTATTACATTGCCAAGTTTTGTATCATCCGCAAACTTCAAAATTGTACTCCCTATACCCGAATCCAAGTCATTTATATATAACAAGAAAAGCAATGGTCCAAGTACCGACCCCTGGGGGACCCTACTGCATAATGCTCTCCAGTCAGAAAACATTCGTTCACCACTACTCTCTGCTTGCTATCACTTAGCCAATTACATACCCAAGTTACCACTGTCCCCTTAATGCCTTTTGAAAGTCCATATATACAACATCTACTGCACTACCTTCATCAACTCTCTGTTACTTCATCAAAAACTCAATCAGATTAGTCAGACACGATTTGCCTTTAACAAATCCATGCTTGTTGCCCCTTATTAACCCATGCTTCTCCAAGTGAGGATTAATTTTGTCCTTGACAATGGTCTCTATTAGTTTTCCCACCACTGACGTTAGACTGATGGGCCTGTAGTTACCAGGTTTTTCCCTCTCCCCTTTTTTGAATAGGGTTGTAACATTTGCAATCCTCCAGTCCCCTGGCACCACTCCTATATCCAAGGAGGATTGAAAGATTGTAGTCAGAGCTTCTGCTATCTCCACCCTAGCTTCCCTCAGCAACCTAGGATGCATCCCACCTGGACTGGGTGACTTGTTAACTTTGAGTGATGCCAACTTATTTAGCACCTCCTTTCTATTTATTTTTATCCTATCCAATATCTCTACTCTCCCTGTCCAAGTGACTGTTAATGACTCCCCCCTCCCGATTGCTGGGTCCCCCGCTGTGGTCTCCTGCCGCTGATTTTCCCACACGGCAGCCAGCCAGCCTGTCAATTTGGCTGGCTGCTGGGCGGAAAACGGATGGAAAAATATTATAATAAGGTCTGCCTTTAAATTCGGCAGGACTGCTGCATTCCCAGCCTTGCCGTGGTTTCCCCTGCTCTACCGCGCTACCCCGCACCCTCCCCATAAATTTCTGAAGCCGTTAGCTCTGTTTCTCTCTCCACAGATGCTATCTGACCTGTTGAGCGTTTCCAACCAATTTTCTGTTTTTGTTTTCCTGTGCGTTTGGCACATCAAAAAACACTTAATTCATTTAATATCGGCTATTTAAACAGATCTGGTTGATTTATACGGATCTACTCTAATTCATTTCATATGGAATGTAATGAAAGTCTAATGGTACAGAAATATAATCAGTGACTGAGGTACAATTGATGCACACATTTCATTCAGCATTGGAGGAAACAGGATTGTGCAGTCCAGCTAGAATCTACTTAACGTTTCAAAAAGTCTGTTGAAAGAGAAACGTTGGGCTGAATTTTAATCTACAGGACTGCATGGGTTTGGCAGTGGGTGGGTAGTTGAAACCGGTGAAATTGACAGCGCGTCGGGAATCCGCTCCCACCCGCTGACTTCCGCATTAGGCTGCATGCGAGCAACCCCCTTAGGTGAGGTGGGTTGCCACTTAACACATGTTAATCGCTCAATTAGAGCAATATTGAAGTAGGTTTTCAAATTTAACTTTGGGCCCACGGGTTTCCCGGGCTTCCTGGGACTCGCCAGTGGAAGCAAGGCAAGAACACAACGGCAATTGAGGGGGCTGAAGCCACGTCAGGGAAAAATGCCAATAAGTACTCAGTAATCACAGCTGCTTTCTTACCTGCTTGTGGGAAAGGGGTTTGTTCACAGAAGAGAGATTGGGTCGATTGGACTTGTATTCGCTAGAGTTTAGAAGAATGAGAGGGGATCTCATTGAAACTTATAAATTTCTAACAGGACTAGACAGACTAGATGCAGGAAGGATGTTCCCAATGGCGGGGGAGTCCAGAACCAGGGGTCACAGTTTAAGGATAAGGGGTAAGCCATTTAGGACTGAGATGGGGAGGAATTTCTTCACCCAGAGAGTGGTGAACCTATGGAATTCTCTACCACAGAAGGCAGTTGAGGCCAAGTCAGTAAATATATTCAAGAAGGAGATAGATATTTCTTAAGGCTAAAGGGATCAAGGGATATGGGGAGAAAGCAGGGACAGGGTACTGAATTTGGATGATCAGCCATGATCTCATTAAATGGCGGAGCAGGCTCGAGGGGCCGAATGGCCTGCTCCTGCTCCTATCTTCTATGTTTCTATGTACTTGTGCTGAGAGGCTACTTTACACACTTTGGAGGTTTCTTCAGCACTTTGGAGGTTTGGAGGTCTGATCTGCACCTTGGAGCTCTGATCTATTAGATCAGGATGGGTGCTGCTTATTCTGCCATAGATTGGATGTCAGATGAGGACCAAGATAACCAGCAGCAGCACCAGCAGCAGCCTGCTGGTCACCGACCTGTAGCTCCATAGGAGAGAGGGCAACAGAGAGGGCAGCAGCATAGAGGTGCTGCTCGCAGGAGACCATACCCGGCACACAGGGTCGACAGGCCCGGGATCAGCTTCCTCAACATATCTGAACACCTGTGTCTCAGGGGGCTCAGGCTGTCAACTGAGGTGGTGGCAGACATTTGTAGCTTGCTGGCACAAGACCTGCTTCCAACTGGACCTGGTGGCCATGCTTTACCAGTGGCTGTCAAAGTCACCACTGCCCTCAACTTCTTTTCCTCTGGATCCTTCCAGGACTCTGCCAGAGACATATCCAGGATCTCACAGTCGGCAGCCCACAAATGTATAAGACAGGTGACTGATGCTTGTTTCCAGGGCTGCCAATTATGCCAACTTCGCCTGCGACGATGCCAGTCAGAATGAACGGGTGCTCTGGTTTGCAGCTCTGACTGGCTTCCCACAGGAGCAAGGCTTCATCCGCTGCACAAATGTGGCATTAAGGTACCCACAGATCACCCAGGAGTATTCGCCAACCACAAGGGCTTCCACTCCATCAATGTGCAGCTGGTGTGCAACCACAAAAAGATATTTCTGCAGGTTTGCACAAGATTCCCTGCAGCTGCCATGATACTTTCATCCTGTGGCAGTCCAAGCTCCCTGACGTCTTCGCAGCTGGAAGCAGATTTACCAGCTGGCTGCTCGGAGACAAAGGATACCCTCTTAAAGCGTGGCTGATGATACCTCTCAGAAACCCGAAGAATGAGGCCCAGGAGCGCTACAATGAATGCCATATGACCACCAAATGTGTCATCGAGCAATCCATCGCAATACTGAAGATGCACTTCAGGTGCCTGGACAGATCTGGAGGCGCCCTTCAGTACGCACCAGCCAGGGTCTCTGGAATGGTCATGGTGTGCTGCGCTCTGCACAACGTTGCCCAGCAGCGAGTTTTGGACCTGTAGGGGGAACAAGGTACAGAGCACAGAGCCACTTCGGAGGATTCCGAGGAGGAGGAGAAGGAAGACAAGGAGGAGGAGGAAGATGAAGAGGTGGAGGAGGAATATGAGGAGGCGGAAGGTGATGAGGGCAATGCACCACCAGCGGCGTACATTGCTGCCCGGGCTGCCCTCAGTATTGCAACCATCTAACAAATACATGCAATAAACACTTTTGCACCCCTCCCCCGCCCCTCCCCCCTCCCCTCCCATCCCCTCCCCCGCCCCCCAGTGCCAGTAATACAATGCAGTTCTGCAAATAACCAAGCCTACCTTTCGCAGATTTGGTCACCATCAATTCATGTCTTCCCATTCATCATCAAACAACTGATAAGGCCACTTGCCAGCCAGCGACCAAGAATGGGCAAACTGGGAAAGTGGTGCAAAAGAATAATATTTAAGTGCTTCAAAAGTACAACAGAAACTTAATTGTATAACAATGTCTAACACACCCATGTGCATACCCTTGAGCAACTACAAATCTTTACTCTTCCTTTACCTAGCACTTCTACGTGGTGCTACCCCTGTGGCTCGAGAATTACAAATAAGCATAACAATGACAGATAAGTTTGTGATCAATAAAAGTGGTCTTTATTCACATTAGTTTAAAAATTCAAACTTGCATAGAAGCACCCTCGGCAATGCATACGCCCACAGTTTATTAATTTGCCCCGGCAATTCATATGCTCACAGTTTAATAAGTCCGTACATAGAAGTACTCATAGCAATTCATATGCTTCACAGTTTATGATCTCCCTGGCAATATATATGCCCACAGTTTCGTACATAAAAGTATCCCCGCAATGTATATGCCCACAGTTTAGTTAATCCGTACATAGAAGTACACTCAGCAATATATCACCCTGGCAATATATATATTCCATGTCTGACTTTCATACATACATACATACACTCCTCCATGGGTGATCAATCCAGAAAAAGTTGTAGGCTGTTCACATCAACTGGCCTATTTCAACAGCCCCATTTGTCCTTCTAATATTCCCGCTTCTGTGTCGTTCCTTTATAGTGCCTTCCGGCATGGGCCCCCTCGTATTTCTCCATCTGCCTCCCTCTGATAGGTCAGTTTCACTCCCAACCTTCCCTGATTGGAGTTCCTTCTGCATGACACGTTCGTGTTCCTGTGATGTGTGTGGGGGTGGGACTTCCTCTTCATCCGATGTTTCTCGTTCCTGTCCATGTGGTCTCACAAACAAAGGACCACCTGCTGACTTCCTCCATTTTGAATCTGTCCATTATCGTCTCACGATTCGTTCGCAATTTCGATCTCACACGGTAGCAGCGGTTTTATTGCGTGTATTATTATTACAGTACTCTCTTCTCCTGCAAGGAGGGAAAGAACAGGCCTATGACTGAGAGTAATGGCATGTGTTCACCCGATGGATGGAGTGCATTTGATGAGGGTGACTATGAGCGAGAGGCATGACAAGGATGAGGGTGAGTGGCAGTGGTGGATGGATAGATGGGGATATGAGTTAGCGCATAGAGAGGGATGGGTGCACCTGCAATGTAAGTTGGTGTGAGGAGTGATGTAATGGAGTCGGCTTGAGAAGGCAGACTGGGGTGGGGGGGTGGAGTGACGTAGGTGAATGCGCCACTGCACACACCTCTCCTGCCCTGCTGAGGCCATTGAATTGCTTGCAACATTGGATCCAGGGGCGTGGCACCACGCTCCTGCTGCTGACCTCCTTGGCAACCTCCAATTACGACTTCTTTATCTCACCAGCCAGCTTCTTCCTCCCATTGCTAGGGAAGGGTATCTCCCTCCAGGTCCTCACAGCCCCCAGCAGCACATCCAGAGAGGCGTTGGTTAAGCGGGGTGCAGCCTTTGCCTGTCTCGTCTCCATTCCAAGACTTGCTTCTCTCTCTCTTACAACTCCAACTGCTTCAACTTGCATGTTTGGAGTGTCCCTTTAAATACTGGAGTTGAGATCACGTCATGCGGGTCGTCATGCGGGTCGTCATGCGGGTCGTCATGCGGGTCGTCATGCGGGTCGTCATGCGGGTCGTCATGCGCCCGCTGATGATAATTGGATGGGAAACCTGGAACTCAGATGTTAATGAAGTGGTTGTGTTAAAAGGCCGCTGACAGAGACGTTGCATAGATTTCCGGGTTTCCCAAGTGTTATCGGGTCCCCCAGCTTTCAGCACATTAAAATGCAGCCAAGATTGTTACAAGCACGAACTTTATCAGCTCTCTTGTTAAAATAAAGCTATGTGTCATTGAGGAGGGTGATTATCAGTCCTCAGACTGTCTGAAACCTGAATGTTATAAGGTAGACTTGTGATTTTGGACAGGGAGGTCTCCAAAAGGTTTGTGCCTGGAGCATGAATTCAGAAAATCCAAGTAAGTTATAAGTTATTTCTGTTCCTTGATTGCTTCGACTCATCACTGGGGCCATGCAAAATTGGCCTTAGAGTTTCTCCGATGATTCCATGATCCACTACTCCCAGTGGGGAGTGGCGCTCTCAGGGATGCATCTTACAAAATTGCAAGTATGCAACCTGCGACTTTCTGTCCATTAAAATGAATGAATAAAAAAGTACAGGCTGCACCTCCATGTTTTCCTGAGCTGTGCTCCCCGTGATTCCATTGCCCCCTGGAAATGCTGGACCGCAGAATCTCCCCTTCTGAGTTTTCCTAGAGTTTCTATGAGTTTGCATTGTGAAGCAGAGATCAAAGTTGCAATGTTATGTCGCTGCACTAAGACACTGGGAAGAGAAAGCAATGGATGTAAGTAAAGACCACCATGCAAAGCTGAAGGGAAAACGTTCTATTGCTAAAGCGTGCCACTTTGCATTCTGGGAAAGGCATTCTGCACAGAGGAGTTTGCTGGCCGGAAGACAGATCGAAAGTAAGAGAGAAAAATAGACAGGATGGAAGGAGATGGGAGAGAGATGGAAGGAAGGGAATTAAACCAGCTACAAACCAGTGAAGGGGGAGAGAGGAAGACCTTTTTTTTTCAACCACACCAACATCAGTATCCTTCGTTTGAGCGGCTGAGAAAATTTTGGTGCAGGTGTTCATAACAGGTTTTGAGAACTGATCTCACCAGTGTTTGCAAGCACTAGCAGTAGCACAGCCACATTGGTCAACTTGAGGAGGTCGCATAAGATGAGTCACAGCCCACAGGTGAGCAGGCCCAAGTGGTGGTACCAGAGAAGGTGCAGGAACCTGCAGTCCAAATGGCCACATGGATGCCATCAATAACCCCTTGTGAAATCCAGCACTGCAGTGAAATTAGGCAGCAATGTTATGCTCCTACTGTTAGTCAATGGGAAAGGAACTGAAAGGACTGCCATCGCTCAGTTGCTTGCTTCATATCTGGAGGCATACATTGATGATTATGCAGCCAATCTGGAATAGGCAGAAGGTAGAGGCAGTGCATTTAGAAGAGGAAGTGACCTTGGCTTTGACAGTGCTGTTCCTATGGCGGAGATGGGCTGCAAAGTTTCCATGCAGCAAATGACATAGCTCTGTAACTGCCTCTGTGACCCGGAGACTGCAGAGGCAGCTCCCTTGAGTCATCGACAGGTAAGTGTGTCTGGGCCTACTCGGGCAGTTGCTGGCATAATGACAGAAATAGGCAGTCTGGCTCTGCTGCCATCTGCTGTCCCTAGCGGGTCTCCTCTTGACTTCCATCATCCTGTTGCATGAAGTGCTCTGATGAAGCAATTCCCATATCTTGCAACAGAAAATATCTGCTTAAGAGCTGCCCTTTCCAATAGTTGCTAACCTTTCGGTCTTTTACTGCCCATTTTAAATGGGTGGATTAATGCTGGGTTGGAATTTGCGCAGGAAATGTCAGAAATTGAGAGCCTCCCAATGTCTTCAATTGTGAGAACAAACAAAGGCAGCAGAAAACCACCAATGCAATTTAACTGTGTGTCAGTGAATGAGAAGGAAGACAAGATATGCCCAGAACAGCAAAGAATTAGTTCTGTGCTTGAGGGAGACTTCCAGCTTCCTTTCCCCTGCTCCCTCACTTTTCTCATCGGCAAAGATATCCAGGGTGGCCACCTTAAAGAGAATGAAGGGTTTGTAATTTCTGGACTCTCCTTCAGTTCAGGTCAGTTATCCTGTGTTATGTATCACCCTGTCATGGAAGCAGGAACGTGGTCTTGAGATGCTGAAAGGAACACAGACAGTGACAGATACGTGTCCAACCAGCTGCCCATCCTGCGTGTCAGTAATTGTTTATGGGAACATAGGAACAGGAGTAAGCCATACAGCCCCTTGAGCCTGTTCCGCCATTCAATGAGATTACGGCTGACCTGTATCTCAGTGTCGATGCTTCATGAAATTACAGCATTCCCAGAGGTGAAGCTGAGTGTCCCAGCGGAAGTTAAACAAGCTGATGCTGCAACTATCATTCTGCCAATCTGCTCATATCACAAAGGCACAGCTTGCATATTTGAAGCTGAAAATTTACCAGCAATACGTTGAATACAAAGTATAAACCTTTATAAAAAGTATAAGCCCCAGCCTTGCCTCTCCCTCTTGGCGCTGGCATCGGCCGTCAAAGCCCTTGCACGGCACTAACGTTATGCCGAGGACTGTTCCCTTTGGTCCCCGGCATCCTGAGGCTCCTAACCCAATTTCCACTCCCTCCCGCCGGCCCTGACATCAGTCCTGCCAGTATCGGGAGGAGATTGCCATGGATTATTTAAATGAAGCCCTGGAGTTAAAATGGCCTGGGTTTCCCTCCCACCCGCACCCCCAGATAAAATCGAGGCTTTTCTAAGCTATACTGTAATCTCGAGTATTGAACATAACTCTACTATACTGTAATAAAGAGAACCCAGCTACTGCGTGAGGCTTCCTGTAACTTAAACTACATCTGTGCCTGTAATGATCTAATTATAATAATATATACTCTGGTTAATAATGTATACCCAAGTACTTATTGTAATGCTTAACCTGGCGTTAATAATAGTTGTGTTAACATCAATTTTGTTAAATAAAAGTAGTAATAGTTAATGCATATCTGGGTTTCATTTCATCTTTGATTACTTAGGCAAGAAGATGGTAATTCATTTCACTGACTGTTGCTCTATGATTCCTGGTGATTAGCTTGATATGTAGGTATTAAGAAAATTTGTAAATATGCTGCTTCAAAGACGAGTTGAGTGAGGCATGCTATGAACCTTAACAATGAATAGTAGTCCAGTTCTTATGTATACTTGTTGGGAAAGAGGGCAAAGATTGATCTGATACCCTGTAAGGGTTTTTGTCGTGCTTGTATCACAGACGGTGCTGGTGCGAGGTTAGGCCTTCGTTGCCTAATACTATTGCTTGCTCTGGTCTCCGGCCAGCCTTGTTGCAATAAGCACCTGTGAGTGGTTCGACCCACTCGCCCTTACGGTTCTAACACTGGACTTAGGTGCGAGAGCAGTAATGCAGAGAAAAACTCAAATAGACCTGGTTGAATAGTACGAAATGGAAATCTTTATTGCATAGCGTCCAAAATCATGAAGTACATGTCATAGGCGCAAATTAACGAGAGTACAAGTATACATACATTCATAAAGCTTGGTCTACGGTAATGAAGAACGCACGGCACATCGTAAAAAGGGGATCACATTATACTTTATCCTTAATAAAACCACCCTCCCCTATCAATACCTACACTACATCTCGATTTGTAGGATCGGGAAACATGCTCACCACTCGTGATACTTCGGAGAATTTTAAAGTGAGGCACTCGGCTCGTTCGCTGCAGCGCCTGACTGTCACGTGTTTGGAGGGGTCTCTGTACCCCACTTGTTTATCTTCGCTGCTGCGACAAGCAGGACGGGCTCCCCGTTGTCATGAAGAACTCGACAGAACTCGGGCCCAGGCTGTAGAACTCAAAGAAGAGTCTTCCTGTACCGACACCAGTTGTCGGTAGAATTCAAAGAAGAGTCTTTCTTGTTGTTATGAGGAGTTCGCTGGACCCAAAACCGGTTCGTGCAATAACCCGTAGAATTCAAGAAATGAGTCCTATATTTTCGGGCGCGGTCGGGGTTTACTGACCGCGGCGGCACGTGGATTCTTCTTCTTCTCGTCTCGTTTCGTCTTGTCTCTTGTTGGGCCTTCGGGTCCAGACACCGTTTACCGACTCTCGGGATGGTGCACCCGGTCACTTGCCCTTGTCGAGGCGGCTCGTTCCGATTGAGCTCCACCCAACATTCGAATAACCGTCCAGTACGGCTAAAAGTCCCGAGTCAACAGAGTCCAGCCCTAGAGAAGAGCTTCCGCCCGCGATCGAGCGAGTCAGGAGAATAAGAGTCGAATCAAGGGAATAAGAGACCGATGGACATTTGTTCACTATAGTTATAGTGCTGTGTCCCCTTATCTCCCGCTCAAATCTTAATGTTTGTCCTTTGTGAAATATTGGCGCACAAAACTCCCAGCATGGGGCGATTCTGTCCTTAACGGGTTTCGGTAGCACCTGAAACTGGCCAACTACCCGTTAATGTTTTCCCCATTGTCGAACCGGCTAGGAGTCTCCCTGACTGGTTTTGGGGCCTCCTCGAATACTGACTTAATCACCCGTGAATGGCTCTCTCATTGTAGAGCCGTGGGGGTATATGTGTATTGCTGTGTCTGGATGGGCCTTCGATTGCCCAGTACAATGGTCCTTACTTGTGCATGGAAAATGATTCCAGCACTTATATCTTTTGCTATTGTCACAAATGCAAACAGGTTGCATCCTGTCTTTATCAGTGTTTATCGAGTATGATCCCGTCTTATATTGAAATGTTTATTCGAACGCCATCTTGTCTGCCCACTGTATTTCTGGAAGCTTCTGCCACGATGCGCGGCGGCCATTTTACAGGCTTCTGTGTCCTTTTTAATCATGACAGCATTTCGTTTAAATAAACTGATCAAACGAATCTGCTTCTATCTTGTTATTTCGAATCGCGATAATTGCGAAACTTTACACCCTTAAACGTATAGAGACTGAATATTGTAAATTTGGATAATACACTTCTTGCATACTGTACACGATTTAGCATTCATAATACACTTACAAACCTATACACTGTGTGCCAGAATCATTCGATGGCAGTCCCTGGGGTTTGGCAGGGATAGGGAGATATTGTGGGTCCTACCTACATGCGTGGTAAGCTCAGTGCACTTTGTGGCACACCGGGGGGAGGGTTGTTAGTTTGTGGTGCCCTGGGTGTGTATGGGATGAGTCTATATCATTCTGCTGCCAGTAAAGGGTACTAGACTGCCTGGTACATCTCCAATTTCAGACAGAGTGCATACATTACCTGCTCTAATTGGCATGTGTCCTGTATATAGTTCGCCCACATGTACATTGTGTGAAGGATTGCTCTTTACCACAATGGAAGAATGCTGAGATTGCTTTCCAATGTAATCTCACTGTCCTAAAAATACCAGACCAAAAATAATTCTGCTTTTCAGTGCAAAACCCAAACAGGTGATTTCAAGCAACTAAAAGTTGCTGAGCACTGCACATCATTAAAATGAAAATGCCTCAGTTCACTGCATTTGCAACCTTATGGTTTGTCACTCTATAATACACCTAAAACTTTTCAATCAATTTCTTTGTCTTTATTTTTGCCTGTGGTCTCGCAGTTTTATTTTTTGACTTTTGCTAAAAATACAATAATAACAACTGTGACCTAAAATAAAATGAGCCACTTTGCTACCGTAGTCCTTTAAACTGCCCAGCAGCAATTCAAAACTCCACTTCCAGGTGTGTGCCTTTCCACAGGCAGCCCGTCGCATGTCCAGGAGCTCGCCTTGCACATCTAGTTACCTGCAACCCCGCAAGTTCAGGCAGCAACAGCTATGTGCAATAAGTTGGCCAAATGTCCCGCACATCAACTATCTTTTAACCTCTGTGATGTGGGTTTGAATCCAAGGCAGACTGATAGGATGAATTCTTCGGCAGCACCTCCTAAACCCGCGACTTCTACCACCTAGAAGGACAAGGGCAGCAGGCGCATGGGAACACCACCACCTCCAAGTTCCCCTCCAAGTTACACTCCATCCTAACTTAGAAGTATATCGCCGATCCTTCATCGTCGCTGGGTCAAAATCCTGGAAATCCCTCCCTAACAGCACCGTGGGAGTACCTTCACCACATGGACTGCAGCGGTTCAAGAAGGCGGCTCACCACCACCTTCTTGAGGGCAATTAGGAATGGACAATAAATGCTGGCCTTGCCAGCGATGCCCAGATCCCATGAACGAATAAAAAAATCTCTCTCTGCCAGCTATAAGGAATCAATGTGAGATATGTTCAGACGGCTTCAAACAAGTCGCTAGTAGATGTGGCTCAAAAACATTAAAAAACTGTCCATAGTTAGACACTGGTTTAACAATATCACCTCGCTCGGAAATAAGAGAGTGATCTTTGGAGGGCAGAGATAATGCATGTTGTTGGGGCATAGTAATATGAATTTTACTTTGCATTCACCCACAGACACAGTGCCCAGCTCAATAAGACTCCTATTCATATGCTGTTAGAATACTTTAAAGTGGCTTACTGGGCAAGTTGAACGTGGAGAAAAGGGGGAGCTTTTAGTTTCTGTGTTAACAAAACGAGCTGGGTGCCGAGATCAGGGGTGCAGTTGCTAAGACACCACATAACACAGTGTACTGCTAAGGCAGTCAGAACTATGAAGGCCTTAAGACCACAAGTAGATAGAGGTTGGTCTAGACATTACAGGACAATACACTAAGCTTGTGGGAGAGAGTTTGATGCCGAAAAGATTAGGACATGGTGCAAACACCTCAAGCGTGGCGTCAGCTTGATGGGATACTGTTATGAGTATGTGCAGCCCAAGCTAGCTGAATAGTATATGGGTAGAACCTGGCTTCAAAGGTTTGAGCGCTCTCACGGACAGTCGGAAGTCCTTTCACCTTAACGGCAGCCCAGGAAGATTGCAAGTCTGATCAGCTTGTATGGACTTGGTGGAGGAAGCAGGTTGTATTGAAGCTTGTTATAATACTGTTATTGGTCAATGTGTATTAAAGCTTGTTATTTAAAGCCACTCGGGCCTGAATCACACGAATTATTGTTGCAGGACTAACAACCCTTTGTTGGAAACCCGTTAAGATGCTAATTAATGGCATCTGCTTAATTCACCAGCAGCACCTGATCAGCACTCCAGATGCACCAAACACATTTGAAAGGGCCTCTTCGGGGAAGGGGGGAGATGGGGGCGTCAGATAAAAAATTGAATTTATTCATATCTGGGTGAACCTCTCCTCCACATAAAGTCGCCCCTTACTGTAGGACACCCCTTAGGACCTTCTGCACCACAGCCTCCCACACTTGGCATGCACACTGGACCTTCTTTCTGCAAACCTTTTTTTTCCAAAAAGGCACATCTTTAACGGCAGCCAGAAACCCTTTAGAAACATAGAAAAATAGGAGCAGGAGTAGGCCATTCGGCCCTTCGAGCCTGCTCCGCCATTCAATATGATCATGGCTGATCCTCTATCTCAATACCATATTCCCCCTCTCTCCCCATACACCTTGATGCCTTTTGTGTCTATCTCCTTCTTAAATATATTCAGTGACTTGGCCTCCACAGCCTTCTGTGGTAGAGAATTCCACAGGTTCAACAGCCTCTGAGTGAAGAAATTTCTCCTCATCTCAGTCCTAAATGTCCTACCCCGTATCCTGAGACTGTGACCCCTCGTTCTAGACCCCCCCAGCCAGGGGAAACATCCTCCCTGCATCCAGTCTGTCTAGCCCTGTCAGAATTTTATGCCTTTCAATGAGATAAATTAACAGCTGCTGGTGCACATAGCTACGCCCCATGACTTCTGTGTTCTCCCAGCATGCCAGGATTTGGGAGTGCCAACGAAATATTTAAATGAGTTGACCTCCCATTATGGGGAGAGGTCGGTGTGTAGCCCTGCAGGTGAGGTCAGCACACCGTGCACCAGGAAAGCCTGAGTGGCTCCTATTTTCCCGAACTGTTTCTCTCTGTGATTTACTTTCTCTTTTACTCTCTCTATCTCTGGTACTCCCCCACAATTCTCACTGTGTTTCTCTCTCCCTGGGTGGTAAGGCTAATTGTAGCGTGCACACTGCAGATAAAATTTCAAAGAACAATGATATGACAGAAAGCTTATTAGCATTCCAGGTTGGAGTCCCCTGTCAGTTATACAGCAATTTTTACACACATCTTTCCACCCTGATAAAGATTTGCATTTCAAAGTATGACTTTGGATTTAACAATTCAAGTTTGCCAATGCAAATTTATCTTTGACATACTATTTAAAATGCAGTTTTAATTGCAACCTGTTTTTATTTTCTATGTTCTTTTATTTGTTGTCTTTCTTTTACCCTTTCTATTTTTTTCCTTCCTTCTTCTCACTCATCCTTTTGTTCTTTTATTTCTTCCAATACTTTCTTACACCTCTGTCTGTCATTTTTCTGTTCCTCCTTCTCGAGTTTATTTTTGCCCTTCTCCCTCTTTTTTCCTTCCTTATAGCCGGGCAATGTCACGGTTCGTCACACAATGCACGTGTTGAGCCAGGCTTCCATTTAAGAACATAAGAACATAAGAAATAGGAGCAGGAGTAGGCTATTTGGCCCTTCTAGCCTGCTCCGCCATTCAATAAGATCATGGCTGATCTACTACCTCATCTCCACTTTCCCGAACTATCCCCATATCCCTTGATTCCCTTAATGTCCAAAAATCTATCGATCTCTGTCTTGAATATACTCAACGACTGAGCCTCTACAGCCCTCTGGGGTAGAGAATTCCAAAGATTCACCACCCTCTGAGTGAAGAAATTTCTCCTCATCTCAGTCCTAAATGGCCGACCCCTTATTCTGAGACTGTGACCCCTAGTTCTAGACTCCCCAGCCAGGGGAAACATCCTCCCTGCATCTACCCTGTCCAGCCCTGTAAGAATTTTGTATTTATTTGCAGTAGGAGTTATATATAACCCTCGCCCTGACCCAGCAATACGCCCCCTAGCCACCAGACCCAGAAATATTCCCTCTATCCACCAATACTCCCCTCTATCCAATATTATGAATATGTACAAATTCATAAAAACCTATCCTTGATGCTAATATTAAAATAGATGAACATATTGTTTTAGAAAGAATTAGGTACCTGAAAATAGGTAAGGCTGCCGGTCTGGATGATATCCACCCGAGGATACTCAAGGAGATGGGACAGGTGCTGTGAAAACTCCTTGCCCGTATCTTTAATAGCTCGCTGGAGTCTGTGACTGTTACCTTAGACTGGAAGGAGGCTAACATAGTTCCAATCTTTAAAAAGGAGGATAAGGCAGATCCGGGTAAATATAGGCCCATTAGCTTGACATCTGTAATGGGGAAGATGCTTGAGGGATTCATTAGGGATGTACTATACAACTACGTAGACAGAGAAGGCCATATCAGGGACATCCAACATGGCGACTGAAATTTGATTGTACTTTTTGAAGAAGTCACCAGACTGTTGATGAGAGAAACGCAGAGATGTTGTCTTCCTGAACTTTCAGAAACCTTTTGATAAGATACCGCATTAAATCTTCTGGAAATAATGGTAATCTACAATAATGGTTTGAAAACTGGCTGAAAGCCCATAGGCAGAAAGCGGATGTAAATGGATTTAGATCTGCCGTTGTTATTTACTATTTTCATTAATGATCTAGATGTAGGTTTTGAAGGAATGATCTGCAAGTTTGCAGATAATACCAAGATATGTGCATGGGTCATGGCTGTAAAAGATGCTCGACTACTATAAGCAGATCTAGATGCACAGAAAGATCAGGCCTGTGACTCATAGACTCATAGAAGATAGGAGCAGGAGTAGGCCATTCGGCCCCTCGAGCCTGCTCCGCCATTCGATGAGATCATGGCTGATCATCCAAACTCAGTACCCTGTACCTGCCTTCTCCCCATATCCCTTGATACCTTTAGCTTTAAGAAATATATCTAACTCATTCTTGAATATATTTAATGACTTGGCCTCAACTACCTTCTGTGGTAGAGAATTCCACAGGTTCACCACTCTCTGGGTGAAGAAATTCTTCCTCATTTCTGTCCTAAATGGCTTACCCCTTATCCTTAGATTATGACCCCTGGTTCTGGACTCTCCGACCATCGGGAACATTCTTCCTGCATCTAGTTTGTCCAGACCTGTCAGAATTTTATATGTTTCGATGAGATCCCCTCTCATTCTTCTATACTCCAGCGAGTATAAGCCCAATCGACCCAATCTCTCCTCATATGTCATTCCTGCCATCCCAGGTATCAGCCTTGTGAATCTTCGCTAAACTCCTTCCATGGCAAGAACATCCTTCCTCAGATAAGGCGACCAAAACTACACACAATACTCAAGGTGTGGTCTCACCAAGGCTCGCAAATGACATTTAGCTTAGAAAAGTGCATTGCTATGCATGTGGGCAGGTCAAATGCTGAATACGCATACAGCCTTCAGGGAAAAGTACTAAGACCAGTGGTGAAAGAAAGAGATCTGGGCGTTCAAGTGCATAAATCACATAAATCTCTAAAGCTTCATAGCCAATGCCATGAGAATTTGCAGAACACATACGGTGCTATGGTGTATTTACAGGACAATTAATTATAAATAAAACATATTATTTTAAGCTTGTACAGTGCCTTGGTTAGTTAGGCTTTACTTAGAATGCTATGTATTAATCTCCTCGCAGAGTGTGTGATATTGTAAAGAAAGACTTGCATTTATATAGCGCCTTTCACGACCACCGGACGGCCCAAAGCGCTTTGCAGCCAATGAACTACTTTTTTTTTGAAGTGTAGTCACTGTTGTAATGGGATATTGGAAAGGCTGCAGAGAAGCGCCACAAGATTAATTCCCAGTCCAAAAAATGTTATTTACCCAGAGAGGCTCAAAGAGCTGAGTCTCTATAATTTAGAGAAGCATAGACATGGGGGCGATTTGATTGAGGTTTATAAGATGAGGAAGAAATTCGATTGTTTTTGTGTCGACAAATTGCTTCAACTAAATAGATTAGGGTAGGTCCAGGGGTGTCACACTCTCACGTTACGTAAGGACAGAATTAAGTTGGATGCTAGGAGGATCCTCTTTTCCCAGAGAATAGGGGGCCTGTGGAACAGGCTGCCGTCCCGTGCGGTGGATGCTGATTCTCAGAATTACTCCAAGCGAGAGCTGGACCTGTTTCTGGCTGGGGTGGAGATATCCTTCGACTAGAGATAGGTACCGTGTAATGTCAATCAGGCCCAGAGTGGTCTCCCGGACTAGTTTTGATCGCTTCCGGGGTTCGGAGGGGAATTTTTCAGATTTCTTTCATCCTAATCGGCCTGGGTTTTTATGTTTATCTCCTTTCCCCGGAGATTACATGGCTTCCGGGTTGGATGGAGAGTGTATTGTATTGTGATGCTCAAGGCCTTGCAGTTGCGTGGAACTTGTTGGATGGACCAATAGGCATTTTCCTGTCCGTCATCTTTCATCTGTACATATATTCATTCTGGATGGAAAATCCAGTCGGACCTGCGAGCAGTGACGGCCGGCAAAAGACGCTCAAGTTCATCCAGCCTGTCACCCACAAATGTGATGTCTTGTGCATCACAATATATCCCCCACCCCAGCCGGAAGCCATTTTTATAGCATTTACATAGTGCCTTTCATGACTTGAGGATGAAGCTCCTGCTATCCTCCTGATCTGTGACCCTGGCAGGCGGCAGTGTGAAACGTATGGTATATACTTAATTAATTAAAATGAAACAAACAGTTCTGATCTTGCTTCTTCGACCCTCCAGATACAAGTTAAGAAGAAGTATATTATGCACTTATGAGAGCTTCACGCAGCTCTGAAAGTAATTGGGCTGGATTTTACCAGCCCTGAGGAGGCGGGTTTTTAGCGGGACTGCTGGGAAAATCAAACAGAATGGGAGCAGGCCCTGAACCCGCTCCCAACCCACCTCCAACCAATCTTCCCGGGAGTCGGGTCCCCGATTTGCACAGGGAAGAGGATTATAGCCACTTAACTGCCTGTTAACGGGTAGTTAACAGGCAGTTAAGAGGCTTTTTCCCATTTTGAGACTTCTGCTGTGGGCTTCCCGATGTCGGGGATCCCCGCCAGGGTAAGTGAGGCGTGCTGTGGGTCTGTTGTTATGTTGGTGTATAGATGACAGCTGCAGAAGTGGTGTGAAGCATGCAATGGGACACTGGTGAGTATCAGAGGTAAGGAAATGTTGGGAAAGTCATTTTTAAAGTGTTTCGATTTTTCTGTGGGTGACAAGCTTTGAAGTGTTTGTGTGGCCTCACCTCATTGGGAGAAATGACAGATTGCTTCTGTACCCTCACCTGCAGCTGTCATCTGTTTTATTCTGAGAAGAGAGTCATTGGAGAGTCTGGGAGCAAGGGCTCACCTTTGTACAGTGATTGTCAGTGTTTGACAGCACCTCAATGCTGTCAAACACTGTCAAATCATCTGTCAAAAATAAATGTTTCATGTCCCTTTAAGAAAACCGGCAGATGAAGCGTCATCAACTGACGTCATCTGACACCGGCTTTCCCTTAATCGGCCAGCAAGCCCGCAGGGCGGGCTTAACAAGGCCAATCAGGGGAAAATAGCATCTGTGCGTCGGACGTCGCTGGGGGCGGGACTCGAACCCGGAAGGCAGCAGTCCCGCCCCCAACTCGTCTCGGTGAGTAAAATCCAGCCCATTGTGTTTAAATACCACGGAGGGGAGGGGGAATTTTAACTCGTGGGTGGGAAAGCGGCCCAGCAAGTGGCTGGTCTGTCTGGGAGCAGCAGCAGGAGTCCCAGCTGTTTTTAACGGGCCTCATTAACATACTGCTTCCTGACCATAATGGCTGGGAAGTTGGTGGGAAGCGGCTGACCGGCTATTAAATTAGGGTGACCATGTTTTCTACACCACATCCGGGGACCCACAGGGTGGGAGCACAGAAAAGTAGCTAGGACGGAAAATGTAGGTTGTGCAGCATAATGAGGCAGAATTTTTTAGCAGCACATAGACACTACAAATGCAAAACAGTTGTGCCTATAATTTCCACGGCTGTGGCGTCACACTATTGAAGTGCATTCAGACACCGTTTATAAATAATACAATAACACTGTTCAGTCCATTGACCTGAAACTGTGATTATGTCTAACGGTATGATATGCATATATTCCAATGAATACGGCTCTAGTTTATTCGGGGACAAGTTTTGTGAACCGGGGACTCTTCGGGGACATTGTTTGCCCGGGAACACAGTACCTCATCCGGGGACTGTCCCCAGAAAACGGGTCACCCTATACTGAATTGGGGTGGCTCAGAAACCATCAGCCGGGCCCAGGCTAAGTGCAGGGATCGGGGGACGGGAATGGGGGTTCTGGGGCAGCGCGTGGTTTGGGAAGGGAAGTGGAGTCTGGGCAGAGAAGGCCTACTCTTCCCTGGTGTGGCCCAGACAATATTCCTGCTTCTCCCTGGCCCCACAGATGAAAAGAATAAACTTACCTGGAGGGGCCTCTTGTCCTGCTCCCCCTCCTCCCACTAGTTTCAGCGGCTTCCTCACTCAGGCCAATGTTCAAATGGCAGTCCTCTCCCAGTGACATCATCTGGACCCTGTCGGCTTCAGGCAGGTGTCCTTGCCACCTACAATTTAAAATTGCTGTCAGTGGGATTGGGCTGGGAGGCCAGCGGGAAAGACTCCCACTTCATTTTAACTGCTGGTTTCCGCCAGGCAGTGGAGTTAAAATTTCCCCCCCCCGCTCTCGCCCCACCATCCACACACATGTTTTTGCAATCCAGCTAATCCTGAGTAATGGTTGAATGGCAAACTAGTAAAGCATAGAAACATAGAATCTAGGAGCAGGAGTAGGCCATTAGGCCCGTCGAGCCTGCTCCGCCATTCAATACGATCATGGCTGATCATCCAAATCCAATACCCTGTCCCTGCTTTAATCCCCACAGTACACATATCCCACCCTACCCCCGTAACCCCACGTATTTAATTCCCCCTAACATATCCCATCCTATCCCCATAACCCCACATATTTAATCCCCCCTAACACTAAGGGTCAATTTATCATAGCCAAATCAACCTAACCCACACATTTTTGGACTGTGGGAGGAAACCGGAGCACCCGGAGGAAACCCACGCAGACACGGGGAGAATGTGCAAACTCCACACAGACAGTCACCCGAGGTCAGATTCGAACCCGGGTCTCTGGCGCTGTGAGGCACCAGTGCTAACCACTATGCCACCGTGTTGCCCATCTTTTACACATAGTGCCATTTAGAGGGGTTCTCATTAGGAAACGCTCTGATCAGCATGTAGTCAATTGCAGAGCCATGCCACCTGCTGCTCGGGGGCCTTAGCTAACCTGCACAGTACAGATGGCAGTGTCAGCAGGATTCACGGTCACCAGCTCCTCTTCTGCCTTCATCTCCTTGCAGGTTAGATAGGAATCAGTATTTTCAGACCCTTTCCCATGAGTAGCCCCAGAAGCATGACAGGCAATTTCACCATACTGCTGTGTGACCACCTGAAGAGCAGGGTCCTCTTCCTTTTCTGCCACAGTCACTTGCTCCTCCTCACTTGTGTACTGTGCCTCACTCAGTGCTACCTCGTTTTTACTAACTGCACCATCCAGGATATGTGTAGCTGTGCTGGCACTTGCAAATGTTGGTGAGAGAGATGCCGGGGTCTGTGAAGTAGTCTTGTTCCAGGCCGGTGAAAAGGAGGAAATGTGAGAATTCTGGCTGTAGGATGAACCTTCAAACAGAGCTTGCACTGCAAGATACAGTGTGTGTGCTTGTGTGGGAGTGAATGAGAAGGGGACAAGACGTAAGAGCTGGGGTTAAGGGAATCTTCACCTTCCCATACACACCTTGTTTAGAAAAAAAGAAAGAAATGCCATTTATTTAGTGGCTTTAATGACTTCAGGACATCCCGAAGAGCTTTACAGCCAATGAAGTACTTTTGAAGTGTAGTCACTGTTGTGATGTAGGAAACACGGCAGCCAATTTGCATCAGGTCCCACAAACTGCAATTAAATAATGACCAGATAATTTGTTTAGTAATGTTGATTGAGGGCTGAATGTTGGCCAGGACACCGGGACAACGCCCCTGTTTTTCTCCGAAGAGCGCCGTGGGATCTTTTACGTCCCGCTGAGAGGGCACCTCGGCTTTATCGTCTCATCTGAAAGACGGTTATATGCAAGGAGGTGCACAGTGGCCTCTTCCAAGGCAGTCAAGGACAGGTAATATTTGAGCCATCCTGTTCCCTTGTATTAATGTGCCATCTTAATGTGCAAGCAGAGTAGTCGTCCTGAGATTTTTGTAAGTTTAAAGAACACATAGAGTGATAGATATGTGCCCAAAATGTAGCCCATCCTTGGTGTCAGTAAGGGACCAATAATATGGTCCTTGTGATGCATGTGACTGTAGTGCAGTGAGCTGATCTCATGTTATAAAGTGAGGTCAACTCATCACCATGTTATTGTGGTGCTTTTGGAGCACAGCACATGATGCACTCTTCAAATGCACTGACATGCTCATGTTTTACATTCTCTTGCCATGACAATGAATATTCCCTTTGACCCATTAAATGTGGCAAGCAACAGATATCAAGCAGGCTGCCAACACAAGGCGCCTGCACACTGCGTGTTCACAGACTCACAAATGGTATTGTTGGCCTGGCCACCTGGGGGATAGACATCTCTCATATTCCTCATTCCAATCTCTGTTCCTTATCTATCTATGTGTAGAAGAAGGCTGCACGTGGAAAGGTTGTGGAGGACACCGTCACCACGACCATTAACAAGGAGAAAGCTCTGGAGATTCAGAACCAGGAGGCATTAGAGCACGTGGAGGAGAGTAAGATCAGAGGTCTTCCGAAAACCTCATAGCTAGTGACTTCTTCTGCTTTCCATTCTTTATTTCCTTATTCACTCACTCACTCGCTCACTCGCTCCCACACAGATATAAACTGCATTGTTCCAAAATTTAAGTTGTAGTGTGTCCTGCTGAATACGTACGTGCAAGATAAGCAATTAAAGAGATACAATGGGCCAGAAATTCAGCTCTTGTCGGGTGAGTACGCGCTGTGTACTCATCCGTAAGGCCACCTGAAGTGCCGGTTTCACGCATGCACTGCGCATGCGCTGGAAACCGGAACTTCCGTTCCCCTGAAGGAAGGGGTTCAGAGGTCGAACGCGTGTGCGTGAGAGGCAGCGCGCACGCAGCGAACTTCATTTTTTTTTCAGGTTTCTCTGTGAGGGTAAGTATGGAGAAGCTGCACATTTAAAAAGGAGGCGCAAGGCCTGTTTTTAACAAGGTAAGTGGTTAATTAATTACAATTTAAACATTTTTTCAACAGGCTTATCTTTTTTACATACTTTAAAGAAAGGTAAGTTTATTTTTAGCACTGCTAAAAAGTGTAATTCATTTTTTCAAAAATTTAAATTTTTGTTTAAAGTAGTTAATTTATGTAATTTATAGTTATTTTAAAAATGTGATGGTTTTTTAAAAATGTATTTGAAGTTTTAGTGTGGTTTTGGGGCCGATCTCTATTCATAGATTTGACAGGTCTTCCTGTCAAAATTTTCTGGAGACATAGCATGTATCCTCAATCATGGTGTAACTGTTGAGAGGAAAGTCTTTGTAGTTGGCAAACTTTGGCCATCTACTCGGTACAGGAATGCACAGGCTAAACTTTCCTTGGCAGACCTGCTTCATGTCAGCTTGTTTCAGTTGGTCGTACTCTTGCCTCTGAGTCAGAATTTAAGGTTGTGGATTCCAGCCCCACTATAAACTTGAGTATATAATCCAACACTGACAATTCATTGCAGTACTGAGGGAGAGCTGCAATGTTGGAGGTGCTGTCTTTCAGCTGAGATGTTAAATTATGACCTGCCCGACTGGTCAGCTGGACAGAAATGATCCCATGGCACTATTTGAAGTTCTTGCGATGCCCTCTCAATCAATTATTAATGTGCTGTTTGTGGGACCCATCTGTGTGCAAATTGACGGCTGTGTGTGCCCGTATAACAGTCACTGCCTTTAAAGTAACCTGCTCGCTGTGAATTGCTTTGATACGGCCCGAGGTGAGAAAGCACAATGCAAATGCAAATTCTTTCTTTCTTTCCGCTTTCCTGAAGCTATTAAACTTTTTCCTTGTCTGCTGCCTTGGGCTTTGGGAGTTGGGTATGGCATTAACCTGTTGGGTCACCTCCTCTCAAGCAATGTGCTCACTTCTTCTGATGATACACATCTCTGGTCACTCCTTAAATCTTTTACAAAAGGTACAGTCAATATGTAAATATTCTCCAGCCATCTGTACTTGTCCCCAGCAAAATGTTCTGGCCGACAATACTCTGATTGACCAGCAAGAAATGCAGTCCCTTTAACTAGCAGCTGACCAGAATGCCCCAAATCCTATTGACAATGAGCTTTGGCTGGCAGGCTTAATCCCTGCCAGGAGCTCATTATGAACATTTAATTTGATGGACTTCAGAAAACTGTGTAAAATGTACCCTCATTTGTACACTGAAAGAATAATAACACTCTCTAACCTCAAAATTGATGGTAGATGCACAAAAGGCTAAACGAGTGCAATGTGTGAAGACGTGCACCTTGGGGAAGCCTGCAATCAGGAACGACCTCTGGTTCTTTTTCTGCTCTGTTGTTCTGGGACTGTGCTAAAATGTTTCCACATTGCTGCTTGACAATAAAAAAGGCTTCAGTATATTCCTGAGTAGATCAGTGCACGATTTAGTCACGCACTCCTGAGATCTCCCCTGTGTTTGCTTGCAATGAATCTTTTGCGCAGAAGCTGACCACAATGGTGACCTTAACTGCAAGAGGTAAGGCAATACAGACACTGACGGCCTTTTCAGATCTTCTACCAATAAATGGCTGATCTTTATGATGGCCTTGTTCCTGAACCTGATGATGTATTGTTCCTCTGTCAGGCCAATGTAGCTGACTTGATTACTTTCACACTGTAGACATGAGAGGGAAGCGAAGAGCAATGTAAACACCAACTAATCTCTGTTTAAGTGCTTTGCTCTGGGATTTGTATAGTATATTTCAGGTTAATCTCCCATTTCTGCTCGGATCACTGAGAGGAAATCTCTCTGCAGCATCTAATATCTGTGAGAATTGAGAGAGTTTGGCAGTAAATGCAGCGGTTTTACCTGCAGCAAAACGCAGTGATGAGTATGAGAGAAAGACCGATGGGAAGAAAGGCAGACAATCATGTAGAGGAGGAAGAAACTTGAATAAGGCAATGGAGTGCCCAGGGGAGAGGGAAGATGAATATCCAGTTGGTTGTTTAGTGAGCAGAAGGAAATGTATATTCCATTAATGTTCAAAAAATAGCCTCTCAGTGGCAATGAAACTTATAAACCATGCTTATAGAATTCCTTGGTAAACTGTTATATCTACTGTCAAGGTCTCTCGAGTCGAATTGATGTCAGATACTCGAAATTGCTAAGAAACTTAGTACAAAAACATCCGTAGATTTTATATTACTCTGTGAGTTTAAGAGTTCTGGAGGGAAACAGTCATTGATGTTAGTACGTCTAGTATACCTACGAGTTGTTTAATCACTTCCTACAACTCCACTTCTTCCAACTCCACTGTTCCATCACTGTCCTGAGACCAGGTTCATGATACACATCTCTGGTCACGCAGCTGATCCTTAAATCTTTTACGAAAGGTACAGTCAATATGATACGACAGCAGCACTGAGAATGAAACTTCAATCCTAATGAGAAAAAAAGTAGAAATTCCAGCAAAGTTTCTCTCTTTTTCTTTTTCTGTTTCCTGTCTGTTCTCTCTCTCTCTGGCAGATTTTATGCTCCTGGTGCAGAGCCTCACACAACGTGGACACACTAAAATCAACGGATTCAAAATTGTGCGGGCATACTGACCCCCCACCGAATTCCTGATATGCGCTCCTGTTGCTTGACGCTCTGTTGCAGCTGTCCTAATTTGTAACATTTACCTGATTGTCTCCAACTGGTGAGATCATTTCCAGCAGTGTGATTCAGGTGGGTGGGGTGGGGTGGGGGATGGCACAATGTTCCATTTGACAAGCTCTCTACTGCGTTTGCGCAGTGCGGATCCTCGGGACTCAGGCTTTTGACACACGTATCGAATGTGTCACCAACCTCGCGCCCCCAATATTTCTCCCCCATTAACCTAAGTATTTGAGCTGTTCATTTCACTAACACAAATATGCACATGTGCACCATACAGTGGACCAGGGCACCATCCCCAACTGTATCCTCTGCACAATCTCAACTATTGCAGAAACTTCATTTTCCTATTTTCTGCTACCTTGCTCTGCACCAGCACCAGAACCTCTCTGGGCAAAGTTGAGATGAAGTGGCAGCAATTTATTTCCCTATAAATGATCTTTGGATATGAGTTGAGTGTTTTGATTCCAATGCTTCCCCTTGGTGACAGTCTGTAGTGGATGTATTCCAGAGCCTATATTTGTGCTCCTTCTCGCTGCTTCCCATTGGAATGAGTAAGTCAGATGCTGTGGTGCGACCGTGGGAGTTACTTGGGGTTCAGGTGGCCCTGTACCTCCTATGCTGGAGCCTGAAGTGCTGCTCCAAATGTTTCTACCATATCTGAAGCTGTGGTGGCTGGTTGGCCTTGCTTTCTTTCTGGTACACCTTGTGTTGCTTGAGCAGCTGAACTAAATGGCCCAAAGTTGCCCCGGGAGACGACAGCTTCATTTTAGCTTACTCCAAGTATCCGACAGTTGCTGAGTCATCTCGTGCCATGTCCAGTGACCTGTGTGAGGAATAAACCTCGGAGCAGCAGTGAGGTTTGTAGAGCCCTGTGTAATAGCTCTCTCAGTTAGATCCCTCAGCATCTTGAAGCCAGACAAGGGAGCCTGCTGCACATTAGGGTGCAAGGCCTCCATACCAGTAGTGACGGTATTCTTGAGAGACATTCCCACTGCGCAAAGGACTCTGTTGTAAAAGCCCGTGGAGGGGCCATGTGCTCTCTGAGGTTCTGATAATCTGATGTGCACACCTGGACAAGTGCTGGCAGTGGACTCACCCACAGTCAGTGCTGGACCTTGCAGAGAGTTTTGAGCAATCTCAAATAAATCTGTAAGATGATCATGTTCCATCTTTTAAGCTGTCAATATGCCAAGACTTTCTGACCCTACACAGTCTGAACTCCTTGGTTAGGCAGCTGGTGAAGGATTCAATTTGCCAGGTCCCTGCTCTTCAACTGCCATCTGCATTTGCGCTCCCTGACTTATTTTCAGCCCGTCACCCAGTTTTCTCACCTCAAGCTAATTATTTGCATCTTCTGGAGTGGATGTACCTGTGTTGATGCTTGTAACAATAGAAGGACTATTGCAAGGAACGTGAGGTGCTAACTTCTTCTGTGGCACTGGGAGAGGAGAGCATGTGTTAGAATGCTGGCTGCATACCAACACTTCAAATATTACTTATATGGTAATATATTGTATTCTATTGTTGTGCTTGTGAGTATGCCTGGGTGATGATGAATGAGTAGACAGAGCAGAAAGAACATGATCAGGAGTCCTGACCTTGGTAGAGGACTTTGAGCTCATCTTGTCCCACTCTCAATCCCAAGGGATTCCAAGGTTGCTTCTTTGAAGGCACTTTATAAGTAGTGCAAGATTCAACTCCAGTTTGGGTCAGGAGCACATAAAGTGCTTGTTGTGCAGCTAGGTTTTGTTGGAAAATCATTACGATACCAATGTAACAAGTGTTTCAATGACAAGGTGCAGCTGGGATTTGAGCCCTGCTGCAATAGTTACATGCATGGTAAATATTCAAAGTGCTGTAAGGTTCTCAGAGTATTTTGCATGGGGCAGCAGTCAATGTGTAAGAAGACACAAGGAAAAACTTTTCACATCCATTTCCGCCACCTCCAGCGTGATCCCACCACCAAACACATCTTCCCCTCACCTCCCCTTTCAGCATTCCGAAGGGACCACTCCCTCCGCGACACCCTGGTCCACTCCTCTATCACCCCCAACACCCCCTCCCCTTCCCACGACACCTTCCCGTGCAAGCGCAGGAGATGCAACACCTGCCCTTTTACCTCCTCCCTTCCCACTGTCCAGGGCCCCAAACACGCCTTCCAGGTGAAACAGCGATTTACTTGTACTTCTTGCAATTTAGTATACTGTATTCGCTGCTCACGATGCGGTCTCCTCTACATTGGGGAGACTAAACGCAGATTGGGTGACTGATTTGCGGAACACCTCCATTCAGTCCGTAAGGGTGACCCCGAGCTTCCGGTTGCCTGTCACTTTAATTCTCCGCTCCACTCCCACTCTGACCTCACCGACCTCGACCTCTTACACTGTTCCAATGAAGCTCAACATAAGCTCGAGGAACAGCACCTCATCTTTCGATTAGGCACTTTACAGCTTTCTGGACTCAACATCGAGTTCAACAATTTCAGACCATAACCTCTGCCCCTATCTTTTTTTTCTCCATTTTTTTTTCTCTCTCTCACATGGCAGCTGTCTCTCCTTCTGCCATTGCCATTTACACTTCATCTAGAGTCATCCTTTGTTTCTTAACTTGTCCCATTACCATCTCCTTTTGCCTTGCACCATCATCCCTTTTGTCTCTTAATCTCTCCTGCCTTCCATCCGATCACAGACCTTCCCTTTTGTTCTTTCCTCCCCGCCCCCCCTTCCCTGCCCCTACACTTGCTTAAAACCTGTTTCATCTCCAACTTTTTCCAGTTCTGACGAAGGGTCATCGACCTGAAATGTTGACTCTGTTTCTCTCTCCACAGATGCTGCCTGACCTGCTGAATATTTCCAGCGTTTTCTGTTTTTATTTCAGATTTCCAGCATCCGCAGTATTTTGCTTTTGTAATACTTTTCACATCCTCGGTACAAGATACTGATGGATATCCTTACCTTGGCTGATTGCTTTAAGTGTGAAAACCTCTGTCTAAGTTCTCTCTGGATGCTGGCAGCCATTTACACCTCCTGCCAAGCCTTGAGAGGAGGGTGTCCCGGGGTACCAAGCACAACTACTCTCCCTTTCTCGACTTCTTACATCAGTCCCTCAACTGCTGCATTTGTAAACCTGGCTGTGCTTCCTTAGTTTTGCTCCAGAATATAAGAACAACGAGGGTGCAAATTTTTGGACAGCCTCAAAAAAAAATCCTTCCCCTTTAATAGACTGCGTTAGCTCTTTAAGTATCCACAGCCGTGCTAAATATCCCATCTCCAGATTGACAAGCTCCCAGCAACTGAGGGAATTGCAGGCCAGGAGATCGACAAAGAATATGTTCATTATTTCCAGCAAAATTATAAATGTCTTGTAAAAGAACGAGCTTGTTACAAATAGTGACCAATAGAAATGTCCACACTATGATTTACTGGGACGATATAAAAAATATGATGTAAGGGCTGATTGGCTGAGTCAGGTGCTCTTGGTGAGGAGCCCTACTCGCAGGAAACACTGTGCGGAAAATCGTCACCCTCTGATTTTCTGACCATTAAACTAAATGGAAGGAAAACGAGGTAATGTTCGCCTGTGATTCCCTGACCAGCACTCTGCGAGCATCCTGCCTCACCAAGGGCACCCGGTCAGCAGTTTCAATTGTTTGCAATTCCTGCTCATTTTGTTTTTATTGCATTTCACTTCTCAAGCTAACCCTAGCCACATTGTTGAGTGTCGCTGCTTCAAACTTGCACACCTGGTTGGGTGGTTCTACACAGAGCAGCAGCTGGTCTGGAATGTGTTACAAGTGGATGCTTCGCAATGACTACAAGGCTGTAATCTCAACCAGGCCTTCAAATAATGTGTAAACCATAAGAGAGAAGCTGGAGTGGTTGATAAATGTTGTCCAAGCCGGAAATGAGATTGTAGCCTTAACATAACTCCAGGTTTATGTAATTTTCAATGCCATGTAGTGCTAGATTTATATACAGGGTAACACATATGCTCGAGTGTGTTACAAGGTCGTAAAACACCGAATGATTTCAATAACTTGTAAGAGCATAGCTCAAGCAGTTTGTCCACCTCATCTGAACCCTGAGATGTATTAACATTCTTAAATTGCGGAGCAGCTGAAAGCAGTGCGAGCAACCGAGTGACAGCAGAGTATGGGGGAGACCTGGAGCAAGCTTCAAACCTGGGATGAGAGGGTTGTCCTATGAGGATAGATGGACAGATTGAATAGATTGGGCCTGTACTCTCTGGAGTTTAGAAGAATGAGAAGTGATCTCATTGAAACATATAAGATTCTGAGGGGGATTGACAGGGTAGATGCTGAGAGGTTGTTTCCCCTGGCTGGAGGGTCTAGAACTAGGGGGCATAGTCTCAGGATAAGGGTTAAGACTGAGGTGAGGAGGAATTTCTTCACTCAGAGGGTTCTGAATCTTTGGAATTCTCTCCCTCAAAGGGCTGTTGATGCTGAATTGTTGAGTATATTCAAGGCTGAGATCGATAGATTTTTGGACTCTAGGGGAATCGAGGGATATGGGGATCAGGCGGGAAAGTGGAGTTGAGGTTGAAGATCAGCCATGATCTTATTGAATGGCGGAGCAGGCTCGAGGGGCTGTATGGCCGACTCCTGCTCTTAATTCTTATGTTCTTATGTAAAACTGTGTGAGGAACCAGAGCGACAGTGGAGTATTGAGCAGGGGGAGAGACCCGGAGCAGCTTAATAAAGTGCGGGGGACCGAGTGATAGCAGAGTATTGACGGAGAGGCCTGGAGCAGCTTAATACACTGCAGGGGGACCAAAGCTAAACAAACAGAGGGGAAAAATTTTAAAAAGTGGCTTCATAACCAACACAGGTAGAGGAACGGCGGAGCCCGAGGAATTTAAGTTCATTGTCAAATTTTAACTATATACTGATTAAGAAGCTTTTTAACTTCAATATAACACATAAGGAGCAAGGGTAAAAACCAAACTATCAACTTTAAATAAGTAAGTAAATAAGAAAATGGACCTAGTAGGATAAATATGCTTTAAAGAAGTAAATAGACCGAATATGATAAATTTACTCAGCAGAGCAGTCGATGAAGCTAATTTAACAATAAAGATGATTCAGGTAGCACTTGAGATTAATAAGTAACTGCAACATAAACAATAAATAAATAAATATACAATGGAAAATGGCAGCACAGGCAGTGTATTGGGACTGCAGATTGTGGGAATCTTTGGACAGAGAAACTGCCCCGGATGACCAGACCTGCAGGAAATAGCTTTGCCTTGAGTCACTCCGGCTCAGAGTGGTTGAGCTGGAGCATGAGATAGAGACACTCCAACACATAAAGGAGGGGGAGGAATATCTGGATAGTTTACTCCAGAATGCAGTCAATTCATGTAGAGAGGTACAAGTACAGGAAGAGGAGTGTGTGTGTCTGTGACTGGCAGTCAGCATGGTAAGGGGAATCTAGTGGAGGCAGGGAAGGGAGAAACTGATACTGTCCAACAAGTACAATGTACTTGCTACCTCTGAGGATCAGGTAGAAGGCTGAAGGGAAGACAGCCAGAATGTGGACCAAGGCACTGTGGAGAAGGCAGCAGTGCAAAGGTGGGATGAGCAGAATAGAAAGATTGTAGTTATAGGGGATTCGATAATTATGGGAATAGATAGCATCCTCTGCAATCTCAATCCAGAGTCCAGATAAGTGTGTTGCCTATCAGGCAGGTGCCTGGGTAAGTGGAATCTGGAAGCAGCTGGAAAGAAACTTGGAAAGGGATGGTGAAGTACCAGTTGTCGTAGTCCATGTTGGAACCAACGACATAGGAAGGACCAGGGAGGAGGTCCTGTGAAGGGAGTATCAGGAGCTAGGAGCTAAGTTAAAAAGCTGGACCTTGAGGGTGACAATCTCCGATTGCTATCCGAGCCACGTGTTAATTGGCATATGGATACACAGATCAGCAAAGTAAATGCATGGCTGAAAGACTGGTGCGGGAAGGAGGGGTTCCATTTTCTGGGACATTGGCACCAGCACTGGGGCAGGAGCGAGCTGTACTGGTCAATATATTAAGAGAATGAGAGTGACTAAGGGAAATGTGGGCCTATTAAAGGCAGACGCATGTGATACTGTAATTGAAAATAAGGAAATGGTAGACTTGCTAAATTAATATTTTGCATCCGTCTTCATAGTAGAGGAATAGGACAAAATACCTGTGCTACAAGGGAAACTAAAAATAAATCAGAGAAAGGAACATACTGGATTTAATATAAGTAAACAAATGCTAAAGGAGAAAAGTGCAGGTACTCTGATTGGCGGGATGTGACGAGTGGTGTCCAGTGTTCTCGTTAAGCTGCATGGCCTCGGGGTTGCGCGACTGTCTGGAGGTCCCGCGCAGGCCGCTTGCCGGCTTCACAGTGGAAAAATCACGCATGCGCGGAAATTTGAATGGCCCGCACCCGAAAAAAAATGACAGGGAACATTGGTGGTGTCCCCAGGGATCTGGACTGGGGCCTCAGCTTCTCACCACATTTAGCAATGACTTGGATGAAGGAATGGAGAGTTGTAGATCCAAGTTTGCTGTTGGCACTAAGTTGGGAGGCACAGCAAGTAGTGCAGATGGGACAACAACATTAAAAGGGACAGAGACAGACCAAGTGAGTGGGCAAAACTGTGGGATTTGGAGTTCAAAGTGGAGGAAGTGTGAGTTCATCCACTTTGGATTTTCTAAATGGTGAGAAACTACGAACTGTGGAGAAGCAAAGAGTTGTGGGTGCTCATGTACACAAATCACTAAAATCTAGTGGACAGGTACAGCTACAACACTGGCATCTACCCGACAATGTGGAAAACTGCCAAGTTATGTCCTGTCCACAAAAAGCAGGACAAATCCAACCCAGCCAATTACCGCCCCATCAGTCTACTCTCAATCATCAACAAAGTGATGAAAGGTGTCGTCGACAGCGTAATCAAACAGCACTTACTCACCAATAACCTGCTCACTGATGCCCAGTTTGGGTTCCACCAAGACCACTCGGCTCCCGACCTCATTACAGCCTTGGTCCAAACAAGGACAAAGGAGCTGAATTCCAGAGGTGAGGTGAGAGTGACTGCCCTTGACATCAAGGCAGTATTTGACCAAGTGTGGCATCAAGGAGCCCTAGTAAAACTGAAGTCAATGGGAATTAGGGGGGGAAACTCTCCACTGGCTGGAGTCATACCTCGCACAAAGGAAGATGGTTGTAGCGGTTGAAGGTCAATCATCACAGCCCCAGGACGTCGCTGCAGGAGTTCCTCAGGGCAGTGTCCTAGGCCCAACCATCTTCAGCTGCTTCATCAATGACCTTCCCTCCAACATAAGGTCAGAAATGGGGATGTTCGCTGATGACTACATAGTGTTCAGCGCCATTCGCAAATCCTCAGATAATGAAGCAGTCCATGCCCACATGCAACAAGACCTGGACGACATTCAGGCTTGGGCTGATAAGTGGCAGGTAACATTCGTGCCACAGAAGTACCAGGCAATGACTATCTCCAACAAGCGAGAGTCTAACCACCGCCCGTTGACATTCAACGGCATTACCATCGCTGAATCCCCCACCATCAACATCTTGGGGGTCACCATTGACCAGAAACTTAACTGGACCAGCCACATAAATACTGTGGCAACAAGAGCAGGTCAGAGGCTAGGTATTCTGCAGCAAGTGTCTCACCTCCTGACTCCCCAAAGCCTTTCCACCATCTACAAGGCACAAGTAAGGAGTGTGATGGAATACCCTCCACTTGCCTGGATGAGTGCCGCTCCAACAACACTCAAGAAGCTCGACATCATCCAGGCTTGATTGGCACCCCATCCACCACCTTAAGCATTCACTCCTTCCACCACTAGCGTACCGTGGCTGCAGTGTGTACCATCTACAAGATGCACTGCAGCAACTCGCCAAGACTTCTTCGGCAGCACCTCCCAAACCACTTCCACCTAGAAGACAAGGGCAGCAGGCGCATGGGAACACCATCACCTCCAAGTTCCCCTCCAAGTCACACACCATCCTGACTTGGAAATATATCGCCGATCCTTCATTGTCGCTGGGTCAAAATCCTGGAACTCCCTACCTAACCTTCACCACACGGACTGCAGCAGTTCAAGAAGGTGGCTCACCACCACCTTCTCAAAGGGCAATTAGGGATGGGCAATAAATGCTGGCCTTGCCAGCGACGCCCACATCTCATAAACAAATTTTTTAAAAGTACAAAAAGTAATCAAAAAGCCGAATGGCCTTTATATCAATGGGCCTGGAACACAAAGGGGAGGAAGTTGTGCTTCAGTTGTATAAAGCCTTGGTTAGACCCCACCTCGAGCACTGCATTCAGTTTTGGGCACCGCACCTCAGGAAGGATACATGGGCCTTGGAGGGGATGTAGCGCATATTCACCAGAATGATACCTGGGATTAAAAGATTAAATTATGAGGACAGGTTGCATAAATTTGGCTTGTATTCCCTTGAACATAGATGATTGAGGGGTGAACTAACTGAGGTGTGTAAAATGATGAAAGGATTCGAGAGGGTAGATGAAGAGATAATCTTTCCTCTGGTAAGGGAGACCAGAACAAGGGGGCAAAGTCTTCAAATTAGAGCAAGGCCATTCGGGAGTGAAATCAGGAAGCATTTCTTCACATAAAGGGTAGAAGAAATCTTTGACTCTGATAATAATATGAAAGAAAGCTTCCGAGTGGGTTGGGGGAAATTCGAGGCGAAACCCGGAACACAAATGTTCGGGTCGGAATCTGCGATCTCAACTCAATTGCATCGATTCATTTTGGCTTCCATGTTTCGCTTCTCCAAGCTGTGCAGCGGGGGTGCTGCGGACCCGCGTGACGCGATCTCAGCTGTATTTAAAGGGACAGTCCACAAATGCAAATTGGAGGTGTTCAGGATGGATGGTGGACATAAAGCAAGGGCAGCACCCAGATTCAACGATGCATCGCTGGAATTACTGCTGGGTGCAGTCAGGAGCAGGAGGGACAAACTTTTCCCCAGCAATGGGGGGAAGAAACCTGCAGCTCTCACCAAGAAGGCGTGGTTGGAGGTAGTTGAGGAGGTGAGCAGCAGGAGCGGTGTGCCCAGGTCAGGGATGCAATGTAGGAAGCGGTTTAATGACCTAACCAGGTCAGGAAAGGTGAGTACATTTGCTGATTCAACTACATCCTGTGCCTTAAGCCCCCTCCCCTTCACTCTGTCTTGCTAAGTGTTCTCCATCGCATCACTCCTCACACCCACTCAACTTTCAGCAGCACCCACCCTTCACTCTCGACGCACTTCATCACCTCCCCATTTATCCACACACCGTTGATTCTCACCCCAATCCTATGCTATGTGATGCATCTGTCTCATAGTCACCCTCGCCGAATGCACTGCATCCATTGGGTGAAAACCTCACCTTCACTCACTCACAGGTCTGTTTATTCGCCCCTTGTAGCGAAGGGATAATTACAAGTCCTAGCCCTTTTCAGGCTACCCCAGATCAGGCGTATTCCCCAGACGTTCACCTTCAACTAAAGTTAGCGGTAGCCGAATCCTAGAGATGCTTAATTGGGTCTAAAGGTTCAGACTCTCTCCCCCTAAAGGAAAGGAACAGCCTGAAGATGTTACCATCCTCCGGATAGCACTTTTAACAAGTTTAACTAGACTGTAACCTTCCGGATATTATGAGGGTCCGGAAAACCCCCCAGAATTCTGCAACCCCTTCCAGAAGAGTGTACAGAAATTGAGTTTGCGAGATTGATACAGAAATTACTCTGTGAGACAATTTAAAAAATATATAGATTTATTAAAGAAGCGACATTTAGTTAACAACTGGTATGGCAATCGCAACTTTAACCGTTCAAAATACAATATCTTACATTTCTTATCAGAGATCCTTATTCTCAAATCTTAACTTCGTTACATTTCCACACTTCTACTTATTTCAGAGTTGTAGGCCTACAGAGTGGTTCTGAAGGTGAGAATCGCTCTGCCCCTTCCCAGCGACTTCTGACTCTCTATCTGAAAAGCTCTATTTTTATACCTTTTTTTAGTGGTTTATCCTTTGAAGTTTTCTGCTGATGTAAGCTCATTATCTCTAGTGATTTTTTCTGTTGACTTCTTTCTATTCCTACTGTCAACCCAGTTGCTAACTCTCAGAATCCTGTCTGCTGTATAGGTGTTTCAAAGACTTATCATTGTTATGGTTATTATCGATTTATCTATTTGATGCTATTCTTAGGAAGTCTTTCTATTGAATTCTTAACTCCCTTTAGCTGCTTGCAAGCCAGACCTCATGTCTCCTAACTATTCCATTTTCAACACACATAAACAATGTGATTGCTTGATGCATCCATTGAAGTAATATTTTCAAAGCCTTCCTATTTGTACGTTTTACAACATGTAAATCAAAAACACTTCATCTAGGGTATTCTTTGCATTTCTTATTTATTTCAATTGCTTGTATTAAGAATCATGTCTCCTTGTTCTAAGTTTAACATAAAACTATTTTACGGCAGGTATTTCTTTTACTTGATGTCATTTTTCAAAGGCACTTGTTTTTTTAATGTTCTGTGCACCTGTTTGACGTGTTAGAGTTTGACACTTTACTTGGGCATCGCTATTGTTTTGGTACCAAACCACAGACTCCTTGGAAGCAAGCCTTTGCTTTTCCAATAGGCCATTGTGTCAGTGTCAATAACCATTTCCCATTTCAAAGCTTGTTTGGTGTTTACAGCTTTTGTTATCAACTGTTCTTATCTCAAAAGCCTGTATTGTGTTTGCAGCCTGTGTTGCCGAGGCTTTCCAGACTTTTAAACCCAGCATGTCATGTATTAATAATATCAGAAATCTGTTCATAGGAGGGTGTATTTTTCTGAAATATAGCTATTCCATTACAGTAGGAGAAGAAAGCAAAAATCACAAGGCTGAGGGAGAGGACTGGAGGTGGGCCACCACAAATAGTCCAGCTCACAGATGCAGAGGAGGAGGCCCTGGAGGTAAGTGGCACATCTGCGTCCCTCTCAGTCAGAGATGGAGAGACAGAGAACTCGCAGATAACTGGTGACAGAATTACAAATATCTCTGACACACATATGCTGACTTCATTTCATCAATGACTGAACTAAGAGAAGACTGAGTATGGTGATTGTCAAGATTGTGACTTTGCTAGGGCTAAATCATATCCCTTATTTTGTTTTCCAGGGCCTTCACGCGTACAGCAAGTGTCACAGGACATCCATGAGGAAAATTCCTCAGAGGACCTCATTGCTTCTGAAGATGCACTGTCACAGGACGTACAGCCATGCACCAGCACTGATACTCATACTTTGGTGGATCCACTTAGACAGTTAGTTGAGTTTTCACCTGGTGATTCACGCCTCACAAGTGAGCACAAACAGACACTGGTGGCAGGTACAGCTGTGGAGAGTCCACATTGGCGGGAGGGGGGCGGGGGGGGGTGCAATCCTCTCCAAGCCAGGTACTGACAGACGTGCCACGTACACTCTCCACAACAGTGGAGGAAATGGAGGAGTCCAACTCGATCGCTGGTGGATTGCTGGTGCAGGAAATTGCAAGAATGTCTGCCATGGAGCGAGTGACCACCTCCAGGGAGTTTCAAGCACAGCTCTCAAATGGGTCCATGCAAGCCATGACCTGTGCAAGAGATGTCTGCCACCTTAAACAGGATGACGGATACATTATCCGTGGCCTTACAACACGTCACTGATCTCCACCAAGCTGGTCTGCAGCAGAATGGTAGCAGTGGTCTGGTGCTGGCCCAGGAGTGGGATGATGACGAGAGGGGACATGGAAGTGGGAACTCTACTCAAAATGCACCCACTTGTCACCCATTGCCTCCTCCTCAGTCAGTACCCGACATTCCGCCTCATCCCCCGATGGCCGAGTCTGCCCCAGGTGCAGGCCGAGCAGTCTTTGGCGGGGCCCTCAGAGGCTCCAAAACCCAGAGGGTGTTGGCGAAAAGCATCTCCGCAGTTAGGGCGGGGGTATGAACAGCCTGCCTCTACCTCTGCTGAAGCCACACCGGAAGCACCACGTAGGAGCGCTAGGAAGTGTAAATTGAAGAAATTGTAATTCACCAGGGGTATGCATGTGGGTGTTTGACAAAACGTTATGTTGTTACGTTTCCTTTTAGTACAATGCTACATAAAATTTATTGATTAGCTCTGCTTCCACATCTTGCCCATTATTGCATCCCGAGGGCCAACTCGCTCTTTCACTTGTTTCATGATGAATGTCAAAACATTGGGCGGATGGGCAATGGGTAAATGAGTGGTTAAAGGACTGTTTAGTGCAAAGGGTGGGGGTGGAGGTGGGGTTGGTGCTGGTCCTGGGAGCGGACCGCAGGATTTAATTTCTTATGTTTTACACGAGTTGAACCTTCGTGATATTAGGGCATCCTTGGCATCCCGGGCATCAATGTAAGTGGCTGGTCTGGCAATGGCTGCCCCATCTTCATCCTGCTCCTCCTCCTCCTCTATGTTCTCCTCATCTGAAGAAGTCCTCCTCCACCTGTAATCCTCTCTGCCGTGCAATGTTGTGCATGGTGCAGCACACCACTATCAGTCTGGATACCCTGGCTGGTGAGTACTGAAGGGCGCCTCCAGACTTGTCTAGGCACCCGAAGTGTGTCTTCAACATTCCGATGGATTGCTCAATGACACACCTGGTGGTCATATGTCTCTGGTTATAGTGCTCCTGCACCTCATTGGTAGGGATCCTTACATGTGTCATGAGCCAAGTTTGAAGGGGGTATCCCTTGTCTCCAGGAGCCAGCCCTCAAGTCTGCTTCCTGGAATGAAGAGGTCTGGAATATTGGACTGCCGCAGTATGAAGGCACCATGATAGCTCCCAGGGAAGCTGGCGCAGACCTTCTTGAACCTCTTCTTGGCCTTCCTCCTGTGCCCCTCTCTCCTGTGCTCCTCCCCCCTGTGCTCCTCTCCCCTGTGCCCTCCCTCCTGTGCCCCTCTCTCCTGTGTCCCTCCCTCCTGTGCCCCTCTCTCCTGTGTCCCTCTCTCCTGTGCCCCTCTCTCCTGTGTCCCTCCCTCCTGTGCCCCTCTCTCCTGTGTCCCTCTCTCCTGTGCCCCTCCCTCCTGTGCCCCTCCCTCCTGTGCCCCTCCCTCCTGTGCCCCTCCCTCCTGTGCCGCCTCTCCTGTGCCCCTCCCTCCTGTGCTCCTCTCTCCTGTGCCCCTCCCTCCTGTGCCCCTCCCTCCTGTGCACCTCTCTCCAGTGCCCCTCTCTCCTGTGCCCCTCCCTCCTGTGCCCCTCTCTCCTGTGCCCCTCTCTCCTGTGCCCCTCCCTCCTGTGCCCCTCCCTCCTGTGCCCCCCTTTCCAGTGCCCCTCCCTCCTGTGCCCCCCTCTCCTGTGCCCCTCCCTCCTGTGCCCCTCCCTCCTGTGCCCCTCTCTCCTGTGCCCCTCCCTCCTGTGCCCCTCCCTCCTGTGCCCCTCTCTCCTGTGCCCCTCCCTCCTGTGCCCCTCCCTCCTGTGCCCTCCCTCCTGTGCCCTCCCTCCTGTGCCCCTCTCTCCTGTGCCCCTCCCTCCTGTGCCCTCCCTCCTGTGTCCCCCTCTCCTGTGCCCCTCTCCTGTGTCCCTCTCTCCTGTGCCCCTCCCTCCTGTGCCCTCCCTCCTGTGCCCCTCCCTCCTGTGCACCTCTCTCCAGTGCCCCTCTTTCCTGTGCCCTTCTCTCCTGTGCCCCTCTCTCCTGTGCCCCTCTCTCCTGTGCCCCTCCCTCCTGTGCACCTCTCTCCAGTGCCCCTCTTTCCTGTGCCCTTCTCTCCTGTGCCCCTCTCTCCTGTGTACCTCCCTCCTGTGCCCCTCCCTCCTGTACCCCTCTCTCCTGTGCCCCTCTCTCCTGTGCACCTCCCTCCTGTGCCCCACCCTCCTTTGCCCCTCTCTCCTGTGCCCCACCCTCCTGTGCCCCTCTCTCCTGTGCCCCACCCTCCTGTGCCCCTCCCTCCTGTGCCCCTCTCTCCTGTGCACCTCTCTCCTGTGTACCTCCCTCCTGTGCCCCTCTCTCCTGTGCCCCTCTCCCCTGTGCCCCTCTCTCCTGTGCCCCTCTCTCCTGTGCCCCACTCTCCTGTGCCCCACTCTCCTGTGCCCCACTCTCCTATGCCCCTCTCTCCTGTGCCCCACCCTCCTGTGCCCCTCTCTCCTGTGCCCCTCTCTCCTGTGCCCCCCTTTCCTGTGCCCCTCTCTCCTGTGCCCCTCTCTCCTGTGCCCCTCTCTCCTGTGCCCCTCTCTCCTGTGCTCCCCCCGCCGTGACCTCCCTCCTGTGGAATTCCCTCCTGTGCTCCTGCTGATCCCACCACAATATGTCGTCGCTGCCGTGGATGGTGATTGTCTTCCTCTTCTGATATGCTGTCAGGCACATCCAAGGCTCCTCCCATCCAGACCTTGCCAACCTGAAATCCTCAAAGGTTGAAGAAAGTTGTATCCACACAAGTACTCTCTGTCAAACTTTGGCCAGACGTAACTGAGATGCCAGCTGCAATAAGTGAGCTTTTATTCAGATGGGGCAATGACAAGTTTAAATACCCACCTGAACTGCTGCTCAAACTCGCCTCCGTTTCCCTGGTCGGTTGCCCGAGCCCCGGAAAACCCGTGTTGCTCAAGTTAAATTTGGAGCCAAGTTAAAAATAATTTAAAAATACCTCATTCATGTCTCCTAAGGATGTTAATTACAGCATTAAGTACCTGCCTGCATCCAATTAGGAAACACCCGACTGCGGCAAGTAGGTTTGTCGCCGACATCCAAATACGCTAAAAATCAAAACTTTTAAACTCCCAACCCACCCGTTCTTGGGGGTTAAAACTCCCCCCTGGAACTCTGTCCCCCAAAAGGCTATGGATGCTAGGGGTCAATTGAAACTTTCAAGACTGAGGTCGATAGATTTTTGTTAGGTAAGGATATCAAGGGATATGAATCATTGCCAGGTGAATAGGGTTGAAGTACAGATCAGCCATGATTGAACTGAATGGCAGAAAAGGCTCGTGTGGCTGAGGGGCCCACTCCTGCTCCTATGTTCCTCTGTTCCTCAAACACCATTTCAGCCTGTATCTTTCGATGTGCTGGAGGTAGAGTTTACAGGGCTTCTTTATTCCACTTATTTTCATCCCGATGGTGAACACAAAGGTGGTCAGTGACACCACACAGTGTGCTGTGTGTGATTGAATCACATGATTTGAGCAGAGGTCCAACTGAAACATGAGATTTGCACTCTACTGATATTGGGATATATTGTCTGCCGATTGTACGAGAATATTATAGGGTTGATTTTCCTTGCATCCAACGTCACTTATCTTCGCACTGAATTCATCTTGGGATTAATTTGTATGTCACGGCCATTATGTAGGCAGGTGCTAGGACCTCCTATTGGGTACAGTCTTAAGGGCAGAGGAAATTGAACCACGCCTGTAGGCCTTAAAAGTCTATGGCAGCTTAAAAAAGGCTGGAGCAGTTTTTGAGGCCTTTGGATAACCTGTACAAACTTAAGCTTGGGTAGCAGGGTGTAATCCGATAACTCTGAGACAGTAAAGTACTTCTGCAAAATGATTTCTGGCAGAAGGTAACTTTTAAAGTGGCAGTGCAAAGGAGCTACTTTTTGTGGTAGCAGTAAACTAAACAGTTTGCAATCTATCAGCATGGCAGTAAAGAGGGCTGGTCACATACAGGCACCCTGTTTTGGTGACACGGACTGTTGCGGGAATGAGAACAGAGGAGGGATGTCCTAATACTGCATCATGGAAAGAAAGAACTCAGGACGACACAAAGCGCTTTACAGCCGATGAAGTGCTTTTGAAGTGTAGTCACTGTTGTAATACAGGAAATGAGGCAGCCAAAATTGCGCACAGCAAGGTCCCACAAACAACAATGTGATAGTGATCAGATCATCTGGTTTTGTTATGTTGATTGAGGGTTGAATATTGGCCAGGACACCGGGGATAACGCCCCTGCTCTTCTTCAAAAAATTGCCATGGGATCTTTTACATCCACCTGAGGGAGCAGTTTAACATCTCATCTGAAAGCCGGCACCTCCGCTCCCTCTGCACTGCACTGGAGTGTCAGCTGAGAATTTTTTGCTCAAGTCTCCTGGAGTGGGACTCTGAACCCACAACCCTTCATCATGACTGCAGAGGCAAGGTGTGCTATCCACTGAGCCACAGCTGAAACTAAAGGGTGTGGCAAAAGGTGGCCGAGGCCATGAACAGCAGCAGCATCATGCCAAGGGCAAGGGTGTAATGCCGAAGGAAGTTTAATGATCTCACCATGCGCAAGGGGACGTGAGTATGAATCTTTTCGCAGATTTTTAAATGTCTGTGAGCTATGTGACAACTACTTAGTCTTTCCTATCAGTCAGTGTAACAAGCCGGTTAAAATAGCATCATGTAATGATGGGACTGTCTCATGCATAATAACCATTGACTCACTAGTTACTCGTCACAACCACTCCACTCAAATATCTGGAAGGATCTAATGCACGAAAGATCAGTAAAACAGTACCATCTGCACAGTAATTGTAACTACTTCTGAACGCAAAACAAAAAGGAATTGCTAATGTTACAGGAGATCATGATTCAGCAGCATTTCATGGAAATCTTACATGTTTCTGCCGAAAACAACGGCATTTACCAGAAGGCAGGTCACAACTACTGGAGGAGGACTTGCTACAGATCAGGAAGTCACCTCATTTGAGGAGTTCCAGCAACACAAATTAGGAAAGGTGGCAGCAGATGATGACATTGGTGGGCATATCATGACGAAGGGTATTTTGTTCCATTTTCTTCCTTCTCTCCCAGTTCTGGTTGATGTGTCTGAAAATCCCAACTTTCAGGACCTCCCTGTGCAGACGACAGTGATGATGAAGCCCACGAGTACACATTCACCTTAATATTAATTGGCTTTATGTCTTCACAGGAATGGCAGGGCAATCAGAAGCTGGACCCTCCATGGAACCTGCAAGAAACAACTCATCTAGCACCCCACCATAATTCCAAGACTTGCCATGCACCAACCAGTTGCATCCACTCCAGGTGATATACATAGAGAGTATGACAGCTGCACTGAGGTGGAATCACTGAGCACAGGAGAGCAGGAATAGGAAAAGGAGAAGGAAGAAAATAGACACATCCTGAGGTTGATTGTGGGTTAATCACTCTTAGGTGTCAGAGGACAGCTGATTCTCTGTTAGCTGGTAGCTGGTTATAAATCCCTGGTTTCTCCACAAGGTCAGAAAAACCAGCAGGAAATGTCCGGCTTTCTTTATGTTATTTTTAAGATTGCTTTTTATCTGTAACAAAGTATGATATCTGAAGTTTGACAGACTCAAAACGTTTATATATACTCATCTGGTATTGCCTAACAACAACTTCTATTTATATAGCGTCTTTAATGTAGTAAAACGTCCCAAGGCATTTTACAGGATTGTTATCAAACAAAATTTGACACCGAGCCACATTAAGGAGATATTAGGACAGACGACCAATAGCTTGGTCAAAGTGGTAGGTTTTAAGGAGCGTCTTAAAAAAAGAAAGAGAGGTAGAGAGGCGGGGAGGTTTAGGGAGGGAATTCCAGAGCTTAGGGCCTCAGCAGCTGAAAGCACAGCCACCAATGGTGGAGCGATTAAAATCGGGGATGCGCAAGAGGCCAGAATTGGAGGAGTGCAGAGATCTCGGAGGGTTGTAGGGCTGGAGGAGGTTACAGAGTAGGGAGGGGCGAGGCCACGGAGGGATTTGAAAACGAGGATGAGAATTTAAAATCGAGGCATTGCTCAACCGGGAGCCAGTGTAGGTCAGCGAGCACAGGGGTGATGGGTGAACGGGACTTGGTGCGAGTTAGGACACGGGCAGCTGAGTTTTGGATGAGCCTAAGATTATGGAGGGTAGAAGATCTGTGTCTGACCAGGAGTGTGTCAAGTCTAGAAGAAACAAAGGAATGGATCAGAGTTTCAGCAGCGGATGAGCTGAGGCAGGGCGAGTCAGGCGATGTTACGGATATGGAAATAGGTGATCTCAGTGATAGTGTGGATATGTGGTCGGAAGCTCATCTCTGGTTCAAATACGACACCATGGTTGTGAACAGCCTGGTTCAGCCTCAGACAGCTGCCAGGGAGAGGGATGGAGTCGGTGGCTAGGGAATGAAGTTTGTGGCGGGGGCCAAAGACAAAGGTTTTGGTCTTCCCAATATTTAGTAGGAGGAAATTTCTGCTCATCCAGAACTGGATGTCGGACAAGCTCTGTGACAAATTAGAGACAGTGGAGGGGTGAGGAGAGGTGGTGGTGAGGTAGAGCTGGGTGTCGTCAGCGTACCTGTGGAACCTAATGAGTTTTAGGATGATGTCACCGAGGGGCAGCATGTAGTGAGAAATAGGAGGTGGCCAAGGATAGATCCTTGGGGGACACCAGCGGTAACTATGCGGGAGCGGGAACAGAAGCCGTTGCAGGTGATTCTCTGGCTAAAACTGGATAGGTAAGAATGGAACCAGGTGAGGGCAGTCCCACCCAGCTGGACAACAGAGGAGAGGCTTTGGAGGAGGACAGTGTGGTCAACCGTATCAAAGGCTGCAGATAGGTCGAGAAGGACGAGGAGGGATAGTTTACCACAGTCACATAGGATGTCGTCATTTGTGACTTTGATAAGAGTCTCTTCGGTACTGTGGCATGGGCAGAAACCTGATTGGAGGGATTCAGACACGGAGTTGCGGAAAGGTGGGCACGGATTTGGGAGGCGACAGTACGTTCAAGGACTTTGGAGAGGAAAGGGAGGTTGGAGACCGAGGTGTCCAGGGTTGTTTTTTTGAGGAACGGGGTGATGACGGCAGATTTGAAGGAGAGGGGTTTAGTACCTGAGGAGAGAGAACCGTTAACAATATCAGCTAACACGGGGGCCAGGAAGGGATGTTGGGTGGTCAGCAGTTTAATGAGAATAGGGTCGAGGGAGCAGCAGGTGGTTCCCATAGATTAGATGAGCTCTGAGAGGGCATGAGGGGAGAAAAGCTAGAGAAATGGTAGCATAGTGGTAATGTTAATGTATTAATAATCCAGAGGCCTGGACTAATGATCCAGAGATGTGAGTTCAAATCCCACCACGGCAGCTGGGGAATTTAAATTCAGTTAATTAAATAAACCTGGAATTAAAAACTATCGGATTGTCGTAAAAACCCATCTGGTTCACTAATGCCCTTTAGGGAAGGAAATCTGCTTACCTGGTCTGGCCTATATGTGACTCCAAATTATGGTTGATTCTTAACTGCCCTCTGAAATGGCCTAGCAAGCCACTCAGTTGCTGATTACCACCTACCGCCCTCCCTCAGCTGATGAATCAGTACTCCTCCATGTTGAACACCACTTGGAAGAAGCACTGAGAGTAGCAAAGGCACAGAATGTACTCTGGGTGGGGGACTTCAATGTCCATCACCAAGAGTGGCTCGGTAGCCACTGCTGACTGAGTCCTGAAGGTCATAGCTGCCAGTCTGGGCCTGCGACAGGTGGTGAGAGAACCAACACAAGGGGAAAAACCTACTTGAACTCGTCCTCACCAATCTACCTGTCACAGATGCATCTGTCCATGACAACGTTGGTAGCAGTGATCACCGCACAGTCATTGTGGAGACAAAGTCCCGTCTTCACACTGAGGACACCCTCCATCATGTTGTGTGGCACTACCACCGTGCTAAATGGGACAGATTCAGAACAGATCTAGCAGCTCAAAACTGAGCATCCATGAGGTGCTGTGGGTCATCAGCAGCAGAATTGTATTCCACCACAATCTGTAACCTCATGGACGGCATATCCCTCACTCTGCCATTACCATCAAGCCAGGGGACCAACCCTGGTTCAATAAGGAGTGCAGAAGAGCATGCCAAGAGCAGCACCAAGCATACCTAAAAATGAGGTGCCAACCTGGGGAAGCTGCAACACAGGACTAAATGCATGCTAAAAAGCAGAAGCAGCATGCTATAGACAGGGCTAAGCGATCCCACAATCAACAGATCAGATCAAACCTCTGCAGTCCTGCCACATCTAGTCGTGATTGGTGGTGGACCATTAAACAACTAACGGGAGGAGGAGGCTCTGTGAATATCCCCATCCTCAATGATGGTGGAGCCCAGCACATGAGTGCAAAAGACAAGGCTGAAGCGTTTGCAACCATCTTCAGCCAGAAGTGCCGAGTGGATGATTCATATTGGCCTACTCCTGAAGGTCCCCGCCAACTCGATTCACTCCATGTCATATCCAGAAATGGCTGTGCGCACTGGATACAGCAAAGGCTATGGGCCCCGACAAGATCCCCGCTATCGTGCTGAAGACTTGTGCTCCAGAACTAGCCGTGCCTCTAGTCAAGCTGTTCCAGCACAGCCACAGCACTGGCATCTATCTGACAATGTGGAAAACTGTCCAGGTATGTCCTGTTCACAAAAAGCAGGACAAATCCAATCCCGCCAATTACCGCCCCATCAGTCTACTCTCAAACATCAGCAATGTAATGGAAGGTGTCGTCGACAGTGCTATCAAGCAGCACTTACTCACCAATAACCTGCTTACTGATGCCCAGTTTGGGTTCTGCTGGACTACTCGGCTCCAGAACTCATTACAGCCTTGGTCCAAATATGAACAAAGGAGCTGAATTCCAGAGGTGAGGTGAGAGTGACTGACCTTGACATCAAGGCAGCATTTGACTGAGTGTGCAATCAAGAAGCCCCGGGATTCGGGGGGAAAACTCTCCACTGTCTGGAGTCATACCTAGCACAAAGGAAGTTGGTTGTGGTGGTTGAAGGTCAATCATCACAGCCCCAGGACATCGCTGCAGGAGTTCCTCAGGGCAGTGTCCTAGGCCCAACCATCTTCAGCTGCTTCATCAATGACCTTCGCTCCAACATAAGGTTAGAAATGGGGATGCTCGCTGATGACTGCACAGTGTTCAGCACCCTTCGCAACTCCTTAGATAATGAAGCAGTCTATGCCCGCATGCAACAAAACCTTGATGACGTTCAGGCTTGGGCTGATAAGTGGAGGTAACATTCACGTCACACAAGTGCCAGGCAATGACTATCTCCAACAAACGAGAGTCTAACCACCTCCCCTTGACATTCAACGGCATTACCATCACCGAATCCCCCACCATCAACATCCTGGGGGTCACCATTGACCAGAAACTTAACTGGACCAGCCACATAAATACTGTGGCAACAAGAGCAGGTCAGAGGCTAGGTATTCTGCAGCTAGTGTCTCACCTCCTGACACCCCAAAGCCTTTCCACCATCTACAAGGCACAAGTCAGGAGTGTGATGGAATACTCTCCACTTGCCTGGATGAGTTGCAGCTCCAACAACACTCAAGAAGTTCGACACCATCCAGGACAAAGCAGCCCGCTTGATTGGCATCCCATCCACCACCTTAAACATTCACTCTCTCCACCACTGGTGCACCATGGCTGCAGTGTGTACCATCGACAAGATGCACTGCAGCAACTTGCCAAGGCTGCTTCGGCAGCACCTCCCAAACCCGCGACCTCTTCCACCTAGAAGGACAAGGGCAGCAGGCGCATGGGAACACCACCACCTCCAAGTTCCCCTCCAAGTCACACACCATCCTGACTTGGAAGTATATCACCGATCCTTCATCGTCGCTGGGTCAAAATCCTGGAACTCCCTCCCTAACAGCACTGTGGGAGTACCTTCACCACCCGGACTGCAGCGGTTCAAGAAGGCGGCTCACCACCACCTTCTCAAGGGCAACTAGGGATGGGCAATAAATGCTGGCCCTGTCAGCGACGCCCACATCCCAGGAATGAATAAAAATAAAGATGCGAGTTCAGGGCTAGGGCAGGGTGGAGGCTTAGAGGAAGTTTGGTCCGGTGGGCTAGGGGAAGGGAGGGAAATGGCCGAGGCAGCTGAACGCATGGTCTCAATCTTAGTGACAAAGTAATCCATGAGCTCCTCACACTTGTTGTTTGAAGTGAGGGTGGAGACGTAAGGGAGAAGGGATTAAGAAAATGGTTTGTAGTAGAGAAAAGAAGCCGGGGGTTATCTCTACTTTCCAGGATGATCCTGAAATAGTTAGCAATTTTGACAGAGGAGAGCAGGACCCGATAATGTTTTACGTGGTCCAGACCGATATGGTGATGAATGGCTAAACCAATTGTCCGCCGTAAACGTTCAAGTCTGCATCCTTTGGACTTGAGGGAGCAGAAATGAGGGCTGTACTAGGGGGATCGACCAGGGTGAGAGAGAGTAATGGTTTTAATGGGGACTAGGGTGTCAAAGATGGAGGTGATGGTGTAGTTGAGCAGATCGGTAGCTGCAGAAATGTCGTGGTGAATGGAGGGCCAAAGGCCGGACAGTTGGGATTTTGAAAGTGCAGTTGTCAGTGAATTTGGAGAGAGTTTTTTTCCAGGGGCGGACACAGAAAGAAGTAGGATTGTGGGGGGGAAAGGGGGATGTGTGTGGAGAGCAATACAAGGAAGTGATCAGAGATGGTCCTATCTGCGATTGACACATAATGCATTCTTACGCTGCTAAATGTTACATGGCTATTACTTTTGAGGCCACAAAGTCGAATTGCTGCAAATAGATGCATCCTGAGGTCAATTAATTAGTCATTGTTTCTTAGTAGATTGCCAGCTGCTGCTGACGGGTGTCATCAGAAGTGTGACGAATATATGTTACATGCAAAATTTGGTATCTATATACTACTGGACCTCCTATGGCATTGCTCATGCTGAGTTGGCGGATACGCTATTCTATTATTCGATACATTTTCAACTACAGTGCTTTATTGTGATTTTTAAGTTAAATTTGATTTATAATGCAGGGTATTTCAGAAGTATTTGTAATATTTTTAAGCTTGAATTTAAGTGGAAACTGTCAATCAGTGATATCGGGGGGGGGGGTGATTTTCAACTGCAAGTCACCCGGTTCTCACCTGAAAAACCGGCAGCATGCAGTTGAAAATTGTGGGGGGTGGAGGGGGTTGGTGGGGGGCACCTCAGCCATCCGACTGACACCCAAGGCCTGTCTGATGCAATTTTCAGGCGGGCTTGTAAATGGGCGAGCAACATACCTCGGTATTCTGGCAGGAGGTTGTTTGACTCTGCGAATTGAGGCCCTACGCCAGTTGTGTGTGGCGTGTGCATTCTGTTCCTTTGTACCAGGCATTGAGTGGCCTAACTGGCAGTCGGTGAAGGGACGGCTGGTGTCTGTTCTGGTAAAGGGACCGCTGATGATGTCTTTGGGAGATTATTTGTGGAGACAGCAGGAGTAGGAGCCAGCTTGCGCTCAACCCTCTCTAGGATTGGCTCCTACCACCAGCCCCGCCGCCAGACCTGGCCTTCCGGCTCACGCAGTGTGGAGCTGGCCGATTTCCTGCCCTTCCACAACCAGCGCGCTGCAGCGGGGCCACCTGATTGGTGCCTGCTCTTCATTAGCAGCTGTCAAATGAGGCCCAAACCCGAAAATGGTTCGGCCCTCCCCACGATGGCTTCGGGTGGGCGGCTGGCCACACTGCCGATGTTGGGCCTATTTCAGACGGGAGTTGAAAATCACTCCCATTGATTATTGATAAGGGTGCGTTTAATTATAATCAAATTTAGCGCTTTCCTGTTTTAAAGCCCAGGACACAGAGGCGGTGGTAGGGACGATCTTCCAGGCTGTGGTCGGTTGTAGGAACTGTTTGTAACCCTAATGGGGAGATGAGGGATGCACGTAAGTTGCTGGAGTTTGGAGGGTGGTCTGGGGTTAGGGAGTAGTGTGAGAGAACATTGGAGGGTTCGAGTGTCTGAGAGAATTGGAAGGGGATTGCGGGATGTTAAAGTACTGAGATAGGTGGTTGTGGTATTTGGAAACTGGGAGGGGAGCACTCTAGTCTTCCAGGAGTAGAGAAAGGGGTGTTCGGATATGAAAACACTGAGCGAGTCCTGGGATGCAGGAGGGGGTTCCTGGCTTGTGGGATGGGGGCTCTGGGCATCAGGACAGTGGTGAAAGGCTGGACTTGTGGTGTGGCTGTACTGGAATGGCAGTGGTGGGAAGTTGGAGAAGGGAGTTGCTGGGTTTGGGAGTATAGGGATGGGGTTGTAGGGTACTAATGACAAAGCTATTTTATCAGGAACTTTCATCATTTAAAATAAACAGATTAATGTCTGTTTTAAAACAGCGGTCAAAAGAATATCATGAAGCATTCATCTGTTAATATTGCCAACAGTAATTTCTAATTCACTCACTGGGTTAAAATATTCCTGTGAAAATACATAAATTATTCATTTCAGGATACTTCTGTTCCCTCCTATTTGGCTCTGTTTTATCGTTTGTACTTGAATCTGTGAGCCAATCGGGTGTGTTTTGTCTTTACTCCTAGTTATACAGCGAATATTCTTCCATTGTGAATTCATGAGATTTTGACAACTTTGGCGTCACCACTCCAAAGGCAACATTCAAACCCTTCCTGTTGACCCTTCTCCCTATCAACTTACTGCATATTGAGCCTCGGGTACCCATTCATAAAGATTTTGCAAATCCACAGAGAAGGTTTCCCCCCACTAACCATCATATACAGAACCTTGAGGACTTGTGAACAGAGGCCCTGAGAGCTTCTCGCAAGATCACAGCTCCATTTATCTTGACCGCTCAAGCTCTAATCTCAGAAGAACACCACGTGCCACAGCAGCATCCTGTTTTTATTTCTTACACGCACAACCCTTCTGGCTTCTCTGAGTGAATTAAAGCCAATTTAGTGCTCGAGACTTGGATTCACTCAAAAAAACACTGAGTTGAGAGTCCCCAGACTCATTTAATTCAGAACCCTTAGCAGTCATCAATGAGAACCGTTCTTCATCCCAGCTGTCAGGGTTAGAATTCAAATTCATAAATGAAAGAGTAGAACTTTAAGTGCTGTCAAGGCTCCAAAAGGAATACTTAGAGGACAGAAACACCTAATGGCACATCCTTTAGAATGCTATTCATTAATAGATAGATTGTCCTTAAAATGCATAAAGCTGATTGGTTACTGAGCAGGGATTAATCTTTGTTAAAATTCATACTCACAGAATATGCTTTGAATTTTAAAAGTGGTACTGCATGGGTCCTGTCGACTAATCGCTATAATAAATGATGCGGTAATAATATTAATACTAGATCTTCAGCCTATTAAAGCATGAACCAATTAGCTCCCCGTACTCCATTTCAGCATATAGGTTGTCGCATCATTCATTAAGCTTTATTAAAAGCTTCAAAATTCATTTCCTTATAATTACATTCAACAACAAAATTTCATCAGTAATTATTTCTAATTGCCGTTATTGTAAAATATTACCGAGTATAATAAAGAAATTATAGTTTAATTTTGCCAAATGCTGCCGCAGTCAATAGTTTTGTTTCCCTTCCTTTTCGATTCCTGATTGCTGCGATTACTCTTCCTCTTTTTACCATCAGCTGAAAGGGGCTGTAGACTTCCCTACAACCACTATCAGTTCCCTGGACTCTGGAGAGGTCCCAGCGGATTGGAAAACCGCTAATGTAACACCCCTATTTAAGAAAGGAGGGAGACAGAAAGCAGGAAACTATAGACCAGTTAGCCTAACATCTGTCGTTGGGAAAATGCTGGAGTCCTTCATTAAGGAAGCAGTAGCAGAGCATTTGGAAAATCATAATGCAGTCAAGCAGAGTCAGCATGGTTTTAGGAAAGGGAAATCATGTTTAACAAATTTGCTGGAGTTCTTTGAGGAGGTAATGAGCAGGGTAGCTAAGGGTGAGCCAGTGGATGTGGTGTATTTGGATTTCCAGAAGGCATTCGATAAGGTGCCACATAAAAGGTTACTGCATAAGATAAGAGCTCACGGAGTTGGGGGTAATATATTAGCATGGATAGAGAATTGGCTAACTAACAGAAAGCAGAGAGTCGGGATAAATGGGTCATTTTCCAGTTGACAAACGGTAACTAGTGGGGTGCCACAGGGATCGGTGCTGGGGCCTCAACTATTTACAATCTACATTAATGACCTGGATGAAGGGACCGAGTGTAATGTAGCCAAGTTTGTGGATGATACAAAGATGGGTGGGAAAACAAGTTGTGTAGAGGACTCAAAGAACCTGCAATGGGATATAGACAGGCTAAGTGAGTGGGCAAACATTTGGCAGATGGAGTATAATGTGGGAAAGTGCGAGGTTATACGTATACTTTGGCAGGAAAAATAAAAAAGCAAATTATTATTTAAATGGAGAGAGATTACAAAATGCTCCAGTTCAGAGGGACCTGGGGGTCCTTGTGCATGAAACACTAAAAGTTAGCATGCAGGTACAGCAAGTAATCAAAAAGGCAAACGGAATGTTGGCCTTTATTGCAAGGGGGTTGGAGTATAAAAGCAGGGAAGTCCTGCTACAACTGTACAGGGTATTGGCGAGACCACACCTTGAGTACTGCGTACAGTTTTGGTCTCCTTATTTAAGGAAGGATATACTTGCATTGGAGGCAGTTCAAAGATGATTCACACAGTTGATTCCTGAGATGAGGGGGTTGACTAATGAAGAAAGGTTGAGCAGGTTGGGCCTATACTTATTGGGATTTAGAAGAATGAGAGGTGATCTTATTGATAAGATACTGAGAGGGCTCGACAAGGTAGATGCAGAGACAATGTTTCCCCTCGTGGGGAAATAGAAACATAGAAACATAGAAGATAGGAGCAGGAGTAGGCCATTCGGCCCATCGAGCCTGCTCCGCCATTCGATGAGATTATGGCTGATCATCCAAACTCAGTACCCTGTACCTGCCTTCTCCCCATATCCCTTGATACCTTTAGCTTTAAGAAATATATCTATCTCATTCTTGAATATATTTAATGACTTGGCCTCAACTACCTTCTGTGGTAGAGAATTCCACAGGTTCACCACTCTCTGGGTGAAGAAATTCTTCCTAATTTCTGTCCTAAATGGCTTACCCCTTATCCTTAGATTATGACCCCTGGTTTTGGACTCTCCGACCATCGGGAACATTCTTCCTGCATCTAGTTTGTCCAGACCTGTCAGAATTTTATATGTTTCGATGAGATCCCCTCTCATTCTTCTATACTCCAGCGAGTATAAGCCCAATCGACCCAATCTCTCCTCATATGTCATTCCTGCCATCCCAGGTATCAGCCTTGTGAATCTTCGCTGAACTCCTTCCATGGCAAGAACATCCTTCCTCAGATAAGGCGACCAAAACTGCACACAGTACTCAAGGTGTGGTCTCACCAAGGCCCTGTACAACTGCAGCAGGACATCCCTGTTCCTATACTCGAACCCTTTCGCTATGAAGGCCAGCATACCATTTGCCTTCTTCACCGCCTGCTGCACCTGCATGCTTACCTTCAGCGACTGGCGCACAAGGACACCCAGGTCTCGTTGCACTTCCCCTTCTCCCAATCTATTGCCATTCAGATAATATCTGCCTTTCTGTTATTGACACCAAAGTGGATAACCTCGCATTTATCCACGTTATATTGCATCTGCCACGCTTCTGCCCACTCACCCAACCTGTCCAAATCATCCTGGAGTTTCTCGGTATCCTCCTCGCAGCACACACTCCCACCCAGCTTTGTGTCATCTGCAAACTTGGAGATATTACATTTAGTTTCCTTATCTAGATCATTAATGTATATTGTGAATAGCTGGGGTCCAAGGACCGATCCCTGCGGTACCCCACTAGTCACTGCCTGCCACTCGGAAAAAGACCCATTAATTCCTACTCTCTGCTTTCTGTCCACCAACCAGTTCTCTATCCAAGTCAATACCTTGCCCCCAATCCCATGTGCCTTAACTTTACACGCTAATTTCTTATGCGGGACCTTATCGAAAGCCTTTTGAAAGTCCAAATACACCACATCTACTGGTTCTCCCTTATCTATTTTACCAGTTACATTCTCAAAAAATTCCAGTAGATTAGTCAAGCACGATTTACCTTTTGTAAATCCATGTTGACTTTGTCCGATCCTGTCACTGTTTATCAAGTGCTCAGCTATTACATCCTTTATTATGGACTCTAGCATTTTCCCCACTACCGATGTCAGGCTTACCGGTCTGTAATTGCCCGCTTTCTCTCTACCACCCTTTTTGAATAGTGGGGTAACATTAGCTACCCTCCAATCCATGGGTACAGTTCCAGATTCCATCGAATGTTGGATGATGATCAGCAATGCATCGATTATTTCTAGGGCCACTTCCTTAAGTACCCTAGGATGTAGATTATCAGACCCAGGGGATTTATCGGCCTTCAATCCCGTCAATTTCCCTAACACCATTTCCCTGCAAATACTGATTTCTTTCAGTTCCTCCCTTTCATCAGACCGTATGTTCTCCAACATCTCTGGGAGGTTATTTGTGTCCTTCTTTGTGAAGACAGAACCAAAATATGCATTTAATTGGTCTGCCATTTCTTTGTTCCCCATTATAACTTCCCCCGCTTCTGACGGCAAGGGACCTACACTTGATTTCACTAATCTTTTTCTCTTCACATATCTAAATAAGCTCTTACAGTCAGTTTTTATGTTCCCTGACAGCTTACTTTCATATTCTATTTTCCCCTTCTTAATTAATCCCTTTGTCCTCCTTTGTTGAATCCTAAACTGCTCCCAATCCTCAGGGTTACCGCTTTTTCTGGCCAATTTATATGCCCTCTCCTTGGATCTTATGCTATCCCTAATTTCCCTTGTTAGCCATGGTTGAGTCACCCTTTTTGTTTTATTCTTATGCCACACTGGGATGAACAAATTCTGTAGTTCATCCATGCAGTCTTTGAATGTTTGCCATTGCCTATCCACTGTCAACCCTTTGAGTGACATTCCCCAATTAATCCTACCCAATTCGCGTCTCATACCATCGTAGTTTCCTTTATTTAAATTCAGGACCCTAGTCTCTGATTCAACTACTTCACTCTCCATCCTAATGAAGAATTCTATCATATTATGATCACTCTGATCCAAGGGGCCTCATACAACAAGATTGCTAATTTTTTCTTTCTTGTTACATAATACCCAGTCTAAGATGGCCTGATCTCTGGTTGGTTCCTTGACACATTGTTCCAGAAAACCATCCTGTAAACATTCTAGGAATTCCTCCTCCACAGTATTTTTACTAATTTGGTTAGCCCAATCTATATGTAAATTAAAGTCACCCATGATGACTGCTGTGCCCTTACTGCATGCTTCTATAATTTCCCTTTTAATGCCGTCCCCAACCTCCGTATTACTGTTTGGAGGTCTATATACCATATAGACCTCCAAACTATATAATCTAGAACTTGGGGGCATAGTTTCAGAATAAAGGGTCGCCCTTTTAGAACTGAAATGAGGAGGAATTTCTTCTCTCAGAGGGTTGTATATCTGGGGAATTCTCTGCCCTAGAGAGCTGTGGAGGCTGGGTCATTAAATGCATTTAAGGTGGAGATAGACAGATTTTTGCAAGATAAGGGAGTGAAGGGTTATGGGGAGCAGGCAGGGAAATGGCTTTGAGCCCAAGATCAGCCATGATTTTATTGAATGGCGGAGCAGGCTCGAGGGGCCAAGTGGCCTATTCTTGCTCCTATTTCTTATGTTATGTTCTTATTCTGTGCTTGGCCGATGGGAGGCAGTTTTCCCACCCATCTCTGCCTGTGCATTAGTCGGATTGAAGATATTGGCCCAGAATTTGCTGGGGCAAGGCCTCTTACGGCATGCCCTCTTATTTAAACTTGCTCCTGTACCCTTCAGCTCACAACATTTTTGCCCATAACAGGGCTGGAAGTGCGAGCTGATAACAAGGACAACATGGCATCTGGGACCTTGGTGAACAAGGGGACAAACGGTGTATCTCCTTAATCAATGAGATTTAAGAATTGAGAAATTAACAGAGGAAGGACTGAGAAGGAGGGTGAATTAGAATGGGTGAATTCAAGGTCAAATCAGGGACAGAAAGAGAAATAAAGCAAGGGAAAGTAAGATTGGATTAAGCGAGAGAGAAAAAAAAAAAGAAAAGTAAGAACTTTATTTTTAATGTTATAAAATCTCCAACAATAATTCACTACCTGAAGGAATGAGACTCTACACTTTTAATTGTTCACGGTCTGGGCCAGAGAGGTTGATTGGCAGTCATTGACAATTATCACATCATTATGCTATTAATTACTAGACTTAACTTTCTGTGGCGAGTTTAATGGGCAATTAATGAACAAATGCAACAACTTCATGAAACTCACGGGGATGTTGAGGGCGAGCTGCTGTCGTTGCGAAGCTAATGGCAGAGCAGCGCAAATCAGCCAGCAACTTGTGGGGGATGTGCAATTCACGTTTTATCTCTTCCTCACCCCAAGTTTGCAGGCCGATTTGCACAATTTTCAGCAAATTCTGGGCCATTATGCTTATCATGGTTACGGTACTTATACGGAGAGAAAAATGTGTTGAAACTGTCACACCAAGACACCCTTGGCATAAATGTATTAATGCCAGCAGGACCCACAGTGTGAAAGATTACAGAATATGATTTTTTTTTTTTAAAAACACTGCACAAAGCAGTACAGTTACACCCTGGAGAGTGATCAGACCTCGCTGAAAAATCTCATTTATGTATGAAATTGTATTGAAAGATTGGAATGGAGAGCAAAAAATAAGACACTGGAGATATAATTAAGAAGAATAAATCTTTTTAACTTTAAACCCAACGTATGATTGATTTTAATTATTTCCAGTGTAAGCTGAGCTGGTAAGAAAAATACTGCCTGATGTACACTGTGACTAGAATTACGTGCACGGAATAACCAATGGTGTTAACGAGGCAGTACTGTATCATGGATGTCTAGGCTAAATATGCATGATCACAGAAATAACGTTTTGGTTATTTGTTCTATTTACCTGCTTAGGGAAAATTGGCTGCTGAGCTTTGGGAGCATCTGGCCATTGAAGGGTGGTTCACAGTCTGGCTGGTCGGGAGGAGGAAACACCTAAGCTAGAGGAGAACTGGATGCAGATCTGCAGAACCCCAGAGAGAGGACTTAAGATGACTCAGGGAACCTTTGAAGAACTACATCCTGGAGCTGTGCGGAGGAGGTTTGCTGATGGTATACTGACTGTGTTGACCATCTGCTTTGCCAGTCTTTTCCACTCCAAATATATAACAGAGTGCAGTGTCACCATGTAAACTACATTACAGCAGTGTTTCCCTACTTTACAACAGTGACTACACTTGTGAAATACTTCATTGGCTGTTAAGAACTTTGGGACATCTTGAGGTTGTGAAAGGCACGATATAAATGCAAGTTTTTCACTTTCTAAACTGGGTGTTTCCAAATCGTGCACGGGCAGGGAAATTGTCAATGGTCCATTTTAAGGAGGTTCATAGCCACTGCAGCAAGGTTTGGAGATGGAGAGTGCAGATAGAGGATGGTACTGAAGTGTGAGCTGACTCATGGCTGCTGACGTGTCCCTTGATCCCTGTTTCAGGACATGCACAATTCTCGCGGTACCCTCATGAAAGGCTCTGTGGAGTGTCTGGCAACTGGTGATGGGTCATTCTTCCTCTTGACAACATGCATCCCGGGGTGACAATTATTCGGTGGCCCACGTCAGTGGTTTCGTTACGTTCCTGTGCCTTGTTGCTGCCCTCTGAGATGATTCTAACATTGTAGCTAAATACAGCCGAGCTGGATGAAGATCACTCCCGTGTGGAGAAAGGAAGAAAATTGTGCAATTCAGGACACAAGAGTATCCATGGACTGGGAATAATAAAACACTGTTTTGCATTCTATGATGCAGATCATGATATATGTAGGTCAAGTGCTGCTGTGGAACATTTAAAATAGACTTTCTGTGTGTATTATGGGCTTTACAAACAGCTATGGGCATGCAACTTGAGGTAAACAAAGTGATTTTCTAACTTTTTACTGCACTGGATGTTATTTAGCTGAATGTAATTTAAACTTTCTAGACTGCTGGTACTCTGGAGACAGGCTTTCATCCTCAGGCCAATCTTGAATAGTTTTTTTTATTCATTCATGGGATGTGGGCATCGCTGGCAAGACCAGCACTTATTGCCTATCCCCAACTGCCCCAATTGTTCTGTACAGGTGTCCAACTTTTTGTGGGACTGAGAGTCTCCTTAGTGTGCTTTGGACCTTTGAGCACGTGTGGGTTTTTGAAGCCTTCATTGCGTGGAATAGGTTTAATCTCCTTTGTGTAACTATTTCAGATGCTGCACTATTCAGCCATGTGGAGTACTCTTTCATTCTTTGTATCCTGCTGTCACGATCATCGAATTACACAGAAATCACAACACAGAAAAAGGCGGTTCGCTCCAATCAGTCTGTGTTGGTGTTGTCTTCCATTTGAGCTATGATCCTAATCCCATGTGCCTGTCTTGTTCCCATATCCTTCAACCACCTATCTAACCTATTCTTAACTGTTGTACTGGAACCTGTTTCAATCACTAACTCCAGTAGTGCATTCCACAGCCTCACAATCCTCTTTATAAAAAAGTTTTTCCTGATCTCTGTCCTAAGGGGGAAAAATTCAGTATCGCCCCGTTTGGGGTGCAATTATCGGCCGGGCGCAAAGATTAGCGCCTGCCGCTAATTATCGCCTCCGACTGCAAACATGACTTTTATCACCCCTGGAGGTGATTGGAGCGCTAAATCAAGCGCTACACACCTGTCTTAAGGCGCAAAGGCCGAGGAGCGAGGCGCTAACTCAGAGCGCTGGCGAAGCTCATGTGATGTCAGTCAGCAATGGAACACAGACACAATGGCGCCGGCCAGTTCTTAAAGGGGAGGGTCGATCTTGCTTTCCATCCACACATCCACATCCTGCTCATTGCAGTCTTGAATCTCGGCCTGGAGAGACCTGTACATCAAATCTGCTGGAAAGAACAATAGAGACAACCAGGGAAAGAGCTCAGAGTGCAACCCCCACAGTCTCTTCTAAATCGATACAAGGAAGGGCAAATCAAAATGAACCTGCAAAGTGCTGCTCAGTACTCAAAACTCCTTCACACAGCGTTGAATCTCTCCAGAAGTCTCTCTCTCTCTCTCAGAATGCGTGGTTCAAAAATGTCACCAACAAAAAAAGGCAGGAAGCGGTCGCCTTTAAATAGCGCTCCCCCGTCCCTTCCTGACTGCAAAGCGCTCCCCTCAACCTGTCATTGCTAGCGGCAGGCGGTAAGGCAGGGGGTGCCACTCAATATCCACTCCGGGGCGCTGCGCACTCGACTGATGTCACGATCTGCCGGCGCAGGAGATCGTGGCGGTAGTGTTTAGCATCGCCGCAAAATGTCTAGTTAATTTTGCGAGCGCCGCAAACATCGCCGCGCCAGGGCGCTAGTTGCTTTGCGCCCCATTAGCGCCCTCTTAAGGCAACCAACTGAATTTTTCCCCCCTAAATCTCTTACATTTAGTTTTTTGCTACTGCATTCTAGACTCCTCATTAATGGAAACACTCTGTTACCATCTACTCTGTCCCAACTCTTCATAATTTTAAACAGCCTAATTACATCACTCCATCATCTCCTCTGATATATTCAGGTAGCAATGACCTATAAAAGTAAAATGACTGGCTTTAATTTATACTCCAAAACCCTTGAGAGGGATCCCAGCAGCTGATTAGATATTGAATTGATAAAGTTTTTCTTCTTTAATTGCAGAATCTAGAGCAAGCGGTGTTATTTCCCAGTAATTGCAGCAATTCTGCCCTCGCTCTTGTTGCTAATAATTATCTGAACCCCTGGATGAAAGCATTTTTTGCTAACCACTAATTCCCACCCATTATTCTCTGTAGACTTTTATTTGGCACATATTGTTCGTGCTTAAATTACAATATTAGCAATTCTAATATTGACAATGGTACATTATTCCAAATGGTTCGCTCATCTTGCAACAATGAGAAAATTGCAAATGTTGATAACATTGGAAGCAGAGGGAGGAATGCAAAAACATGATTTAACCAACTTCAGCATCAACCAGAATAATCCCACAATTATTGCACTCAATGAAACAGGGGCCTGCGTGATAGTATGAGCTGCTTTAGTGAGTACATAGCAGATGTCATTGGGGGAAAAAAAATAGACCAAAGGAAATACCTTGTATTTCAAAATGTACTTCTTCATCATCACCAGTCTGAGCATTCCAGACTGGAAGTTTCTCATTCGGCCACTTTGCGACAATCAATAATTGTCTCAGAAAAAAAATTACTGGTGATAATATGGTAGATTTTCCAACATACTGCACACGGCCAGTCATGGCAACTGCCAGGGTACTTGGCGCAAACATGCAAAATTTCCTTCTGCATGTTGAGGGAGTGGAAGCCCTTGCGGTTGACAAAAATACCTGGATTGTGATGGGGTGCCTTAAGGGCCACGTGTGTGCAGTCAATGACGCCCTGCACCCTTGGAAAGCCTGCCAGATTGTTAAACCCAACCGCACGCACGGTTACACTTGCTTGATCCTTGGAGAAGTTGATGTAATTGTGCACGTTGGCAAAGAGGGCATCGGTTACCTGCGTGATGCAAGTGTGTGCGGCCGCCTGGGAGATGCTGCTGATGTCTGCTGTTGATCCCTGGAATGAGCCTGAAGCAAAAAAGTTGAGTGCGGTGGTGACTTTGACGGCCACTGGTAAGGGGTGTCCACCCGCTCCTCTGGGCTCCAGGTCTTGCTGCAGCATTGCGCAGATGTCACCCACTACCTCTCGCGAAAGTCGGAGCCTCCTTTGGCACTGCTGCTCAGTCATGTTGAGATAGCTCATCCTCTGTCTGTAAACCCTGTGTTGGGGGTATCTCCTGCGCAGATGTGCCTTCCCTGCGCTGGCGCCTTCTGGCCTGTGCAGCTTCAGGTGGGTGAGCAGCAGCTTGGCGCTCCTATTGTTGCTCCTGCTGTTGGTGCTGCTGTTGTTCCGGGTTCTTCTGCTGCCGCGGCTGGTCTTCATCCGAATCTGATGTCCAGGGGGAAAAGAAATAAATGGTTCCCATGCTGCAGGTATATACCTCAGTTGAGGAAGCGCTCAGTCAAGGTGGGGAGAGGGGTTTCCCAGGAGGTCACACTGGAGATGGATCTCAGCTTCAAAACTTCCACAATGAGTAGGCCTGCTAAAAGTTCCCCCAGACCTGAGAAAACAAAGTTCTGCCACCTGCAAATGATCATTGTTGAAAACTCCTTTTTAATGGTGGAGCTGCAGCTGTTAGTAAGCCATCCACTTGTGATGCCACCAGGATTAACTGGCATGTTCCAGAGGAGACGTGCAGCATGGGGGAATGTGTTAAAGTTAGAAAGGCCTCAAATAATGGCATTATAGAGGCAATTAACTGCTTGTTAAGTGCCTTAAGGGCCTATTCTGTCTCTTAGAGGCGGGATCGAAACGGGGTCTGAAAGCCCGCATTTGGGAAAATTGATCAGAGGTGGGCTGGAGGCGGGATCGGAGACACACACCAGTTTTGGAAAATTTAACACCTCACACACCTCCAAACCCGCCTCCTCGGGCCTGGCAAAATCCAGCCCGTTGAGTTAGTCACTCACACACAAACTCACTCACTCACTCACTCACACATTCAGTCAGTCAGTCACTCACGCACACACTCACGCACTCACTCACTCACTCAATCACACACTCACTCACTCACTCACACTCACTCAATCACTCACTCACACACTCACATACTCACATACTCACTCACTCACGCACACACTCACTCACACACTCATTCACGCACTCACTCCCTCACACACTCACTCACGCACTCACTCACTCATGCACTCACTCACTCACTCACACACTCACTCACTCACGCACTCACTCACGCACTCACTCACACACTCACTCACTCACGCACTCACGCACTCACTCTCGCTCACTCACTCACACTCACTCGCTCACGCGCTCACTCGCTCACGCATGCACTCACGCACGCACGCACTCACTCACTCACTCACACTCACTCATTCACTCATGCACTCACTCACTCACTTACGCACTCGCTCGCTCACTCACACTCACTCACTCACTCTCTCACTCACTCACTCTCTCACTCACTCACGCACTCACACACTCACTCACGCACTCACACACTCACTCACTCACACACTCACTCACTCACACTCACACACTCACTGACGCACTCACTCAATCACACACTCACTCACTCACTCATGCACTCACACACTCACTCACTCATGCACTCACTCAGTCACTCACTTCCTCACGCACTCACTCAGTCACTCAGTCACTCACACGCTCACTCGCTCACGCACTCACTCACTCACGCACTCACTCACGCACTCACTCACTCTCACTCACACTCACACTCTCACTCACACACTCACACACACACACTCACTCACTCACACTCTCACTCACACACTCACTCACTCACACACACACACTTACTCACTCACTCACTGATGCACTCACTCGCTCACTCAGGCACTCACTCGCTCACTCACTCACTCACACACTCATGCACTCACACACACACTCACGCACTCACTCGCTCACTCACTCACGCACACACTCACTCGTTCACTCACTCACTTGCACACTCACTCGCTCACTCACACTCACTCATGCACTCACACACACACTCACTCACGCACTCACTCGCTCACTCACTCACGCACACACTCACGCACTCACTCACGCACTCACGCACTTACTAACTTACTCATGCACTCACTCACTCGCACTCACTCACGCACTCACTCACTCACACACTCACTCACTCACACACTCACACACTTACTCACTCACATACTCACTCACTCACTCTCGCACTCACACACTCACACACACATCCACTCACTCACTCAGGCACTCACTCGCTCACTCACTCACTCACACTCACGCACTCACGCACTCACTCACACACTCACTCACTCATGCACTCACTCACTCACTCTCACTCACTCACGCACTCACTCACACACTCACTCACACACTCACTCACTCATGCACTCACTCACACACTCACTCACTCTCACTCACTCGCTCACTCACTCACTCACACACTCACGCACTCACTCGCTCATTCACTCACACTCACTCACTCGCTCACTCACTCATGCACACACTCATGCACTCACTCACTCACTCACTCACGCACTCACTCACACACTCTCTAACTCACTCACTCTCTCTTTCACTCACTCACTCGCTCACACACTCACTCACTCACGCACTCACTCATGCACTCTCTAACTCTCTCACTCTCTCACTCTCTCTTTCACTCACTCACTCGCTCACTCACTCACTCGCTCACTCACTCACTCACTCACTCACTCTCTCTTTCACTCGCTCACTCACTCACTCACTCACTCGCTCACGCACTCACTCACGCACTCACTCATGCACTCACTCACTCACTCACACTCACAAACTCACACACTCACTGACGCACTCACTCAATCACACACTCACTCACTCATGCACTCACACACTCACTCACTCACTCATGCACTCACTCAGTCACTCACTCACTCATGCACTCACTCAATCACTCACTTCCTCACGCACTCACTCAGTCACTCAGTCACTCACGCACTCACTCACGCACTCACTCACTCACGCACTCACTTGCTCACGCACTCACTCACTCTCACTCACACTCTCACTCACACACTCACACACTCACTCACACACTCACACACACACACTCACTCACTCACACTCTCACTCACTCACACACACACACTCACTCACTCTCACTCACTCACTCACACACAGTCACACACTTACTCACTCACACTATCACTCACTCACACTCACACTTACTCACTTAGTATCGCACTCACTCACTCACACACTCACTCACACTCACTCACGCACTCACTCCCTAACTCACTCACTCGCTCACTCACTCGCTCACTCACGCACTCACTCACGCACTCACTCACGCACTCTCTAACTCACTCACTCTCTCTTTCACTCACTCACTCGCTCACACACTCACTCACTCACGCACTCACTCGCTCATTCACTCATGCACTCACTCACTCGCTCACTCACGCACTCACTCACGCACTCTCTAACTCACTCACTCTCTCTTTCACTCACTCACTCGCTCACTCACGAGCTCACTCACTCACTCGCTCACTCACTCTCTCTTTCACTCGCTCACTCACTCACTCGCTCACTCACTCGCTCACGCACTCACTCACTCACTCACTCACACACTCACACACTCACTGACGCACTCACTCAATCACTCACTCACTCACTCACTCACTCATGCACTCACACACTCACTCACTCATTCATGCACTCACTCAGTCACTCACTCACGCACTCACTCCCTAACTCACTCACTCGCTCACTCACTCGCTCACTCACGCACTCACTCACGCACTCACTCACGCACTCTCTAACTCACTCACTCTCTCTTTCACTCACTCACTCGCTCACACACTCACTCACTCACGCACTCACTCGCTCATTCACTCATGCACTCACTCACTCGCTCACTCACGCACTCACTCACGCACTCTCTAACTCACTCACTCTCTCTTTCACTCACTCACTCGCTCACTCACGAGCTCACTCACTCACTCGCTCACTCACTCTCTCTTTCACTCGCTCACTCACTCACTCACTCGCTCACTCACTCGCTCACGCACTCACTCACTCACTCACTCACACACTCACACACTCACTGACGCACTCACTCAATCACTCACTCACTCACTCATGCACTCACACACTCACTCACTCATTCATGCACTCACTCAGTCACTCACTCACTCATGCACTCACTCAATCACTCACTTCCTCACGCACTCACTCAGTCACTCAGTCACTCAGTCACTCACACGCTCACTCGCTCACTCACTCACTCACGCACTCACTCACTCACTCACGCACTCACTCACGCACTCACTCACTCACGCACTCACTCGCTCACGCACTCACTCACTCACACTCTCACTCACACTCTCACTCACACACTCACACACTCACTCACACACACACACTCACTCACTCACACTCTCACTCACACACTCACTCACTCACACACACTCACTCGCGCACTCACTCACTCACACTCACGCACTCACTCACTCACTCACTCACTGATGCACTCACTCACACAAACACTCACTCACTCAGGCACTCACTCGCTCACTCACTCACTCACACACTCATGCACTCACACACACACTCACTCACGCACTCACTCGCTCACTCACTCACGCACACACTCACTCGTTCACTCACTCACTCGCTCACTCACACTCACTCACGCACTCACACACACACTCACTCGCTCACGCACACTCACACACTCACTCACACACTCACGCACTCACTCACGCACTCACGCACTTACTAACTTACTCATGCACTCACACACTCACTCACTCACACACGCACACACTCACGCACTCACTCACACTCACTCACTCTCACTCACACACTCACTCACTCACACACACTCACACACTTACTCACTCACACTATCACTCACTCACACTCACACTTACTCACTTAGTATCGCACTCACTCACTCACACACACACTCACGCACTCACTCACTCACTAACTCACTCACTCATTCACTCACACACTCACTCACACACACACTCACTCACGCACTCACTCACTCTCACTCACTCACTCACACTCACTCACACACACACACACTCACTCACGCACTCACTCACGCACTCACTCACACTCACTCACTCACTCACTCTCACTCACTCACACACTCTCACTCACACACACACACTCACTCACTCACACTCTCTCTCACACACTCACTCAAACACACACACTCACTCACTCACACTCTCACTCACACACTCACTCACTCTCACTCACTCACTCACACTCACTCACACACACACACACTCACTCACGCACTCACTCACGCACTCACTCACACTCACTCACTCAATCACTCACTCACTCACACACTCTCACTCACACACACACACTCACTCACTCACACTCTCTCTCACACACTCACTCAAACACACACACTCACTCACTCACACTCTCACTCACACACTCACTCACTCACACACACACACTTACTCACTCACGCACTCACTTACTCACTCACTGATGCACTCACTCACACACACACTCACTCACTCAGGCACTCACTTGCTCACTCACTCACGCACACACTCACGCACTCACGCACTTACTAACTTACTCATGCACTCACTCACTCACGCACTCACTCACTCACGCACTCACTCACACACTCACACACTCACTCACACACTCACTCACACACTCACTCACTCACACACACACACTTACTCACACACACTCACTCACACACACTCACACACTCACTCTCGCACTCACGCACTCACTCACACACACATTCACTCACTCACTCAGGCACTCACTTGCTCACTCACTCACTCACACTCACGCACTCACTCACACACTCCCTCACTCATGCACTCACTCACACACTCACTCACTCTCACTCACACACACTCACACGCTCACTCACTCGCTCACGCGCTCACTCACTCTCTCTCACTCACACACTCACTCACTCACTCACTCTCTCTCTCACTCACACACTCACTCTCACTCACTCACTCTCTCACGCACTCTCTCACTCACTCACTCTCACTCACACTCTCACTCACACTCACACACTCACTCACACACACACACTCACTCACACTCTCACTCACACACTCACTCACTCACACACACACACTTACTCACTCACGCAGTCACTCACTCACTCACACTCACGCACTCACTCACTCACTCACTGATGCACTCACTCACACACACACTCACTCACTCAGGCACTCACTCACTCACCCACACACTCATGCACTCACACACACACTCACGCACTCACTCGCTCACTCACTCACGCACACACTCACACGTTCACTCACTCACTTGCTCACTCGCTCACTCACTCATGCACGCACTCATGCACTCACTCACACACTCACGCACTCACTCACGCACTCACGCACTTACTAACTTACTCATGCACTCACACTCACTCACTCACACACGCACGCACTCACTCACACACTTACTCACTCACACACTCACACTCACACACTTACTCACTTAGTATCGCACTCACTCACTCACACACTCACTCACACTCGCTCACGCACTCACTCACGAACTCACTCACTCACTCATTCACTCACACACTCACTCACACACACACACTCACTCACGCACTCACTTACTCACTCTCACTCACTCACACTCTCACTCACACTCTCACTCACACACTCACTCACACACTCACTCAAACACACACACTTACTCACTCACACTCTCACTCACACACTCACTCACACACACACTTACTCACTCACGCACTCACTCACTCGCACTCACGCACTCACTCACTCACTCACTGATGCACTCACTCACACACACACTCACTCACTCAGGCACTTAGTTGCTCACTCACTCACTCACTCACGCACTCACACACACACTCACTCACGCACACACTCACGCACTCACTCACGCACTCACGCACTTACTAACTTACTCATGCACTCACTCACGCACTCACTCACTCACGCACTCACTCACTCACGCACTCACTTACACACTCACTCACACACACTCACACACTCACACTCGCACTCACGCACTCACTCACACACACATTCACTCACTCACTCAGGCACTCACTCACACTCACGCACTCACTCATACACTCACACACTCCCTTACTCATGCACTCACTCACTCACTCTCACTCACACACACTCACATGCTCACTCACTCGCTCACGCGCTCACTCACTCTCTCTCACTCACACACTCACTCGCTCACTCACTCTCTCTCACTCACACTCACTCTCACTCACTCACTCTCTCTCTCACGCACTCTCTCACTCACAGTCACTCACTCACGCACTCACTCACTCACACTCACATACACACTCACACACAAACTCACTCACTCATGCACGCACTCATTCACTCACTCAGTCACTCACTCATTCACTCACTCACACACACTCACTCACTCACTCACGCTCTCTCACTCACTCACTCACTCACTCACGCGCTCACTCACTCGCTCACACACTCACTCACTCACGCACTCACTCGCTCATTAACTCTCACTCACTCACTCGCTCACTCACTCATGCACTCACTCGCTCACTCACTCATGCACTCACACTCACTCACTCACTCTCACTCACTCGCTCGCTCACTCACTCATGCACTCACTCGCTCACTCACTCACTCATTCACACACTCACTCACTCACACTCGCTCACTCACTCATGCACTCACACACTCACTCACTCTCACTCACTCGCTCGCTCGCTCACTCACTCATGCACTCACTCGCTCACTCACTCATGCACTCACACACTCACTCACTCTCACTCACTCGCTCACTCACTCACTCACACACTCACGCACTCACTCGCTCATTCACTCTCACTCACTCACTTGCTCACTCACTCATGCACACACTCATGCACTCACTCACTGACTCACGCACTCACTCACGCACTCTCTAACTCACTCACTCTCTCTTTCACTCACTCACTCGCTCACACTCACTCACTCACACACTCACTCGCTCATTCACTCTCACTCACTCACTCACTTGCTCACTCACTCATGCACTCACTCACTCACTCGCTCACTCACGCACTCACTCACTCATGCACTGTCTCACTCGCTCACTCACTCGCTCACTCACTCACTCACTCACGCACTCACTCACTCACGCACTCACTCACGCCCTCACACACTCACGCACTCACGCACTCACTCACTCACTCACGCACTCACGCGCTCACTCGCTCACTCGCTCACTCACTCACTCACGCACTCACTCACTCACTCACTCACGCACTCACTCACGCACTCACGCACTCACTCACTCACGCACTCACGCACTCACGCACTCACTCACGCACTCACTCACTCACACACTCACGCACTCACTCACACACTCACTCACGCACTCACTCACTCACGCACTCACTCACTCACTCACTCACTCACACACTCACGCACTCACTCACACACTCACTCACTCACACACTCACTCATGCACTCACTCACGCACTCTCTAACTCACTCACTCTCTCTTTCACTCACTCACGCACTCACTCACGCACTCACTCACGCACTCTCTAACTCACTCACTCTCTCTTTCACTCACTCACTCGCTCACACACTCACTCACTCACTCACTCGCTCACTCACTCTCTCTTTCACTCGCTCACACACTCACTCGCTCACTCACTCACTCGCTCACTCACTCACTCACTCACACTCACACACTCACTGACGCACTCACTCAATCACACACTCACTCACTCACTCATGCACTCACACACTCACTCACTCATGCACTCACTCAGTCACTCACTTCCTCACGCACTCACTCACTCACTCAGTCACTCACACGCTCACACGCTCACTCGCTCACTCACTCACTCACGCACTCACTCACTCACGCACTCACTCACGCACTCACTCACTCTCACTCACACTCACACTCTCACTCACACACTCACACACACACACTCACTCACTCACACTCTCACTCACACACTCACTCACTCACACACACACACTTACTCACTCGCGCACTCACTCACTCACTCACACTCACGCACTCACTCACTCACTCACTGATGCACTCACTCGCTCACTCAGGCACTCACTCGCTCACTCACTCACTCACATACTCATGCACTCACACACACACTCACGCACTCACTCGCTCACTCACTCACGCACACACTCACTCGTTCACTCACTCACTTGCACACTCACTCGCTCACTCACACTCACTCACGCACTCACACACACACTCACTCACGCACTCACTCGCTCACTCACTCACGCACACACTCACGCACTCACTCACGCACTCACGCACTTACTAACTTACTCATGCACTCACTCACTCGCACTCACTCACGCACTCACTCACTCACACACTCACTCACTCACACACTCACACACTTACTCACTCACATACTCAGTCACTCACTCTCGCACTCACACACTCACACACACATCCACTCACTCACTCAGGCACTCACTCGCTCACTCACTCACTCACACTCACGCACTCACGCGCTCACTCACACACTCACTCACTCATGCACTCACTCACTCACTCTCACTCACTCACGCACTCACTCACACACTCACTCACACACTCACTCACTCATGCACTCACTCACACACTCACTCACTCTCACTCACTCGCTCACTCACTCACTCACACACTCATGCACTCACTCGCTCATTCACTCACACTCACTCACTCGCTCACTCACTCATGCACACACTCATGCACTCACTCACTCACTCACTCACGCACTCACTCACACACTCTCTAACTCACTCACTCTCTCTTTCACTCACTCACTCGCTCACACACTCACTCACTCACGCACTCACTCACGCACTCACTCATTCACTCTCACTCACTCACTCACTCGCTCACTCACTCATGCACTCACTCACTCACTCGCTCACTCACGCACTCACTCACTCATGCACTGTCTCACTCGCTCACTCACGTGCTCACTCGCTCACTCACTCACTCACGCACTCACTCACTCACGCACTCCCTCACTCACTCACACACTCACACACTCACTCACACACTCACACACTCACGCACTCACGCACTCACTCACTCACTCATGCGCTCACTCGCTCACTCGCTCACTCACTCACTCACGCACGCACTCACTCACGCACTCACGCACTCACTCACTCACGCACTCACGCACTCACGCTCTCACGCACTCACTCACTCACGCACTCACTCACTCACACACTCACGCACTCACTCACACACTCACGCACTCACGCACTCACTCACTCACACACTCACGCACTCACTCACACACTCACTCACTCACACACTCACTCATGCACTCACTCACGCACTCTCTAACTCACTCACTCTCTCTTTCACTCACTCACGCACTCACGCACTCACTCACGCACTCTCTAACTCACTCACGCACTCACTCACGCACTCTCTAACTCACTCACTCTCTCTTTCACTCACTCACTCGCTCACACACTCACTCACGCACTCACTCGCTCATTCACTCATGCACTCACTCACTCACTCACTCACTCTCTCTTTCACTCGCTCACACACTCGCTCACTCACTCACTCGCTCACTCACTCACTCACTCACACTCACACACTCACTGACGCACTCACTCAATCACACACTCACTCACTCACTCATGCACTCACACACTCACTCATGCACTCACTCAGTCACTCACTTCCTCACGCACTCACTCAGTCACTCAGTCACTCACACGCTCACTCGCTCACTCACTCACTCACGCACTCACTCACTCACGCACTCACTCACGCACTCACTCGCTCACGCACTCACTCGCTCACGCACTCACTCTCACTCACTCTCACTCACACTCTCACTCACACTCACACTCTCACTCACACACTCACACACACACACTCACTCACTCACACTCTCACTCACTCACTCACTCACTCACACACACACACTTACTCACTCGCGCACTCACTCACTCACTCACACTCACGCACTCACTCACTCACTCACTGATGCACTCACTCGCTCACTCAGGCACTCACTCGATCACTCACTCACTCACACACTCATGCACTCACACACACACTCATGCACTCACTCGCTCACTCACTCACGCACACACTCACTCATTCACTCACTCACTTGCACACTCACTCGCTCACTCACACTCACTCACTCACGCACTCACACACACACTCACTCACGCACTCACTCGCTCACTCACTCACGCACACACTCACGCACTCACTCACGCACTTACCAACTTACTCATGCACTCACTCACTCGCACTCACTCACGCACTCACTCACTCGCTCACTCACTCACTCACACTCACGCACTCACACACTCACTCACACACTCACTCACTCATGCACTCACTCACTCACTCTCACTCACTCACGCACTCACTCACACACTCACTCACTCACACACTCACTCACTCATGCACTCACTCACACACTCACTCACTCTCACTCACACACACTCACACGCTCACTCACTCGCTCACGCGCTCACTCTCTCTCACTCACACACTCACTCGCTCACTCACTCACTCTCTCACTCACACACTCACTCTCACTCACTCACTCACTCACTCTCTCTCTCATGCACTCTCTCACTCACACACTCACTCTCTCTCTCACTCATGCACTCACTCACTCACACTCACGCACTCACTCATGCACTCACTCACATACACACTCACACACAAACTCACTCACTCACTCACGCACTCACTCGCTCACTCACACACTCTCTCACTCACTCATGCACTCACTCATTCACTCACTCATTCACTCACACACTCACTCACACACTCACTCATGCTCTCTCACTCACTCACTCACACACTCGCTCACGCGCTCACTCACTCGCTCACGCACTCACTCACTCACTCACTCACGCAGTCACTCACTCACTCACACACTCACTCACTCATGCATTCACTCACTCACACACTCACTCACTCACGCACTCACTCACTCGCTCACTCACTCACGCACTCTCTAACTCACTCACTCTCTCTTTCACTCGCTCACTCGCTCACTCACTCACACACTCACACACTCACACACTCACACACTCACTGACGCACTCACTCAATCACACAATCACTCACTCATGCACTCACACACTCACTCACTCACTCATGCACTCACTCAGTCACTCACTCACTCATGCACTCACTCAGTCACTCACTCCCTCACGCACTCACTCAGTCACTCACGCACTTACTCACTCATGCACTGTCTCACTCGCTCACTCACGCGCTCACTCGCTCACTCACGCACTCACGCACTCACGCACTCACGCACTCACGCACTCACGCACTCACTCACTCACGCACTCACGCACTCACTCACGCACTCATTCACTCACTCACACACTCACTCACTCACTCACTCACGCAATCACTCACTCACTTACGCACTCACTCACTCACACACTCACTCACTCATGAACTCACTCACTCACTCACACACTCACTCACACTCACTCACACTCACTCACTCATTCACACACTCACACACTCATTCACACTCTCACTCACTCACGCACTCATTTACTCACTCACTTACGCACTCACTCTTGCACTCATTCACTCACACACTCACTCACTGTCACACAGACATATGTGAGAAGTCGCACAACACCAGGCTATAGTCCAACAGCTTTATTTGAAATCACAAGCTTTCGGAGCACTGCTCCTTCGTCAGGTCCACCCCAGTCCAACACCAGCATCTCCACACACACAGACATATATTCAAGCAAAATCATAATGGTCTAAAAATTGCTATCAAAATATCTGCGAGGCTAATTGTGCCTCAGATGAGGGAAGATGCCTGATTAATCATGGAAGTCAAAACGTTGCTGTCCGAGCTGCACTGCTGCACTGTTAGTTTTGTGAAAAGGGCCTTTCGCTGTCTGATTCACCATTCAACTGCATTGAGCGGCCTGAAACTCCTGTACTTGCACTGTAGATATGAAGTAAACTCACCACAGTAAGGCTAGCCATTTCAAATCTAAGTACCCTTTTAACGATGTGATAAGTGTTAATTACTGCCAATCAACCTCTCTGGTACTGAAAATTAACTATTACAAGTGTGGAGTCTCAATCCTTTAGGTTTTAATTGTTGGAGATAATTAAAACATTAAAATTATTTTTTTTCTTTTTCTTTCCCTTTTTTATGCTCTCTCTCTTAATCCAATCTCTTTATTTCCCTCATAGGAAAAGGAATCTCTTAGTTCTCAGAACCTGCATTATGATCATTCGACGTCTCAGTTCTGAAATTTCGATGGAACATCAGCAAAGCCAAATCATAGTTAAAAAGCTACAATGAGCGGGTGTCTGCACAGGCATACTGTATCTGACAAAGGGCTCGGGCAGAGGGCATTTGTCTTGTTGATCACTATATTGCACTCCTGCTGCAAGACACAGCAGGATTTTCACATCATTCATTGCTAATCATAACTCTGCTGAAAATGATTTCTCTTTCTGGACCTGATTTAACATTGAATTCGCCCACTCTAACTTACACTTCCTGGTTCAGACCTTGCGCTGTTCATTTCACAATCCTTCAATCTGATTGGTTAAGGAGATACTTTTGAGAGGTCGCACAACACCAGGTTATAGTCCAACAGTTTTATTTGAAATCACAAGCTTTCGGAGCTATTGATCGCCCCTTCCTCAGTTCACCTGAGGAAGGGGCGATCGATAGCTCCGAAAGCTTGTGATTTCAAATAAAACTGTTGGACTATAACCTGGTGTTGTGCGACCTCTCAATTTTGTCCACCCCAGTCCAACACCGGCATCTCCGCATCATAAGGAGATACACCATTGCTTGGCCTGCTTGCTCACATCCCGGATGCCCTGTAGAGGGCGCCGCGCCGTTTCCATCTCTCACTTCCAGCAACTTGCAGCGAAAAATAGCATGGAGATTAAACGGGCAAGGGCAAGTCTAACTAACGGCGGGCGCCGTTCATTGACCAGTTACAGGAATCTTTGAGCCATTGACACACAGTATATAGCCATGTAAACACTGTTTAAGGGGATCTCTTGCAGCTAGCATTGTGACATAAGTTCCTTTTTGTAGATTCGCAGACACAGGCACTATTTCTCATTAATTAGGGTTGTTAAGGGACTTAAGAGGTACCAAAGAGGCTGCCTCCTCATTTGTTGATTGTTGCCACTGTCAGTAGCAACACAGGGAGCAGTTTCAACAGTCAGCATAGAGCACTGGCCAGAACAGAATATTGCCAGTTGTGCTAATTTTCACAATTATCTGCACAGTGAATGGTCACAAAACTAAAAGGGGAGAATTTATCCCCGGTTCTTGTTAATTTCTTACTATAGCAGTTGTGCAGAAGCATTGCAAAATTGAGGGGATGGTCATTTGAGAGAAAGGTCGACAGGATTTTCTCCCCAAAGCACTTTTCACTTCTGATGTGTACAGTTCAACTTAATAGGGCTGAAATTACGTATGTTTCTGTCAGTCTGCTGCCGCATCTTCAGCGGGCCTTGCAAAGCAAATGATGGGCAGGGGACAGGGTCAGATGAGGGACTCCCTAAGCTGGGTGTCCCTGCTCCTGCTGCACGTTCAGGACCCAGCGTTTGCGTGGCAGCCGGTACGTCAGGTAAGTGGAGGCGTGCCAACCTCGTCAACGGCACTTGTGGGCCAAAGACCTAAACTAAATTGTCTCAACGCTGACCAGATCTGCCCTTTCCTCAGGGGGTCGGACAGGATGGTTGCTGGGGTCGGAGCAAGGCCAGGGTTTCCACTGGCGAGTGCCAGAGATGTGGGACAGGAGTCCGCCTGCTTCATCCTAAGGAGGTCCCCTCCCACTGACCTCACACATTCCAGCAGGGTCAGGGCTGAAGGGCATTGTTCAGGTGCGACCCCAATCTAATAGCTGTAATTGTGACCTAAGGAGGGTCTCGGACAATATTTATTTGTATAAACTGTTGATTGATTTCTTGATGATTAACCTTTCCCACTGCCCAGGATACTGAAATCCCCTTTGTAAACTGTCTCTGAATGAATGGATGAGGATGATTCCCCACTGAGTCATATATCATACAAAATTACAATATAATCCGTTTGGAAATGAAATACTGGCAAGTACTGCTGCCCTAATGAGGCCTAATTAAAACAATCGAACCTCTTGCTCAATGAAGACTGGTTTCACATAAAAAAAGATTATTTCGAAACACACCTCATATCCACCGTGTTGAGTCATTGAGGATTAGGGACAACCGAAGGCAAACAAAGAACACTGTCAAAATACAGCAGAAAGAAAAACACAAAACGTCAAGCAAGTCTCAATAGAAAGAGCTAAAGGCTCACGATAAATTGTTCGACATAGTGGGGAATGATTCTATTCTAAAAGCTGGGCTGTGGGACTAAATTGGACAGCGCTTTCAAAGAGCCGGCACAGGGAGGATGGCCGCCTTCCCTGCTGCAAGATTCTGTGGTTCGATTCTAGTTGCTAAGGGGGGAAAAATTCAGTTGGTTTGCGCCTCCCGTTAGCCGCCGCAAAGCAACTAGCGCCCGGGCGCGGCAATGTTTGCGCCGCTCGCTGAATTGACCAGACATTTTGCGGCAGCGCTAAGCACTACCGCCATGATCTCCTGCGCCTGCAGATCGTGACATCAGTCGAGCGTGCAACGCCCAGGTAGCGTCCCGGACTGGATATTGAGTGGCGCCCCCTGCCTTTCCGCCTGCCGCTAGCAATGACAGGTTGAGGGGAACGTTTTGCAGTCGGGAAGGGACTGGGGGAGCGCTATTTAAAGGCGGCCGCTTCCTGCCTTTTTTTGTCGCCGACATTTTTGCACCACGCATTCTGAGAGAGAGAGAGAGAGACTTCTGGAGAGATTCAACGCCGTGTGAAGGAGTTTTGGGTACTGAGCAGCACTTTGCAGGTTCATTTTGGTTTGACCTTCCTTGCATCGATTTAGAAGAGACTTGTGGGGCTGCACTCTGAGCTCTTTCCCTGGGCCCTCTCCATTGTTCTTTCCAGCAGAATTGATGTACAGGTCTCTCCAGGCCAAGATTCAAGGCTGCAATGAGCAGGGTGTGGATGGAGAGCAAGATCGACCCTCCCCTTTAAGAACTGGCCGGTGCCAGTGTGTCTGTGTTCCATTGCTGACTGACATCACATGAGCTTCGCCAGCGCTCTGAGGTAGCGCCTTGCTCCTCGGCGTTAGCGCCTTTAGAGAGGTGTGTAGCGCCTGATTTAGCGCTCCAATCACCTCCAGGGGCGATAGAAGCCAAGTTTGCAGTCGGAGGCAATAATTAGCGCCAGGGGCGATACCGAATTTCTCCCCCTAAGTCTCACCCTGGAACAGTTTTTCTGTTTACTTTATCGGGGTTATTTTCTGAGTACAAGCTCCTATGATTCTCAAATACTCGCTCCCTGTTGCCAGCTCATACTTGGGAAATGGTCACTTACATAGAATCTTATCCTTTTTTTAAATCACAGATGGTGGCAGCCATTTTATCAATGATGGCAGCCATTTCACGGAATTGTTTCAGGATTTATTTTAATAATTCACTGTGAGATTTTGGTATCATTTGAAGAATTTGTACAGTACTTCTTGGTCCTATAGAGGATAATTGGCTGATTCAGTAAGACTGCCACCAGAAAATGTTTTTGGAAGTTGAGAAAACTGATATTATAATCCAAAAGCAGACATTTTTAAATTATGCTGAGCACCATAGAAGAGATGAGGGGTGAAGTTGAACTATCTGCTTTGGGGGTTAGGGGAGTCCGTGCTAGTATACCCACACTGAATGAAGTGAGCTATGATGGGCTGGATGGCCTTTTCTTGCTCTAGGCTCCAACGTTAAGATAGAACAACTCAACATTCAGCCATAAAGTTCGGATTAGTACTAAATGCATAAAGGAAAAATTAGAAGATAATTTTTCATGCAAATGATTACCAGAATATAGAGTACAATCCGACTATTGAAGTCAAGTCATTCACAGTTTTTAAGAGAGTGTTGGAAAAGCACTTGAAAAGTAAAAATATTAAAAGATATGGGAAAAAAGCAAAGACATTACAGCTCAAATGTGGAACTGGCCCTGTCATAGCTATAGTGAAGTGAATGGTTTTCTTCTCTGCTCAGTGTTCTATGATTTGATTTTGTGTTCTATCCCTGCATGGCCTCGTGTTCAAATCCCTCCATGGCCTCGCCCTTTTCTATCTCTGTAACTTTCTCCAGCCCTACAACTGCATTCCTCCAACTGGCCTTTAGCTGCCTCGGCCCTGAGCTCTGGAATTCCCTTCCTAAATCTCTCCGCATCTTCACATCTCTCTCCTTTAAGACCGTCTTTAAAATCTGCCACTTTACCCAAGCTTTTAGTCACCCCTCCTGCTATCTCCTGCTTTGACATGGTGTCAATTTATGTCTGATTACGGTCCCAGGAAACACCTTAGGACATTTTCCGACATTAAAGTTGCCATATAATGCAAGTTGTTGTTGTTGATCTACCACAGAGCAGAAATGATCACCAAAAGGACAATTGTATCAGAATCCTAAGTGATGTGAAGACATCAGTCAGAGCCCCTCAAAACCAAGTTTTAATGCAATCATGGAATGATAAACCATGTTCCAGGGAACTGAGAGCTAACTGTCCTGCTACAGACATTGATGTGAAGAATGTCTCCACCCAAATATCCAACTGATAATCAACCACAATCCAAAATAGCTGAAGATTTTGCATTAAGCCCATTAAGAAAACTGACTTCAAGATAATCAAGGAGGTCAGAAGCTGAATGCACCTCTTGAGAACCACACACTACCAAAAGATGTTACTAGGCTCCTTGGTACGAGCAGAAGCAAAGGTTTTCCAGAAAGAAGGAGCAGATTTACCAGTGTATCAAGGCAGAAAATGAGAGGGAAGAAAATACAGAGCACAGTTAATGCAACAGCAGACTGAAACTCTGTCTTGTGCAGAAACACTGAGCTGGATTCTCCTCTGATTGGCAGGTTAGTGAAGGGGTAGGAGTACTGCCCATCCACATGACTTTATCACCGTGCCTCTGAAGTTTCCTAGACTGGGCCTAATTATATATTTTGATCAGTTTTGGAATGGCAATTTACCACTGCTGGGAGGAAGGGAAGTTGCGGTGTTTAAAATGTTAGGGTTGATTAAAGGGGCACTCGTTTTTTGGCAGGGAACAGTAGAAAAGTGCAACAATTGAGTGAGGAAGGAGCAGCCTCTGGGGGTTTGGGGGGTGGGCGGGCAGGCGCATCAGCAGGAAGGTCTCCCAGATTTATTAATGCTTTGCTGGATACCCTTCTGGCAAAAATAAGGTCCAGAATAGAAGCCTCTTAAGAGAGTGGTGCAGACTTTATGGAGGGAGGTGGCAAAGGTAATAAATGCAATCTCCACTACCCACAAACTGCCACACAGTGCAGAAAGAGGCTTATTGACCCTACAAGGTTGGCCAGGGTAAGTGAAGGCACTCTGCCCCATGCACATCCTGTAGGAATGATACAGGCATGATTCACTTCCTGACCTCTCATGCTCTGTTGGTGTCCTTGCCAGCCACATTACTTTAACTTTGTGTTCTCTTGTTGCAAAGGAAAAGGTATCGTGTAACCATCAGCAACGATCTACAACTGAAGGAGAAACATCAATCTTGAAAACTGATTTTGCATGAGGAGAAAGATTTACAGCTTATAGGGCAACAAAGATGAGAGGCTGTAGGAGATGGAGATAGCTAGGAGGTGAGTTGGCAAGATCAAGTTGGTAAAGACAGGGTAAAGGGGAGTGCAGGTCAGTTCAGCTGTGGATTTTCAAAGTATAGCAATGGTTACGTACTCAACTGCTATTTCTTCAAGAATTCATGTACGAGTTTACACGGGAGATGACTTGGAGGAAGAGGCTAGCTGATGACATGAACATCATCAAGATCCATAACTCTTGCCCCATCCTTACCAACCCCATCTTATCAGCCTTAGCCATCTTATCAGGCCCAGACATACTCACTCAGGAGGAACTAGGTAATGATTTTGAAGGGTTTTCACTGGGTGAAGCTCGGAGCATGAGTGAGAATAAGGATCTGGAAGTGGAAGAGGGTAGAGTGCCATTGCTCTACAGTCAGTGGAGAGGCACCCACCTCTGGTTGAGGAACCCATGGACCCAGACCTCAGGGGCCCAGTTTTCAAAAGAGCATAGCTCTCATGTGCTGGTAGTGGAGATGGTATCCATGCAGTTGGTTGAGATGATGGAGAATTGGGAGTGGTCCACTACATGCATCTGCAACACGCTGAAGGAAGTTTCAGGATGTGACAATGGAATGCAAACTTGCCAGGAAGCCAGGTTTGCTTAGCCTGTAGGAGCCTATCAATGCTGTCCTGGATTGCTGACAGGGTCAGTGGGTTATATGACCACCAGGACCTATTGATACTGGAGCTGTGAGGAGGTTAGATGGACAGTGAATGTAATGCCCCTATAAGAAAGATAATGAAGGAGGTCAAAAACAAATTCAACGACATCAAGAAAATCACCAAGGGCGAAATTCAAAACAATAAAGAAGGAACTTGGATTTGTATTATGTCTTTAGCAACCTCAGAATATCCCAAAGCACTTCGTAGCCACTGAAGTGCTTTTCCAGTGTAGTCACTGTTGTATTGTAGGAAAATGCGGCCGCTAAATTGCACACAGCAAGGGATAATGTTGGACAGATTACCAGAAGAACTCCCCTGTTCGTCTTTGAATCAAGTCACGGGATCTTTTACGTCCACCCAAAAGGGCAGTCTTGGTTTAACATCTCATCTGAAAGACTGCACCTCCGACAGCGTAGCACTTCTTCAGTACTGCACTGGTGTCAGCCTAGATTAGGTGCTCGTACTAGAATGACCCTTGAACCAACGACCTTCTGACTCAGAGGCAAGAGTGCTACCACTGAGCCAAGGATGGCATATTAGGTAAAAACTAATGGTGAGGGTCCTCTTCTTTGGTCACCAAGTAGAATTATCATGCTACTATAACCAGAGCTAACAAATGTCATATGCCTTAGGAAAAGAAGCAAGTTAAGTGAAGGCATCATCACAAGGGCATAGTGGTGTAGAATTTCCATGGAATTTTCCCGATCTCCTTCTGTTGCTTCAGTGGAAGATCAGCAGAAACTCTGCAGAAATTGTGTGAACACTTTAGGAGGATCGTTTCCGAATGTGCTTTCAGGCAACGCCTGGAATCCGGCCCAGTACAGCGCCAGCGGGTGCACTGGGCACAGAGCTGCCGTCGGTCCTGGAATCCGGCCCAGTACAGCGCCAGCGGGTGCACTGGGCACAGAGCTGCCGTCGGTCCTGGAATCCGGCCCAGTACAGCGCCAGCGGGTGCACTGGGCACAGAGCTGCCGTCGGTCCTGGAATCCGGCCCAGTACAGCGCCAGCGGGTGCACTGGGCACAGAGCTGCCGTCGGTCCTGGAATCCGGCCCAGTACAGCGCCAGCGGGTGCACTGGGCACAGAGCTGCCGTCGGTCCTGGAATCCGGCCCAGTACAGCGCCAGCGGGTGCACTGGGCACAGAGCTGCCGTCGGTCCTGGAATCCGGCCCAGTACAGCGCCAGCGGGTGCACTGGGCACAGAGCTGCCGTCGGTCCTGGAATCCGGCCCAGTACAGCGCCAGCGGGTGCACTGGGCACAGAGCTGCCGTCGGTCCTGGAATCCGGCCCAGTACAGCGCCAGCGGGTGCACTGGGCACAGAGCTGCCGTCGGTCCTGGAATCCGGCCCAGTACAGCGCCAGCGGGTGCACTGGGCACAGAGCTGCCGTCGGTCCTGGAATCCGGCCCAGTACAGCGCCAGCGGGTGCACTGGGCACAGAGCTGCCGTCGGTCCTGGAATCCGGCCCAGTACAGCGCCAGCGGGTGCACTGGGCACAGAGCTGCCGTCGGTCCTGGAATCCGGCCCAGTACAGCGCCAGCGGGTGCACTGGGCACAGAGCTGCCGTCGGTCCTGGAATCCGGCCCAGTACAGCGCCAGCGGGTGCACTGGGCACAGAGCTGCCATCGGTCCTGGAATCCGGCCCAGTACAGCGCCAGCGGGTGCACTGGGCACAGAGCTGCCATCGGTCCTGGAATCCGGCCCAGTACAGCGCCAGCGGGTGCACTGGGCACAGAGCTGCCATCGGTCCTGGAATCCGGCCCAGTACAGCGCCAGCGGGTGCACTGGGCACAGAGCTGCCATCGGTCCTGGAATCCGGCCCAGTACAGCGCCAGCGGGTGCACTGGGCACAGAGCTGCCATCGGTCCTGGAATCCGGCCCAGTACAGCGCCAGCGGGTGCACTGGGCACAGAGCTGCCATCGGTCCTGGAATCCGGCCCAGTACAGCGCCAGCGGGTGCACTGGGCACAGAGCTGCCATCGGTCCTGGAATCCGGCCCAGTACAGCGCCAGCGGGTGCACTGGGCACAGAGCTGCCATCGGTCCTGGAATCCGGCCCAGTACAGCGCCAGCGGGTGCACTGGGCACAGAGCTGCCATCGGTCCTGGAATCCGGCCCAGTACAGCGCCAGCGGGTGCACTGGGCACAGAGCTGCCATCGGTCCTGGAATCCGGCCCAGTACAGCGCCAGCGGGTGCACTGGGCACAGAGCTGCCATCGGTCCTGGAATCCGGCCCAGTACAGCGCCAGCGGGTGCACTGGGCACAGAGCTGCCATCGGTCCTGGAATCCGGCCCAGTACAGCGCCAGCGGGTGCACTGGGCACAGAGCTGCCATCGGTCCTGGAATCCGGCCCAGTACAGCGCCAGCGGGTGCACTGGGCACAGAGCTGCCATCGGTCCTGGAATCCGGCCCAGTACAGCACCAGCGGGTGCACTGGGCACAGAGCTGCCATCGGTCCTGGAATCCGGCCCAGTACAGCACCAGCGGGTGCACTGGGCACAGAGCTGCCATCGGTCCTGGACTGTACTAAGGCATCAAAAATATTTGCTGCCAAAGGTGATTTATCCCAGAAAGGATTCATTACTTACTCTTGCCCAAACTTTGCTCACCTGCAGTGGGGAAATAATTTTTAATAATTCTTTCTTAAGCCTGTTAAGGGCCTTTACTTTCCCCATCAGAATGGGTGTGTGCTGCATCGCTTTTCTGACCAATAGTCAGGACAGGGCATATTGAGAGAGTGGTTAACAAAGCTTATGGGATCTTGGGCTTCATAAACAGTGTTATTGAGTACAAAAGTAGAGAAGTTATGCTGAACCTTTATAAAGCGCTGGTTAGGCCACAACTGGAGTATTGCATCCAGTTCTGGTCACCACACTTTAGGAAGGATGTGAAGGCCCTTGATAGGGTGCAGAGGAGATTTACCAGAATGGTTCCGGGGATGGGGGATCTTAGCTACAAGGACAGGTTGGAGAAGCTGGATTTGTTTTCATTAGAACAAAGGAGGTTGAGGGGTGATTTGATAGAGGTGTACAAGATTATGACGGGTTTGGATAGGCTAGACGGGGAAAGGCTGTTCCCACTAGTTGATGGTACAAGGACTAGGGGGCACAGATTTAAGGTTTTGGGCAAGAGATACAGGGAGGATGTGAGGAAAAACTTTTTTACGCAGCGAGTGGTGAGGACCTGGAACTCGCTGCCGACGGAAGTGGTGGAAGTGGAGCCACTCAATGTTTTCAAGGGGAGACTGGATAGGCACTTGAGGGAAATAAACTTGCAGGGCTAAGGGGATAGAGCGGGGGAATGGGATTGAGTGGATTGCTCTACAGAGAGTAGGCACGGACTCGATGGGCTGAATGGCCTCCTTCTGTGCCGTTATGACTCTACGACTCTATGATAAGCAGCTCTGTTGCACTTGTATAGGTGTCGGCCACTCACCCTGAATTTTTAATGGACCCAGTTCCCAGGATTTGCCATGTCCCTGGCAATCAATGGCCGGAGGACCTACGCTGCCACGCTTCCCTCAGTGGGAACTCCCACATTTTGGTGCGAACTTTTATGTGTTGCAATCATGCTTAAAAAGAGAAGGGTCATTCTACTCAGTTTCCAAATGCATGCAGGTTCTGCCAGTGAAACCCTCATCCATGCCTTTGTCGTCTCTCGACTCAACTACTCCAATGCTGTCTTGGATGGCCCCCCATCCTTCAACCTTCATAAAGCTGATCCAAAATTCTGCTATCCATATCCTCTCCTGCACCAACTCCTGCTCATCCATCATTCCTGTCCTCACTGACCTACATCGATTCCCAGTTGTACAAAACCTTCAATTTAAAATTCTCAGCCTCGTTTTAAATCCTTTCATGGTCTCACCCCTTCCTATCTCTGAACCCTCCTCCAGCCCAACAACTTCCCCTCCAAATTCTCTATCCTGTGACTCCCCCCCACCTCTCCCTTCGCCCATTCGCGGTGGTGCCTTCAGCCACCTAAACACTGGAATTCCTTCCCTAAACCCCTCTGCTTCTCCACCTCTCTCTCCTTCTTTAAGACCCTCCTTAAAACCCACTTCCTTGAACAAGATTTTGGTCAACTCTCCTTAATATTTCTTACTTTGGCTCGGCATCCAATTCCTTGATTACACTTCTATGAAGTGCTTTGGGACATTCTTCTACATTATAAGGGCTACATAAATACAAGCCGTTGTTTTTTTTCCCCCTTCAGTTTTGTTCTTTACCGGCCTGAATAAGTTGTATATCCAGTTTTTTTTTTAACATATGTTTTATAAGCTTTACTCTGCTGTTGAGCTAAGCCTCACTTGATTATTATTCCTACTTCCTTCTAACATTTATACTAACCTCATTACCAGTCCTGATTTTGCATCCCATTTGGCCTGACCCTGCATTCAATACAGTCCCAGCCAGAGTGCTCCTATAGCTCTCTTGTTCCATCACTGCCTGCCTTGACCTCCTAGCGCAACAAGACTCGACTTCACATCTTACTTATCTCTCTCACTCCCAGACTAATTGTGAGCATCACATAACTCTCAAGGTAACTTTCAGTGTATTTTGAGCTGTATCCCAACAGTGAAGTTTAACGTGATATGCTTTTGAAGAACACTGATACACAAATGACCGCCTTCCTGAATATAAATGCAGCAACTTATGACATTGTACATAGGACACTGCATGTAATGGAATAAAATAGGAAATAGGGAAATAAAAATACATACACATTACTCAAATGTGTGGCAACTTGCCAAGCTAACTTTGGCAATACCTTTCAGTGGCATGACCTCTACCACCAAAGAGGAAAAGAGGAACAAGTTTATGGGAACACACTGGGGGCTATATCGGGCCATGTAGCGTCTCTTTTTGTAGGCGGTACACGCTCACATAAGGATCAAAAATGGGGACTGAGATGTGCACGCACACTGGCGACGGGAAGTGCGCAGGACACCATCTTGGTAAAGGGGTTTACGCGCACTCCTAACGACTGCCGGCAACATGCAGGGCAGCGAGATGATGATGCAAATCAGTGTGCAATGCTGATTTGACGCCAGCACTGCCATTTTGGAACTCCAGCCTACGCCATGTCTTCACCTCGCACAGCTGAACACGACACTAAACGGACCCCTCCACCAGCACTATTTAAAGGGATCATGAATGACTTACAGGTCTGTTGCTGGATTATTTCTTATGGATGCTGGTGCAATTGTACGTGTTTCTGGAGCTTTCCTATACTTGGCTATAGTTTGACTAGTCTACACACAATGCTGACTTAGATATATATATCGCCATTTCTTTGTCGACACTGGATAAATGTTCTGTAATTCTCTACCTAACATCATTGAGGGAGCACCATTTTCACAATGAATTTAAGGGGGTGAAAGTCCGAAAGCAAAAATCTAAACTTACTTGAAAGTTGCGTGTGTCCCTTTAAGAAGCGCTGGCAGCGTCTCTGTTGTACTGCTGCTCACACGTTCTTCTCTGCGTGCTTTGGAGAGGGCGGTATTAAGAGTGGTGAAGTTGGAAATCACAGATTGTACATCAATTCAGGCATTACACGCCGATTGATGTCGCAATCTGGGTCATTTAAGTATGTGCGGCAAGTGCAGACCACAGCAGCGCTGCCGACCTGCCCAAAATGGCGGCCACCATGTTCCACGCCGAAAGTTGGAGGAAGTGAGGCGGCCGTCATTTTTTTTTTTGCCAAACCGGCCTTCACGACCACGCTCAAGGTCCAAATTTCGCGGCCTAAGTGTTTCAAGGAGCAACTCCAGTACCAACTTATCAGCACAACTAGGGATGAGCAATAAAAATGTGCTTTCCAGCATTGCCCACATCCCACGAACAAATATGAATGAAACAGAATATATTACTTGAAAGTCAGTGAGCTCACAATTACCCGTAGTTGACTCAGAGCCCCTGAGGTACTTATGCTTATGGGTTTCACGTCACTGAAAAGGGTAAACCCCATCCAAGCTGTGTAGCCTCCGTATCTTTGATTAACATTGATGGAAAACACTGTACTTTAACTGCTATTTCAACCAGCTCAGTTTATAGATGTTAGATTGGAAATCTTGTAATCATGGTTTCAGTGTTATTGTGGTCAGTGAGATGAATGATGGTGTATTTAGGCTTTCAGTGTATAATACTCGTCATGGTCTCTGCTTCCTTGTTCCTTCAATAAGCAATCTAGAACAATCATTTCGATATTTTGAACAGGATCTAAAATATAAAATATGATTTTCTTTCATATTTGTTATTTGTTTAAAAAAATGTAAAATGCATCCTAATTCATGCCTCAATGAACGCTGACGACATTGAGGCCGGGGTTTTACCAACCTCGGCAGGTCCGTGGCGGGCGGTGTCCGTGGCGGGTCCCGGCCCTGCTGCTGGCTCCATTCCTGCTCTCTGAAAAGAGTTTCCCCTGATTGGGCTTGTTAAGCCCCACCCAGCGCATTTCCCGGCCAATTAGAGGAAGCGGGTCTGGTGACGTCATTTGATGACGTGTCATCAGCCGGTTTCCTTAAAGGGACCAAGTCCAACTTTATTTTGACAGTTGCGCTGTCAGTGTTCTACAGCACTGAGGTGCTGCAAACACTGACAATCACTGCACAAAGTGCACGGCTGCACCCAGGCTCTCCCATGACTCCCTCCATATGCTTATGGAGGGAATCCCAGCACGCAGGGAGGTCCTCTTCCCTTCCCATGGGCGGAAGAGGACCTCCCAAGGAGATCAACACAGCCTGATTGCACATTGTAGAGGAGGGCACAGGCAGGGATGTGGTCAGGAGAATTTGGGTGCAGTGCCGCAAACCTTTCAATGATCTCAGCCACACTCAACCTCATCCTGCCTTCTCTACCCTACTCCTGCACATCCTTACTCACACCAACATACCTTGGACCTCCACCCGTCCCTCTCTATTTACATTATCACATCCCCATCTCACTAGCCACCCCTCACACTCACCCTCATCCTAGTGCAATCTTACCAACTAACAAGACACAAGGGTAGGCACTTGGGTGTTTTAAGCAATGTTCATGTATAGTTTCTGTTAATGTGGTGCCAAACATTGAAACCTTTATTTTCAACACTTTGCATTCTTGGACAGATTTGTGTGCACCTTTGGTAGTGGCTTAGTGAGTTGCAGTGAATGGTGAGACATAACGGTACTCCCCGCAATGGAGATGAGTGTGAAAGGAATGGCTTGGGCATTATAGGGATGCTTTATGGTGTTGGTGTGGGGTGGTGCCAACCTGGCGAATCATGTGGCAGCCATATGGGTGTACAGCATCAAGTTAAGTAAATGTGGCCATGGTGAGGCCATCCCTGGCCTCCCAGGCAGCAATTTGGTGGGGTGCTGATGCCCTCTGTCCTGTGCAGCATCAATTGATTGTGGAGTAGTTTGGTGGTGTTGTTGTTGGTGCTGCTGGTGTTTGGTGCTGCTGGTGTTGGGGCTGATTGTGGTGGGATTCTTAGGACCAAGCTGAGAGAGTATAAAGGGCACCGATGCTGATGGAATAGATGGCAGGTGATGTAGAGATGACAGAAGCGATCTGTCAACGGTGAGAGAGGTACTGAGGTCAGACTGGATGGAGACTTGTGTAAAGACCTGCAGCATGGTGAATCTGTTGTGGAAATGCAGTGAGGAAGAGCTTGTGGCTGAGGGAAGATATCTCTGTAAGGTGGGAGCTTTTATTTTACATTTGAAGCTGTCAACTCAACAGCTGATTCAATGGCCACTGAACTCTTGCCTCAGCTTGACAGACGTGGTCTACGACCAGCGTGGACCCTGTGGGCAAGCTGTCAAATGCAAAATGTAAACTGAAAATCATTCTTAAGTGGCTGCAAACAAGCCACTAATTACTGGAATTGGGTCCCCTGCTGCTGCGTGTTGGGTCTACACAGCGCTGATGGACCCGACATTGGGAAAGGCGCATGTTGGCGGGTTCCCAGCGGGGTCCCTACCCACTGTGGAAAATAACCACTTTCCCACCTGATCCCGCCACCGATCGTGGCCCCTGACCCCATGGAAAATTCCAGCCTGAGTGTTTTTCATTTGTGTTCTGGGTTTAAAGGAATATTGTATTTAGCCTTGGAACTGATGGTATTTTTCATATCTATGCGCCTATCTGCTGAACTGCTCTGCTATAATCATGTTTCAATTAATATTAAATAGTCACGCTACAATCGGTAGGTTGCTAAAGTAAAGCTCTTGAACTGAACTTTGTCTCTGAAAGTTACTAAGAGTGAAGGGTAGGTCATGTGTAACAATGTGCTTGAATCTCTTGAGGAGGTAACTGATGTGGTAGATAAGGTGTGTCTATGGATGTTATTTACATGAACTTCCAGAAGGCATTTGATAAGGTTCCACATAAGAGACTCGAAACAAAAATGAGAACACATGGAATTCAAGGCAACCTAGTGACATGCATAGGGAATAGGTCAGGAGATTGGAGGCAGAGAGCAGGGATAATGGGTCTGTACTCCAACTGGCAGGATGTGACAAGTGATGTCCCCCCGGGGATCTGTACTGGGGCCTCAGCTTTTCACTATATTTATAACGATTTAGATGAAGGAATAGAGAGCCGTATATCAAACTTACTGATTACACTAAGCTAGGTGGCACAGTAAATAGTGTAGATGGGAGCCGAATGTTGCAAAGGGACATTGATAGATTGAGTGAGAGGGCAAAACTGCGGCAGATGGAGTTCAACGTGGGGAAGTGCAAGGTCATCCACTTTGGATCAAGAAAGATCGATCAGAATATTTCCCGAATGGTGAGAAGCTCAGAACTGTGGAGGAGCAGAGAGATTTAGGGGTCCAAATACAGAAATCACTAAAAGCTTTAAGATTTAGGGGTCCAAATACAGAAATCACTAAAGGCAGGCACAAAAATAATTAAAAAGGCAAATGGAATGTTGGTCTATAGCTCAGGGAGCTACAGTTATATAAAGCCCTCCTTAGACCCCATCTGGAGTTCTGCGTTCAGTTCTGGGCATCGCACCTCAGGAAGGATATATTGACCTTGGAGGGGGTGCAGCACAGATTCACCAGAATGATACTGAGGCTAAAAGGGTAAATTATGAGGACAGCTTGTTAGACTAGGCTTGTATTCTCTTGGGAATAGAATATTAAGGGGTGATCTAATTGAGGTGTTTAAGATGATTAAAGGATTTGGCAGGGTAGATAGAGAGAAACTATTTCCTCTGGTGGGGGGAGTCCAGAACAAGGGAGCAGAACCTTAAAATCAGAGCTAGGCCATCAGGGCTGCTGTCAGGAAGCACTTCTTCACACAAATGGTTGTGGAAATCTGGAACTCTCTCCCCCAAAAAAGCTGTTCAGGCTTTGAAAATTTCAAAACTGAGATTGATAGATTTTTATTAGGCAAGGGTATTAAGGGCTACGGAACCAAGGCGGGTAAATGGAGTTGAGATAAAGATCAGTCATTGAATCGTGGAACAGGCTCGAGAGGCTGAATGGCCTGATTCTATTCCTATGTTCATACTACTCTTGTTTACAACCTGTAAATTGTTTAGCACCATAGTTTAGGCATAGGTTCAGGCATGATTAATGCAGCTGTATTTTTTGTATTTAATAGCCCCATGGAGTAGGTATTGCTTTGGCCACAATGGGGGAAATTTCATCCTCTTAGTGCCTCCCGTTAGCACCAGTAGATGGTGCTAATGGGGCGCTAGACCAGTATCACCGGGGTGAGGCGAATCCCACGCTGCTCGCCAAATCTGGCCACCCCCCGTAGCGCCGCCGGTAAGAGGTATCGGCTGGAATGCCAACGCCAGGTAGATCGTGACCGCCCGATTTGCAAAATTGATTCTCGCATTTACCTCATTGCCTGGAGTAAACACCAACAGGGAGAGCTGGCATGCAGCACCAGGAAGCCAGCTCCAGGGACGTTATTTAAAGGGATCATCAGTAATCACTCGCAGCTGTCAGGTTAGCACTGTTTCAGTGGTTTTTTTGTTAGTTTCACCCACTGCAACAGTTTCATTCAGTAATTTCAAGGTTCTTTTGTATCAGGAGTCTTCTGGCAACTAAAAAGTAGCTACATTTATTCTTCAAAGATTCAATCTGCTACACTTGGTAACATTAATGGGGGCTGTACTGGCGCCACCTCGCCCTCCAGGATCTACGGCGGAGGGAGTGTAAGCAGTGAGAAACACAGGAACATGTGCACAGAGGAAGGAGGAGGGCCATCAGGGTTCTCACCAGGAGGCTTTACCCTCCGAGGGTATTCCAGGAGCACTTCTACCTTCAATTAAGTGAGGAGCAGTGCATTAGAAGGTGCAGCTTCACCCAGCAGGTGGTCACAGAACTTTGCCACCTCCTGCAACCAGACCTCCAGCCTCAGACCAGGGTGACCACAGTTCTCCCAGTTGCAGTCAAGGCCACCGTCGCCCTCAATTTCTTCACCAGCAGATCCTTCCAGTCTGCAGCAGGAGACATAGCTGACATCTCACAGTTCGCCGTCCATCGCTGCATCCGGGAGGTCACTGAGGCTCTCTACAGCAGCAGAAAGGACTACATAGGCTTCCTGATCACCAGAGAGAAGCAGGACGAGTGTGCATGTGGCTTTGCCAGGATAGTGGTCTTCCCCGTGGTGCAGGGCGCCATCGACTGCACCCACATCGCTTTGCGTGCACCCCATAACAATCCTGAGATCTTCCGTAACCGCAAAGGCTACCACTCACTTAATGTGCAGTTGGTGTGTGACCACAGACAGCGAATCCTTAATGTCAATGCCTGCTATCCTGCCAGCACACTTCCAGCCACCGTGCCAAGCTCGAGAGTGGCTACTCGGAGACAAGGACTATCTGCTCTCCACCTGGCTCATGACTCCCCTCCACAGCTCCAACACTCATATAATGAGAGCCATGTTGCCACCAGGAACATCATCGAGCAGACCATCAGCTTATTGAAGCAACAGTTCTGCTGCATTGACCGCTCAGGAGCAGCCCTCCAGTACTTGCGGGTGTCCCATTTCGTGGTGGTCTGCTGCATGCTCCACAACTTGGCCATCATGAGGGCACAGCCCTTGCCAGCAGGGATTGCAGGACCACCTCAGGAGTAGGACAATGCAGAGGAGGATGAGGATGAGGAGGAGGATGAGGATGAGGAGGAGGATGAGGAGGAGGAGGAACATGAAGGAGGGAGGAGACAGCAAGACAATTGGCCTTCTGGACCGGCTGTCCGTGAGCGGCTCATCAGACTCTGATTCACATGAATGAAACCCCAGATCCGCGTAGCTCACCACATCCCCATCATACAATCTCTGTCTCACGCCATATCACAGCGTCCTCCTGGGTGCAAAGATGAAATGAGAGAGACCACAAAATATTCCAATGAACATTAATAAATCTATCTATAAACATATCACACATATCACATGAATTCTAAAACTAATGACCCTTGTGCCTACCATAGTTGAATAGCTATCATTGTGTGCAAGGTGTGAGAAGTGGGTGTGAGTGTTGGTAGGCAGAGATTGTTGGTGGATGAGTGCTGGGGGTGTGGTGCTTTGGGCAGTGTGTGAAGATTGTGGTACAGATGGTGGTATGTAGCATTTGCTGAAGCATTCACTCACCCTGACCATCCGTGTGAGGTCATTAAATTTCTTCCTGCACTGTGTGTGGGTCCTGGGGACCACAGTGCTGCCTGAGACGTGTTGTGCTACCTCCCTCCACATGGTGTGGAAGACTTGTGGCGAGGGCCTCCTGCCACTTGCCAGGTAGAGCACCGCCCTCTGTCTCTCCACAGTGAAAATCAATGCCTCCAATGCTTCATCGGAGAATCGGCGGGCTCTCTCCCTGGGGCATGGACCTGCCATGAGCACACCAGGTTCAGTCCTCCGGCTCCTTTTCCTTGTTCTGCTTCTGCTTGCTGAGGCAGTTGCACAGCCAGCAATGCTGAGAATGAGGTGCTGTAGCATCAATGAACCTCCCCTTTAAGAAGTGAAAACAGCCTGCGGCAATGATGAGTTGTGATTAGACTGCACCCGATATTGGCCTACCCTTTAAGTCTAATGCCAATGAGCTTGGGTTTTAAGACTTCATTTAGGATGCCAATCATTTTATTGAGCAGTGAGCACGAATTTTGCGTGCAGTCTAAAGCATTTGCGCCTGGCGCTAATTCTCCAATTTTTCTACTGACACCGCAAATTACTTGGCTATAGCGAATTTCTAACCCCTCGTGTAGTAACATCATAAACATGATCAAGAAAACAAGGAAAGGGAATACACATTAAATGGTAGGACACTGAGTAGTGTAGAGAAACAAAGTGACCTTGGAGTGCATGTCCACAGATCCCTGAAGGTAGCAGGCCAGGTAGATAAGGTGGTTAAGAAGGAATACGGAATGCTTGCCTTTATTAGCCGTGGCATAGAATACAAGAGCAGAGGGGTTATGCTTCAACTGTATAAAACACTAGTTAGGCCTCAGCTAGAGTACTGCGTGTAGTTCTGGTCACCACATTACAGGAAAGATGTGATTGCACTAGAGAGGGTACAGAGGAGATTTACAAGGAAGTTGCCAGGAGTAGAGAATCTTAGCTATGAGGAAAGACTGGATAGACTGGGTCTGTTTTCCTTGGAACAGAGGAGACTGAGGGGAGACCTTATTGAGGTGTATAAAATTATGAGGGGCATAGATAAAGTGTATAGAAAGGACGTATTTCCCTTAGCAGAGGGGTCAAAAACCAGGGGGCACAGATTTAAAGTGATTGGGGGAAGGTTTAGAGGGGATTTGAGGGGAAATTACTTCACCCAGAAAATAGTTTTGTGTTTCTGATGAAAGGTCATCGACCTGAAACGTTAACTCTGCTTCTCTCTCCACAGATGCTGCCTGACCTGCTGAGTGTTTCCAGCATTTTCTGTTTTTATTTCCATATTCCAGCATCTGCAGTATTTTGCCTTTGAAATAGTATTGTATATTTTTTAAAAGTCATTTTCAGTAATTTAAAATCGGCGATTCATTCCCCAAATAATGCTGTGGTGTGTGAGGGAGCAGATTCAATCCTCACCCAATGTTGTGGTGTGTGAGGGAGCAGATTCAATCCTCACTCAATGTTGTGGTGTGTGAGGGAGCAGATTCAATCCTCACCCAATGTTGTGGTGTGTGAGGGAGCAGATTCAATCCTCACTCAATGTTGTGGTGTGTGAGGGAGCAGATTCAATCCTCACTCAATGTTGTGGTGTGTGAGGGAGCAGATTCAATCCTCACTCAATGTTGTGGTGTGTGAGGGAGCAGATTCAATCCTCACTCAATGTTGTGGTGTGTGAGGGAGCAGATTCAATTCTCACTCAATGTTGTGGTGTGTGAGGGAACAGATCCAATCCTCACTCAATGTTGTGGTGTGTGAGGGAGCAGATTCAATCCTCTCTCAATATTGTGGTGTGTGAGGGAGCAGATTCAATCCCCACTCAATGTTGTGGTGTGTGAGGGAGCAGATTCAATCCTCACGCAATGCTGTGGTGTGTGAGGGAGCAGACACAATCATCACTCAAAAGTTGTGGTGTGTGAGGGAGCAGATTCAATCCTCACGCAATGCTGTGGTGTGTGAGGGAGCAGACACAATCATCACTCAAAAGTTGTGGTGTGTGAGGGAGCAGATTCAATCCTCACTCAATGTTGTGGTGTGTGAGGGAGCAGATTCAATCCTCTCTCAATGTTGTGGTGTGTGAGGGAGCAGATTCAATCCTCACTCAATGTTGTGGTGTGTGAGGGAGCAGTTTCAATCCTCATTCAAAAGTTGTGGTGTGTGAGGGAGCAGATTCAATCCTCACTCAATGTTGTGGTGTGTGAGGGAAGAGATTCAATCCTCTCTCAATGTTGTGGTGTGTGAGGGAGCAGATTCAATCCTCGTTCAATGTTGTGGTGTGTGAGGGAGCAGATTCAATCCCCGCTCAATGTTGTGTTGTGTGAGGGAACAGATTCAATCCTCACTCAATGTTGTGGTGTGTGAGGGAGCAGATTCAATCCTCACTCAATGTTGTGGTGTATGAAGGAGCAGATTCAATCCTCACAAACTGTTGTGGTGTGTGAGGGAGCAGAATCAATCCTCACTCAATGTTGTGATGTGTGAGGGAGCAGATTCAATCCTCACTCAATGTAGTGGTGTGTGAGGAAGCAGATTCAATCCTCATTCAATGTTGTGGTGTGTGAGGGAGCAGATTCAATCCTCATTCAATGTTGTGGTATGTGAGGGAGCAGATTCAATCCTCTCTCAATGTTGTGGAGTGTGAGGGAGCAGATTCAATCCTCTCTCAATGTTGTGGAGTGTGAGGGAGCAGATTCAATCCCCACTCAATGTTGTGGTGTGTGAGGGAGCAGATTCAATCCTCACTCAATGTTGTGGTGTGTGAGGAAGCAGATTCAATCCTCATTCAATGTTGTGGTGTGTGAGGGAGCAGATTCAAATTCCACTCAATGTTGTGGAGTGTGAGGGAGCAGATTCAATCCTCACACAATGTTGTGGAGTGTGAGGAAGCAGATTCAATCCTCATTCAGTGTTGTGATGTGTGAGGGAGCAGATTCAATTCTCAGTCAGTGTTGTGGTGTGTGAGGAAGCAGATTCAATCCTCACTCAATGCTGTGATGTGTGAGGGAGCAGATTCAATCCTCTCTCAGTGTTGTGGTGTGTGAGGGAGCAGATTCAATCCTCACTCAATGTTGTGGTATGTGAGGGAGCAGATTCAATCGTCACTCAATGTTGTGGTGTGTGAGGGAGCAGATTCAATCCTCTCTCAATGTTGTGGTGTGTGAGGGAGCAGATTCAATCCTCTCTCAGTGTAGTGGTGTGTGAGGGTGTTGATTCAATCCTCACCCAATGTTGTGGTGTGTGAGGGAGCAGATTCAATCCTCACTCAATGTTGTGGTATGTGAGGGAGCAGATTCAATCGTCACTCAATGTTGTGGTGTGTGAGGGAGCAGATTCAATCCTCTCTCAATGTTGTGGTGTGTGAGGGAGCAGATTCAATCCTCTCTCAGTGTAGTGGTGTGTGAGGGTGTTGATTCAATCCTCACCCAATGTTGTGGTGTGTGAGGGAGCAGATTCAATCCTCACTCAATGTTGTGGTGTGTGAGGGAGCAGATTCAATCCTCACTCAATGTTGTGGTATGTGAGGGTGTTGATTCAATCCTCTCTCAATGTTGTGGTGTGTGAGGGAGCAGATTCAATCCTCTCTCAATGTTGTGGTGTGTGAGGGAGCAGATTCAATCCTCGGAAACTTTTGTGTTGTGTGAGGGAGCAGATTCAATCCTCATTCAATGTTGTGGTGTGTGAGGGAGCAGATTCAATCCCGTCTCAATGTTGTGGTGTGTGAGGGAGCAGATTCAATCCTCATTCAATGTTGTGATGTGTGAGGGAGCAGATTCAATACTCTCTCAATGTTGTGGTGTGTGAGGGAGCAGATTCAATCCCCACTCAATGTTGTGGTGTGTGAGGGAGCAGATTCAATCCTCACTCAATGTTGTGGTGTATGAGGGAGCAGATTCAATCCCCGCTCAATGTTGTGGTGTGTGAGGGAGCAGATTCAATCCCCCCTCAATGTTGTGGTGTGTAAGGGAGCAGATTCAATCCTCACTCAATGTTGTGATGTGTGAGGGAGCAGATTCAATACTCTCTCAATGTTGTGGTGTGTGAGGGAGCAGATTCAATCCTCACAAACTGTTGTGGTGTGTGAGGGAGCAGATTCAATCCTCATTCAATGTTGTGATGTGTGAGGGAGCAGATTCAATCCCCCCTCAATGTTGTGGTGTGTAAGGGAGCAGATTCAATCCTCACTCAATGTTGTGATGTGTGAGGGAGCAGATTCAATACTCTCTCAATGTTGTGGTGTGTGAGGGAGCAGATTCAATCCTCACTCAATGTTGTGGTGTGTGAGGGAGCAGATTCAATCCTCGGAAACTTTTGTGTTGTGTGAGGGAGCAGAATCAATCCTCACTCAATGTTGTGGTGTGTGAGGGAGCAGATTCAATCCTCACTCAATGTTGTGGTGTGTGAGGGAGCAGATTCAATCCTCACTCAATGTTGTGTTGTGTGAGGGAGCAGATTCAATTTCCACTCAATGTTGTGGTATGTGAGGGAGCAGATTCAATTTCCACTCAATGTTGTGGTATGTGAGGGAGCAGATTCAATCCTCACACAATGTTGTGGAGTGTGAGGAAGCAGATTCAATCCTCACTCAATGTTGTGGTGTGTGAGGGAGCAGATTCAATCCTCACTCAATGTTGTGGTGTGTGAGGGAGCAGATTCAATCCTCACTCAATGTTGTGGTGTGTGAGGGAGCAGATTCAATCCTCACTCAATGTTGTGGTGTGTGAGGGAGCAGATTCAATCCTCACTCAATGTTGTGGTGTGTGAGGGAGCAGATTCAATCCTCTCTCAATGTTGTGGTGTGTGAGGGAGCAGATTCAATCCTCACTCAATGTTGTGGTGTGTGAGGGAGCAGATTCAATCCTCACTCAATGTTGTGGTGTGTGAGGGAGCAGATTCAATCCTCACTCAATGTTGTGGTGTGTGAGGGAGCAGATTCAATCCTCTCTCAATGTTGTGGTGTGTGAGGGAGCAGATTCAATCCTCGGAAACTTTTGTGTTGTGTGAGGGAGCAGATTCAATCCTCTCTCAATGTTGTGGTGTGTGAGGGAGCAGATTCAATCCCGTCTCAATGTTGTGGTGTGTGAGGGAGCAGATTCAATCCTCATTCAATGTTGTGGTGTGTGAGGGAGCAGATTCAATCCTCTCTCAATGTTGTGGTGTGTGAGGGAGCAGATTCAATCCTCACTCAATGTTGTGGTGTGTGAGGGAGCAGATTCAATCCTCGGAAACTTTTGTGTTGTGTGAGGGAGCAGATTCAATCCTCACAAACTGTTGTGGTGTGTGAGGGAGCAGATTCAATCCTCATTCAATGTTGTGATGTGTGAGGGAGCAGATTCAATCCCCCCTCAATGTTGTGGTGTGTGAGGGAGCAGATTCAATCCCCCCTCAATGTTGTGGTGTGTGAGGGAGCAGATTCAATCCTCACTCAATGTTGTGGTGTGTGAGGAAGCAGATTCAATCCTCACCCAATGTTGTGTTGTGTGAGGGAGCAGATTCAATCCTCACTCAATGTTGTGGTGTGTGAGGGAGCAGATTCAATCCTCACTCAATGTTGTGGTGTGTGAGGGAGCAGATTCAATCCTCACTCAATGTTGTGGTGTGTGAGGAAGCAGATTCAATCCTCACCCAATGTTGTGTTGTGTGAGGGAGCAGATTCAATCCTCACTCAATGTTGTGATGTGTGAGGGAGCAGATTCAATCCTCACTCAATGTTGTGGTGTGTGAGGAAGCAGATTCAATCCTCACCCAATGTTGTGGTGTGTGAGGGAGCAGATTCAATCCTCACTCAATGTTGTGGTGTGTGAGGGAGCAGATTCAATCCTCACTCAATGTTGTGATGTGTGAGGGAGCAGATTCAATCCTCACTCAATGTTGTGGTGTGTGAGGGAGCAGATTCAATCCTCACTCAATGTTGTGGTGTGTGAGGGAGCAGATTCAATCCTCACTCAATGTTGTGATGTGTGAGGGAGCAGATTCAATCCTCACTCAATGTTGTGATGTGTGAGGGAGCAGATTCAATCCTCACTCAATGTTGTGGTGTGTGAGGGAGCAGATTCAATCCTCACTCAATGTTGTGATGTGTGAGGGAGAAGATTCAATCCCCACTCAATGTTGTGGTGTGTGAGGGAGCAGATTCAATCCTCATTCAATGTTGTGGAGTGTGAGGGAGCAGTTTCAATCCTCACTCAATGTTGTTGTGTGTGAGGGAGCAGATTCAATCCTCACGCAATGTCGTGGTGTGTGAGGGAGTTGATTCAATCCTCACTCAATGTTGTGGTGTGTGAGGGAGCAGATTCAATCCTCTCTCAATGTTGTGGTGTGTGAGGGAGCAGATTCAATCCCCACTCAATGTTGTGGTGTGTGAGGGAACAGATTCAATCCTCACTCAATGTTGTGATGTGTGAGGGATCAGATTCAATCCTCATTCAATGTTGTGGTGTGTGAGGGAGCAGATTCAATCCTCTCTCAATGTTGTGGTGTGTGAGGGAGCAGATTCAATCCTCACACAATGTTGTGGAGTGTGAGGGAGCAGATTCAATCCTCACACAATGTTGTGGAGTGTGATGGAGCAGATTCAATCCTCACACAATGTTGTGGAGTGTGAGGGAGCAGATTCAATCCCCACTCAATGTTGTGGTGTGTGAGGGAGCAGATTCAATCCTCACTCAATGCTGTGATGTGTGAGGGAGCAGATTCAATTCTCACTCAGTGTTGTGGTGTGTGAGGGAGCAGATTCAATCCTCACTCAATGTTGTGGAGTGTGAGGGAGCAGATTCAATCCCCACTCAATGTTGTGGTGTGTGAGGAAGCAGATTCAATCCTCACTCAATGCTGTGATGTGTGAGGGAGCAGATTCAATCCTCACTCAGTGTAGTGGTGTGTGAGGGAGCAGATTCAATCCTCACTCAATGCTGTGATGTGTGAGGGAGCAGATTCAATTCTCACTCAGTGTAGTGGTGTGTGAGGGAGCAGATTCAATCCTCACTCAGTGTAGTGGTGTGTGAGGGAGCAGATTTAATCCTCTCTCAATGTTGTGGTGTGTGAGGTAGCAGATTCAATCCCCACTCAATGTTGTGGTGTGTGAGGGAGCAGATTCAATCCTCACACAATGTTGTGGTGTGTGAGGGAGCAGATTCAATCCCCACTCTGCTTAATTCCCAGTCTGATGTGCACCTAAAGGGAGTATCTAAAACAGGAAGAACGAGCTCCAGTTTCTATCCCTGTGTGACTTGTCCTCTGGTGTTCCCACGGAGAAAGTTATCCTTCAAAGGGAGTTTTATGGGGGTAATTTTAACCACAAAAAAACAGCTGGGTCGGAGTCGGGTGGGATGTTAACATTTTTAAAATTTCAAACCCGACCCCAACTCGCCTGCAACCTATCCACTTCCGGTTTTAACGGTGCTGGGATGGAGGACAAGCAACCAACCCACTCCCAGGAGGCAGGTTAACCATTTAAATATTATAATGAGACTGCGTGCCTCATATTTAGCCTCTCTTCCAGGCATAACGCCAGCCGGCCGGGTTTCCTGGGCCTAGACGAACCTGGCGGGTAAAGGGGTTGGCGAGGACTGCTTTGTTGAAGAGGAAAGTGCCATCATAGCAATGCTTGTGGGCTAGGAGGAGCAGGAGTCCTTCCTCCCAGCCCACAAATCTTACCTTCTTCCCTGCCCGTTATCGGATCCCGCCCAATCCAAAAACCCCCTCCCCACCTGCGATCAGACCCGACTAGGATCGGGGATCGAACCTCCCCCCACGAGATCCAAAGAACTCCACCCCGCCGCCCCACCCCCCGAGCGATCAGAACCCTCGGAGCAGACCCATTCCCCCCGGGATCGGACCACCCTCGGATCAGAGATTAGACCCCCTCTGAGATTGGGGATTGGACCACCCCCGAGATTGGGGATCGGACCACCCTCGGAACAGAGATCGGACCCCCTCCGTGATTGGGGATCAGACCCCCTCCGTGATCGGGGATCGGACCACCCCCGAGATCGGGGATCGAACCCCCTCCGTGATCGGGGATCAGTCCACCCCCGAGATCGGGGATCAAAACACCCCCGAGATCGGGGATCGGACCCCCCCCGAGATTGGGGATCAGACACCCTCCGTAATGGGGGATCGGACCCCCCCCCGAGATTGGGGATCAGACACCCTCCGTGATGGGGGATCGGACCCCCTCCGTGATCGGGGATCGGACCACCCCCGAGATTGGGGATCGGACCCCCTCCATGATCGGGGATCGGACCCCCTCCGTGATCGGGGATTGGACCACCCCCGAGATCGGGGATCGGACCCCCTCCGTGATCGGGGATCGGACCCCCTCCGTGATCGGGGATTGGACCACCCCCGAGATCGGGGATCGGACCCCCTCCGTGATCGGGGATTGGACCACCCCCGAGGGATTGGCGACCACCCCCATGCTACCACTAAAAAAAAAGACACACACGTGCAGTGAAACACGGACTTCCGAGTTTCCCAAACAAAACTCCTCCCCCCAACTGACAAATCCCGCCCCAGTCAAGACTGGGTCCATCGTGGTCGAAGTGAAGAAGTACGTTCCGTTCATTTCGTTCATTTAGCTTATACCTTTAAATTTGCTGCTGTGCTTTTAAGATTAATATTGGCCAGTGGACTGTAAAGTTTAAAGTTGAATGGCAGCTTGCTGATCTTGCTCTGGAGAGGAGTCCTGCGGGTTCGGGAGCTGCTATTCACTGCTTGTGCTGCCTCCTTCCACCTGGTTCTGGCTGCTGCACTGGCATGTTGCTTGCCACTCACACCCACTGCTGCATTCCTCCTGTACCGAAATTCACCTGCCTTTCTGAGAAGTTTGTGGCTCTCTACTCACTGGCTCCTGTTGGAGCCATGTCTTTGATTGCTCCATACAGGTTCAGCTATAAGAGCAGTCCAGCTGTAAATGCAACACCCCGCCACCCCCACACACAACACCCACACATTTGCTGAGCCTCCCAGCCTGAAGTACTGTTTGCTGATGGGATATGCAGCTTTCTCCTGGCCAGCAGTGTCAGGGGCATCGTGCGGGCAGAGGTCCCATCCTAGCACACTTCCAGCGGAGGACCGTGGGACTTGGAATTTTGGGGCTGTGGTTTATAATTGTGTTGAATGTTAAATGAAGTTGCATTCACTAAGTAATTCTTACTAAATTGCATTCAATATGTAGCTAAATAATACCATATTTTCTGGGTTTAGACACTTCTAGTGCTTGGTTTGCTCTGATTAGTTCTGAGAGCAGCGGACTTGAATGGAGATAAGAGATCTCAATCCTGGGCACTTGGGAGTCTGTGTGCAGCATCCCAGAGTTCATGTTGAGCTCCAGTCAGTTGGGGGTATTTGTGTTATTTAAGGAAAGAATCAAAATAACTTTGCATGATTACTCACAGGATGATTCCTCTTCAGTTTTTCACAGATCCTCATTGACAGGCTGGAGTCCCGCAGAGATCCAGTTATTTCAGTATTTTTAGGAGTAGATATGCAGGAATGACACAGTGTGAAGGGAACACCTTGCATATCATTTGCTCTGAAGTTAGCAATATGGTTTCCAGTTTTTTTTTAGAAACCAATCACAGGCTGGCTAGGGCTTTTTGTTTGGTCTCTGCTGAATACTTAACGCTCATGTCTGACATGCATTACTGGCAAAATGGGGTTCTGGGACAGCGAGGGATTTGGCAGCTTCATCCAAAGTGATGCAGAGACTCCTCTGATGGTCAGTGTATATCCAGTGAGTAGCTGAGCAAAGAAAGAAAGAAAGACTTGGATTTATACAGCGCCTTTCAAAACCACCAGATGTCCCAGTGCCCATACAGACATTGAAGTACTTTTTTTTTTGAAGTGTAGGAAACACAGCAGCCAATTTACTCGCAGCAAGCTCCCACAAACAGCAATGTGATAATGACCAGATAGTGATGTTGATTGAGGGATAAATATTGGCAAGGACACCAGGGATAACTCCCCTGTTCTTCTTCAAAATAGTGCCATGAGATCTTTTATGTCCACCTGAAGGCCCTGGTTTAACTTCTAATCCGAAAGACAACACCTCCGACAGTGCAGCACTTCCTCAGTACTGCACTGGGAGCATCAGCCTATGACTTTGGTGCTTAAGTTCCTGGAGTGGGACTTGAACCCACAACCTTCTGTCATACAGAAAGCAAGGATGCTACCAACTGAGCCACAGCTGAAACTGAAGATTTTATCTTCAATCCCTGATGTGTGCTGAATTAATATGGGATCTACAGTTTGCCCTGGGTTAGGGAGGGAAAAATCAGCCAGTGTTCTCACTCCTGATTGCTATCTAGTGGGCCCTGCTGGAACTGTGAGCATTTGAACATCGGCTGAGGAAAGAACTTCCAGCTGAGGAAAGGTTTTGATAGAGTGGATACAGAGAGAATGTTTCCACTTGTGGGGAAGAGCAAAACTAAAGGCCATCAATATAAGATAGTCACCAAGAAATCCAATAGGGAATTCAGAAGAAACTTCTTTACCCAGAGAGTGGTGAGAATGTGGAACTCGCTACCATAGGGAGTGGTTGAAGCGAATAGTATAGATGCATTTAAGAAGAGGCTAGATAAGCATATGAGGGAGAAGGGAATAGAGGGTTATGCTGATAGAGTTAGATGAGGAAAGATGGGAGGAGGCTCGAGTGGAGCATAAACGCCAGCATGGACTGGTTGGGCCGAATGGCCTGTTTCTGTGCCGTATATCCTATTGGCACAAACTGGAATAATGGTCTCTTGGGTGAGGTACCAGAGGGTGACCAGCGCCTGCAAAACAATATCCAAATAAGGCATCAAAATCTACAAGAGTGGAGCAGCGGGGAGAAAATTGTTGAGAAAATAAGAGATTCAGGTGGCAAAATTCGGTTGCTTTGCACCTCCCGTCCGTTAGCACCCTAAGGGGGAGGGGGAGCGCTTCCAGTAGCGCCCTGCCTCTTGCTTGGGCGCTACCATTGAATTTCAGGCACGGGGGCACTAACTTTTTATGGGCGCTAAAAGTAGCGCCCCAGCGAAGTTAGCGCCCCAAAGGGGGCACAAGCCAATTTTTGCCTCTTAAAGTGACCAACTCAACTACTCTGTGTTATCAGTATTCCCACATTTGATATTTTTGCTCGAAGCTTAATAGATTTACTAACATTTTGCAGGATTTGTTGAAATTGATCATCATTTCTGTAACTGGTTCACTGAACACAAAGCGAGCATCACATCTTAATGAACTTCAACCAAATTGACTTTAAATAATTGTTCAAATTAAACTTAGCTTTTGCTCTATTATGATGTTAACCAATGTCCACCAGTTAAAAATGATGGGGCGGCGGGGGGTTGGGGATGGGGAAGAGGAGTTTGGAAAGATAGACTACAGCTCCGATTTTAACTCGGGGCATGTTTGGGGTGCAGGGCAGGCGAGAAACATGCAGGGAATCCTCGGCATGAGTCACCGGCCATTTTAATACAACGGCTCATTTAAATACAAAAGCAAAATACTGCGGATGCTGGAAATCTGAAATAACAACAGAAAATGCTGGAAACACTCAACAGGCCAGGCAGCATCCATGGAGAGAGAAACAGAGTTAACGTTTCAGGTCTGTGACCCTTCGTCAGAACTATAAAAGTTAGAGATGTAACAGATTTTAAGCAGGTGCAAAGGAAGGGAAAGAGGGGTGGGGGGGGTGGTGGAGGAAGGAACAAAAGGGATAGTCTGTGCTAGGATGGAAGGCAGGAGAGATTAAATGTTGCAAATGGGCAGGGGTTATAGTCTGAAATTGTTGAACTCGATGTTGAGTCCAGAAGGCTGTAAAGTGCTGAATAGAAAGATGAGGTGCTGTTCCTCGAGCTTACGTTGAGCTTCATTGGAACAGTGTAAGAGGCCGAGGACAGAGAGGTCAGAGTGGGAGTGGATTGTGGAATTAAAGGGGGAGAAATTCAGTATCGCCCCATTTGGGGCGCAATTATCGGCTGGGCGTAATTCTTAGCGCCTGGCGCTAATTATCGCCTCCGACTGCAAACTTGGCTTTTATCGCCCCTGGAGGTGATTGGAGCGCTAAATCAGGCGATACACACCTGTCTTAAGGCGCAAAGGCCGAGGAGCGAGGTGCTACCTCAGAGCGCTGGCGAAGCTCATGTGATGTCAGTCAGCAATGGAACACAAACAAAATGGCACCAACCAGTTCTTAAAGGGGCCGCCACTTAATATCCGCTCCGGGGCGCTACCGGGGCGTTGCACACTCGACTGACGTCACGATCTGCCGGCGCAGGAGATCGTGGCGGTAGTGTTTAGCGCCGCCGCAAAATGTCTAGTTAATTTCGTGAGCGGCGCAAACATCGCCGCCCACGGGCGCTAGTTGTTTTGCGCCCCATTAGCGCCCTCTTAAGGCGCTAACGGGAGGCACAAACCAACTGAATTTTTCCCCCAAAGTGACAAGTGACCCGAAGCTCAGGGTCACCCTTACAGACTGAACCGAGGTGTTTCGCAAAGCGGTCACCCAATCTACATTTGGTCTCCCCAATGTAGGGGAGACCACATCGTGAGCAGCGAATACAGTATACTAAATTGCAAGAAGTACAAGTAAATCGCTGTTTCACCTGGAAGGGGTGTTTGGGGCCCTTTACAGTGGGAAGGGAGGAGTTAAAAGGGCAGGTGTTGCATCTCCTGCGCTTGCACGGGAAGGTGCCGTGGGGAGGGGAGGGGCTGTTGGGGGTGATAGAAGAGTGGACCAGGGTGTTGCGGAGGGAGCGGTCCCTTCGGAATGCTGAGAGGGGAGGGGAAGATGTGTTTGGTTGTGGGATCACGTTGGAGGTGGCAGAAATGGCAGAGGATGATCCATTGAATGTGGAGGCTGGAGGGGTGAAAGGTGAGGACAAGGGGAACCCTATCGTGGTTCTGGGAGGGAGAAGAGGTGAGAGCAGAAGTGCAGGAAATGGAACGGACACTGTCGATGGCCATGCCAACCACGGTAGAGGGGAATCCTCGGTTGAGGAAAAAGGAAGACATATCGGAAGCACTGGTATGGAAGGTGGCATCATCAGAACAGATGCGGCGGAGACGGAGAAACTGGAGAATGGAATAGAGTCCTTACAGGAAGCGGGGTGGGAGGAAGTGTAGTCCAGCTAGCTGTGGGAGTCAGTGGGCTTGTAGTGGATGTTGGTCGATAGCCTATCGCCAGAAATGGAGACAGAGAAGTCAAGGAAGGGAAGGGAAGAATCGGAGATGGACCATGTGAATGTGAGGGAAGGGTGGAATTTGGAAGCAAAGTTCCAATTAAATAGTTCAGCTGCATCTCCTGGCCCAAACTGGCGGGAGTGATGTCATGGCCGATGGGGGGGAGCGGGAATTTGGGAGAGAGCTGGTCAGAAATGGTCCCCGGCAAGGTAAGCAATACAAAACCGTGAGTTGGGGCTGAACGCGGCCCGAGGAGATTGGGGCAAAAGCCTGGGGCAGAGGTTTCCTTACTGGGCCATCTTGCTCCTCCTGGGCCACAAGGTACCGCACCAAAATATAAAAATTCATGACTTACCTGGGCCTCTGTTGGCCCAATTCTGCTTGCCGACAGCTTTTGCTGGTAGCTTGGAGACTGTGCGCATTTCCGCCACCTCCAAACACATCTTCCCCTCCCCTCCCCTTTCAGCATTCCGAAGGGACCGTTCTCTTCACGACACCCTGGTCCACTCTTCCATCACCCCCAACACCTCCTCTCTATCCCACGGCACCTTCCCGTGCAAGCGCAGGAGATGCAACACCTGCCCTATTACCTCCCCCCTTCCCACTGTCCAGGGCCCCAAACACTCCTTCCAGGTGAAACAGCGATTTACTTGTACTTCTTGCAATTTAGTATACTGTATTCGCTGCTCACGATGCGATCCCCTCTACATTGGGGAGACCAAACGCAGATTGGGTGACCGCTTTGCGGTACACCTCCCTTTCAGTCTGCAAGCGTGACCCCGAGCTTCCGGTCACCTGTCACTTTAATTCGCCACTCCACTCCCACTCTGACCTCTCCGTCCTCGGCCTCTTACACTGTTCCAATGAAACTCAACGTAAGCTCGAGGAACAGCACCTCATCTTTCGATTAAGCATTTTACAACCTTCCGGACTCAACATCAAGTTCAACAATTTCAGATCATAACCACTTCCCCCATTTTTTCGGACAGCTCATTAAATCACTCCTGCCTCCTACCCTATCACAGACCTTCCCTTTTGTTCTTTCCTCCCCTCCCTCCTTTCCGTGCACCTGTACTTGCTTAAAAACCAGTAACATCTGTAGCGTTTTCCAGTTCTGATGAAGGGTCATTGACCTGAAACGTTAACTCTGTTTCTCTCTCTACAGATGCTGCCTGACCGGCTGAGTATTTCCAGCATTTTATGTTTGTATTTCAGATTTCCAGAATCCGCAGTATTTTGCCTTTTGTTCTTCAAAAAGGCTGCTGCTCAGTGAGCAGTAGGACTGGCTCCTTGCTTGGAAAATTCTGGAAAATGTAGATGAATGGATGGGAAGTCATTGGCTGTCGGTGCACGATCTCCTGGCCAGAGCTCCCTGTGAGTGCTGCTCCTTATCAGGAGCACAGGAACTTATTGAGGGATTAACATGACATTGTAAATTGGCAGGCAAAGTCAAGTTGTACTGCTGTCTTGGACAGTGCAAGAATTCCTCCGCTCGCTGCGTGTAGCGACGTTACAAATACGTTTGTGAAGATTTGTTTGTCCGATATTGCTAGTGACATCATAAACACATTGTAACAGAACATGTTTCTGATTTTGCTAGAAATAGCAAACAGAGGCGAATGGGACAAAAGCCCCTGTGAAATGTGGGCTCAACTGATGATTGGGAGGGGGCATTATGAGTTGTTTGCATATCTCTGAATTCTTAGCATTTTGGTTTACTGATTCATCATTTTCTATTCTGTGTCTTTTCTTACCCGTGAGGGAGTGCCTTGGTAGAGAGTGACAGACAGCACGCTCCCATGATCAAGTCACACGATTGACAAGCACTGACATTGCACTGAATCACTTGACAAGATTTATTTAACAAGATTTATTTAACTCGAAGGCCCAAGAAAATATCATACTTCTGCATGTGATTTAATAAGAGTCTTTCTTATTTTGAACCTTGCAATTACATTTGTCTATTTCAATTAGTGCTTTGATGATATTGCACACATTAACAAGCATATCCAGTTAAGGAACTGCACAGAACATTATAGGGGTAATTTTACTAGTGTGAGTTGCTGGCGATGTGCCTTGCCAGGATTCAGAAATTTGGGTATGCGTCACATATCATTTTCTGTTCATTTAAATTAATAGAGAAATTAAAATTAATGAACGAGTCTATGGTTGGAAAAGCGTGCCTGAGTTTCCAAAGTGCAATCCCAGCTTGTGAGCTCAAACACAACCTGCTCTACATATATTTTGCTCTGGTCTGGCACCTTGCTATGGCTTAAGTGAGCTGCCTGTGCTGGCAGAAGATCTGTACAAATATTTCAGATGGTCAGCTTTTGAATTAGATGCTTTGCCAACAGCAATCAATGACTCTAGGGAAATTGGCATTTTGAATTGCGAGTGGTCCCATTTCCGCCAGGATCAGGCCCTGGCACACAAGTATGGCCCTCCACCATACGTGTATTTAAGAACCAAATTCCCTACCTTAACCTGACTGAGGAGCAGTGTGTGATGCATCTCCGCTTCACCAGGGAAGCTGTCACTGAGGTACATCACCTGTTGCAGCACCAACTGAAGCCCTGCTCCAGGGCATGGGCAGCACGGCCTGTGGCAGTCAAGGTCACCATGACCCTTAATTTCTGTGCTGCAGGGTCATTCCAGGCTGCAACAGGTTGACTTCACTGGCATCACCCAGCTTGCTGTCCACTGCTGCATCAGGGAGGCGACAGAAGCACTTTATTCCAAGAGGAATCAATTCATCTCCTTCCCCATAGAGGTAGCAAAGCCGGACGAAAGAGCTGCAGGCTTTGCCAGGATAGCAGGCTTCCCAGGGGTACCAGGGATTGGAGACTGCTGGCGCATGTCTTGTGAAGACCCAGGGATCTATGTGAACAAGAAAAGATTCCACCTCCCGAATGACCAGCTCGTCAGTAGGCAGTGCAGTATGCAGGTCTGTGCCTGGTTTTCTGTGCCTTTGTCCTGCACTAGTCCTCAATACCCCCTCTCTTCCATCCAGACCTTCAGATGTCAGCATGGCTGTCACACAGAATTACAAAGAATGTACAGCACAGAAACAGGCCATTCAGCCTAACTGGTCCATGCCGATGTTTATGCTCCACACGAGCCTCTTCCCACCCCTCTTCATCTCACCCTATCATGTAGAGATGAACTTATCTCTGGTCCTTCAAATAATCAGGGCCGACTGCAACCAATATGGTGGTTATGTTGTGTTTAATTGGAGTTTAAGACGGATATAACACACTAGTTATACAACAAAAACATATGACCGTGACAAGTAGTGAACAAGTCGGACAGAATGGCTGGCGTGCACGACCAGCTCTTCTTCTTCTCTATCTCTCTCTCTCTCTCTCTCTCTCTCTCTCTCACTCCACCATTTGTGCTTGGGGCTTTTCAGGTCTTTCTTTTATTCTCTTTTTAGGGGTGGACCTGGGGCAGAATATTGACAAGACCATTTAACCTATAGAGGTTCCCCTTAAAACAAGGTGCCCAATGGCATATCGAGTTCTTTGTCTAAACTTACAGATGAAAACCCTCCCTTAAGGGGTCTTATGCTTTTCCTCACATGTCTTTCTTGTTTATACATTTTGAAAGCCAATCCATCTGAATTCCTCTTATCTTGTCTGTCCTGGTCCTCCCTGGTACAGCCAGTGCATGTACCAGGCACAACCTTGGGCCTTTTAACCAAAGGCCCATGCTAGAGCTGTCTACTCAACCAGCCGCTATCCAAACTATTTCCCCTTAATTTAACAGACTATTCCATCCTGAGATGGTACATTAACTCCCATAAATTCCTTCTATTCTATGTCCTTATACTAATTAACTTCTACATATCTTCACAAGCAGTTCTGTTAAACGAACTCCAATTCCTAACTTAATATGGTTATTAGCAATAATGGAAGAAACATAAGTTGGGCCTTTGTTGGCCAAATTAAAGATATATTAAACAAAGTCAAAATCCTACCTTATAAACAGCAGACAGCTAGCCTGGGAGACAAGGTTATATGTGACTGCCATGGTGCAGAATGTTATCACATCTGCAGGGGACTGAAAACATCGGCAAATTTTAAACATCTATCAATCTAATCTAATCCTACTGAAGACACCTTATCTCAAGCTCTAATTCTAGTTTCTAGGAAAATGGAATTTAAGCAGTTCCAGTAAAACACAACTTATACATTAACCCCTTACTTGTCTCGAACTCTAATACAATCATTTAAACACCGTATTATTTGCATCACAATTTCATTCGCATAACCATATACATTTTAGGTACCCTTAATTTCTAACTATCAGCATAACCTTCCATTCCTTTCTCCCTCATGTGTTTATCTAGCTTCCCCGTAAATGCATAAGGCTGTTGGAGGCAAGAAATATTCCCTGACCACCTCGCTCAAGACTCCTGTCAGATACTCATGAACAGACACTGAGCAGCACTATAATCGGAGCCGTGCCTCCACCAGAGCTCTCATAGAACGGACAATCGGCCTTCTGAATGAAAGCTACCACTGCCTGGACCATTCTGGAAGTATTCTGCAGTACAGCCCTGAGAGAACGTCCACTTTTGCTGTCGTCTGCTGCACGTTCCATAACTTTACCCCACAAATGGTCCAACCGTTAGAGATACCTGGGGAGGAAGCAGTGCAGGAGCAGAGGCAGGAAGATTTGCTGAAAGATCAGGATGCAGTCAAAGAGCCAGGGCTGCCAGCTGCCAGAGCTGTGAGGCAGCAAACCATCAGCAAAGGTTCACTGGACGGTCCCTCCCCTTCTCTCCCTAATGTACCAAGAGTTCCTTCTTCCATCTCATCCAGGTACTTACACTCATCACACGAGTGCCCTCAAAGCCTATAGCTTCTTGGGTGTTGCACTAACATGACTACGAAAGTGATGACCAAAAGCTAAGGTAAGAAAAAGCCAAAACCATGAACAATTGTGAACTAAAAATCACCCTTGTGCAAAGTCCTAGTGCTTGACTGCTATTTTTTGCATACTCTGGTGCTCATAGGAACACAAAAATATGGGAGTAGGAGTAGGCCATTCAGCCCCTCGGGTTTGTTCCGCCATTTACAGGGCTATGGGGATAGAGCAGGGGAGTGGGATTAATTGGATAGCTCTACCCAAAGAGCCGTCACAGGCACGATGGGCCAAATGCTGTATCATTGTATGATTCTATGGCCCCAGGAGGCGGGATGGGAGCGGGGGCGGTGGGGGGAGGTTTCCCTCAGGTCCTGGCGAATTTAACGGCAGGACCCGATTAACATTTTTTGTCTCTGTTTCCCAGCCGTAGCCAGCCAGATTGAGAGGCAGGCCGGCTGTTGGGCAGGTAGGCCTTTGGCACCAGGCCACAGCCAGGGAGCGGAGAGGAGGAAGGGAGGGATTGGAAAGGCTGGTGGGTGGAAATCGGAGTCCAGAGGGGAGATCGCTGGCTGGGGGAGGAGATTGGAAAGGCTGGGGGGAGGATCGGAAGGGTCGGGGGGTCACCGTGGTTCGGTGGGGGGGGGGGAAGGGGGCGGGGGAGATCGGAGACTGGAGGGAGATTTGAGGCGGGTGGGGGTGGGGGGGGGAGGTTGGTGTTTGGCCAATTGCGGGCATGGTTTACAGGTATGCTTGGTGGGCCGGGCGGAAGGCTCCTCTTGGCCCACAAGCAGTGCTGGAAAGACGTTTACCTACTGGATCCAGCAGTCCTCGACTCCCTTTAGCTGCCGGGTTTCCCGAGGCCCGGGAAACCAGTCGACCATGGTCAAACCTAAACTGAAGAAAAAATGTGAGCACGTAGCCTCATTAAAATATTTAAATGCACCACCCGCCTCCTGGGAGCGGGTTGGTGGATCACCTCTATTAAATCTGGAAGTGGGTGGGTTCAAGGTGGTTTGGGTTCAGGTTTGAGATCTTTAACATTTTAACATCCCATCTGTCCCAAACCCACCTGTTTTTGGGGGTTGAGATTCCTCCCTCTCAATCAGTTGGATCATGACTGATCTGTACCTCAACTCCAAATAGCCGCCTTTGCTCCATATCCCTTCATGCACTACCCAACAAAAATCTCTTTGTCTCAGACTTGAAAATTTCAATTGACCCAGCATCCACATCCTTTATGGGGAGCAAGTTCCAGATTTCCATTACCCTTTGTACGAAAAATGCTTCCTCATTTCCCTCCTTAAAAAGCTTGGCTCTAATTTTAAGATTATGGCCTTTGTTCTGGATTCCCCACCCCCCAGAGGAAATAGGAAATAGTTTCTCCGTATCTACCTTATCAAATCCCTTTATCATTTTAAATATCTCAGTTAGCTCACCCCTCAATCTTCCAAACTCAAGGGAATACGAACAACATTTATGCAGCCTGTTCTCATCCTTTAACCCTGGTATCATTCTGGTGAATCTGTGCTGTACGCCTTCCAAGGCCAACATATCTTTTCTGAGGTTCGGTGCCCAAAACTGAATATAGTGAACCTGCTGGGGTCTGACCAAGCCAAATGTACAACTGGGGTATCATTGCCTCACTTTTGTATTCCAGCCTCCTTGAGATAAAGGCTAACATTCCATTAGCCTTTTTTTTTTACTTTGCTTACCTGTCGGCTAGCCTTTCGTGAATTGTGTACATGGACATCCAAATCCCTTTGTTTCTCCACAGTTCCAAGTCTCTCACCATTAAAAAAACTTCCGATTTGTCTTTCTCAGATCCAAAGTGGATGACCTCATGCTTTTTCACATTGAACTACATCTGCCGCAGTATTACCCATTCACTTAGTCTGTCTATGTAACTTTCTGCTTCGATCGACAACTTACTGTGGCTCCTAACGTAGTGTCACCTACAAACTTGGAACATCCAACTCTCTATTCCATCATCCAAGTCATTAATATGGGCGATCTGGCAGCTTCCATTGCTGCACAGGTGGAAGTCACGCCAAGTCTTAGTGCTGTAATGCAGTCTATGCTTGGTGGCATCCAATCTCAGACTGCTCTCATGCAGTCTCAGCTTGATGCCACGCAAGCTCTGACTGCTGCCATCATGGCTGGGTCGACCACCGTCGACCGGGGCTTTCATGGTGTCGCAGCAGGCCAGCAATCTGTGCTCCAACAGGTTGCTAGGGATGCTGAGGTGCTGCCCCAGGGGAGTGGCAGTGGGTCAGTGGAGCAGGAACCTGCTGTTCTCTCTCAGGATGACAGCATTCCTGCTCCCACCACTGCCACTCCGCCAATGCCTTTGACGCTGCCTGTCATCCTGACAGCCCAGACTGCTGCCGCCCATGCTGAGGTGGTGCAGTCTACAGCCGGGCCTTCCAGGCCCAGAGCTGGTCGAGGGCTTCCTGCAAGGCCATCTGAAGTCTCCCACATGGACACTCAGGAACCTTCCTCCAGCCGTGCTGTGGCCACTGGGCCAACACTTCATAGGAGGACTAGAGTAGGCAAAGGCACTGTAAGGAGATGCACTAAGGGATTGCACAAGGGTGAATTGTTAATATTGTTGTTGTAAAGATGTGTTCACTGATTATTGATGAATTTCAGATTCACTTCGGATAATTTTGTACTGTCTCTCATTTCAGCTGTGCGCTGTGATATGGCGACAGGGATGGAATGATGGGGGTGTGGTGAGCAACGGGGATCTGGGGGTTAATTTATTGGAACCGCAGTCTGATGAGGCGGTCATGGACCGCCCTTCCTGAAGGCTGATTGAGTGGCTGCCTCCTTCCTCACTCCTGTTCTTCCTCCTCCTCCTGCTCCTCCTCCTCCTCGTCTTTCTCTTCCTCCTCGTCATCCTCCTCCTCCTCCTCTCCCTCTTCCTCCTCCTGAGGTGGTCCCATAATCCCTGGTGGCAAGGGCTGGGCCCTCATGATGGCCAAGTTGTGGAGCATGCAGCACACCATGACGAAATGGGACACCCGCTCCCGCGAGTACTGGAGGGCTCCTCCTGAGCAGTCAAGGCAGCAGAACCGTTGCTTGAGCACCCCAATGGTCTGCTCGATGATGTTCCTGGTGGCAGCATGGCTCTCATTATATGAGTGCTGGGCAGGAGTGTTGGGGTTGAAGAGTGGAGTCATGAGCCAGGTGGAGAGCGGATAACCCTTGTCTCCAACCAGCCAGCAGCAAGCTTGACGTGGTGGCTGGAAGAGTGCTGGCACGTCGGTCTGGAGCATGATGAAGGCATTGTGGCTGCTGCTAGGACAGTGGGCATTCACATTGAGGATTAGCTGTCTGTGGTCACACACCAACTGCACATTAACTGAGTGGTAGCCTTTGCGGTTATGGAAGATCTCAGGATTGTTATGCGGTGCCCGCAAAGCCACGTGGGTGCAGTCAATGGCGCCCTGCACCATGGGGAATCCCGCTATCCTGGCAAAGCCACATGCACGCTCGTCCTGCTTCTCTCTGGTGATGGGGAAGGAAATGTAGTCCCTTCTCCTGCTGTAGAGCGCCTCTGTGACCTCCCCGATGCAGCGATGGACGGCGACCTCCGAAATGTTAGATATATCTCCTGTTGCAGACTGGAAGGATCTGGCAAAGAAATTGAGGGTGACGGTGACCTTGACTGCCACTGCGAGAGCCGTGGTCGCCCTGATCTGAGGCTCGAGGTCTGGTTGCAGGAGGTGGCAGAGTTCTGTGACCACCACCTTGCTGAAGTGGAGCCTTCTAAGACATTGCTCCTGGCTTAATTGGAGGTAGGAGAATTGCTGTCGGAAGACCCTCAGAGGGTAAGGCCTCCTGGTGAGAGCCCTGATGGCCCTCCTCCTCCCTCTGGCCACATGTTCCAATTTTTCTCGCTGCCTCCGCTCCCTCTGCAGTAGATCCTGGAGGGCGAGGTCGACTGCCAGTCCAGCTCCCATTTATGTAAGGAAGTGCAGCACTTTGATATTTTGTGAGAATAAATGTAACTAACTTTTAGAAGCTGCAACACTCCGGAGACTTAACAACTTTTGAATGACTGAATTAAACTCTTGAACTATCTCAGACTGACAAGGAAGCAGTGAAACAGCACCAACCTGACAGCTGCGACTCATTACTCAAAATCCCTTTAAGTAACTCCCCTGGAGCCGGCTACCGACTGCTTCATGCCTCCTCTCCCTGTCGCTGTTGGGGCGAGGCGCTAAGGCAGGGGTGATACTCAATTTGGCAGATTGGGTGCCAATTGAGCGTTGCATGCTCGCTGATGTCATGATCTGCCTGGCGCTAAAGTCCTCGGCACTAACTCGTAGTGGCAGCGCTACAAGGGGGGCTGAATTTGACGTGCGGTGCTGGATTCACCTCGCTGCGACGCTACTGCCTCAGTGCCCCATTAGCACCCCCGCCAGGCGCTAACTGGAGCGCTAAGGTACGAATTTCTCCCCCTTACATTTGCAACCTCGTTTGGGTCATTAAACTTCTTCCTACATTGCAGCCAGGTCCTGGATTCAATGCTCCTGGCATTGACCACCTCTTGCCACTCTGCCATGCCACTTATCTGGAGGCCCATTGCCCCCCTGCCCGGTGGAAAGAGTACCTTCCTGATCATACTGACCAGGACCTCCAATGCGGCTCGCCTGCTTTTACCAAATGGGACATGAGCATGAAAACCACTTGTGCTTCTCGCCCACACGATGGGGTACGTGGCATGATTGCGCCCTGCATTTCCTGATGGAAATGGCCAAAACCAATTTTGCTCCTATGTGGCCGGCAGCTAGTAAGTTAAAAAAAAATTTCAAAAAACATAATTTGGGACCAAGAGGAGCAGTACTGTTTCTCTGACTCCACAACGGTCCTGATCGGTCCCCGCCACCCTCCGCCCCATTAACCTACTATAGTCTCCCTAGAGGGGATTACCTGAGGGTCCCCGCCACCCTCCGCCCCATTAACCCACTTTAGTCTCCCTAGAGGGGATTACCTGAGGGTCCCCGCCACCCTCCGCCCCATTAACCCACTATAGTCTCCCTAGAGGAGATTACCTGAGGGTCCCCGCCACCCTCCGCCCCATTAACCCACTATAGTCTCCCTAGAGGGGATTACCTGAGGGTCCCCGCCACCCTCCGCCCCATTAACCCACTATAGTCTCCCTAGAGGGGATTACCTGAGGGTCCCCGCCACCCTCCGTCCCCATTAACCCACTATAGTCTCCCTAGAGGAGATTACCTGAGGGTCCCCGCCACCCTCCGCCCCATTAACCCACTTTAGTCTCCCTAGAGGGATTACCTGAGGGTCCCCGCCACCCTCCGCCCCATTAACCCACTATAGTCTCCCTAGAGGAGATTACCTGAGGGTCCCCGCCACCCTCCGCCCCATTAACCCACTATAGTCTCCCTAGAGGGGATTACCTGAGGGTCCCCGCCACCCTCCGCCCCATTAACCCACTATAGTCTCCCTAGAGGGGATTACCTGAGGGTCCCCGCCACCCTCCGCCCCACTAACCCACTATAGTCTCCCTAGAGGAGATTACCTGAGGGTCCCCGCCACCCTCCGCCCCATTAACCCACTATAGTCTCCCTAGAGGGGATTACCTGAGGGTCCCCGCCAAAGAGGCAGGTAGCCCGACATTAATGTCTTCACGTGGGTGAGTAGCCTGTGGAGGATCAACCAGCCGACTAATTTAATAATGCCCGAGGACCAATTTCCATTGATCCTCCCCAGACTAATTTCAAGCCATTATCTGGTCATTTATCTCATTATTGTTTGTGGGGCCTTGTTGTGCTCAAATTGGCTGCTGCGTTTCCCCACATTACAACAGTGACTACACTTCAAAAGTACTTCATTGGCTGTAAAGCGTTTGGAACATTCTGAGGTCCTGAAAGTTGTCATGTAAAGGCAAGATCTTTCTTTCTTTCTTTTCACTGATAAGATTATAAAGAGAGGACAATGGGTGAAAGTAGATATGTCAGACCTGATCTTGGGTCTGGTACTTATTTTACAACTGGATATCGTACAGCAATTCTTTGTTCTGGAAACACGGACAGAAATATAATCAGAAATAACAATAACACAAAACCAGCTTAGCTTAGTTAGACAGTATTTTCTGCCAACTGTGAGTTAATAAAGCAATAGAATGAGTGCACCATGGAACCGTGGGGAAACAACGTGCAAAACTATTTCTGAGCAATGCAGCACCTCTTTTCAGAAGAGCAGGAGATTGAGCTGGTTGGTTCAATACCAATGAGAGAGGAAATAGCAAGAGGCAGAAGTGTATTTAGAGTGGTTTGCACTGACACTAGGGAGACAGCTGCACATTTTGTGCATCGTTGCCCAGCATATGCTCTGCCAAGGAAAAGGTTAGCATAGGAATTAACCTAGTAATGGGAATTCGAACAAGTCCCTTACATGACAGACTGCGAGATCAACGGGACAGGATGGAAACACTGCAATGGCAAAAAAAAGGGTACTGTACTTAATGATTTATCGTTGGCGGACAGAATGACTACATGCTCTTTGGAAGTGTGACAATAATCTGCAGACAGATCTTTTGAACCAGAATAAAAATATGTCTGTCCTAATTTTTTTATTTAACATTATTAACGGGAATGGCTTTTTTCCCACTCAGATTGTTCCTTTTGTTGATCATATGAGTTAGTTAGATGGACGAAATGATGATCCAATGGATAGATAAATGGATGGATGGACCAATATACATAGAACAATGGACAGATGGATCGCCTAAATGTTTACCCACTCCACTACCGGTGTACTGTGGCATCAGTGTGCACCATCTACAGGAAAGTGTACAGCTACAGCTACAGTGACAGCACTGCAGCTACTTGCCAAGGCTCCTTTGGCAGTACCCCCCGAAAGCCATGACCATCACAGTCCAGAACAACAAGGGCAGCAGGTCCATGGGGACACCATCACCTCAAAGTTTCCTTCCAAGTCACACACCATCCTGACTTGGACATATATCACCATTCCTTCATCGTTGCTGGGTCAAAACTTTGGAACCTAACAGCATTGTTGGAGCACCATCACCAGTCGGACAGCAGCGGTTCAAGAAAAAGGCCCACCACCACCTTCACAAGGGCAACGAGAGATGGGCCATCAATGCTGGCTTTGCAAGAATTGTCTACATCTCAAGAATGAATAAAAAAAATATATAGAAAGGGAAAATATAGACAGATTGAACAGCATCTAGATAGATAGAAGGATGGATAGACAGATGTAGACAGATGGATGGACAATTGGATAGATATAGATAGATAGATGGACAGGTGGATGGATAGATAGATATAAGATATATATTATACTATCGGATATTACGTACAGTACTTAATACATTCCTCTGAAATTTCACTTTCTGCTATTTTAATGGAAATAAATAGCAGCAAGAGAAATTTCCAAAAAATGCATTAAGTGTTTTTATGAGTATCCCACAGCTGTAGATTTCAGAGCATTAGATATTCAGAATGAGAAGTTAAATTTGGTTTACAGAGAAACACTTGCAAATATTACTCTCGATACAGAATAATTGGGCCAGAAATTCGGCTCTCCGGCTTCCCGCGGGTGCAAGAATCGCGCGCGTACTTACATACCGCGCCTGCCGTTGTGCTTCGGGCCCGCGTGGAATTTGGCTCCTGGGCCTCCTCCAGCTGCCGGCGCGCAGTGCTTGCATATCCCAGGGGCGCAGTTAGTTCGAAGCGTCCCCTGGGATCACGTGGGCCATGGAGAGCCAATCGGAGCAGGGAATCTTCATTCATAGATTTTGACAGGAAGACCTGTCAAATCTATGAATAGAGATCAGCCCCAAAATCTCACTAAAACTTCAAATAAATAAAAAAAAAATCACATTTTTAAAATAACTATAAATTACATAAATTAACTACTTTAAACAAAAATTAAAATTTTTGAAAAAATTAATTACACTTCTTAACAGTGCTAAAAATAAACTTACCTTTCTTTAAAGTATGGAAAAAAGATAAACCTGTTGAAAAAATGTTTAAACTGTACTTAATTCACCACTTACCTTGTTAAAAGCAGGCCTTGAGCCTCCTTTTTTCCCTGCGCAGCTTCTCCGTACTTACCCTCACGGAGAAACCTGAAAAAAAAAATGAAGTTCGCTGCGTGCGCACGCGTTCAACCTCTGAGCCCCTTCCTTCAGGGGAACGGAAGTTCCGGTTTCCAGCACATGTGCAGTGCATGCGCGAAACCAGCACTTTCGTTGGGTCTACGGGTGAGTACACAGCGCATACTCACCCGTGGAGACCCAAATTTTTGGCCCAATAAATTTTTTTTAAAACCAGAATACGTTCAAAGCTCATAAACAACATTAACTGTAATATCTGTCTGGTGTATTGGTACTGCATATATGACAGAGTATGGTCGAGATATATTTCAGTTGTCCAGACAGTAACCATGTTTTTCCTGTTACGTGACATTCACTTGCCCCATACAGGATTTTAAATTCCAAAATATTGCCATATTTCAAATATTTTATGGTTGTGAATGTAAACCAACATCCATAAATAATTTTCTCTCTGTGGAAAAACCATGTAAGCTACATGAATGCCACATATCTTGTTCAGTGTATGGGACAGCGTAAAACAGTTTTTCCAGGGAAAAATACCATTGGGAATGAAAGGGTGCTCTGCATCAGTGAACTGTAACATCTAATTATCAAGCATTGCAGGTTTTATTGAATTTGTCAGCTCTTTAGAAAATGCTGTTTTGTGTGACTCAAGATTGAAAGTTTCACTTGCCATTTATTTTGTGCCTTCAGAAACCAATGAATGCCTTTAATCTATCAGCCATTTGGAAAGACGCTTCTGATGCTATGACTGGTAAAGTTTCTGCCCACCCCAATCAGGTGATTGTAGAGATGGTTCTTTTGTGGGGGGGGGAAATAGATTACTTTGGGATTTTAGAAGCCTTATTTTATGATAAAAGTGAGGAAACAAAACTATCTTTTGGTACTTGCTGAAGTAATCAAGAGGATAGTATTCAAGGGTTTTCTTTCTGCTATTAGTGGGAGTGCTTTTTCCCACCTAAATAAAATAAGGCGAGGCATTCCAGCAGAAATAGATGACATTATCACCACCTTCATATAAAGCCCACATCACTTCATCATACAGCTCGTTAAAACGTTGATTGAATTGTGAGTACGTTTTCTGCTCATAAGATCTGTTAACAATTACAAGGCCAAACTGAAAAGGGTGAAGTGCAATATATTAAAGGCATCTATTCTCACTGACTTTTCTAAATGGCTAGCCAGAATGTCCATCGTGATGATAAATCTCTCGAGGAAACTCCATCCTGACTACTGTGGTTGACAAGGGAGAAATACATGGTGAGTCTCTGAAAATCCTCCTGCAGTGAGTGACCATAATCCTACGCAAAGTCGTGCCTCTTGATGCCACACCCCTTCTTTTGTGAGTTTTTGCCATTAGTCAATTGGAAAGATACCTCTAAGTCTGCCACACTGAGCCTTCAAGCACGAGAGGGATGATGACCCTCCGTATCAGCAGAAATAACTACTGGCAAAACTTGGTTTAGTTCATCCTTTCAGCTTTTTCTGGAGTGTTGAGTACAGGCAATTCCGAGGTGTCGCAGGTAAGAGTTGGGTGTAGTACAAAGAGCAATTACCGGGACCAAATAGAAAAACCAGACATTGCAAATACTGGAAGTCTGAAACAAAAACACAAAATTCTGGAAATACACAGCAGGGCTGTGAGCATCTATAAAGAGAAACAAACAAGGTTAATGTTTCAGGTACAAAACCTTCGCCAGGACAAGGATCAACACCCCAAACGTTAACTTGTCATTTTTTTGCAGATGCTCAGGGGCCCATTGTGTCAGCCAGTGGCTCAGTCGGTAGCTCTCTTGCCTCTGAGTCAGAAAGTTGTGGGTTCAAGTCCCACTCCAGAATCCTGAGCACATAAATCTAGGCTGACACTCCAGTGCAGTGCTGAGGGAGTGCTGCACTGTCGGTGGTGCCCTCTTTCAAATAAGACGTTAAACCGAGGCCCTGTCTGCTTTCTCAGGTGGGTGTAAAGGATCCCATGGCACTAGCAGGGAAGTTATCCCTGGTGTCCTGGCCAACATTTATCCCTGAACCAACACCTATTATCACATTGCTGTTTGTGCGACCTTGCTGTCTGCAAATTGGCCACCGTGTTTCCTACATTACAACAGTGACTGCACTTCAAAAGTGCTTTATTAGCTGTAAAGCGCATTGGGATGTCTGAGGTAGTGAAAGGCACGATATAAATGCAAGTATTTGCTGCTTATAATTTTCTGGCCCATCTAAGAATCTATCTGACAAGTGTACACCTGTCCTAGAATCAGAAGTGCTACTCTTATACAGACACATCAGAATTATTTTATATTACAATATTTTTCCACCCCACTACTCCTGCAGGGGTCAATGTTTTCTCGGAGCATGGCTCTAGTATCGCGAGTATGTTGCTATGAGTCACAGGGTACATTAACTTAGTTGTTATGGTACTGGACTAGGAATTAGATAGTGAGTTCAAATCCCACCGGGGCAAGTTGTGAAATTAAATAAATTATTCAATAATTCTGGTCACTTGTGGGCTAGCACCAGAAAAATAACGATGGAAGCTTCCGATTGTTGTAAATATTTAACTGGTTTACTAATGTCTTTTAAGAAAGGGAGCCTGCCACCCCTGAGTTACACATGGCTCCAGCCCCATGCTATGTTGTTGACTCCTAATGCCCTCTGAAGTGGTCTAGCAAGCCACACAGTTGTAAACAATGACCACAAGAACTGCTGTGGTTCAAGGTGACCTCCTCAGGGCAACTAGGGATGGACAATAAATGTGGCCTTGCCAACATCGCCTACATCCTGAGAACAATTTTTTTTTTTGAACGTTTGAACTTTGACAGTGAATGTCAGGCTATTCAACTGTTCACATCAAGGCTGAGCCCGACAGTATCAAGTTCTGCCATCAACAGAAGCTCCATTTTACTATTTCAGAGTTTCAGAAACATCTTGAATAGCCTTATTGGAATAATGATTTCCTTTTGCCTTTCTCAGAGAGTGTCTTGGGGGCTTCGAAGGGCTGGCATCCATCCATTTTATCTGATATAGAATCATAGGGCTGGATATTAGATCGGAGGCGGGGAGGGAGCGAGGGCACGCTGTTTTTAGGGAGCATGGGTTTCCCTCAGATCCTGACGAATTTAACCTGATTAACATTTTTTGTCTCCATTTCCCTGCTGCAACCAGCCAGATTGAGAGGCTGGGTGGCTGTCGGGCGGGTAGGCCTTCGGCACCGGGCCGCAGTCGGGGAGCGGAGAGGAGGGAGGGAGGGACTGGAGGCCTCACGGGGGAGATCGGAAGAGTTAGTGGTGGAGGAGATTAGAGGCCTCGGGGGGCGGAGAGATCGGGAGCCTCGGGGGGGGTGGGGGGGGGAGATCGAAAGAGTCAGGGGGGAGATCGGAAGAGTTAGTGGTGGAGGAGATTGGAGGCCTCGGGGGGCGGAGAGATTGGGAGTTGGGAGCCTTGTGGTGGGGGGGGTGGGGTGGAGGGGGGGGGGAGATTGAAAGAGTCAAGGGGGAGATCGGAAGAAGTTAGTGGTGGAGGAGATTGGAGGCCTCGGGGGGTGGAGAGATCGGGAGCCTCGGTGGGGGGCGGGAGATCGAAAGAGTCAGGGGGGAGATCGGAAGGCTCGGTGGGGGGCGGGAGATCGAAAGAGTCAGGGGGGAGATCGGAAGGCTCAGGGGGTGGGTGGGGGGGGGGGGGTGTTGTCCGATCACAGTGGGTGGGTGAAACAGGTAAATTGGATCTAGCAGGTAAGTGGAAAGGCACTTACCTCCTGGATCCAGCAGTCCCCGCCTCCCTTTAGCCGCCGGGTTTCCTGAGGCTCGGGATATCTGTCGGGCCAGGGTTAAGTTTAAAATCGTGGTTAATTCTGATGCAGCCTCATTATAATATTGAAATGACAAACCCGCCTCCTGTGAGCGGGTTGGTTGTCCCCCCCCTTGCCCCGCCTCCATTAAAACCAGAAGTGGGTGGGTTGGGGGTGGGATTAAGATTTTTTACATTTTTACATGCCAACTAATTTAAACCCACCCATTTTTGGGGGTGAAAGTTCCCCCCCATAGAATCTTGCAGCGCATATGGAGGCCATTCGGCCCATTGTGCCTGTGCCGGCTCTGTGAAAGAGCTCTCCAATTAGTCCCACTCCCCTGCACTTTCCCCATAGCCCAGCAAATATTCCCCTTTCAAGTATTTATCCAATTGCCTTTTGAAAGTTATTATTGAATCTGCTTCCACCACCCTTTCAGGCAGCGCATTCCAGATCACAACAACTCGCTGCGTAAAAAAACATTCTCCTCCTGTCGCCTCTGGTTCTTTTGCCAATTGTCTTAAATCTGTGACCTCTGGTTATCGGCCCTCCTGCCAGAGGAAACAGTTTCTCCTCATTTCTATATCAAAACCCCTCATAATTTTGAACACCTCTATTAAATCTCCCCTTAACTGTCTCTGCTCTAAGGAGAACAATCCCAGTTTCTCCAGTGTCTCCACATAACTGAACTCCCTCATCCCGGGTACCATTCTGGTAAATCTCTTCTGCACCCTCTCTAAGGCCTTGCCATCCTTCCTAAAGTGTGGTGCCCAGAATGGGACACAATACTCCAGCTGGGTCCTTGCCAGTGTTTGTACTTGACTTGCCCCCTTTGTACGGCGCAAGCCAATGATGGCTCCGTCGAGGACCCTGCCACACGTATTAAATTATCTTGCTATTTGTCCATTTGCATTTGAAATCAATGTATGAATGCACTGCCGGCATGAAGTCAGGATCAGAATTTAAAGCAGAGTCCTGAGCAGGAAGGTTAATGGTCGATTTAAGAACTCTCAATTATCTCATCCACTTTTGCCTCCGGCAAAGCACTTCAACGAGCAGGAATGGTCCGCAGTACTCTTGCACCATAGTCAAGTGGCTCATTTGCAACCGTTGAAGCACTAACTAACAGCCCCACTGCTTGGCTTAGCTCACTGCTGACAACAAATTAAGATGTGGTGCATCATATTGCAGCAATTTCTTTGCCTTGACATTTACTAAACAGAGCTCCCATTCAATCGCCAAATAAAATGCCTTGTAACCACTAACCTAAAGTTAGGACCCTGGGCTTCTTTCTTCTGAACACTTCCCCTGCTCCAAAAGCTGCCTGAAAAGAGGGGTTTGAGTACAGGAACAAGGATGTCTTGCTGCAGTTGTACAGGGCCTTGGTGAGACCACATCTTGAGTATTGTGTGCAGTTTTGGTCGCCTTATCTGAGGAAGGATGTTCTTGCCATGGAGGGAGTGCAGCGAAGATTCACCAGACTGATACCTGGGATGGCAGGAATGACGTAAGAAGAGAGATTGGGTCGATTGGGCTTATACTCGCTGGAGTTTTGAAGAATGAGAGGGGATCTCATTGAAACTTATAAAATTCTAACAGGACCAGACAGACTAGATGCAGGAAGGATGTTCCCGATGGCCGGGGAGTCCAGAACCAGGGGTCACAGTCTAAGGATAAGGGGTAAGCCATTTAGGACTGAGATGAGGAGGAATTTCTTCACCCAGAGAGTGGTGAACCTGTGGAATTCTCTACCACAGAAGGCAGTAGAGGCCAATTCATTAAATATATTCAAGAAGGAGTTAGATATATTTCTTAAAGCTAAAGGGATCAAGGGATATGGGGAGAAGGCAGGGACAGGGTACTGAATTTGGATGATCAGCCATGATCTCATTGAATGGCGGAGCAGGCTCGAGGGGCTGAATGGCCTGCTCCTGCTCCTATCTTCTATGTTTCTATGTTTCTATGGTCTTCATGCTGCTGCTGGTCACTGACTATCTGGATGTTGATGGAGGGGAAGTCTCTGGAGATTTATGGCATTGTTTTCGAGGGTCAAGATAACCATGTGGGTACTATCAATAATGCCCTGGACTTCGAGGAATGTGCTCCAGAATTTCAGTGCCTTGACGTTTCGTTGTTGTTTTTGCCCTGGAGAAAGTGATCAGGCTGTTTGTCTAGGGGAACAAAGGCTCAAGACCTGCCTGATGCACTGGTGCACTGCGGATTGATTGATTAATGTTGTAGATGTACCCTATGTCCGTCTTTCGGCTGAGATGTTAAACTGAGGTCCCGTCTGCTCTCTCAAGTGGACGTAAAAGATCCCACGGCATTATTTCGAAGAAGAGCAGGGGAGTTATCCCCGGTGTCCTGGCCAATATTTATCCCTCAATCAACATAACAAAAAACAGATTATCGGGTCATCATCACATTGCTGCTTGTGGGAGCTTGCTGTGCGAAAATTGGCTGCCGCGTTTCCCACATTACAACAGTGGCTACACTCCCAAAGTACTTCATTGGCTGTAAAGCGCTTTGAGAAGTCTGGTGGCCGTGAAAGGCGCTATATAAATGCAAGTCTTTCTTTCTTTTTATGGTGGCATGGAAGGACCTGGGGCATAGAAGTTCAAGGTGGTTGCAACCTTGATTGTCACTGGCAGCACAATTCCTGTGGTTGAGGTTGCTGAAAGATAATTTGCAGCAGGTGACACATCGTTAACACTGACTCCCTGGACAATCTTATGCTGCAAAGCAGGTTCTCTTCTGACAGTCCCAGGTAGTTGTGTCTAAAGTTCAAACAGGCAACCACTGGTATTTTTTCTTTCATTCTCTCCTTCGGCTTCTAAATAACTCAGGGATAGAGGTGCTCCGAAGGCTATATACATTTTGACAATTCTGGTTATAGCAATTAAAATACAGACAGTTCACTTTTAAGAAACTATCTCTTGAAAGAGCAGAATGTGATTAACCTTTAACACCCATGATTGAGTGGGACATACATTTGGCCCAGAATTTCCTTGATTCCGATTACACCGGTTTTAACACCGATCTTGTCGATGAGAACTTATGCCCAAATTTCCTGCAGAGCTTATTTGCCTAAGCCGGAACATAAAAACCAGTGTAAAACAAGAGCAACTGCAGTGCTATCAATTGGTAGTAATAGCGTGAGTGTAAGAAGATGTATGCTGCCTTCTGCCATTGCGCCTCACTCTCAGCCTCTGTTCCTCCTCTTCCGGTGTCCTGGCCAACATTTATCCCTCAACCAACATCACCAACAGAAAATGCTGGAAATATTCAGCCAGTCAGGCAGCATCTGTGGAGAGAGAAAGGTCATCAGTTCTGACGAAAGGTCATCGGCCTGAAACGTTAACTCTGTTTCTCTCACCACAGATGCTGCCTGACCTGCTGAGTATTTCCAGCATTTTCATTTTTATTTCAGATTTCCAGCATCCGCAGTATTTTGCTTTTGTATCTGGTCATTATCACATTGCTGTTAGTGGGAGCTTGCTGTGCGCAAATTGGCTGCCGCATTACCTACATTACAACAGTGACTACACTTCAAAAGTACTTCATTGGCTGTAAAGAGCTTTGGGACATCCTGAGGTCGTGAAAGGCGCTATAGAAATGCAAGTTCTTTCTTTCTTCTCTTTCTTTTATTATGCTGCACAAGGTTATTCCGTTTGGGAAGGCCATTCCAGCAACTTAGTCCTTCTGAAGGATGTGAAGGCCTTAGAGAGGGTGCAGAAAAGATTTACGAGAATGGTTCCAGGGATGAGGGACTTCAGTTACGTTGATAGACTGGAGAAGCTGAGGTTGTTCTCCTTAGAGCAGAGAAGGTTGAGAGGAGATTTGATGGAGGTGTTCAAAATCATGAGGGGTCTAGACAGAGTAGATAGAGAGAAACTGTTCCCATTGGCGGAAGGGTCGAGAACCAGAGGACACAGATTTAAGGTGATTGGCAGAAGGACCAAAGGCGACATGAGGAAAAACTTGTTTATGCAGCGACTGGTTAGGATCTGGAATGCACTGCCTGAAAGGGTGGTGGAGGCAGATTCAATCGTGGTTTTCAAAAGGGAGTTGGATAAGTACCTGAAGGAAAATAATTTGCAGGGCTACAGGGAAAGGGCGGGGGAGTGGGACTAGCTGCAGTGCTCTTGCAGAGAGCCGGCATGGGCTCGACGGGCCGAATGGCCTCCTTCTGTGCTGTAACCATTCTCTGAATGTGGGTAGCTGTTGCACCATTTGTGAAAGTTCACTTCAGGAGATTGTGTGAGGGTTAGCTTGACCATCGAAAAAAATGCTATGGCAATCATGAACCTCAAGGGACTTCCCCTCCATCCAGAAGGTCAGTGACCATCAAGTGGAGCAGGGAGCTGGAAAAAGGTGCCTCTGCACCAGTTCTCAGCCTGAAACCCACTCGAACAATCTCACGAATTGGAAAAACTGCCAACACACAGTGGTAGCAAAATAATAAATACAATAAAATCCGGCCCCTGTAAACGGGCTCCTCTGAGTGCCTGATGCTAGGGGGCTGTGAGGGTCCTGTGCATTTTAGGCTTTCTTTCAGTCCCGTCTTGTGTGCCTATGCACTAAAAATGAAGGTGCGAATACTGCCCGTGCTGTAAACTGCACGTTACAAATTCTAGCCTGGAAATCACAGGGAGCTCTCCCGATTTCCTACTGTCACTTCAGTGGCACCCCCCGGAGAAAGGGCTGAAAACGGCCGTTTCCGCGATCTCGTTTAGATTTCTGCCAGTCTCCCGCCAGAGTTATGGTCGGCGATCGGTGTCAGCTCCACAGAGTTTCAGGGTCTTTAGCTCCACTCCACTGCAGATTCTACGGGCAGCACCATTTACCATTGTTTTCTCTCTGCCCGACCGAGATCCTATGGTAGTGGGCACTAGCTGAATAATCAAGCGGCGACTGTACCCTAGGAGACCCAGTGCTGCTTGGATCTGTTTTGTGAAGAACACACCCTAAGTTGTCCATCGCCTGATTAGATTTACCCCTCGTCGCCACATAGTCTGAAGGCTTGCGTCCTAATGTTCCACAGTGTTATTGGTGGGTTAACCCACTGCTTTAACGCTGACATTAAAATAGTGGACAAAAATGAGAAGTCGCACAACACCAGGTTATAGTCCAACAGATTTATTTAATTTTACAAGCTTTCGGAGCTGTCGCTCCTTCCTCAGGTAAGTTAGCAGTGAGAGAATCTCCCAGAATTCACAATTTAAACACAGACAAAATCTATTCAAATATTTCCCTACATCAAAGACACACTAAGAGCACAGCCAATACAATGAGATGTGTCCCAGGGACACATCTCATTGTCTTGGCTGTGCTCTTAGTGTGTCTTTGATGTAGGGAAATATTTGAATAGATTTTGTCTGTGTTTAAATTGTGAATTCTGGGAGATTCTCTCACTGCTAACTTACCTGAGGAAGGAGCGACAGCTCCGAAAGCTTGTAAAATTAAATAAATCTGTTGGACTATAACCTGGTGTTGTGCGACTTCTCATTTTTGTCCACCCCAGTCCAACGCCGGCATCTCCACATCATTAAAATAGTGGATAGAGTAATGTTGGGATTGCAGTAATTATTAGGTGCAAAACAGAAATATTTGCTAAAAATCAGTTTTTATTTTGTTGCCTATAACCAGTGTGTTTTGCAGAGCCAGTTTATTGTACTGGGTTAGTTTACTGTATATATATATATATACACACATATTTGTATGCACAACTGTTGAGTTTGTGTGTGGGATTTTATTCCTTTCTTTGTTTTGGGATGAAAATACACGATGGTAAAAAACTCATCCTTGAAGGATACAGTACGAGGTAACAGTATTAGAAATTAGTGAAATTAGAAAATCACTTACGGGGAGGTTAAACAAACATCGTAGAATGTGTTAAAAAAAACTATAGGGTAAACCTTTTCGAGCTGGGATCACAGTAATTATTAGGTGTAAAATAAACAGTATTGCTGAAAGCCAATTTTCATGTAATTAAGCTGTATTTACCCAAAATGTGTATAATTTGGCTGATTTGTCTCTGTGTGGAATTGATCCACTCATTGTACGTGACCGATTTTCTGTGTTTGCTCTGCCAATGGGGAGCATCGTTCGCTGGCTGTGCAGATTGTAGATTGCACATTGTGGATGTGCTGTTCTTGATTTTCTGTCCACTTAATGAATGGAAAATTATGAGCACAACACCCACTATTTCCAATATACAGGGCTGCTGGGCAAGGCTCCCTGTTGGCAGCGAGAGCGTATAGAATCATTGAATCTTACAGCACAGAAGGAGGCCATTCGGCCCATGGTGCCTGTGCTGGCTCTTTGAAAGAGCGATCCAATTAGTCCCACTGCCCTGCTCTTTCCCCATAGCCCAGTAAATTTTTCCTTTTCAAGTTTTTATCCAATTTCCTTTTGAAAGTTACTGTTGAATCTACTTCCACCGCCCTTTCAGGCAGTGCATTCCCGATCATAAAAATTTGCTGCGTAATTTTTTTTTTCCTCATGTCACTTCTGGTTCGTTTGCCAATTACCTTACATCAGTGACCTCTGGTTACTGACCCTCCTGCCAGTGGAAACAGTTTCTCCCTATCTACTCTATCAAAACCCTTCAAGATTTTGAACACCTCTATCAAATCTCCCCTTCACCTTCTCTGCTCTAAGAACAACCCCAGTTTCTCCAGCGTCTCCACTTCACTGAAGTCTTTCATCCTTGGTATTATTCTAGTAAATCTCCTCTGCGCCCTCTCCAAGGCCTTGACATCCTTCCTAAAGTGTGGTGCCCCAGAAATGACCACAATACTCCAGCTGAGGCCTAATCAGTGTTTTAGAAATGTTTAGCAAAATGTCCTTCCTTTTGTAATCTATACCTCTATTTATAAAGTCAAGGCTCCCGTATGCTTTTTAACAGCCTTCTCAACTTATCCTGCCACCTTCAATGATTTGTTTACACACCCCCAGGTCTCTCTATTCCTGCACCCCCTTTAAAATTGTACCATTTAGTTTATATTGCCTCTCCTCATTCTTCCTGCCAAAATCAATCACTTCATACTTCTCTGTGTTAAATTTCAGCTGCCATGTGTCTGCCCATTTCACCAGTCTGTCTATGTCCTCCTGAAGTCTGTTACTATCCTCCTCACTGTTTACTACATTTACAAGGTTCGTGCCCCTGTATACACAAGTCCATGTCATTAATATGTATATCAAAAAGTGCAGTGGTCCCAACACTGAACCCTTTGGGACATCAATGCACACTTCCCTCCGGTCTGCAAAACAAACATTCACCACTACTCTCTGCTTTCTGTCCCTTAGCCAATTTTGTATCCATGCAGCCAATGCCCCTTTAATCCTATGGACTCCAATTTTGCTAACAAGTCTATTAAGTGGTACTTTATCAAATGCCTTTTGAATGTCCATATACACAACATCAACCGTATTGCCGTCATCCACCCTCTCCATTACTTCATCAAAGAATTCAATCAAGTTAGTCAAACACAATTTTCCTTTAACAAATCCATGCTGGCTTTCATTTATTAACCCATATTTTTCCAAGTTCCAATTAATTTTGTCCCGAATTAATGTCTCTAAAAGTTTTCCCAGCACCGACGTTGGGCTGATTGGCCTGTAATTGCCGAGCTTATCCCTCTCCCCTTTTTTGAAAAGGGGTGTAACATTTGCAATCCTCCAGGCTTCTGGCACCCCCTTCCATATCTAAGTAGGATTGGAAGATTGTGGCCAGAGCCTTCACAATTTCCACCCTTACTTCACTCAGCACCCTAGGATGCATCCCAGCCGGACCAGGTGACTTTTCTACTTTGAGTGCTGACAGCCTTTTAAGTACCTCCTCTTTATCCAGTTTCTCGACTATCTCCTCCTTGACTGTGACATTGGCAGCATCCTCTTTGTGGGAATGTGTCTATTCTGTACCTGAACTATCTCCTCTTTGAAGTCCTCCCACTGCTCATTTACTCTTTTACCTGCCAATCTTTGATTCCAATCCACCTGGACCATATCCCCTTTCAACTCACTGAAATTAGCCCTCCTCCAGTTGAAAGTTTTCACATTTGATTGTTGCTTGTCCTTTTCCATAACTACTCTAAACCCATCTTTCAGGAGAACAGCAACCAAGACACCACACAACCCTGCCACGGCAACCTCTGCAAGACATGCCAAATCATGGACACAGATACCTCATTACACGTGAGGACACTACCCACCAGGTACACGGTACATACTCATGTGACTCGGCCAACGTTGTCTACCTGATACGTTGCAGTAAAGGATGCTCCAGAGCATGGTACATCGGCGAGACCATGCAGACACTGAGACAATGTATGAACGGACACCGCGCAACAATCGCCAGGCAGGAGGGTTGCCTCCCAGTCGGGGAACACTTCAGCAGCCAGGGGCATTCAGCCTCGGATCTGCGGGTAAGCGTTCTCCAAGGCGGCCTTCGAGATACACGACAGCGCAAAATCATAGAGCAGAAACTGATAGCCAAGTTCCGCACTCATGAGGATGGCCTCAATCGCGATATCGGGTTCATGTCACGATACAGAACGTGACTTGACATCATGGCCGGTCTTCCCAGGTGTTTTTTTTTTTTAAAAGGCTAACACAAGAACACAAATTGACAGGATATGCAGCCAGCAGGTGGTTTGACACGTTGGACCCCCTGGGACACATCTCATTGTCTTGGCTGTGCTCTTTGTTGCAGGGAATAATGTGAATAGATTTTGTCTGGGTTTAAATTGTGAATTCTGGGAGATTCTCTCATTGCTAACTTACCTGACGAAGGAGCGAACTGCTTCGAAAACTTGTAAAATTAAATAAATCTGTTGGACTATAACCTGGTGTTGTGCGACTTCTCATTTTTAAACCTAATGATACTGTGATCACTGTTTCCCAAGTGCTCTCCCAATGAAACATGGTCCACTTACCCCAGTTCATTCCCCAGAACTAGGAAAATCTTCCCTCATTAAACCACATAAGAGTAGAAATTATGGCATGTGAAATTAGTCTGTCAGTCATTTGCAAAACTCGACTCTATCCACTATTCTAATAGAATGATTAACGCATTGGGTTAGCATAAGAACATAAGAATTAGGAGCAGGAGTAGGCCATATGGCCCTTCAAGCCTGCTCCGCCATTCAATAAGATCATGGCTGATCATCGACCTCAACTACACTTTCCCGTCTGATCTCCATATCTCTTGATTCCCCTAGAGTCCAAAAATCTATCTATCTCAGCCTTGAATATACTCAATGACTCAACATCCACAGCCCTTTCGGGTGGAGAATTCCAAAGATTCACAACCCTCTGAGTGAAAAAATTCCTCCTCATCTCAGTCTTAAATGACCGACCCCTTATCCTGAGACTATGCCCCCTAGTTCTAGACTCTCCAGCCAGGGGAAACAACCTCTCAGCATCTACCCTGTCAATCCCCCTCAGAATCTGATATGTTTCAATGAGATCACCTCTCATTCTTCTAAACTCCAGAGAGTATAGGCCCATTCTACTCAATCGCTCCTCATAGGACAACCCTCTCATCCCAGGGATCAATCTAGTGAACCTTCGTTGCACCGCCTCTAAGGCAAGTATATCCTTCCTCAGATCAGGAGACCAAAACCTGTGCACAGTACTCCAGGTGTGGTCTCACCAAGGCCCTGTACAATTGTAGTAAGACTTCCTTACTCTTATACTCCAACCCCCTTGCAATAAAGGCCAACATGCCATTTGCCTTCCTAATTGCTTGCTGTACCTGTATGCTCACTCTCTGTGTTTCCTGTACGAGGACACCTAAATCTCTCTGAACACCAACATTTAATAGTTTCTCACCATTTAAAAAGTATTCTGTTTTTCTTACATTTGATATTTCTTACCATTAACCTCACCATTAAAGTATGGAACAAAGTCATGTCACCCATACTCTAATGTCACACACTGTAATTTGTAAGATTCTGTTATCTGCTTCTTTGGACTGTTTATTGTTTATTTAAATTGACTTAATTCAGCATGTTGCATAACTCTGGACCATAATGTGAGGAATCATTATTCAACTTAATTCACTTAATTTTTACGATCAACTTCTACGTTTGTATTGCATTTTCTTACATAGTTGATTGATTATCTACCCTTATCATTCGTAATTTGTTGACGAGATTTGGAAACAAAATGTGGTACTTGATCTGGTAAGAAACTGTTGTTTACAGATTCCCCACCCTCTTGTGAATACAGCCATTGTTAAGAGGAATCTTTAATCGTAGAGGAGTGACAATTCTGACACTTCACCAGAGACCAAAAGGTAGCTAATTGGCATATTGTACACCGCACTGCATGATTATGCAAATTCAATTCCGAAGATGATATTGGATATCCACTCAGATTCACACCAATATAAAGAAGGCATATATTTAATTGACATTGCTGCTGGTACAATGATTAAAACTTTAATGCTATCACAAGCAATCAAAAATCTTTAATTCACATATGTATTGTTACTGCTGTCACATTGCAATTTATGTATGGAACTTTTCCTTCAAAGCTGAATGTGATTTTCATCCACATCGATGTAAATGAAAGTGCACTACAATATGGGGAAACAATGGGGTTCATTTTACCCTAACCCACCGAATGTGAAATGGACTGGTTTGGCTGCTCGTTTTACTTCAATGGAGAGTAGAATCGGGCGGGGTGTAAAACAGGCAGTATACCCAAGTTCCCCTGTTTCCCGCCCGGCCCAGTTTAAAATGACTTCTAATGAAATCACGTGAGAATACAGGAACGCACAGAACCAGAATATACCATTCTGGTGAATTTGGCAGTTTCCAAAGTTCAAAAAAATACCATACCATATTCTATCACTTATATTCCTCAATCATTTCTTTTGCTAAAACTATCGAGGTCCCTCTTGAATTTGAGAAGTCGCACAACACCAGGTTATAGTCCAACAGATTTATTTAATTTTACAAGCTTTCGGAGCAGTTCGCTCCTTCGTCAGGTAAGTTTAGCAGTGAGAGAATCTCCCAGAATTCACAATTTAAACACAGACAAAATATATTCAAATCTTTCCTTACATCAAAGAGCATAGCCAAGACAATGAGATGTGTCCCAGGGGGTCCAACGTGTCAAACCACCTGCTGGCTGCATATCCTGTCAATCTGTGTAGGTTCTTGTGTTAGCCTTTTTTAAAAAAAAACACCTGGGAAGACCGGCCATGATGTCAAGTCACATTCTGTATCGTGACATGAACCCGATATCGCGATTGAGGCCATCCTCATGAGTGCGGAACTTGGCTATCAGTTTCTGCTCTATGATTTTGCGCTGTCGTGTATCTCGAAGGCCGCCTTGGAGAACGCTTACCCGCATATCCGAGGCTGAATGCCCCTGGCTGCTGAAGTGTTCCCCGACTGGGAGGCAACCCTCAAAAGTACCATCGTTCGCAGCAGATTACCCATCTTTCAGGCGAACAGCAACCAAGACACCACACAACCCTGCCACGGCAACCTCTGCAAGACATGCCAAATCATGGACACAGATACCATCATCACACGTGAGGACACTACCCACCAGGTACACGGTACATACTCATGTGACTCGGCCAACGTTGTCTACCTGATACGTTGCAGTAAAGGATGCTCCAGAGCATGGTACATCGGCGAGACCATGCAGACACTGAGACAACGTATGAACGGACACCACGCAACAATCGCCAGGCAGGAGGGTTGCCTCCCAGTCGGGGAACACTTCAGCAGCCAGGGGCATTCAGCCTCGGATCTGCGGGTAAGCGTTCTCCAAGGCGGCCTTCGAGATACACGACAGCGCAAAATCATAGAGCAGAAACTGATAGCCAAGTTCCGCACTCATGAGGATGGCCTCAATCGCGATATCGGGTTCATGTCATGATACAGAACGTGACTTGACATCATGGCCGGTCTTCCCAGGTGTTTTTTTTTTTAAAAAGGCTAACACAAGAACCTACACAGATTGACAGGATATGCAGCCAGCAGGTGGTTTGACACGTTGGACCCCCTGGGACACATCTCATTGTCTTGGCTATGCTCTTTGATGTAAGGAAAGATTTGAATATATTTTGTCTGTGTTTAAATTGTGAATTCTGGGAGATTCTCTCACTGCTAAACTTACCTGACGAAGGAGCGAACTGCTCCGAAAGCTTGTAAAATTAAATAAATCTGTTGGACTATAACCTGGTGTTGTGCGACTTCTCATTTTTGTCCACCCCAGTCCAACGCCGGCATCTCCACATCATGACCTCTTGAATTTGCCAGCAGTATGTACTTCCACTGTCTCCATGGGCAACATGTTCCATGCAGTCATCACCTTCTAAGTGTTAAGGTTAGATTTCCAACCAATTATCATCCATGGTGAGAAAATCAAGCTGCTAATTCAAAACTGTCTATTCGCCCTCACTTTTTTTGAGCTTGAGTCCATGTCATGGGTTTAAAGAGTTTGTGATTATGCCAAACATTTTTATCAGGTTTTGGCGTGATGTTATTTTGTTAAATATGTGGCATTGCACATGGTGAGTTAGGGTTATGTAATTGGAAGGAGAAGGGCGCTGCTGTGCTAAGATGAGGGAAGGGTGTATTGAAAGAATTTTGGAAAAATATCAGTGCCAATGCCAGTGAATTAGGTATTTTAGATTGGCTCCTAGAAAATGAATTAAGTGTATTCATTACCCATTGCAAGTGGAAAAATGAACTTGCCCCTCACATACCACATTTACATAAATCAATAAGTATTTGTTAGTTAATAATATGGGGACACATCTCTATACCTTTATTGCCCACCTGTTCAGGGTTTGGATTTTCATAATGAATGCCAAGAAATATTGGCCTAGAATTTCGGTCGCGTCCATTTTTTGGCACCTTACCCGCGGAGTGCTAACAGCCTGTGCTCAAATGGGGAGGTCTGAGGAGCCCGCACACGTTCGTGTGCCAATTTTCAGGTAAGTGATTGGGTAAGATCGTGGGGGTCTGGAGGAGGAATGACTGGGCCTTGGAGTGCAATCGGAGGGCTGTCGGGGGGTCGTAGAGGAAGATCGCGGGGGTCTGGAGGAGGAACGGCTCGGCCTCGGAGTGCAATCAATGGGCTGTTGGGGATCGGGGAAGAAGATCACAGTGGTCTGGAGTATTGTTGGGGGGTCGGGAGTGCTGGCTGGGGGTGGCTAGGAGACCGGGGCGGGGGCTATGGGAGATTAGGGGTGCCTAGAGGGTGGAGTCGGGAGTGAGATCTCGGGACTGGGAGCGGCGGTGATGATGGTAGCACTTACCTTTTTTTTAAATTCTGTGCTGTTTAGCATTGGTTTTCCCGGAGGCAATCAGCACTGGTGCTGGCTGCCTCAGACACAAACCAAAGTTGCAAGAGGGAGCACAAGCAGGCGTTAGGCCCGTTATTTGCATATGTTAATGGTCTAACGACTGCTTCAGACGTGGATAAAGGACACCTCTTCTTTGGCCTTTACCAAGATGGCGTCCGGCACGGCCCGCACTAGAAATGTGCACGTGCGGTGAGGATGCCACTTTGGGCACAAAATGACACCCATAGCGCCGAAAAAACAGGCGCTACGGAGCCAAATTTCTAGCTCACATAGTTCAAGAAAAAACAATTCAACCTTTTGTCCTATTGTAATTTATGCTCATCTTCATGAAGAAAGTAAAATGATGACTGAAAGTATCTTCCAAAAATGATCTGTTTCTCTTAATGGTCAATTTTGCTGACTACTCTTGCTTAGTTTGTTGTTTTCACGTGATCGATTTTCATGGCCTCTATTCTATGGGAACAAGGTGGTAGGAGGCTGAAAACGACACTGCACCACTTACTGCCCCATTCCCACTCCAGGTATGGCCGCCGCCATTTTTGTTAGGATCTTCATTTGGGGCATTTCAGGAGCACTCCTGTTTCAGGCAGGAGTCTATTTTCAATATGCTAATTGGATCCTAATATGTATATCGGATCCTATTCCAATTTTGAGGTACCAATGGGTGGAATGTGCACTGTGCCTACTACTCCCATTATTAAAAGACATAATGCGGCCTCGTCCTTAAAGGAGATGCTGCATGAATGCTCCTCCTGGCCCCACAATAATCTTTTGGCCCACTGTCCATGCCCTCTCCCTCAATTACCTCCTCCCCCTGTTAGCTCACCACTTTTAGCCCGGTTCAGCGGAGGAGCTGCCAGAGTTCCCGTCCACCCCAATTAACAAACCGCCTGCCAATCGAATTATTGGTGAGGTGAGGCCCTCAAATTACCCGTGGGGGACGCTGGAGGTAACGGTGTAGGGGTGGGAAGGGAAGCCATTTCTCAACATGTGATTCCACAAGAGCGGAACCAAATGGACAGACAGCAGAGGAGAGGTGTTGGCTGGTGCAGTCAACCATGTCAAGGGCTCCAGAGGGGCTGAGGGAGACGAGGTGAGATAATATACCACTGTCACAGTCACAGGGAATGTCATATGTGATTTTGATCAGGGCCGTTTCGGTGCTGTGGTAGGGACGGCAATCTGATTGGAAAGATTCAATCAGGGAGTTGTGGCAAATATGGGCACAGATTTGAAAGCCAGAGTGTGATGCCACATTGTAACACAGGGCATGTGACAGGCATGAAGTGAAGACACACATACTGCTTTTAAAAGATAAATAGATAACAAGCAAAGAAATGCAACCATTACAGCTGGTTGAAACGAGCGCACTTCATTAACTTACAAGTCTCACTGCACTATAGGCCCCATGCATTGAAACCTATTAATTTATGATGGTTATAGGTAGCACAATTGTTAGTGAGACATCGAGCCAACAACCTGCCTATTTCAACAAATTTTATCGCTCCTGTTTTTTTTATCGATCATCCACTTCCCCTGTTGTCTTTCGGTAGTTATATGCAGGTTAACTTTAGAACACAGGAACACAAAATTAATTACAAGTGGGGTAGCACACCGAGGTACCATTTTGAATATGAATGTGCTGAAAGAACTGCAATAGCGTAGTCCCATTCTCTGAGGAGTGTATGGCAGAGTGATCAATGTGATAGACTCTTTATCATAGCAATACTCTGCCTGGCCAGAAGAAAGATTGGTGGGGGGGAAACAGTTTGGCCGTGGGTCTGTCAGTATTGTTATATATATATATATATATATATATAGACACATATAACTATAAATATGCAAACAGCAAATAATTTTAAATGCAGAGATGAAAAGAAAAATGACAAATGCTGGAAATCTGAAATAAAAACAGAACATTTTGTAAATATACAGCAGGTCTGTCAGAATCTCAAAGGCTGAAAGATAGTTTAACGTTTTGGGTGTAGGCATTTCATCAGAACTATATTTTCAAAAGGGAACTGGAGAAATACTTGAAAAGGAAAGTTTGCAGGTTATGGAGAAAGAGCAGGGGGAGTGGGACTAATTGGATAGCTCTTTCAAAGAGCCGGCACAGGCACGACTAGCCACATCCTTCTGTACTGTATGATTCTATGATATAAGTGACATGTGTTAGTCTTTTTTTTAGCACACTGACAGATTTGAACAGCTTCACTCAGTTTCGATGAGGCCAGATGCATAGATGCATTGCAACTAACACACAACTTAGAAATCCTGAAGTAGGTTCTCTGCTCACAATCTCGAGCTGTCTTTTCAGATGCTAACAGACCTGCTGTGCGTTTACAGCATTTTATATTCTCATTTTAAATGCAGTTCCCTTTGGAGGGCTGGTAACCTGAGCGAGTGCTCCTGGTGAGAAGTAACACTGCTGCAGGGAGCACTGGCTGGGAAATCACAAGCCCATAGCGTTTGATTTTACTTCCTGCTGTATTTCCCAATTAGCGCTCCCTGTGGTTGTGCTCCTTGCTAGTTGTACCCAATGAGAGAATCAGCCCCAGTATAAACATTAAAAAGGAAAATAAGAATAAAATATATCACTGCTTTTACGTTTTCTCATAAGAAGAATTTGCTCTTGCAGCTGATCAATGGCTTGTTGGGAGTTATTATCCTCTCAGCGCACTAACTGCGTGCTTTCTGTGAGGTCAAATGTGCTCCAACTAATACAAAGTGTGGAATCAGCCAGAGCACAACTGCAATAAGGTTGCTGAGTCATTGGTTAGGCTGCTAACAAGGCACTTAATGAGTTCAATCTTGCAAAAAGTTGGGTAATTTTCTTGTGTACGATGCATGCCTCTGGTGTTTTTTATTGTTCTGAGCAGCTCCTGAAACAAAAGGTTCTACAGGGGTGATTCCGTGTTACAGCGCTCCCAGGGACCACATCTTTCGGAAATCATGGGAGGAAAATCCTGAGCTGTGCACGGGGAGCCTCAGGTCATGCAATCACCCCTTATATTTGTTCATGCCCACAAGAATAACTATTCTGATTTTTGCTTATGAAGTAAAGAAGCCTGTATCCTTTTCATATGGTCAATCACCAACAAGAAATTACAGACTCTTGGAACAGGGCTCGCAATCGCACAGGTCCAGCACATTTTTGGACACAATTGAAAAAGATGTTTTAAAGTTCTTCAATCAGCAAAGAGGCTGCTTTGAGGCTGGCTGCAGCCAATCTTGTGCCCCCTCCAGATAAGGCGAGATGCCGGGAAATCCGTCTAACAATCGCAAATGTTCTTGACCGCAGCAAATAGGCTTTAGTCAGAGGTGTATTCTTGAGGGGGGCAGAATTCCCACCTCTCCAATGATAAGCATAACTATGCAAAAGCGGAAAATCACGGCTCATGTATCACTAATTTTCCAGCATTTAGCTAACCCTCTGTGTTATGAGCAGTAAAAATACAACTCATCGCTTTAGTAGATTGGTTATATTTCTTTAGGCTAAAGGGATCAAGGGATATGGGGAGAAAGCAGGGACAGGGTACTGAATTTGGATGATCAGCCATGATCTCATTAAATGGCGGAGCAGGCTCGAGGGACCGAATGGCCTACTCCTGCTCCTATCTTCTATGCTTCTATGATGGGCCATCTGCCTTCCTCTGAGATTCTCGGTTTCTTTTCTGGGGACAAGTCACTGGCCGTGATTGTCGTCTTCTTTAGAAACATAGAAACATAGAAAAATAGGAGCAGGAGTCGGCCATTCGGCCCTTCGAACCTGCTCCGCCATTCAATATGATCATGGCTGATCCTCTATCTCAATACCATATTCCCGCTCTCTCCCCATACCGCTTGATGCCTTTTGTGTCTAGAAATCTATCTATCTCCTTCTTAAATATATTCAGTGACTTGCCCTCCACAGCCTTCTGTGGTAGAGAATTCCACAGGTTCACCACCCTCTGAGTGAAGAAATTTCTCCTCATCTCAGTCCTAAATGTCCTACCCCGTATCCTGAGACTGTGACCCCTCGTTCTAGACCCCCCAGCCAGGGGAAACATCCTCCCTGCATCCAGTCTGTCTAGCCCTGTCAGAATGTTATACTTTTCAATGAGATTCCCTCTCATTCTTCTAAACTAGTGAATACAGGCCTAGTCGACCCAATCTCTCCTCATACGACAGTCCTGCCATCCCAAGAATCAGTCTGGTGAACCTTCGCTGCACTCCCTCTATGGCAAGTATATCCTTTCTTAGGTAAGGAGAACAAAACTGCACACAGTACTCCAGGTGTGGTCTCACCAAGGCCCTATAGCTAGACTAATTTCTAAATGTGTGCAGGAATGCTTGGAAGGGTTGGAGAAAAGGCAATCTTTTAGGAAAATTCATGCTGGCTCAGGGTAAAGACTGTGGAGAGACACAGGCATGAAGAGGCTGCGCCCAGCCCGAGTACCTGTGTCCACTCAGGTACGACGAATATGGTAGACCTTGTGTAGACATCATTGTTGAATGGAAGAAGGGAGATTATTTGGTTGACACTGGAGCATCTAGCACGGTGGTACATTCCCCCTCCCCGATGACATCACCTTGGTCGAGTAGGTAACCATATGTGTTAGGTGGTTTCACGGGCAATTCAATGGCTGGGGCGGTGTCTAAACCCCTAAAATTTAAAGTAGGATCTCTCCAAACTAAGTGGACATGCATATTAATGAAGTGGGACCAACCGGGATTGGGGGTCCTAGGATCGGATTGGATGTTAGAGCACAATGTGTTAGTAGACATGCACAACGACTGCCTGTGAGGAGGAATGGAGAGTAGCGACGAAGTGGTAGTAATACCTCCAAGACATGGAAAGGCTTGGGTAGTGACTCTGACAGGCTCCTACGATTTAGAAACTTTAATAGCAAGAGTGCCAGAAAGGTACACAGCTGTAGTTAAAGCTAACAAAGAGGTTTTTGCCACGCATAGGCACGATTGTGGGAGGGTGACAGGGGTAGAAGTCAGGGTAGGAGGAGAGCCCATGCTCCACCCACAAAAACAATATACCTTCCCCAAAGAAGTAGAGAGGGACTTGGAAAAGGCTGTAACATCCCTTGTGGAACAAGGAGTCATGAGACCATTGGCTACACACGTGAACTCTCCTGTATGGCCAGTAAAGAAGCCGGATGGCTCCTGGCGAATGACCATCGATTATAGGATGTTGAACAAGAACATCCCTGCTTGTGCCCCTACAGTAGCAGCCGTAGTAGATCTGATTGGTAACATCCCTAGGCACGGCACGGTATTTACGGTCCTAGACATATCAAATGGGTTTTGGTCCATCCCATTGCACCCCGAGGATCAGTACAAATTTGCCTTCACCTTTAAAGGACAACAGTATACATGGACTTGCCTTCCACAAGCATTCCATAACAGCCCTTCTATTTTTCATCAGTGCATGGAAGCATACATAAAGGAGTTCAGTCACCCAGATCGACTGATACAGTATGTAAACGATTTACTGTTGTTTTCCGAAAGTGAAGGAGAACATGAGAAACTGTTGGAGGAGTTGTTGAGATTGCTTAAAACAGTCGGATTGAAGGTTAATCCCAAGAAAGCACAGATAGGGGAAGAGGAGGTTCAGTTTCTGGGACTCACTATTCGACCAGGGGAATGTGCGATAGATGAGGCTAAGCGTAAGGCGATGCAGGAGTTACCCCGACCAGTAACTGCTCTCCGATCATTTTTGGGTCTGACAGGTTGCTGTAGGGAATTCATTGAGAACTACGCAGCTACAGTGGGCCCCTTACTGAGATTATTGAAGAAGGGTGTAGAATGGGAGTGGGACGGGGAATGTGAGGAAGCCTTTGTCCAGTTAAAACGAGACCTACAGATAGCTCCGGCTTTGGGGGCTGTCAATCCTGGGAAAAGCTTTTATTTGGAAGTGGCAGCTACAGATGCCAGTCTGAGTGCCGTCCTTATGCAGGAAGTGCACCATCACATGAGACCGGTGGCCTATGCCTCCAGAGTCCTGGCGGAAGTGGAAAAAGGCTATTCCACTTGCGAGCGACATCCGCTAGCTACCTTTTGGGCGGTAAAACATTTTGCAGTGTTCACAGGAACCCAACCCGTCACTCTATTAACCCACCACACCCCAACTCGTTTACTCTTAGACGGGAAAATTAAAGTGGGAACAGTGTCTAGTATGCGAATAGTTAGATGGACATTACTGTTAGAAGGCATGAATATTAAGGTCGAAGCCATTGGAGACCCTAAATTAGCCTTCAACCTTAATTACAAGGGAGAATCTCACACTTGTACAGTTGAGGGAGTGTGGGAAACGAAAGGGAGTTTTAAATCAGGGATACACCCTGAAGAGCGAGACATCTATGTGGATGGCTCGAGTTTTGTGGAAAAGGGAGAAAGTAAAACGGGATGCGGAATTTACGATCCAGATCGGAACGTGGAAGTGGCCCTGTTACTCCCCAATACTTTTAGTGCTCAGCAGGCAGAATTAGCCGCAGTCACCTATCTGGTCACACACCCCACAGAATCTCCCCCTCCTTACACCATCTGCTCCGACTCAATATTTACATGCAACTCATGTACAGAATATTTAGCCATTTGGGCCAGATGAGGGTTTAAGTCACAGTGACAATGTGGGGGAGGAAACTAGTCTGGACCAATGTCTAGTAATCCCTTTGTGTGAGCGCTGGAAGGATGGGGTTGGGCTTGACTGTGATGCCTTTCATGATGAATGGCCCGTTGGTGCTCACTGTCCAGGTGCACACGTGAAGGACAATCATGGGTTCGGTGAAAGTCTACCTCAGTCTGTGTCACCTTCTCTAGAATGGAAGGGTTATGAATTTCTATGTTCACATTTGTAAAATAAATTGCCTTAGTAAACTTCTCACTCTGTAATGACAGCTCACCCTCCGCGCCCCCACCCCCCAACTCCCCCAGTCGAGGTGTTGCAGTGCCATTCAGTTAGGTGGTGTGTATAGAATCCATCCCATTGAATTCTTTACTCATTCACTTCATTCCTCGTTGAAGTTTGAATAGAAAGCTCTGGACCCTGGCAACACATTAGACCAATTTCATCTCTTCATTGCGGCTACAAGAATTTCTCCCTGAGATAATGCACAGCTTGATTTGACCTTCAGTTTTTGGTGCTTAGTTCAGCTTCTCCCAATGAACTGTTTAAAAGCCAATTATCGATATATTTTGTAAAACGTATCAGTTTTTCATGTGTACTTCACTCATGCAATATCACAGGGGAGTAAAACACAGCTGTTTCTGCCCGAAATAGACGGAGCACTTAAGACGCTATAACCAGAAACTTCGAAATTGACGTTAATGCAAATGGCAAATTGTTACCAAGTTTTGGCCGATATAAGTGACTGCCCATTTTAAACGTGGACATTTTAAGCGGTGGAGACTGTACTTACTTTGCACCATAAGTTCCCGGGGGTTTTGTTTCCCTCATTGAAGCAGTTGAAGTTTTCTGCCCCGCCATTAAAATCAGTGGCGATTGCAAATTTGCTGGATTAGCTGAGCTGGCAGCCGACAGTAGGACTAGCACTGGCAGCCCTGATTCGTGATAATGAGGGCCCCTGACCAATTTCATCTCTTCATTGCACCCACATGATTAGGTAGGCACTGCAGGCCCAGCAACAAGTCGAATTTCTGCCCCTTAGTCTGTTGCCCTGAGGATTCGGAGCATTACATTGGAACCCACAGAGTGTTAATTCATTGCCAGGCCTTGGATAGGTCTTGATGGAAGTCACAGTGGAGAGTGGGAAGAAACTAGCTGACCTATACTGTGATTTCCAGGTTGTATTTATGATTGTAACAGCTCAAGTAACCCTTGTACAACAGGAGCATGAAGCTCGACTGGGCCTGAGTCGAGTTTAAATGAACACAGCATTTGTGCCAACAGCACTGTTGAGAATGAATACAGGTTTCAGTTCACACGAGCCCAGCGTCCTACTTTGCCAGTATAATTATATAGTGCCCTGGGCAGGAGTCCCCATCAACAGTGTGATGGATGTAAACAAAACAGTTCAAGGTTTCTGCAACATCTTAGACAGAAAAAATATCCAATTACGGAATGATTTCAGAAGGAAATTTGAGGTTAATACAGGTTCTTATCTGACGGCATTACAGCTTTCAATGTCGGGGGTGTAACACACTGATTAAATATTCCGAGAGCGGCAGATAATACTCAGTAGCTGGAGCAAATTGACAATTTGGCGGCTTTAACATGTGTTGGTAGGTTTTTAATCTCTCTTTGCCTCCCTCTCTTCCTGCTGTTACTCCCTCATGTTGTTTATAACCAGTTCCTCACAGTCACAATGTAGGTGCAATTCTCATTTTTTTTTATGCAAAAGAGGAAATGTCAGAATAGGAATATGTCACATCTTAATGTAGATGCTTTAGCCACAACTGAGTAATGTCACTGCGCTGTGCGAAGGTTGCAGGGCACACATGTGGGCATCTGTCTGTTCCAGTCAAAGAAGTTTGAGCATATTTAAAATTAAATATGGCCTGTCTAACCGGAGCAAGGGGGCCTTGTGTTGCGTTCTTTCTTTCCCGAGCACGAATCTATGTGTGAAGTGCAGCTGTACACTATACTGTTGCAGAAATTCCTATTAGCACGTTGGAGCCTACTGAGAGAAAGTTGAGAAAACTGAACTGAATATTAAACAGGCACTACATATGCGCACATCTTACTGAACTTTTTCACAAAAACAGTTTTCGGTGTCCTTTTCAAAGAAAGAAAACAGGATATTAGCTATAAAACTTGGAACTCCCGGTTCTCTCGGGTTAATTGCTGCACTTCCCAATAGAAGGCAATTTTCATATATCAGCTTTATTGGTCGCACGCACCTTTATGATTAAAACACATATAAATCAAAACCCTTTACGATAATAGCGGCTATATTTCATAATTGGATTTCTGCATACACAGCAAGGAGCAGTAGCAGTTTTGAATTACCCTGATGGCTTTTACTTCTGTTATATTAACAGATTATCATAATAGCTCACTTTAAACATAGTATACTATATTTGCACATTCTGCAAGAAGTATGCATTTTAATTAGCTAAATGACGAAATATTGCATTACATTATTGTTGCAATCATTTAGACTGTGTTTTTTGTTACGTTTTGCTTTTATGCTTTTACCTTTGGATCACATGATATTGAGTCATTCAAAAATCTAATTAAATGGGAAAATATTCCTCGAATCATAAAATTTTACAGCACAATGGGAGGCCATTTGGCTAATTGTTGCTGTGCTGGCTCTCTGAAAGAGCTTAGTCCCATTCTCCAGCCTTGATCATTTTTTCTGGTTCAGATATTTATTCACCTCCCCAGTAAATGCTAGCGTGGATTCTGCTTCCACTATTGCTTCTGGTAAGGCATTCCATCGAGTCTTAAAAAAGTTGTTTAATCTTTCTTAAACTAATATTCATACTTTCAACCAACTTGTACTTTTCATTTTTATAGATTTCCCTCCAAAGTGAGCCTTTCAAACTATGTCTTTACTTTACTTTACTTTACTTTACTGCTGCACTTAAAGGGACTGAGGCAGTAATGCCATGAAAATGGCAGGGCAGCATACGCTGTCTCATTATAGCTAATATCATGTCCTGGCCACTTTGGTGAGGGTTGGAAATGGGTGGCCAGGCACCAGACAGAAACAAGCAGAGCCTCATTAGCCTACGTAAATCAGGGTCCTCTGACATCAATAGGATCTCAATGCTATTTCGCAGTACAAATGAGCAGTTCGCACATTGGTAGTTGGTGTAGGGCGGCCTAATCAGCGGTCCTGGAAGGGACTACTGAAGGCTGCTGAAGAAAAGTATAAAAAAAGGTTTTTAAATGATTATTTTGTGGAACCGGAAGGACCATTAATTCTCCTCCTGGCCCCACAAAAATCAAGCTCCTTCCCTATATACCTGACCTTCCACGGCCCTCTCCCAGGATCGCCTTCCCCCTACCCTCAATATACCTGGGCTGGGCTTCAAGGCGGCCGCTCTGATCATCAAACTGCCCCAAAAGCTTGCTGACTCAATGGTAATAGCCAAGGCAAGTGGATGGATTTAAGATAGAGATCAGCCATGATCTCATTGAACAGGGCTGAGGGGCTGAATGGCCTACTCCTGTTCCTATGTAATGTGGCCGGAACATGAAAATGGTTCGGAGCCTCCTACTACTTCCATAGGAGGGATGGCAGGCTCAACTCTGCCCACTTCCCGCCAGATGGAAGCCGTCACTTGAAAATTGACACCATTATATCATCTGATGACGTTATTGCTATTTTGTAATGTGACTGTATTATTTTGTGCATATATTGTTTTCTTTGTATATTACACGAGAGTAAGATCAGAAGACAGATATTTGGAATATTTTCTTTGTTGAGAATGTTTGTAACAATCTGCTCGGCAGATTAATAAAGGCAGACATTTTATGGATATTCAAAATGAAGCTGTATGTTATAATGGGAGAGTTTGAGTATCAGAGAGATACGCTTTTGATGAACCGAGTGACTCTTTCACATCCTTGACTTTTCTAACATGCATTATTTCAAAGAAAACTTATTGCAATTATTGTTGCAGGAGGGGGAACAATTCTCACTGTGAACATGCTTCGTGGTTATGGGACTGGACGAGCAACCCAGAGGGCCGTGAGTTCAAATCCCACTATGGCAAGTTGTGAAACTGAATTCAATAAATCTGCTAAACTTTGGGCTGGCACTGGAGAAAAATGACCATGAAAGCTACTAAGTTGTTCAACTGGTTCACGAATGTCCTTCAGGGACGGGAAGCTGCCACCTCTGTCTGGCCGAGCCTACATGTGATTCCAGTCCCACAGAACATGGTTGACTCTGTATGTGCTCTGACTAGACCTCGCCAGCCACTCAGTGGTAAAAACAATTGCTTAGGGAAGGGCAATAAAATGTAGCTTTGCCAATGTCACCTACGGCCCAAGGACAAATATAAAAAATGTTTCTATGTTATTAAGCTACCTTTTCCTTTAGCTAACAACCATGATGGCCTTATTCAAAGGTTACCCTGGCTGTTTCTGCTTCTGCTTGTCCATAAAACTCCCCACTATGATGACGTAATAGTGGGATATAGAGGCGCTGGAAAGGATGTAACTAAGATTTACAAGGATGATACCAGAACTGCGAGGTTATATGTATCAGGAAAGGATGAACAGGCTGGGTCAATTTTCTCTTGAAAAGAGAAGGCTGAGGGGTGACCTAATTGAGATCTTTACAATTATGAAAAGTTTTGATAGAGTAGACACAGAGAGAGTGTTTCCACTTGTGGGGAAGAGCAAAACTCGAGGCCGTCAATATAAGATAGTCACCAAGAAATCAAATAGGGAATTCAGAAGAAACTTCTTTACCCAAAGAGTGGTGAGAATGTGGAACTCGCTACCACAGGAAGTGGTTGAAGCGAATAGTATAGATGCATTTAAGGGGAGGCTAGAGAAGCATATGAGGCAGAAGGGATTAGAGGGTTATGCTGACAGGGTTACATGAGGAAAGACGGGAGGAGGCTCGAGTGGAGCATAAATGCCGGCATGGACTGGTTGGGCCGAATGGCCTGTTTCTGTGCCATATATCCTATGTAATCCTATGTATTAAATCTTTGAAGTACAACCCTCATCATCTGGTCCAATTGCAATCTGGAAGACTTTTTGAACAACTGAGTTTATTTTGCAATGATTCCAGGATTCTGGAATGAACTTTATCATGTAAACCATTCATACCAGACCTAGCACTGTGTCATGGATTTATCCTGGCTTAGCACATGCATCAGCACCGTATAAATGCAGCCCTGGTGCATCACTCATTTCTACCCCAGATCTGTGTCACCTGGGCCCAGACGGCACAGGATGTTAGAGTAATGAATTATTCATGCCTGTATGCTAGATTCTGAGGTGTGCATTAGTCTGCATAATGTAGAGGCCACAGTGAGCTGATGGCAGCTATAATTATTTAAAAAATCTCAATTTTCATCCCATGAAATCTCTTGTCCTCCTGAGCTTTGAGGAGGGGCAAGGGCTAACTCAGGTCAAGGCCATGTGCACAACCACTACGAATATTGCCTAGTCTTCAACGAATAAGAAGACACCTGATTGGACCAAACAATGTGAGATTTCCCCTTCTCCCGGGTTGGAGCTTTTCACTGTTGTGAACTATTTTCCCAGTGGACTAACCAAGAGCTGATTTATGTTGGAACTGGAATGGCAGGCAATCTTGTAACTTCAGACCATGACGACCTGAATGGCAAGTCTACAGTACAACCGCAAATTTGCAAGAACAGATCAGAATGCTGAACATTTTGCTCGACATTGAACTAAAATAAGCATCAACTAAATAATACAAAGCGCACCAACGAAAAACTAAAGCCTGCACAACTGTGATGGAATGAAATAATCAATTCAGCACATTGCAATAATTTTTGAATGTGTGAATCCCAGTCACTATTTTAACCAGTTCCTCTTTCCGAATCTATTCCATTCGGTGGATTAGTAATGCAATTAAAAAGAGGAGAGTGCTGCTACTTACAGCTGATGACTCAGGGGGATGAAAGACTGACCTATGAAATACTGTCACGGAACATAAGAAGTGTTAAATTACATTGGTGTGAATCCATCACCGAACGTTGATCTCTAGCATTTGCAATTACAAGTTAAACATAACCAGATCAGTTAGTACAGAATTACTGGAACCTTAAAAAAGCCACAGAAATGGAGCTGTTGCTGTCTGATGATAAGCATTGGCTTCGGGGTTTTGACAAGCAGATTGGTTGTATTCTATTCAAGAAGCTCCATATTAAGAGATCCATTTCTACCTAAGTATTAAATAGCCATTGTTTTTATAGACAATTAAAGTGTCACAGCAACATCCTATGTGTCAAACTATATTACGGGACTATATTGCACTTCAAAATAAGACAAACTTCTAAAATTTCCCTAAAACGGAAATTCATTTAGGAAAGAGAAAATTTACATTTATATATACGGAGGGAGAGAGCAAAATGGCTTATATAGCATAAAAATATGATTCATTTATAACACTCAAAGAATCAACCAAACATAACACTTAAGTTTTGCCACTTTCCTGTCACACAAACATAGCATTAACCAGGTTGCTATGGATATCCTGTAGGTACAAATCTGACTGTTTCTGAATGCAATAACTGGTACAAAATCAAAAAAAGTAGCTTCACGTTGAACAGAAAAATTCAGAAGCTTAAAATATGTATAATATGGTATACTGTGTTACTTTGTAATATTTTTGCCATCCTACTTTTGTGTTCCATTTTCAATCCTCCGAAATGTTTGATATTTATTGATTTCTTTTTCACTTATTTCCAGATTCACAGGCTCCCTGACTACAGTGTCAGCTGTGGCTCAGTGGGCAGCACACTCGCCTCTGAGTCAGAAGGTTGTGGGTTCATAGTCCCACCCCAGAGACTTGAGCACATAAAGCTAGGCTGACACTCCAGTGGAGTGCTGCGCTGTCGGAGGTGCCGTCTTTTGGATGAGACGTTAAACCGAGGCCCTGTCTGCCCTCTCAAGTGGACGTAAAAGGTCCCATGGCACTATTTCGAAGAAGAACAGGGGAGTTATCCCCGGTGTCCTGGCCAATATTGATCCCTCAACCAACATCATTAAAACAGATGATGTGGTCATTTTCACATTGCTGTTTGTGGGAGCTTGCTGTGTGCAAATTGACAGGTTTCCCACATTACAACGGTGACTACGCTTCAAAAAAGTACTTAATTGGCTGTAAAGCACTTTGAGACGTCCGGTGGTTGTGAAAGGCGCTATATAAATGTAAGTTTTTCTTTTTTCTTGCCTCTGATTTCTGACTTCTGACTATATGGGATCGATTTTCACTCCCTTCGCCTTGCGTTAAGGGGGTGTTATTGGCCTTACAATATGGTTGGTAGCCATTACTGCTCCGTTAACACCGGCGATGCAGATGTTGATCGGTCACCAAAAATTCAAAATAGACCCCTGTGGCTCTTGAGCCAAGTAACGGGAGATACATGAGAGTGCCTCAGGTAACCTGCCCTTTGCACTGCTCTGAGATCTGCAGTGTATAAAGTCCAAGCATCAAGATTTGGTTGTCAACCCATGGAAAGTTTGTAATCTGCAAAAATAAGAATCCCAGAATGAGAAACATATGTCTTGATATCCCACTAATAGTTCATTAACAAACTGAAGTCATTGTTAAACTGGAACATTGGAGGGTGTGCGAAACAGGATATCCACCCTCGGATGTAACCAGGAATCACCAAAATAGCTCTTTTCAATTCATACTACCAATACAGAAGTAGCACGTCATATTTAATGGGGTACATTAGTGTTCAAGCAGCTGTAGCAATTTCACTACTTGAAAAAAATCAGAATTGTTTCCATACTTTTCTCGGTGCATTTGTATTGTGTCATCTGGGAATAATAGAAGGAAAGTTAATGGTCTGATTATTACCTGTGGGCACAGTTACCAACCCCATCCACCTCCAATCCCCAGTCATCACCTGTCCAGAAGGCACAGCTGAGATTTGGGAAATGGTGGACATGAACCCACATGCTGCCACTTTGAGGTACAGTCGTTAATGCTCAGCCTGCAAGACCGCCACCTGCCATTTGATAACAAGCTTCACACGTAACCTGTTTTTTCTTTGAAGACAGATAATTTTTCTTTCCTATTTTCGTGTTTCCTGAAAGTGTTCACTCATGCTGGGGTAATAAGATGTGACACTGTGAATTTCAGCAGCTCTCCGATACCCTGGCAATGTTTTTTGTGTGATCTCACACAGAAAAGTCAGTATGCTATTTGGCCATGGGGTATCCTGTCCTACTCAACATTTATAATCAGTTCTGTAGGGTTTTTGTTTTAACTCTCTCGTTACTCTTTAATGTCATCAGAGGGAAGATCAACCAAGGTTTTGAATGTTTCTAACAATTGGTTTTATTAACATTAAAACACAAGAGTTTTACAGATAGAGATGCTCTCAACCTTAGTTAGAAGTACAACTCGAAACTCAGAATGGTCAACGTCTTCTGTTTCAGGAGACTGAGGGGTTGATTTTTCATTGACATCCTTCTTGGTGTTCCTAGTCTCGTGGACTGTCTTTCTGTCTGTCTCTGGTCTGTCTTTCTGTCCGTCTCTGGTCTGTCTATCCGTCTGTCTCTGGTCTGTCTATCCGTCTGTCTCTGGTCTGTCTTTCCGTCTGTCCGATCTGTCTCCTCGATCTTACTAAAATAGCTCTTGCTGCTACAAAAACAGCTTCCACTAATTTTCCATTCACTCTTTCTCTGATGGAAAAGTAGTTTAATCATAGTTTCCCAGTTTCTCAAGGCCTAGCTATCTAGATTTATCTTTAGCCTCGTCCCTTATCTCTGCAAAAGTACATCGTCTTTTAAACAGTCTGAATACCTTTCGAACTTGGTCAAGCTTCCCAGAATGCCATCTTGAACAGAACCGTTGAATTAATTGCACTTTTAGTAAGTAATCCAGGGTTTCGAGCCCATCCTTTTAGTTTCCCTTAAAACTGGCGTTAAAAATCTATATTGAAGAGGTCAAAATTCTTCACTACCTTACAACTCGGAACTCAGGATGGTCAAATTCTTCTGCTTCAGGAGATTGAGGGTTTAATTCTCCATTGACATCCGTCTTGGTATCCTTTTCAGCAAATGGTCTCGATAATGATTTGCCCTCTCCCCTCCAGCCCAGTGGTGCTGTGGGTAATTATATTGTCACAGTTGTTGCCTGATCAGTACAATCAGACCAGGGATTGAACCTGATGCCATCTTGGTCTGTGTAGTTTAGTACTATACCAAGCTGTGTGCCATGAGCAAAGGAAGGGGAGGGCTCTAACAGACAATTGCATAGACTAGGCTTGTAGTCCTTTGAGTATAGAGGATTAAGGGGTGATCTAATTTGAGATATTTAAAATGATTCAAGGAATAATTAAGAACAAAGGAATATAGGATCATAGGAACAGCAGTAGGCCATTCAGCCCCTCGAGCCTTTTCCACTATTCAATTCGATTGTGGCTGATCTGTATCTCAACTCCATCTACCTGCCTTGGTTCCTCCAGAGTTGTCCTTGATATCCCGCACAAGTCTTTTTTGCAGCTCTTACTACTTTCTTTCCATCCCTTTGCTGTTCTTTATATCTCTCCCAGTCCTTGGGATCTCTACTGTTCTTTAACAGGGTAAATAGAGAGAAACTATTTCCTCTGGTAGGGAATTTCCAGAACAAGGGGGAATAACCTTAAAATTAGAGCTAGGCCGTTCGTGATGTCAGGAAGCACTTCTTCACACAAAGGGTAATGGAAATCTGGAACTCTCTCCTCCCAAATAGCTGTTGAGGCTGGGGGTGAATTGAAAATTTAAAAACTGAGATTGATAGGTTTTTGTTAGGCAAGGGTATTAATGTGTTATGGAACCAAGGCAGGTAAATGGAGTTAAGGTACAGATCAGCCACGAGCTCGTTGACTGGCAGAACAGGCTCGAGGGGCTGAATGTCCTCCTCCTGTTCCACGTTCCTAATTGTTTTTGCTGTATCTAATCATTTCTATAGCAGGAAAACTAACAGGACAGATAGTTAAAGGCTGCAATTTTTGTAGCTGAAATGGGGAAGTATTTTGGGGCATATTTTTGCTTCAATCTGTGAAAAAATCAATTACGACGGAATAAGATTCTAATTAAATCAAATGTATATTTATTCATGCTGTCAGTGGGATATGTTTGAAAGATAATTTACTGTCCCTTTTATTGGCCTGTGGAGATTAGATTTTAAAGTAACTGGCAATCAAATCTGCACTAAATGCTCCCTTTACTTACGTCAATCTTACCATAATATTCAGGATATTAGAAGTAAATTGTATCTAAGAGACTGGCAGCAGAGCACAGAACCTATCCCACACTTTTATTTGTAGATCATAAAATTTGGAGTGGCAATTTTAAAGTAAGTTTTTATTGAAGCTAATTTCAAAAACAAGCTTTGGAGCCATTACTTTTTTTTGCACCAGTTTTTACAATTTTAATTTCAAAATAGGTTGAGAATTGAATACTGATGACCATTGCCTTGAAACACGGTTGACATTACGTTTAACGTGTGAGCTATTTGTTCATTGGGGTGATTCATTTGATGAGTACAGTAATGTGCTGATTATGCATTGCAAAATTGTAGGCCTGGATCTGGCGAAAAGAAATAGCTGTGCGGCTCTCAGAGCTCACCGTTATTATGGAGTAAATCGGAGAGCAACTTCTGGCATCCAGACATGCGTAGTTAAATGTGGAAATCCAGAAGTTGCTGTCTGGTTTACCTTGCTCCTCCACAAGCTTTGCTACACCGGTACCTCGCTGATAGATTCAGCAATAAAACACATGAAGGGCATGAAGTTGCGGTACTTACCCACGAGATACCCGCTAAACATCCCAGAAAAGTCAGGCCTTGTCCATTCAAGTGTAAATTAATTTTTAACGGTGTGATAAGTCTTAATTACGACCAAACAATCTCTCTGGCCCAGAAAATTTTATTTTAAAAGTGTGGAGTCTCATTCCTTCAGAATTTAAATATTGTTGGAGATTTAAAAACAATAAAAACTTTTTTTTTACTTTTTCTTTCTGTCTCTCTTTTATCTCTCTCTCTCCTAATGGCATCTTTCTTTCCCTCTCTTTATTTTGCTTTCTGTACATGATTTTACATTGAATTAAATATTCTAATTTATACCTCCTGGTTTAGACTCCGCGGCCGGAATTTTGCCGGTGCTCAGGGGGCGGGTTTGGAGGCGTGACATCCGGCAAAATCGCAAAGATTGACAGCGGGTTAGAAACCCGCTGTCAAGCCGCCTCCAAACAATCTTCCCGGGTGTTGGGTCCCCGATTTGGGCATGGACCCAACACCTAGCGGCGGGAAGAGGATTATAGGCACTTAACTGATGGTTAACAGGTTGTTAACAGGCAGTTAAGAGGTTTTTTGCAATTTTGACAGGTCTACTGCGGGCTTCCCAACGTTCGGACACCACGCCAGGGTAAGTGAGGTGTGCTGTGGGTCTACTGTAATTTTTGTGCATTGATGACAGCTGCAGAAGTGGTGTGAAGGATCCAATGGTACACTAGTGAGTTTCAGAGGTAAGGAAATGTTGGGAAAATCATTTTTAATGCATTTACACTTTTCTGTAGGTGACAAGTTTTGGATTGTGTGTGTAGTCCCACCTCATTGGGAGAACCTCTCTCACCAGTGTCAGATCGCTTCTGTAACCTCACCTGAAGCTGCCATCTGTTCTAGCCTAAGGAGGGAGTCATTGGAGAGCCTGGGGGCAAGGGCTCACCTTTGTACAGTGATTGTCAGTGTTTGCAGCACCTCAATGCTGTCAAACACTGAAAAATCACCTGTCAAAAAATTGTGTGTGGCCCCTTTAAGAAAACCGGCAGATGGTGCGTCATCAACTGGCGTCATCCAACCGGCTTCTTCTTAATTGGCCGGCAAGCCCACAGGGCGGTCTTAACAAGGCCAATCGATGTAAAATCACGTCTGTGCGTCTGATGCTGTTGGGGGCGGGACTGGAACCCGGAAGGCAGCTGTCCCGCCCCCAAGCCACATCGATAGGAAAAATTGCGGCCTGCGTGTCTCGGAGAGGATTTTTCAATCTGATAGATTGAAGAGCCACGTTTTTTCTTGTCCTGCTCACACATGTCACAGATCCCCTGTAGAGAGCGCCCCACTGAAAAGGATCTCCAGTAACTAAGATGCCACTCAAAAACCCACAAAGAATCTGTGAGCATCTGTCAGCATAGTGGACGGTGAGTGCCGCTCCTTCGCTGCTGACCGCAAAATCTGGGCCATAACCAGCATGAAGAGGCTACTCGATGTTATTCTGCTGATTCTGTGCATCAGTATTGTTGACTTTGTAAATGCCGGCATGGTTGATATTTAAATCCAGGACCACAATATGTCAGTGCTCTCACTTTGCACATTTGGTGCACACAGAATGCTGAGTTAAAACTGGTGCTGCCATCTACTTTGTTCAGATGATTGTGATAAAAAGGGTAATTTTTTTGTAGTTTGAGTTTTATCTTTATTGCATTCATAGCTTAAAAAATGAATTATTTTAGGAAAGGTACCACCCTCAAAATGGCTTCTGCAACTGAATGCTGAAAAAATTGTTTCTATTCTTTTGGCACTACCTGAACTACATAAGGAAAGACAGTTATGTTGATATAATTTATTTAAAAAAAAATATGTCTGATTAAAAATACACACATTCATGTTTTGGAAATAAGAAAAATGTATGACCAGATTAATAATTGATGATATAATCTAACCAGGATAGCATTAACATAATCTCTGGAGATCTTCCCTCCAGGCCTCCAACCTCATAGTCCCCAAACTTGCACTGCCCCCGTTACCTCCTTCCCAAGATCCACAAACAGGACTGCCCTGGTAGACCTATCGTTTCAGCCTTTTCCTGCCCCATGGAACTGATTTCTTCCTATCTCGACTCTATTTATTCTCCCCTTGACAAGTCTCTTCCCAGCTACATCTGCGACTCTTCCGACGCCCTCCGCCACTTTAACAGTTTCCAGTTTCCTGGTCCTAAACATCTCTTTTTCACCATGGACATCCAGTCCCTCTACAGCTCCATCCCCCATCAGGATGGCATGCGGGTGCTCTGCTTCTTCCTAGAATGGAGGTCTAACCAGTCCCCATCCACCACTACTCTTCTCTGCCTGGCTGAACTTGTTCTCACACTGAACATTTTCTCCTTTGTCTCCACTCACTTCCTCCAAATAAATGGTGTTGCTATGGGAACCCATATGGGTCCTAGCTATGCCTGCCTTTTTGTGGGATATGTGGAACATTTCATGTTCTGGTACTACTCAGGTCCCCTCCCTCACCTCTTTATCTGATACATTGATGACTGTATCGGTGCCGTTTCCTGCTCTCGCCCCAAACTAGAAAATTTCATCAACTTTGCTTCCAATTTCCACCCCTCCCTTGCCTTCACACGGTCCATCTAAGACTCTTCCCTTCCCATCCTCGACTTCTCTATTGCCATTTCTGGGGATAGGCTGTCAACCAATATTTGCTATCAACCCACTGACTCCCACAGCTACCTTGATTACACTTCCTCCCACCCCATTTCGTGTGAGGACTTTATTCCATTCTCCCGGTTTCTCTGTCTCTGTCGCATCTGCAATGACGATGCCCCCTTCCATACCAGTGCTTCCGATATGTCTTCCTTTCTCCTCAACCAAGGATTCCCCTTCACCGTGGTTGACATGGCCCTCGACCATATCCGTCCCATTTCCTGCACTTCTGCTCTCTCCCCTTCCTCTTCCTCCTACAGCCACGATAGGGTTCCTTTGTCCTCACCTTCCAACCCACCAGCCTCACATTCCACGGATCATCCTCTGCCATTTCCACCTCCTCCAGCATCATCCCACCACCACCAAATACATCTTCCCCTCCCCGGTCCCCGTTCAGCATTCTGAAGGGACCATTCCCTTCCAGTGCAAGCACAGGAGGTGCATCACCTGCCCTTTTGCCTCCTCCCTTCCCAACATCCAGGGGCCCCAAGCACTCCTTCTAGATGAAACAGCAATTTTTTTTATTCATTCATGGGATGTGGGTGTCGCTGGCAAGGCCAGCATTTATTGCCCATCCCTAATTGCCCTATGAGAAGGTGGTGGTGAGCCGCCTTCTTGATAACTGAATGGCTTGCTAGGCCATTTCAGAGGGCAGTTAAGCATCAACCACATTGCTGTGGGTCTGGAGTCACATATAGGCCAGGTAAGGACGGCAGGTTTCCTTCCTTAAAGGACATTAGTGAACCAGATGGATTTTTATAACAATCTGGTATTTACATGGTCACCATTACTGTACTAGCTTTTTTTTTAAATATTCCAGATTTATTTAATTAACTGAATTTAAATTCCCCAGCTGCCATGGTGGGATTTGAACTCATGTCCCCAGATCATTAGTCCAGGCCTCTGAATTACTAGTCCCGTAACCACTATACTACCGTTCCCGTCAACCTTGTTGACTTGTACTTTTTTATTTGTAAATTATGCTTCTTGCAAGTTAGTATACTGTATTCGCTGCTCACGATGCGGTCTCCTCTACATTGGGGAGACCAAATGCAGATTGTGTGACCGCTTTGCGGAACACCTCCGTTCAGTCCGTAAGCGTGACCTTGAGCTTCCAGTCGCTTGTCATTTTAATTCTCCGCTCCACTCCCACTCTGCCCTCTCTCTCCTTGGCCTCCTACACTGTTTCAGTGAAGCTCAATGGAATCTCATGGAACAGTACCTCACCTTTCGATGAGGCGGGTTACAGCCTTCCGGACTCAACATTGAGTTCAACAATTTTAGATCATAACCACTGCTCCTCTTGTTTTGGACAGCAGTTTCTGGTAATGATTCTGCTTTTGTCATTTTTAGCTCCTCTAGACCCATCTTTTGTTTCTTTACTTGTCCCATTACCATCTCCTTTTGCCTTGCACCATCATCCCTTTTGTCTTTTAATCTCTCCTGCCTTCCATCCTATCACAGACCTTCCCTTTTCTTCTTTCCTCCCCTTCCCTTTCCCTGCCTCTGTACTTGCTTAAAAACCTGTTTCATCTCCAACTTTTTCCAGTTCTGAAGAAGGGTCATCGACCTGAAAAGTTGACTCTGTTTCTCTCTCCACAGATGCTGCCTGACCTGCTGAGTGTTTCCAGTATTTTCTGATTTTATAGCATTAGCATAGAGAGCACTTGTCAAACACAGATAGCCACCATGATGGTTTTGTGTATGTTCTTTAATTGGCAGACCATTGTTCAAGTAAAGTACATCTGTCTTGCAGGTTATCTTTACAAATATAAAACTGTATTGCGAAGGTTTTTGGATGTAAGAATCAACACTTTTGATATACCAGTAAGTTACAATTTTGAACTAGCCACAACAGACATGGGCCTAGAAATTTGGGATTTCCCTTTGCATTGCCTTTGCATGAATGGCAGGGTCTGAGAAGCATTGGATATTGGCCCTCATTAACATATCAAAACGTTTCTACTGGAAGAGGCCTTGCAGGTAAGTGATGGAAGTTCGCGCTATTGCTATCACCACAGCGGCCCACAGGTAAGTGATGGAAGTTCGAGCTATTGCTATCACCACAGCGGCCCACAGGTAAGTGATGGAAGTTCGAGCTATTGCTATCACCACAGCGGCCCACAGGTAAGTGATGGAAGTTCGAGCTATTGCTATCACCACAGCGGCCCACAGGTAAGTGATGGAAGTTCGAGCTATTGCTATCACCACAGCGGCCCACAGGTAAGTGATGGAAGTTCGCGCTATTGCTATCACCACAGCGGACCACAGGTAAGTGATGGAAGTTCGAGCTATTGCTATCACCACAGCGGCCCACAGGTAAGTGATTGGTGGCTGGAAAGGATCGCGGGCCTCAGTACGGCGAGGGGCGGGCTTGTGGAGGGTTCAGGAGCCTTCGCGAGTCTCAGTGGGAGAGCACGGGTCTTTAGGGGAAACATGTGCCTTGGGGGGGACAAGCGTGGACCTCAGCGGGGGGGGAGTTATCGTTGCCAGGGGCTAGTAGGCCTGTGGAATCAGGGCCAGGAAGTTGGGAATCTCAGAAGTGTGAGGGAGGTCGGGTGCCGCAACCTGGAGATCAGAGGTCGGGGATCTCGGGCTGGGGAGGCCAGGAGCGGCAGCAATCAGGATGGTGCTTCACAGGTAAGTAACTCACCATTTTTTGCAGGCAATCTTTAGGGTTGCTTTACCTGCCTCAGGGTTAATCAATGTTGCAGCAGGGACCTGAAGCAGGCATTAGGCCCCTTATTTACTCATGCAGAGGGCCAAATCCCAGCTTCAGGCTTGGGCAGGTGACGCCTCTTGTTTGTCCTTATGTTGGGCGGCGCATTTTCTGCCTGCCATTCCGGGCACTTAGGAGGCAGTATAGTGTCTGAAAAAAGATGAAAATGAGAAGTCGCACAACACCAGGTTATAGTCCAACAGTTTTATTTGAAATCACAAGCTTGTGATTTCAAATAAAACTGTTGGACTATAACCTGGTGTTGTGCGACTTCTCATTTTTGTCCACCCCAGTCCAACACCGGCATCTCCGCATCATGAAAAAAGATGGTTACGTGACCCAACCTCTAGGCCATGAAGGAAAACTATTATTCTTCAAAGCTCTGTGTTATTTGGACTGACTTCAGCAACTAGCTGTTACTGCTGCAAATGACACAATCCATCGGTAAACCTGTTTGGTCATTTAGTTTGTCACAAGACTATCCAATGTAACTGGTGTTAATTATTCTTTGAATTGACATGGGTGCATAGTAAAAACCTGTGGAGAAGGTGGGTAAAAGCGCTGTTGTAGATTGTCCACCCATTATACAGGCACTATAATGGGCAGTCGATCTGCAATTCCAGTTTGACAACTGGGTGACAAGTTGCAAGTCTACTCCTCCAGTAGTGCAGAGGAACAAAGGGACCTTGGAGTGCATGTTCACAGATCCCTGAAGGTAGCAGACCAGGTAGATAAGGTGGTTAAGAAGGCATACGGAATGCTTGTCTCAGTTGTATCTTGCTATGTCTTTTGATGTGGTACCTTCCTGGCTGACTTAATTAACTTTATCACACCTCGGCAGATAGTCAGGATGATTTAATTTATTGGTCTGCAATTGTAAAGTACACATGCTTTTTTTTCCATCTATATATGCTCTGACGATTCTGTATCCAATTTACTTCACCTGAGGAAGGAGCGATAGTTCCGAAAGCTTGTGATTTCAAATAAAACTGTTGGACTATAACCTGGTGTTGTGCGACCTCTCAATAGAATACAAGAGCAGGGGGGTTATGCTTCAACTGTATAAAACACTAGTTAGGCCTCAGCTAGAGTACTGCGTGCAGTTCTGGTCACCACATTACAGGAAAGATGTGATTGCACTAGAGAGGGTACAGAAGAGATGTACAAGGATGTTGCCGGGAGTAGAGAATCTTAGCTATGAGGAAAGACTGGATAGGCTGGGTCTGTTTTCCTTGGAACAGAGGAGGCTGAGGGGAGACCTTGTTGAGGTGTATAAGATTATGAGGGGCATAGATAAAGTGGATAGAAAGGACAAATTTCCCTTCGCAGAGGGGTCAAAAACCAGGGGGCACAGATTTAAAGTAATTGGTGGAAGGTTTAGAGGGGCTGAGAGGGGATTTGAGGGAAAATTTCTTCCCCCAGAGGGTTGTGGGGGTCTGGAACTCACTGCCTGAAAGGGTGGTAGAGGCAGAAACCCTAACCACATTTAAAAAGTACTTGGATGTGCACTTGGGATGCTCTAACCTGCAGGGCTACGGAACAAGAGCTGGGAACTGGGATTAGGCTGGATAGCTCTTTGTTGGCCGGCGCGGACACGATGGGCCGAAGTGGCCTCCTTCCGTGCTGTAAACTTCTATGATTCTATGATTCTCTGTGTCTAAGCGGGCCTGTTGTTCACCCATGGGCATGCTATTCTTTTGAAGCCATCAGACAGAGAGAGAGAGAGGGAGATAGGTTGGAACCTCTGACAGTTTGGCAGTGGAACTACCATTTAGGATATTGCCAGGGGTGTTGTTTTCAATCTGCACAACTGAGGAGAATAATAAAGTCTGTAATTACAGCAATCAGGTTTTCTTTGCGACTGTTTTTATTTATTAACAATTCATTCAGTAGTTTATAGCCTCTGCCATGGTCTGCTAGAGTGTTTATTCTACCAATTTACAAAGTCAAGGAAATCGTGTGGGGGGCACATGGTATATTCAGTAATCTGAAATTCAGTGTTTGACCCCAGGCCTCACTACAGTTACCTAGATATGTACGGGAGGTAAAGGAGCAATCCAGGTAACACAGAGCAAGGGCTCACTAACTAGAATGTCTTTGGCACCGAACCCAAGGAAAATATCAGATGTCCTAAATTGTAACCTCAACCTATAGAGATTTCAGGCGGTATGAAAAATAAAATGGGGCAGGTAGACCTCCTGCCGCCCCCTCGGCCCTGCCAGTGTTGCCGGGATTTTGCCTCCATCCGCTCCAGCAGGGATGTCAGCTGCCTGCCACTTGACCGTGGAGAGGCGGGGCCCAGGATCTCACCCTATTTCCCCCCTTATTGCTGAGGCCACAGCCGACCCCAGAGACTGCCAGGAGAGGGTGGCGATACACCATGGATCAGTGAGGGGAAACCTGCTGGGGCCATTGTTGGAGGGTGTGGGCCTGGTAGTGGGAAACACCCCCTCTCTTCAGGCCCCTTTACCTGAACCATGAGTCCTTTTGGCATATAGAGAGCCTTCTCTAAGAATTTGTAAAAAAAGTATTTTGCCCTATAAACCAGGCTTCTCCGCCTTGAGGTGCTGTAGTAAGTGTTACATAGTTACATAGAATTAACAGCACAGGAACAGGCCATTCGGCCCAACTGGTCTATGCCGGTATTTATGCTCCATGAGCCTCCTCCCACCTTACTTCATCTCACCCTATCAGCATAACCTTCTATTCCTTTCTCCCTCATGTATTAATCTATCATACCTTCCCATTGTTGTTTCCGCCCAGTGTCAGCTGTGGCTCAGTGGGTAGCACACTTGCCTACTGAGTTAGAATGGTTGTGAGTTCAAGTCCCACTTCAGGGACTTGAGCACATAAATCTAGGCTGACACTCCAATGCAGTGCTGAGGGAGTGCTGCACTGTCGGAGGTGCTGTCTTTCAAATAAGACATTGAACCGAAGCCCCGTCTGCTCTTTCAGGTGGACGTAAAAGATCCCGTGGCACTATTTCGAAGAAGAGCAGCGGAGTTATTCCTGGTGTCCTCGGGCCAATATTTACCCCTCAATCAACATAAGAAAAGCGGATTATCTGGTCATTAACACATACATACATAGATACATAGAAGATAGGAGCAGGAGTAGGCCATCCGGCCCTTCGAGCCTGCTCCGCCATTTAATGAGATCATGGCTGATCCTCCAATTCAGTATCCCGTCCCCGCCTTCTCTCCGTAACCCTTAACCCCTTTTGCCTGTAGAAATATATCTAATTCCCTCTTAAATATATTTAATGAGCTGGCGTACACTGCCCTCTGTGGCAATGAGTTCCACAGGTTCACCACCCTCTGAGTGAAGAAATTCCCCCTCATTTCTGTCCTAAATGGTTTAGCCCTTATCCTTAAATTATGTCCTCTAGTTCTGTTCTCACCCGCCAAGGGAAACATTCCTTCTGCATCTAGTCTGTCTAGACCTGTCAGAATTTTATACACTTCTATGAGGTCCCCTCTCAATCTTCTAAACTCCAGTGTGTACATCCCTAAACTACATAGTCTCTCCTCATAGGTCAATCCCGCCATTCCTGGTATCAGCCTGGTGAATCGCCGCTGCACCCCCTCCATGGCAAGAACATCTTTCCTCAGATGAGGCGACCAAAACTGTACACAGTACTCGAGGTGTGGTCTCACCAGTGCCCTGTACAGCTGCAGCAAGGTATCCCTGTTCCTGTATTCCAACCCTTTTGCTATGAAGGCCAGCATACCGTTTGCCTTCTTGATCGCCTGTTGCACCTGCATGCTCGCCTTCAGTGACTGGTGTACAAGAACACCCAGGTCTCTCTGTACTTCCCCCTCTCCCAATTTATTGCCATTTAAATAATAATTTGCCCTCCCGTTCCTGCACCCAAGGTGGATAACTTCGCACTTGTCCACATTATAGTGCATCTGCCATTTATCCGCCCAATCACCCAGTCTGTCCAAATCGCTCTGGAACTTCCTGGTCTCCTCCTCTGAGCCCACCCCCCCTCCTAGTTTAGTGTCGTCTGCAAATTTGGAAATGCTGCATCCGACTCCCTGATCCAAGTCATTAATGTAAATTGTGAACAGCTGGGGACCCAGGACAGATCCCTGTGGTACCCCACTTGTTACTGCCTGCCATTCAGAAAATGAGCCGTTTATTCCAACTCTCTGTTTTCTATCTGACAGCCAGTTCTCTATCCACGTCAATACTTTCCCCTTTATCCCATGAGCTTCAATTTTCCCTGCTAATCTTTTATGTGGGACCTTATCGAAGGCCTTTTGGAAGTCCAGGTACACCACATCTACTGGCTCTCCCCCATCTATTTTACCAGTTACTCCCTCAAAAAATTCCAATAGATTAGTCAAGCACGATTTACCCTTTGTAAATCCATGTTGACTCTGTCCTATCCTGTCCCCATTTGCTAAGTGGTCCGCTATTTCATCCTTAATGATGGACTCCAGCATTTTGCCCACAACTGATGTAAGGCTTACAGGTCTGTAATTACCTGCTTTTTCCCTACCCCCCTTTTTGAATAGTGGGGTAACGTTAGCTACCCTCCAATCCATGGGCACTGTTCCCGAGTCTAATGAATTCTGAAAAATCATACTTAGTGCATCCGCTATCTGTTTGTGGGACCTTGCTGCCGTGTTTCCCACATTACAACAGTGACTCCATTTAAAAAAGGCGCTATTTCTTTTCTTAAATGCATCTATCTTATTCGCCTCAACTACTTCACGTGGTAGCGAGTTCCACATTCTCACCACTCTCTGGGTAAAGAGATTTCTCCTGAATTCCTTATTGGGTTTATTAGTGACTATCTTATATATATGACCCCCCAGTTTAGGTCTCCCCAACAAGCAGAAGCATTTTCTCTCCTTGGGATTCTTCAATGAAACACTCCACACACACCTTAATCCCGGGTCAGGCTCTATTTTTAATATGTAGATTCGACAATAATACAACTTATATATTAAATGAGTGCAAACTAGTCAACATACAAGAGATCCCACAAAGGAATACTTATTTTAATATTCACACAACATTGCAGTTATATAGTAAGAGTCACAACCTAACAAGCTGTGTCCATGTACTAGCAGGCTTAATAATTACCAGTAAAACTAAAGCAAACTCCAGCAGATACTGGAAATTGAGTGTCCCACTATCACGCCACTGGATTCTCCTTGGCAGCAGCAGCAGACTCCCACTGTGTGCTGGGGAACCCAGCGGGAGCCCACTCTGTATAATTTATGAGCTCTGACCTCGGAAAATGGTTCGGGATCACAATGCAGCGGGTAGAAGCCCCGCCCCAACCTCCCTCTGATGGTGAACCCGCTCCTGGGGAAAGTTCAGCTTGTTCAGCTGCCTGCTGTTTATCCTTAAGAGTTAAAAAATAATTATTGTTTACAAAAAAAATGATTATGTGGCTGTGCCGATTGTACTATGATACAGGCTCAACATTTCTCAATAACAGAAGGCTGCTGAGAAATGTAAGGCAGCTTTTTATACATCGAATCGTTCTGAGTGAAATGTTCTTTGATGTAGGAATGCTACTGATCCAGATGACATTAGGGATTGGCCTCCCTGTGCCCTGTTTGAGAAAGGAGATGCTTCCATTGCTCATGTATTTCAACTGGTGTTGTCCCATCTTAGTAGATATTACAGAACATCAGGCACATTCATCGGAAGGGATCACAGCCTAGAAACTACATAATCCTTTCTGCAGGGGAAAATGTATGATAGTAGCCCAAAATATGAAGAGTGCATTATACTGCACTCCAGCTTCTGCATATTCAGACATTGCAGGGAGTGGTGTGCTACTGGATTCACGACATGCGTTAGCCTTGCACCAGCTATTGCTGTGATAATTGCTCATAAGGAGCTAGGGCATCAAGTTAGTCTTCATGCAGCCCATGTCCAATGCACTCATACTGCTCAAATGAAAAGGCAATGCAGTTGAGCCAATGTCTTGCCTGATGGGATTCTGAAGGCAATTGCTGGGTGCAAAATTGGGATCGTTAGCGCCCGTTTTTTGGGTGCGCTTAAGGCTCCAAAATGGCACCTGTGGCATGCTCGCACACTTGTGGGGCGAATTGAGCCAGATGCCATATTGGTGAGGGCGTTAGTGCGCACACAGTGAACATCCGTCGGAAGTATGCAAGCAGGCAGATCAATTAGCGTGCAACGCTGATTTGATGCCAGCTCTGCCATTTTGGAGCTCAATGCTTCAGCTGACGTCCTGTCTTAACCTCGCACAGCTGAACACGCAGCAGGAAGGACCCTTCACCAGCTCTATTTAAAGGGATCATCAACTACTTACAGGTTGGTAGTTAGTTGATTTCTTCTGGCTGTAGATACGATTGTACAAGTGTTTGGTGCTTTCAATAGTTGTTTTAAATTGCAACGGTCTACAGGGCGGGTGTGGCAGGTGCTGAGGGACTTTTTGCTGGCTTTAAGGTATCTGCATAAACCAGTTGCTCCCAGACATGGATGCACCAGTAGGAATTCTCCTTGGAATTACAGCATGACTGGGAGAATGAACAGAGGCCATGCAGAGTAGGGCAACTGCTAGAAGAGGGAGGAGGAGAAGGGGGAGAAGGGCTCTCAGCAGGAGGCCATATCCATCCAGGGTGTTCAGGGAGCAATTCTCCTACCTGAGTCTCAGCGAGGAACAATGTGTGAGACGTCTGCACTTCACTAAGGAGGTCCTCACTGAAATCTGCTGCCTGCTGCAGCCACGACTCCAACCTCAGAGCAGGTCAAGGATCGCATTGCCAGTGGCTGTGAAGGTGACCATGGTGATGAACTTTTATACGTCTGACTCTTTCCAGGCTGGAGCTGGAGATATTTGCAACATCTCCCAGTTTGTCATCCACTGCTATGTAAGGGAGGTCACTGAGGCTCTCTTTCAAAGAGACTACATTTAATTCTCTCTTGCCAGAGACCAGCAGGCGGAGCGAGCACGAGGCTTTGCTAGGATTACAGGCTCCCCCATGGTGCAGGGTGCCATTGACTGCACGCACGTTGTTTTGCGGGCGCCGCATGTCAACTCTGTGATATACCGGAACTGCAGGGGATTCCACTTCCTCAATGTGTAGCAGGTGTGGGACCATACTCAGCGCATCATGCAGGTCAATGCCCAGTATCCTGGCAGCAGTCATGAAGCCTTTGTCTTGTGGCAGTCCACTGTGCCAGCTGTATTTCAGCCACTACAACAAACCAAAGGGTGGGTACTGGGCGATGAGGGCTAGCCTTTGATGACGTGGCCCATGACTCCAGTGCGCAACCCACGCACATGTAGGCAGCATGCATACAATGAGAGCCATGCTGCCGCACGAAATGTGACAGAGCAGACCATTGGCGTGCTGAAACAATGCTTCTGCTGCCTGGACAGCTCTGGAGGAGCCCTGCAGTACTCGGCAGAGCGGGTGTCAAGATTCATGGTGGTCTGCTGCATGCTGCACAACCTCGCCATCACGAGGGCACAGCCATTCCACCAGCTATACGGCGAGCAGCTGAGGAGCAGGAGGAAGGGAGGAGGCAACCGAGACGGTCCCTTTCTGCCCAGGCAGTCGGTGAAGAACTCATCCGACTGCGATACCAGTAACCATAACCCCAATTCCGCATTCACCAACAGCCCCACACCTTCCCTTCCCTCTGTCACTGACCACCAGAACGTCCGCTTGGCCACATTGCAAAAATGAAAGCCTCCACATTCCAAACCAAATTTATAAATCAAATCATGCCATATTGCATACAAATGTCAACTAATCACCCTTGTGCATTCCCTCAGTGCCTGTCTTCCGTGTGCCTTTGCCTGTCCTAGTGCTCCTACGCAGTGGCTGCTGCATGGCTGGTGGAAGGCAGCTGACTTTCAGTGGGGGAGACTGCAGATGGCCTTGCAGGACGACCTCGAGCAGCTCTGGGCCGAGAGTGCCCGACTGCAGACTGCACCAGCTTGGTATGGGCAGCAGCAGTCTGGGCTGGCTGGTTGACAGAAAGCAGCAAGGGCACTGGCGGAGTGGCAGTGGTGGGAGGATGATTGCTGTCAGCCTGAGAGCGGACTGCGGATCTTGCTCCATGGAACCAGTGCCACTCCCCTGGGGCGGTGCCTCAGCAATCCTAGTAATCTGTTGGAGGTCAGATTGCTGGACCACTGTGATACCCTGCAAGACCCTTTGACCAGTCGTATCCAGAGCCATGATGGCAGAGGTCTGAGCTTCCACTGCAGGACGCAGACATTGGGAGGCTGCTGCTTGTGCTGCAATGGAAGCCGAGGCATCGGCCATCAGACGCTGCATCCTGGTTGGGTCCACAGTTGCTCTAATGGAATCTGGCACCACTTCCATGCTGGAAAGGATGGGCTCCAAGCTCTGCAGAAGGCCCTGTGCCAAGTTGGTGCCGGTCTTCTCCACGCTCCTTGACATTTTTCGCAGGCTTTCTGGCAGGCCTGCCAATGCGCCAAGCATTTCATTGTGCATACCCATCAGCCTTCTTCTGTAGGCCGCCCCATCGAAGTGCTCATCTGAGTCCTCTGCAGCAGAACTCGTGTGCGACCTCGCCCTCCGGCGAGCTGGCACCTGCGCTATCCTCGGCCCCTGCCTTGGTTGCAGCCCACTTGTGCCCAGTATCTCACCATGGGCAGATCCCGACTCTATGCTCTCCTCTAAATTATGCGCAGTGTCAGTATCTGAGTTGGTGGCTGCCTGTGTGAAATTGAGTGATGGTGTGACTTCATCATCACTGTCTTCTTGCTCTCCCACCCTGCTACGATGCCACCATTACAAATACAAGTCAGGCAAACTACAGGAAACTCTCTTTTAACCGGCACCTAAATATCCGGAAATCTCTCTTAACCGGCAAAATTCAGGAGTAGGTTCAGGTAAGTTTTACTATATATTAGTGGCCATGTAACCAGGGACTCCTGGATCTGTGGCCGTGTAACCGGGACTCCTGCACAAGTGCCGTGTAACCGGGGCTCCTGCAACTTGGGCCGTGTACGGGGCTCTCGTACCTTGGTAAGTATACCTCTCTGTAATCCGGACTTTTTGATCAACCGGCACCACGCCGGTCCCGTCGGTGCCGGTTAATAAAGAGTTTCCTGTACCTGGCAATGACTGAGGGGCACTGTCTCCAGAGGCTGAGACTTAGCAGGGAAGTAGTAACAGAGATATGCCACCTTATTTAAACCTGATGCGGAGATGCCGGTGTTGGACTGGGGTGGACAAAAGTGAGAAGTCACACAACACCAGGTTATAGTCCAACAGCTTTATTTGAAATCACAAGCTTTCGGAGCGCTGCTCCTTCGTCAGGTGAAGTGAAGAAATACATATGGGCACAGCATAAATAGTCAGAGAACACTGCCAGACGACTGTAGTCCGCACGCTGCAGTGAGCACATTACACTGACAGCTACTTGTCCTGGGAGACCAAACAATCTTGCTCAATTGCTTCAATGTCAATAATTTCAGTTTGCTGCTTATTAGCAATTCATTATTGTGCACTGAGGTGAGGTTAAGAGTAATGAAGTGTGTAATTTCTTTGATACTAAATATTGAAGCTAAAAAGGTGCAAATCTCCTTCAGGGGCTGAAGCACTGGTGAAAATGCTGAAGGCCAGGGGCTGCAGAATTCTATTGGGCTAGCAATGCCAGCGGAGTTGTCCACAGGGCATTTGTAAAGCACTTCAGTCTGTCAGCATTACTGTCAGAATGTACTTGCAGAATTAAATTCAGGCACAGTTGTGGAATTTTTAATATCACTTCATAACAGGCCTGGATTCCTATTTAGAGCTAACTGCAGCCCTGAGTTAAATTATCTAATTGAAATGTGATACTTAAAAGGCGAAAAAAGTCTCAAAACATAGTAAATCATTCTACCAAAAAAAAAAGCCAACTTCAAGCCTTCTAGGCTCACTAATTGTGGAGTGTTTGTGTGAAAATGGATTCATTTTGGCACTGATCGCTTCTTTTTTTCATTCTTTGACTGAATATTGTATGTGGATTGATGGGATGAGACAAAATGGTTCTGTACGTTGGACTGTGAAACTGATTGCATCTAAAAATAACCCAGAATATTGAGCTGCGTTCTGTAAAATGTGTTCCATTCAGCACAGCTTTAAACATTCCTAAAGGGAGAGGAATTGCCCTGGTTGTTATCTGTAGTGACATCGTAAACATGTTATTTTTTAAATGAATTTATACGATGCCACTATGCAAAGCAGCCAGAGCAATTCTTTCTCCAAGTTGGTAAATTGATCATTCGCATCTACTGTGATTTTCCGACCCCCACGGGTGTGTACGCACCCGTAGGGGCCCCGCAAGTGCCTGTTTCAGGTATGTGAAGCGCATGCGCTAAAACCCGGCACTTGCTATCTGTCAAGAATTCTCTTGACAGATCATCTTCCTGCCCGGGAAAAGGGCCCCCGCGGGCAGGCAGTTCCACTTTCTGCTCAACCTCCGTCCGCTGAAAACTTTTAAAAATCTTACGCCTGGTAAAAGCATGCGTAAGGCCTGCTTTTACCAGCATAAAAGTATAAAAAAATTAAAAAATATTTTTTTTTCCACTCATTTATAATTTAAAAATACTTTTAAAAAAGGTAAGTTTATTTTTAGCCCCGTAAAAAACTTTAATTATTTTTTCAAAAAATTAAATTTTTGTTTAAAATATTTAAATACGTGATTTAAAAAAAAATTATTTAATGTTTAACTGTGTTTTTTAAGTGATCCCCATTCATACTTTTGAGAGATCCGTGTGGAGAGACCTGTCGACAGTATGAAGGGGGATTCCCTTCTTTGATTGGTTCCCCATGGCCCACGTGATCCCAGGGACGCTTGCGAACCGCCTGCGCCCCTGGGATACCTGGGTCTCTGCACGCGCGGACCAGGAGAGGCCCAGGAGCGGAATTCTCGGGACCTACGGAGCCAGCAGATAAGTGCGCAGAATTTTTCCAATTGGAGGCATCCGCCCGTAGGAAGCCTCCGATCGGAAAATCCGGCCCATGAACTAATAACCGATCATTTGGAAGGTCAGAGGCTGCATTGCTGCTTACTAATGATTGCATTGTATCACTGTGGGAACAGGAAGAAGAGTTTGCGACATTAAGTAGGACGCAGTCCTGTGCAATAATTTAGACGGCATGTAAAACATATATAATAAAGAAAGAAAATGCATTTATATATTGCCTTTCATGAACTCAGGACATCCTAAATCAATTTGCAGACAATTAATTACTTTTATGAAGTGTTGTGACGTAGGACACACAACAGCCAATTTGTACACAACCACAAATAGCAATGAGATAATGTTTAAGTGATGTTGGTTGAGGGGTAAATATTGGCCAGGACACTGGGGAGAACTCCCCTGCTCTCCTTCACATAGTGCCTTAGGATCTTTTATGTCTAGCCGAGAAGGGGCCTCGATTTAACATCCCATCTGAAAGACGGCACCTCCAACTGTGCAGCACTCCCTCAGTACTGCACTGAAAGGTCAACTTGGATTATGTGCTCAAGTATTTGCAGTGGGACTTGATCCCACAACCGCACCAACCCCACAACCTTTGAACTCAGAGTTGAGCGTGTTACCAACTGAGCCAAGGCTGATACCTCACCAGAATGTTCAGAGAGGTGTAAGTAGAATAATTCTAAGATTTAAGCCTCAAAGAATTGGAAATTACATTTCCCCTTCTACTTCTTCCTTCTTCTTCATCATCTTCTCTTCTGTGCCCAGCAGCACGAGGCAATGCATTTTTCCCACTGCTTTATATCCAGCAGATCAGGCATTGTTTTTTTTCCATAATGAAGTCCCTTTATATGTGGACAGGTTATTAGCCTGACACAAATCCCTACCAGAAGAACCAGCTGGATGCAATGGGCTGGTTCGCCATCCCGCTTCCATCAGACGTGGGCACCTTGTTGGATGTGAACCCAGTATTCAGAGACTAGAATGCTCGTCTCCACTCACTGGGGCTGTCTTCAGTGAGGCCGGAACTCATAATCCTCTGCCTCAAAGGAAGTTACACTTAGCCCACAAAATATCTGTTTCTAAGTGAAATTGTTCCTCGTAACCTCAAGTTAATACCGACTTCTCACTTTGCTTGCAGAACGTTCAGTACAATCCATTACTGGTCACAACATTTCAACGGCCAGTGTGAACAGGCTACAATAACACCACAAAACTACCTGTTACAGCTGAAATCATGCATGTTATTGATATTAAAAGGCAGAAAGCTCCTGACAACAGCTGAGGAGTAGCGACGATCAGCAATAGCAGCTGCTAGGCAGCAATGTACAGCACAGATATGCAGGTAACATTCGCGCCACAGAAGTGCCAGGCAATGACTATCTCCAACAAATGTGAGAAGTCGCACAACACCAGGTTATAGTCCAACAGCTTTATTTGAAATCACAAGCTTTCGGAGCGCTGCTCCTTCATCAGGTGACTTCACCTGACGAAGGAGCAGCGCTCCGAAAGCTTGTGATTTCAAATAAAGCTGTTGGACTATAACCTGGTGTTGTGCGACTTCTCACATTTGTCCACCCCAGTCCAACACCGGCATCTCCGCATCATATCTCCAACAACCGAGAGTCTAACCACCTCCCCTTGACATTCAATGGTATTACCTTCCTGGGGGTCACCATTGACCAGAAACTTAACTGGACCAGCCACATAAATACTGTGGCAACAAGAGCAGGTCAGAGGCTAGGTATTCTGCGGCGAGTGTCTCACCTCCTGACTCCCCAAAGCCTTTCCACCATCTACAAGGCACAAGTAAGGAGTGGGATGGAATACTCTCCACTTGCCTGGTTGAGTGCAGCTCCAACAACACTCAAGAAGCTCGACACCATCCCGGACAAAGCAGCCCGCTTGATTGGCACCCCATCCACCACCTTAAACATTCACTCCCTCCACCACCGGCATACCGTGGCTACAGTGTGTACCATCTACAAGATGCACTGCAGCAACTCGCCAAGGCTCCTTCGGCAGAACCTCCCAAACCCGCGACCTCTACCACCTAGAAGGACAAGGACAGCAGGCGCATGGGAACACCATCACCTCCAAGTTCCCCTCCAAGTCACACACCATCCTGACTTGGAAGTATATCGCCGTTCCTTCATCGTCGCTGGGTCAAAATCCTGGACCTCCCTCCCTAACAGCACTGTGGGAGTACCTTCACCACACGGACTGCAGCGGTTCAAGAAGGCGGCTCACCACCACCTTCTCAAGGGCAACTAGGGATGGGCAATAAATGCTGGCCTTGCCAGTGATGCCCACATCCCATAAACGAATTTTAAAAAAAGTTCATAGATGAAGCACTCCAGAGAACGATAGCCATGATGATCCAACATAAAACTGACATTTTTGGGCCAGCCGGCCAGATGACAATTCCGCAATACAGCGGCCAAGCAAGAAAGGCTGTCACTGTTAGTGCTAATGAAGCAGGGTACTTGGGCTAAAGTGAGAAAGAAAGTACACCCAGGCAATTCCTTACAACTGACAGAAAGGAGAATGGCTTAAGATCCATGGGCCTGGAGTTAACTTCTTGGACGCAGCTCAGAAGTTAGACCCGAACATGCACCCAATGTCGTGCCCATTTTGCCGGAAGCAAGTTATGCCCAAATATCCTTCCAATCTCATTAGAATACATCTGAATTTTAAATGGGCAGAAATCAACGTAAATAATCAGAGCCCAATGAAAACACTGAACGCACAACATATATTTCTTCTTTAAGGATGAAAATTGAAATTTCATGCCATTTAACCATCATTCATGCACATCAGGCAGAGCATGTTTAGGAGCCTGCAATTGGGGAAGCTTTTCCATTTTTAATGTGATTTCTACTTATGTCACAAAAATCCAGAAACAGAAAATACAGAGCAGGTCGCAGTGAGGATAAATTAAAAAAATACGCTCAAAAAATTGTAATGTAACACCAGAAGGATGACTTTCTATCCTGTGTAGAAAGTATATACAGACCCTTAATTTTAATATTTCTTGAAATGCTTTGCCAGGCAAAAAGGTTTTACAAAGTGAAATAAAGTTGGTAAATGTAACAAGCAGTCTCTCACTGATAAGGCAGGAAACATGGTTGTGACTGCAGGGGGTAGTGATAGTCAACAGAGATAAACAAACCCCCTGAGTATTGTAGACATGGTGTCTCTGGTGACCTTTCTGAGGTGAGAAGTCAAACCTTTGAAGTTTTGAAATGCAGAATACAACGTAACTCATGAACTGAACCAAGTGGTTTTCTGCCACCTTTGTAAACTTTAGGAGTGAATGAACAATTTTGGGCTGTGATAAGGACAAACTGAATAATAGCCACACAGGATGTGTGAGTGTAAACGTTTGACAGCTCAAAACAGCTCAGACCAACATTAAAGGAATGTTTCACTGTCTCTGAATGAATGATTTAATGCAAAAGACAAGGAAAGCTGTATAAAGCACGGTGGCTAAAGAAAATCAGCACTGCAGTCAGAAGAAGGTGGCTTGGCCAGTCATCTCGCCTACGAGGATCAGGCTGCAGTGGGAAGAAGGTGGCTTTGCCAGTCCTCTCGCCTACGAGGACCTACAATCAACGCTGGACTGATCATCAGCGAGTGGTTGTATGTATGAATTCCTGTAACATTATTGGTGAACTGCTCGAAAAGTGGTTGGGGTTTTGAATCTGTCTCAGGAACAATAAAAGGTTAAAGACAGAACCCGTGTGTCTGGTGTAATTTCTCATAAGTCTCAAGTCCGAACTCTATAACCTGTTGGACGGGGCGAGGGGTAATTCCACACCTGCTGCCCCTGAAAATCTGGTCACAATGTTAAAAACACCCTGAACAAGCGCAATTGGCGGATGCTCGTATTTGAGAGTTGGGGCGTGGCCAGTTTTATGGATGGAAATTCGTTCAGACAAAGGGTTTGATGTGCAGATGTAAAAGATCAGAGTGACATGGGTGTAGAGGAGTTATGCGCGTAACCCACTTTGGCCCAAAATTTCGTGATCTTTTAAGCCACGTAACTGATTTGCTCACAGGTTACACATCTCTCTGGGCGGAGGAAACTCCAGGTAGTACCATCTCGGGCTGTGCCAGCTCAGCTGTTAGAGGGTCAAGAATAACTTGCCACTGGCAAAACAAGCATCCAGCAGAGGTAACTGTAAGGAAACTTAGTCAAGGGTGCAAATGTCATTATAAATGTCCAGCTGGAGGTACTAAGGGGAATTAAAGCAGCACTGTTTTTTGTCATCTAAACTGATGTGAGTATCTATAACAGTGTATGCAAATTATATGGTCCTTTTAAGGGTCATGATGCGGAGATGCCGGTGTTGGACTGGGGTGGACAAAATTGAGAGGTCGCACAACACCAGGTTATAGTCCAACAGTTTTATTTGAAATCACAAGCTTTCGGAGCTATCGATTGCCCCTTCCTCAGGTGAAGTAAATAGATACAGAATCGCCAAAGCATATATAGATGGAGAACAAAGCATGTGTACCTTACAATTGCAGACCACTAAATTAAACCCTTTTAAGGGTGCCAAGGTGCATGTATGACTTTCAGAACTACTCATGAGAGGAGACTGGACAGCATCCCAGTTGAAATGAGGGAGGTAAGGTTAGGATAAATGTACAGGAGCAGACATATCAACACAAGCACAAGGATGAAGCCATCCTTGGTAATAGCATGGTGAATACATAGTAAATGCTGCCACTTCCTACCTCTGCAGTGGCAGCGAGCATTCAATAGAAAAGAGAACAATTGCACTGCAATTGTGTGGACTATTCCCCTATTAGGACATGATTATGGATATCCCCAATACTGAGGTCTTGAAAGGAATGGAGGAGGCAGAAATTGGGGCAGTACAAAACCCCTGGTTTGGACCACTTTATGCACATACTTTAATAGGAATTTATCATGGGCATGCAGATAGTGTGAGCACCAGTGGTGACTATTGCAAGCAATGTATAAGCTGCAGATGTTTGCATCAACCTGCCGATGTAGTCACTCTGTGCTTTTGTTTCATCACACAGAGAAAGCTGAATCCAGGGATGCAGTTCGGGAAACCCTTCCGTTGGTGAGCCTGAAATCACATCACACAGTGACCACATTGTGTCCTGCAAGCATTAATGCATTGAGATGGGGGGTCACTGCGATCCACCATGTATGAAGAGGAAGCGCTACAGACTGAGAACAGATCAAACATTATGGGATGGAGGCTCTGCCTGATTACTGGCGGAGCACAGCACTTACAGGAACTCAAAGGAAAATGCTGTACGAACACCAACAGACCAAGCAGTTGCTTGTCTCTATATGCCAAATGTTTCACGCTGGTCTGAGGACTGTGTGGGAGTTCATTGCCTACATCTGTGCTGTTATAAATAACACTGGTAGTGCTTGGCAGAGCAGTCATCTACCCTGCACAGTATTAATGATCATTTGGCAACATCCATGGACTCTTCAGTCTGACCTCCAATGTGCCGAAAAGGTATTACTCATGGGTAACTTCTCTGCTATTATTGAGGCACTGGATCCAAAACTCTCCAGTGGCTAGCTTTATTGAGCTTGGAGGCAAGTTGAAAGCAACTATCAGCTTGGGATTCAAAGACTTTGTGCAAGCAAAGTGTGTTATGCTTGCAAAAAAATACTGGGCAACATGAGGACTGGGCTTCAAGCGGTGCCGTGTGTGCAGCAACAGAAGAAGAGGCATCTGTGTCTTATTATGATGCAAGGACTGTGCCAGCACCAGGCTCGGCATAAGTGACACAAGGTGGCCCTGAAAGCATTACTGTTCCAGCAACACAGAACATTCCTGGCACATCTGCTGGGTCTTTAGCACCAGAAGGTCAGGTGCTAGCAGAATCTCAAAGCCATGCACAGAAAAACTTGCAGGAACCATCCACATTTATTCCTTCTGTAAAAAGTGCAAGTGGAAGCATTTCACAGTACAGAACACGTGATAGGTCATCATGTCGCAGAGGTGATAACACAGTGGGGCATCAAACTATGTACAATACAAACACTCATTGTTACTGCAATCAACACTCATTATTTAATTTAATGATTGCAGCATTTGTTTTATTTACTACTTTTATGTAGAAGAATAGACATTATGAATTAGCACTCCCAGCACAGAGCTTTCCACAAGGAGAACACAAAGGAGGAATTTAGGTGCAGAGACATTTAGGTCCTAGAGCAGATTACAGCTTCACCTGCCCACCCCCCCCCCCCCCCCGCCCCCCAACCCATATCCCCTGATTCCCCAGAGTGGTTCAAGTATTGGGAAAGAAAACAGAAAATGCTGAGCAGGTCAGCCAGCATCTGTGGAGTGAGAAACATAGGGTTAACATTAGCCGGTTGCCCTGTGATTAAACGGGGGGATAATTTAAATTTTAAATCTCTCCATCTGCCATCGCAATGCCATATGCCAGGAATTGGTGTTCCTAGCATCCAGCAATCACATGACGTTACTGATGAGAAATACTTTGTGTGACATTTTTAGTGATGTCATTCAAGTACACCTGTCCATATTTGTTTTTTATTCATTCACAGTATGTGGGCATCGCCGGCAAGGCCAGCATTTATTGCCCATCCCTAATTGCCCTTGAGAAGGTGGTGGTGAGCCGCCTTCTTGAATATAACTGAATGGCTTGCTAGGCCATTTCAGAGGGCAGTTAAGAGTCAACCACATTGGCCAGACTGGGTAAGGACGGCAGATTTCCTTCCCGAAAGGACATTAGTGAACCAGATGGGTTTTTATGATAATCCGGTAGTTTCATGGTCACCATTACTGATACTAGCTTTTTATTCCAAATTTATTTAATTAACTGAATTTAAATTCCCCAGCTGCCGTGGTGGGATTCGAACTCATGGGCTGGATTTTCTCAATGGGGACGCGTTGGGGGTGGGACTGCTGGTTGTTGGGTTTCAGTCCCGCCCCCAACGACGTCCGGCCAACCCACGCTATTTTCCCTTGATTGACCTTGTTAAGCCTGCCCTGTGGTCTTACCGGCCAATTAAGGGAAAGCCGGTGACAGAGACACTGACAATCTCTGTTCTTTGGTGAGTCCTTGTACTCAAGACTCACCAAACCTCTTTCTTGAGCAGAAATCAGATGGCTGTTGCATCTGAGAATGCATCAGCCATTCTGTCATCTCTGCCGTGGAGATGAGGAGCCTTCGGATCCCCAAGGGTTGAAGCCTGCAGGAAGAAGCAAAGGTAAGAAAACTTTTTCTAACACTTTTCACTCACCTCCCATACTTACCTCTCCACACTTGCACCCATCACTCACCTCCACAGCTGACTTTTCGACCCCTCTCACCCCCGCAGACCCACTGCTCGCCTCGCTGACACTGGCGAGGTTCGCAGCCATCGAGAAGCCCGCACTTGTGTGGGTATAATGGGGATAATTCTCTTAACTGCCTGTTAACTACCTGTTAACAGGCAGTTAATTGGCTGTAATCCCCTTCCCACCTCGAGGAGACGGGACCCTGCACGAGTCGGGGACCCGCCTCCCGGGAAGATGGCACGGAGGCGGGCTGGGAGCGGGGTTGGTACCTGCTCCCAGTTTCTGCCATTTTCCTGGCAGTCCCGCCTCCCCAGGGCTGGGAAAATCCCCCCCCCATGTCTCCGGATCATTAGTCCAGGCCTCTGGATTACGTGTCCAGTAACATAACCACTATGCTACCGTATCTTCAATGGCCAGTGTCACTTCTACAGGAAAATCCAAGAAATGATGGCAGCCAGTAGGATGCAGACAACGCTGCTCCCTCGTCAGTTTCCCAGATCTGCCCCAAATCTGCTGAAAATCAGACGGATTCCCAGTGGAAAATCCAGGCGATAGCATTTCCCTGCACGATTCAAAGATTGAAGAAATTTTACACAGGTGCCACAAAACAAAATGTGCATTGTCACAAAATCCTGATATTGCCGCCAGTAACTGAAAGAAATTATTCCTTAGCCCTAACAACAAGAATAATTTCTAGAACTTACGTTATGAAGACAACTCAGAAATGGATCTTTTCATTGGCGAAAAGAAGGTTGAGAGTTTTCATACTTTGGTGGCACTGTCACAATTAGTGAAGTCCTGTTGCCAAAGGAACACTCAGGAACCATTTCTGCTCACTGTGGCTGATCTGAGCATTCACATAAGTGCAACTTTTAAACAACTGCAAGCTTGTTCAAGTCCAACTCTTTCTCCATTGCTACTGCTTCTGTGGAATATAGTGCCAGAAACTGGGCATACAATTGATTACATGGATAGGGCCAGTGCAGTTGCGGTGGCCATTCATCCATTCCATTACTGGCCCTTCATGCAGGCCCAGCATAATCCAGCATTATGGACTAATATATTATTGTAATGAACAGAGTTTTGAAAATGAATGCATATTGCAAGTTTAAGTGGCCTTTCTTTGGATCCCCTGGAGGTCTCAAACACTGAAAGAAACAATCGGTATAGTGTACATATTAGGCTCTAAATTCCTCTGAAATTTTTAATTGGAACTTCAAAGTAGCTCCTTAATTATATTCTTCTCTGAATCACTGAACATCCACCACACAGCCGTAATGGTAATTATTACTTTTTTCTTCCTTTATAGAAAACGAAAGTGGTATATATTAAAAACTATCAGATGGTTATGGTCCAAGGCTATCGTTTAACCTTCGGGTCCATGTAATATTCAGAAACTGCTCAGTTTCTATTTTTTATTTTCTATTTTTATTTTTCTATGTTTCTATAGATAGATTTCTAGACACAAAAGGCATCAAGGGGTATGGGGAGAGAGTGGGAATATGGTATTGAGATAGAGGATCAGCCATGATCATATTGAATGGCGGAGTAGGCTCGAAGGGCTGAATGGCCTACTCCAGCTCCTATTTTTCTATGTTTCTAGTTCTTGTAATGTGTGATGCTACCTGAGCCGAGGCACAGTTCTACAGGCCTTCAATACCCCTAGCTGTAGGAGGCCTTGTAACTTTGGAAGCCTCAATGGCAACAAAAGTGAAAATAATTACAACATAATCACAAAATTGAACACAGATGGTTGCTGGCAATCACAGGCTGCAGGGCCTCATAGATGAACAAGGACTTTTACTGAACAAGAAAAAAAGAAAGACTTGCATTTATATAGTGGCTTTCACAACTTCAGGACGTCCCAAAGCGCTTTACAGCCAATGCAATACTTTTTGAAGTGGAGTCACTGTTGTAACATAGGAAACGCGGCAGCCAATTTGCACACAACAAGGCCCCACAAACCGCAGAGATAATGACCAGATAATCTGTTTCAGTGATGTTGCTTGAGAGATAACTATTGGCCCCAGGACAACTCCCCTGCTCTTCTTCGAATAGTAAAAATTCTACATCCACTTGAGAGGGCGGGCAGACACGGCCTCGATTTAACATCTCATCCGAAAGTCAGCACTTCTGGCAGTGTAGTGCTCTCTCAGGTTCTCTTTAATAATATTTAATGAGCATTAAATTTGTCCTGACGAAGGGTCATTGACCTGAAACGTTAACTCTGTTTCTCTCTCCACAGACGCTGCCTGACCTGCTGAGCGTTTCCAGCATTTTCTGTTTTAATTTCAGATTTCCAGCATTCGCAGTGATTTGCCTTTGTATTCAATTTGTCTACATTTGTAAAAGAGAGTGTACTTTATGTTTTTTTTTAATGTTACATGGCGGGATGCAAATGCAAGAAATGCAGATGTCTCACAGATTTGACACTGGTTGCTACTGGGAGCGCAGCAAGACTTGGAGAAAATCCACTGGGCAAGACAGACATTTCCAATAAGTTGCTTTTATATTTAGCACTTCCGTAGAACTTCCTGGCCTTCATTACAAGAGGATTTGAGTACAGGAGTAAAGAAGACTTACTCCAATTATATAGGGCCTTGGTGAGACCACACCTGGAGTACTGTGTACAATTTTGGTCTCCTTACCTAAGGAAGAATATACTTGCCATAGAGGGAGTGCAACGAAGGTTCACGAGATTCATTCCTGGGATGGCGGGTCTGTCGTATGAGAAGAGATTGAGTAAACTAGGCCTGTATTCTCTTGAATTCAGAAGAATGAGAGGAGATCTCATTGAAGCATACAAAATTATTACAGGGCTTGATAGGATGGATGCTGGGTAATGTTTCCCTTAGCTGGGGAGTCTAGAACCAGGGGCCACAGCCTCAAGATAAAGGGTAGGCCATTCAGGACTGAGATGAGAAGAAATTTCTTCACACAGAGGGTGGTGAATCTTTGGAATTCTCTACCCCAGAGGGCTGTGGAGGCTCAGTCATTGGGTATATTCAAAACAGAAGTCGATAGATTTCTGACTAGTAAGGGCATCAAGGGATATGGCGATAGGGCTGGTGAATGGAGTTGAGGCAGAAGATCAGCCATGATCTCATTGAATGGCGGAGCAGGCTCAAAGGGCCGAATGGCCTCCTCCTGCTCCTATTTCTTATGTTCTTATGATTCACAGGAGACCGAAGTCTGGCTGTCACTGCCTACATTTACATTGCGAAAACCAGCTTTCCTGTGCCAATGAAAGAATCACAAATCCACAAAATTCGGCAGCCAGGCCTGAATCTACTGATTAATGTCCATCGCCTTGACACAAAATACGTTTTCTTTTGGTATAAACTCGAAGGCCTGAATTTTAATGGTGAGCCGAGTTGGGAGCGGGGGTGGGGGGGTCTCCGAAGCGGTTGGGAATCCTTGGGGAAACGGATTTCCCGCAGGCCCTGCTAAATTGCTAAATTTAGTGGGGGCCAGGGGGCGGCCGGAGGAGCAGCACGGGAAGAGGGCCGGGAGTAGCATGGGGAGAGGGTCGGGAATGATTGGGGACCAGAGCACCAGATCGAGGGCCTGAGGAGCACGGGACAGGCAGGAAGAACGGGAGGGGGGGGGGGAGGAGAGTGGGGGAGGGGGCGAGTCAGACGACACTGGGGGTGGGGGAGGGGAAGTATTGAGGGAGAGACCTAGTTGTTGGGAATCAGAGGCCTGGAAGGGGGGGAGGTGTCGGGGAAATTGGAGGCCTCATGGGGTGGGGGGCAGGGCAGTGGTTTAGGTAGTGACACTGGATCCAGGAGGTAAGTGTAAAGGCAGAATTGCAGATAGTTAGAGATGTAACAGGTTTTTAGCAAGTACAGAGGCAGGGAAAGGGGGGAGGGGAGGAAGGAGGAAAAGGGAAGGTCTTTGATAGGATGGAAGGCAGGAGAAATTAAATGACAAAAGAGATGATGGTGCAAGGCAAAAGCAGACGGTAATGGGACAAGTAAAGAAACAAAAGATGGATCTGCCTACCTTGAAGAAGTTCTGCTCTTCTCTCCAACGAGATTACGTTTGTCTCTTTTAGGAACATAGGAACAGGAGTAGTCCATTGAGCCCCTCGAGCCTGTTACACCATTCAATGAGATCATGGTTGATCTGCGATCTAACTCCATATGCCCGCCTTTGGCACCTATCCATTAATACCTTTGGTTAACAAAAATCTTCAATCTCAGATTTAACATTAACAATTGATCTAACACCAATTGCCGTTTGCGGAAGAAAGTTCCAAACTTCTACCACCCTTTGTGTGCAGAAGTGTTTCCTAATTTCACTCCTGAAAGCTATGCCCCCTAGTCCTAGACTCCCAACCAGCGGAAATAGTTTCTCTCTATCTATCCTATCTGTTTCCCTTAATATCTTGAAAACTTCGATCAAATCACCCCTTAACCTTCTAAATTCTAGCGAATACAACCCTAATTTGTGCAATCTCTCCTCGTAATTTAACCCTTGGAGTCAGGTATCATTCTGGTAAACCTCCGCTGCACTCCCTCCAAGGCCAATATATCCTTCCTAAGGTGTGGTGCCCAGAACTGCTCACAGTACTCCAGGTGTGGTCTAACCAGGGTTTTGTACAGCTGCAGCATAACTTCTACCCCCTTGTATTCTAGTCCTCTAGATATAAAGGCCAGCATTCCATTAGCCTTTTTGATTATTTTCTGTACCTGTCCATGACATCTTCATTGCTGTCTGTTTCCCTTCTCATGCTTGATTAGGTATCTACCAAAATTCACTTTCACAACCACATCTCTTTCCTCAGCAACTGTCTCCGGTTCTGACTTATTCCATGTGGATTCCAATTGAAATTCCACCCTTCATGTTTCGGATCCAACCCTTGCCATGTTTTCATTATCCCCTCTGACCTTCCCCTCTCTGACCCCGAATGACCAGTCTTCAGCAAACGCCTCAGGATATTCATTGTTCCTCGAACCACTGCTCTCATCGCATCCTGAGATCCACGCTCAAAACCATGTGCCGTCACATGCACACACTCAACCTCTCTCTTCAGCAGTACCGACTCACTCTATGTCAAAGCTGTCCTGGTCCACCGTCCCATTTCATACTTCGCCTCATCTGATGCTTTAACAAAATTATTTTTTCTTCCTTTCAAGGTGTTAAGGATCACAAGCTTAAACAACACTTGGACACCAACGGCCCTCGGGACCTTCTTCCTCTTCACTTTCCTCTGACCCCATCCCATCTTCCAATTTCACCCCTTGCCATGTTTTCATTATCCCCTCTGACCTTCCCCTCTCTGACCCCGAACGATCAGTCCTCAGCAAAGGCCTCAGCTTCATCCCCCTATACCCCGACCTCAATGAATTTCGAACTCAGCATGGCGCTAGCTCTTCTTCTATCGTCTTTGCCTCCATGTCCACTTCTTTGGCCAGGAGTCTTCCCCCCACATAGCAGACCCTTTCTCCCTTCTTCAGAATTCTCATTCCACCTGGATCCCTTCCCCTGGCCTCTTACCCTCTCTAGATTTTTTAATTGGGAACTGTCGGCATGTTATCGGCCGTTTCAATTTCTCTGCTCCCCTCACTCACTCCAACCTACCTCCCTCTGAACTTGCAGCACTCCATTCTCTCAGATCTTACCCTAACATTGTCTTTAAACCTGCTGACAAGGATGGCGCTGTTGTTGTTTAACGAACCAACTGCTACCTTGCGGAGGCTGAACGCCAACTCTCTGACACCTCCTCCCACCTCCCCCTGGACCATGACACCACTACCCAAACATCAAGCCATCGTTTCCCAAGACTGTCACTGACCTCATCTCCTCTAGAGATCCTCCCTCCACGGCCGCCAACCTCACAGCCTCCAACCCCGCACAGCCCACTTCTACCCCCTTCCCAAGATCCACAAACAGGACTGCCCTGGTAGACCCATCATTTCAGCCTGTTCTTGCCCAATGGAACTGATTACTTCCTATCTCAACTCTATTTTTTCTCCCCTTGTCTAGTCTCTTCCCACCTACATCCGAAACTCTTCCAACACCCTCTGCCACTTTAACAATTTCCAGTTTCATGGCCTTAAACATTTCCTTTTCACCATGGACATCTAATCCCTCTACACCTCCATCCCCCACCAAGACGGCCTGAGGGCGCTCACTTCTTCCTTGAACTGAGGCCCAACCAGTCCCCATCCACCACCACCTACTCCGCCTGACTGAACTTGTTTTCACATTGAACAACTTCTCCCTTGATTCCACTCACTTCCTCCAAATAAAAGGTCCAGAGAATTAAAATGACAGGTGACCGAAGCTCAGGGTCACGCTTGTGGACTGAATGGAGGTGTTCCGCAAAGCGATCCCCCAGTGTAGAGGAGACTGCATCGTGAGCAATGAATACAGTGTACTAAATTGAAAGAAGTACAAGTAAATAATCGCTGTTTCATTTGGAAGGAGTGTTTGGGGCCCTGGACGGTGTGAAGGGAGGAGGTAAAAGGGAAGGTGTTGCATCTCCTATGCTCACCGTATGGGTCCTAGCTATGACTGCCTTTTCGTGGGATATGTGGAACATTCCTTGTTTCATTCCTACTCAGGTCCCCTCTCTCACCTCTTAATCCGATACATTGATGACTGTATCAGTGCCGTTTCCTGCTCTCGCCCCGAACTGGAAAATTTCCTCAAATTTCCACCCTTCCCTCACCTTCACATGGTCCATCTCTGACTCTTCCCTTCCCTTCCTCGAATTCTCTTTCTACATTTCTGGGGATAGGCTATCGACCAATATCCACTATAAGCCCACTGTCTCCCAGGTACCTTGACTACACTTCCTCCCACTCCGCTTCCTGTAAGTACTCTATTGCATTCTCCCAGTTTCTCCGTCTCCGTCGCATCTGTTCTAATGATGCCACCTTCCATATTAGTGCTTCCAATAAGTCTTCCCCTCTACCGTGGTTGACAGGGCCCTCGACAACGTCTGTTCCATTCCCCGCACTTCTGCTCTCACCTCTTCCCCTCCTTCCCAAAATCTTGATAGGGTTCCCCTTGTCCTCACCTTCCACCCTACCAGCCTTCACATTCAACAGATCATCCTCCGCCATTTCCGCCACCGCCAGCGTAATCCCACTACCAAACACATCTTCCCCTCCCCTTCCCTTTCAGCACTCCGAAGGGACTGTTCCCTCCACGACACTCTGGCCCACTCCTCCATCATCCCCACATCCCCTCCCCTTCCCACGGCACCTTCCCGTGCAAGCGCAGGAGATGCAACACCTGCCCTTTTACCTCCTCCCTTCCCACTGTCCAGGGCCCCAAACACTCCTTGCAGGTGAAACAGCGATTTACTTGTACTTCTTTTAATTTAGTATTGTTGAGGCTGCCGCGAAACACAAATTAAATGTTGAGGCTGCCGCGAAACACGAATTAAGGCTGAATCCATGTGTGTAAAACAAGAGACTTCTTTAATGCAACTGCATGGTACAAAATGGCTGAACAGACTGCTCCCAGAATTCTCTGGAAAAACCTGAGGCCCCGCCCACTCCTGCCTTAAAGGTAAGGTGCCTTAAAGGGAAGGTGCATCGATATATTGTCCACGGACGGAAAAGTGGATAATGCCTGTTTAGGTGGCGATCCGCCACAGTATACTGTATTCACTGCTCACGAAGCAGTCTCCTCTACATTGGGGAGACCAAATGCAGATTGGGTGACCGCTTTGCGGAACACCTCCGTTTAGCCCACAAGCGTGACCCTGAGCTTCTGGTCGCCTGTCATTTTATTTCTCAGCTCCACTCCCACTCTGACCTCTCCATCCTCGGCCTCTTACACTGTTCCAATGAAGCTCAACGTAAGCTCGAGGAACAGCACCTCATCTTTCTAATTGGCACTTTATATCTTTCCGGACTCAACATTGAGTTGAACAATTTCGGATCATAACCTCTGCCCCCAAATTTTCAGACGGCAGCTGTTGCTGATGATTCTGATATTCCCATATTTCGAGAGCAGGGAACGGCAACAATACAGTCATCAATGTCATCAAAAGAGGTGAGGGAGGGAACCTGAGTAGGACTGGAGCAATGAACGTTCCACATATCCCATGAAAAGGCAGGCATAGCTCGGACCCATATGGGTTCCCATAGCAACACCTTTTATTTGGATATATACTCTGCACTTTGGCTCTTCCACTGTTTGTTAATGCACAGATGTATTATATAAATTATATCTAGGCTCTTTCCATTCACTACGCAAATCACCTTTAGCCCCATCAAATTCATGAGACACAGATAAAGAAACAATGAAAGAAAGACTTGCGTTTATATAGCGCCTTTCACGACCACCGGACGTCCCAAAGCGCTTCACAGCCAATGAAGTACTTTTTGAATGTAGTCACTGTTGTAATGTGGGAAGGATGAGGAAGATCATTCAGCCTATTTCAGTTTTTTCATCCAGGAGGACCAGACAGTCCCCACATCAAAGTATCCAGCTTTTTCTGAAATGATTCTAGGGTTTTCACTTCTTCTTGCATTGCTCACTCTTTGAAGAACATTTCCTTTTTACTAATTTGAACCTGTACTCCCTTGTCCCACTGACGTGGTTTAGTTTGAAGTCATGATCTGATTTGCCTTTTCTATACCATTCACTTTCTTAGAGATCTCGCGAAGGTCAGCTCATTTCAAGGCACGTGGTTGCTTGCGGTTGTCCTGACTTTGGTGCCATGCGTATAAGGTAATGGAGGTAGTGTTGACAACTCTAGAGGCCCCAAGACCCATGAGCAGATCTGTTTTTCTCTGGAATATCTGTAAATGCTGTCTCAGTGGTGCTGGTTATTATTTATTCTGTCTGCTGCCATTGAGTATCCAGGCCAGTGCTACAGGGCAATCAAATGATCAGTAGCCTTTCTGAGCCATGCCCAGCCAATTAGTGAATCTGCAGTGGCCAGAAAATAGTCATGAAATTGTCTTTTTCAAACAATTGCGCAGTGTAGATCCTGAAAATACATCCAAATTCCTTTCTCCACTATTTTCTAAGAGACAGTAAGCATTTATCTTAAACAGTTTATTGCCTCCACTTGGAATTTCATACAAAAGCATTAAGACTTTTTCTGTTAATATCCCACACCTTACTAGGGCCATAGTTTTTGTGTGTTCTGGTGCTATTAAATTCACCCTGCAATACAAACAAGGCAGATTGTGTGATGCCTAATGTATTACAGAACCACTTCCTGCAGAATTTAACTGCAAGGTAATGGGGGCATCTGTCACTACAAATTCTAATTCCATTTAATCCAACCTACATCTGTCTCTCTTTATCTCACCCTGAAGAATTTACACTTGCATCCCACTTTATATATTATCATACATGATACCATTGTTTTATGGATAAATAAGGCAGCAGCAATTCTGAAGAATTGGAACTGCACTTATTTTTATTTAACCGTCTGTTTAACTACACTGGTATTACATAGACCTCTTTAGCTCAAGAAAATTGGTTGTTGTTCATTTAAATGATAGTTATAGTTACATTCAACAGTAACCTAAAAGAGCCTTAATTTATCAAACTAAAAAATCTCAGAATAGATCCTATAATCCATGATAGTACTGAAGGCTTTTTATTTCTCGTAATGAGTCTAAATTAATCTCAATTGTTGCATCAGAGGTTGAGCTGAAGGGATAATTACTAGTCCTAGCCCCTTTAGGGCTACCCCGGATCAGGCATATTTCTCAAGATATTCACTTTCAACTAAGGTTTGAGCTAACCGAATCCTAAAGAAGCTAAATATGGGTATAAAGGTCGGGACTATCTCTCCCGAAAGGAAAGGAACAACCTGAAAATGTTACTGTCCTCCAGATAGCACTTTTAATAAGTTTAGCTAAACTGTAATGTTCCGGAGATTATGAGGGTCCGGAAAACTCCCTCAGAATTCTGCAACTCCTCACCAAAGAGTGTACAGAGATTGAGTTCACGGGTTTGATACAGAAGTCTTATGTGAGACAATTCTAAAAATATACAGATTTATTAAAGAACCAACATGCAGTTTACAGTTGGTGAGTCAATCGCAACATTAACAGTTCCAAAAAGAGAAAGCTTACAATCTTATTCGACTTCACCTGATGAAGGAGCAGCGCTCCGATAGCTTGTGATTTCAAATAAAGCTGTTGGACTATAACCGGGTGTTGTGCGACTTCTCACATTTGTCCACCCCAGTCCAACACCGGCATCTCCACATCAATCTTATTATCAGAGAACCTTACTTTCAAATCTTAAATTCGCTACAGTTTTACAGTTCTTTAAAGTCTACAGAATATCCACCAAAATCAAATACCTTTGATCCCCGAGGTACAAAGAGTTGGAGACTTACAGAACCGCCTCTGAAGCTGAGAATTACTTTGCCCGATTAAAGCGAGTCTGTTATCCCATTTGAGAGTTCAATATTTATACCCTTTTCCAGTGGTACTTCCTTTAAGGTTTTCTGCTGATGCAAGCTAATTATCTCTAGTCATTTTTCTGCTGACCCCTGCAATTTTTACAGTCACCTCAGCTGGTAGCATTACAGAATTATGTCTCCTCTCTAGGTGTTCTAAGTTTACCATAAAAAAACGGTGTGACGGCAGGTGTGTTTTTTACTTGATGTCATTTTTACGAAGGCAGATGTTTGTGCTTCTTTACGAGGTGTAAATTAGAACACCTTATCCAGGGTGAACCATTGTTTAATTCCCAAAGGTCAGCCTGTTGGGAGCCTTTAACTTTCTGTTTCAATAAGGTTATTGATTCAGTGTCAACAACTATCTTATCTCAATAGCCAGAATGCTTTCATAGCTATTTCATAGTTAGGTTTCTAAATTTCCAAACCCAGTTTGTCATGTTTTAATAAGGCCAGAATTCTTTCATGAGACAGTGTATTTTTCTGAATAGGTTATATGGATTATTCCTTCACAGAGCAGCCAGGATGTCAGCTGTGGCTCAGTGAGTAGCACCCACACCTCTGAGCCAGAAGGTGGTGGGATCAAGTGCCCACTCCAGAGACTTGTGGCCATAAATCTAGGCTGACACTCTAGTGCAGTGCCGAGGGAGTGCTGCACTGTCAGAGGTGCCGACTTTCGGATGAGACGTTAAACAGAGGCCCCGTCTTCCCTCTCAGATGGATAGGTCTGGGGAGTTAATAATGGGAAACAGGGAAATGGCAGAGACCTTGAACAAATATTTTGTATCGGTCTTCACAGTAGAAGACACTAAAAACATCCCAATAATGGATAATCAAGGGGCTATTGGGGTGGGGGGGGGGGGATTTAAAACAATCACTATCACGAGAGAGAAAGTACTAGGCAAACTAATGGGACTAAAGGTGGACAAGTCCCCTGGACCTGATGGCCTGCATTCTAGAGCCTTAAAAGAGGTGGCTGCAGAGATAATGGATGCATTGGTTGTAATCTACCAAAATTCCCTCGATTCTGGAGAGGTCCCAGCGGACTGGAAAACTGCTAATGTAACGCCCCTATTTAAGAAAGAAGAGAGTCAGAAAGCAGGCAACTATAGACCAGTTAGCCTAATATCTGTCATTTGGAAAATTCTGGAGTCCATCATTAAGGAAGTGGTAGCAGGACATTTGGAAAATCATAATATAGTCAAGCAGAGTCAGCATAGTTTTATGATAGGGAAATCATGTTTGACAAATTTGCTGGAGTTCTTTGAAGATGTAATGAGCAGGGTGGATAAAGGGGAACCAGTAGATGTCGTGTATTTGGATTTCCAGAAGGCATTCGATAAGGTGCCACATAAAAGGTTACTACACAAGATAAGAGCTCACGGGGTTGGGGTAATATATTAGCATGGATAGAGGATTGGCTAACTAACAGAAAACAGAGAGTCAGGATAAATGGGTCATTTTCAGGTTGGCAAACTGTAACTAGTGGGGTGCCGCAGGGATCAGTGCTGGGGCCTCAACTATTTACAATCTATATTAATGACTTGGATAAAAGGACCGAATGTAATGTAGCCAAATTTGCTGATGATACAAAGATAGGTGGGAAAGCAAATTGTGTGGAGGATGCAAAGAATCTCCAAAGGGATATAGATAGACTAAGTGAGTGGGCAAAAATCTGGCAAATGGAGTTTAATGTGGGAAAATGTGAGGTTATCCACTTTGGTAGGAAAAATAAAAAATCAAATTATTATTTAAATGGGGAGAGATTACAAAATGCTGAGGTACAGAGGGATTTGGGGGTCCTTGTACATGAATCACAAAAAGTTAGCATGCAGGTACCACAAGTAATTAGGAAGGCAAATGGAGTGTTGGCCTTTATTGCAAAGGGAATGGAATATAAAAGTAGGGAAGTCCTGTTACAACTGTAACTGTTGGTGAGACCACACCTGGAGTACTGCATACAGTTTTGGCCTCCTTACTTAAGGAAGGATATACTTGCATTGGAGGCAGTTCAGCGAAGGTTCACGAGGTTGATTCCGGAGATGAAGGGATTGTCTTATGAAGAAAGGTTGAGCAGGTTGGGCCTATACTCATTGGAGTTTAGAAGAATGAGAGGGGATCTTACTGAAACATATAAGATTCTGAAGGGGCTTGACAGGGTAGATACAGAGAGGATGTTTCCCCTCGTGGGGGAATTTAGAACTAGGGGGCATCATTTCAGAATAAGGGGTCACCCATTTAAATTGGAAATGAGGAGGAATTTCTTCCCTCAGAGGGTCATGAATCTTTGGAATTCTCTTCCCCAGCGAGCTGTGGAGGCTGAGTCACTGAATATATTTAAGGTGAAGATAGACAGATTTTTGAAAGGTAAGGGAGTCAAGGGTTATGGGGAGCAGGCAGGGAAGTGGAGTTGAGGCCAAGATCAGATCAGCCATGATCTTATTGAATGGCGGAGCAGGCTCGAGGGGCCAAATGACCTATTCCTGCTCCTACGTCTTACGTTCTTATATAAAAGATCCTGTGGCACTATTTCGAAGGAGAGCAGGGCAGTTCTCCCTGTGGTCCTGGCTAACATTTGTCCCTCAACCAACATCACTAAAACAGATTACCTGGCCATGATCACATTGCTGTTTGTGGGACCTTGCTGTGTGCAAATTGGCTGCCACTTTTCCCTACATTACAACAGCCATTGCACTTCATTGGTTGTGAAAGGCTTTGGGATATCATGAAAGGTGTTATATACATGCAAGTCTTTCTTTTTAACTCCTCAAAGCCTCAAGTCAGGAGTGTGATGGCATACTCTCCAGTTGCCTGGATGAGTGCAGCTCCAACAACACTGAAGACGCTCGACAACATCAAGAACAAAACAGCCCACTTGATTGGCAGCCCATCAACCAACTTGGGCATCCACTCCCTCCACCACCGGTGTATTGTGGCTGAGTGTGTACCATCTAGAAGATGTACTGCAGCAACTCGCCAATGCTTCTTCGACAACACCTCCCAAGGTTGTGACCTCTACCACCTAGAAGGACAAGGGCAGCAGGCGCATGGGAACACCACCACCTCCAAGTTCCCCTGCCAGTCACACACCATCCTGACTTTAACATAGATCGGCATTTTTTCACGGTCGCCGGGTCAATATCCTAGAACTCTGTACTTAACAACACTGAAGGACTATCATCACCACATGGACTACAGTAGTTCAAGAAGGCGGCTCACCACTACCTTTTTCAGGGCAACTAGGGATGGGCAATAAATGTTGGCCTTGCTAGCGAAGCTCATATCCTCAGAATGAATAATAAAAAAAATGATTTTGTACATCTAGTGAGCACCAGCCCAGTAATGGTAAATTTTGGAGAAAAGTGGCAAGGACATCTGCTCTGTGGCTTCTTAGATTACTATCAGTAACTGCGTGAGGGAAGAAACTATCAGGAAGTTGTATTGCTATGCTGGTTTGATTACACATGTTGTACCCTGGTGTTCCAAAAAATGCCGGAGTGGGTGTGCAGAGATAGTGGTCCACATTTCATTGACATGCCCCAAAACACTAATATATTGGCAGATGTTTTGGTCCTCTGTGAAACAGGTGATGGACCTCTCCTTTGATGTAAGTTTGTGTCATTGCCTGCAAGACTTATTAGTGAAGGTCCCACTGGATCTGTTCACTTGCAGGCTCTTGGACCTTCTGTTGTTTGCTGGATCCAGATATGTTGCAGTAGAGGAAGGCAGCAGGTTGATTTCTGAGGCCTTGGTACAAATCCTTTGGAAGACTTATTGGAGAGGAAAGTGCATTCTTGCTGATGGATCAGGAAAAACCTTTGAATGTATGGCCCCTTTCCAGTGGTACTGTTGGAAACATGTCTTATCTCTTGCTCTGATATCAACACATTTCCAGCAATAGATTAGAGTGCTTTACAGCTGATATGAGTTTCCTAATAGAAATCAAAGCAATACTCTGGGTTCAGCTGGATTGAGTGAGTTTTAAAAATTGGCCTCTCTGTCTCCTGGTCCTGTTTTTTTTAATCAGCTATATGTAAGATGTGTTACATTGGGTGACATACTTCTCATTTGGTTTTATCTTTTAATACCTTTACTGCAAACCAATGAATGGTTTGTACGTCCAATTCAAAAATGTGAAAATTGTGCTTTTACTGTTAAAAATAGTAGCCAATAAAATGGCCCACAATAGGCACTGTGACTGACACACTTGGCAATGGCATCAGAGTTAGTCTACCTTTTCCTGTGCCACAAGCAGATCCCACAATAATACAGGGCTCATGAATTCACTCTGTTCCTGTAAAGTGCCGTGTCTCAGATCATCATGGCAATTGCAGTTTATGCTTCGAAAGTGGGAGGAATACTGTGGGAGGTGTAAGTGTGAGCAGAAGAGTGGGACTATCACACAGATCTGGAGTGTTGGCATATCACAAATAACAAGACTATGATTACAATACCAAAGCTGCCAGCAACCACCCAGGGTCACGTTTGGGAGGTGCCTGGCTTTGTTCCTGTTGCCTTTGGTAGTATCCCAGTGTTATGTAGCCCAGTATGCAAAACAAACTGTGAAAGTTTAATATTTTATCTTTGATCTGCATAAACAGATCAGTAGGTTCTAGATATTACCGCTAATTAATTTTTCTACATAAAGTTCAAAATATCTTGCTGTAATTAATTACATCTCTATCCAGCTGTAATAAGTGCGGACTAAAATGGTCAGCCAGACACTCAGCATTCTCAATTTAATTATTTCTTTACACCTAGATGAGTTATAAAGTGATGCTTGTGCTTATGATCCGTCTACATTCTGTCATGCGTGTGTGGTGCCCAGCTGTCAGTTTTTATTAACCTTCCGAACTGTTGCTAAAGCTCTTATGCAAATTTTTTGATTGACTCACATACATCTACTTTCTTGATTTCATTATTTTATCATTTTAAATCGACCCCAGCCACATTTAGAACCTTTTTGTTTAGCATTTTGTTCAATGCATGTTAGTGATAGTTCCACAGCCAGAAATCTGCTCTTCAACTACTGTGATCTCATTGAACGGTATAAAATTCTGACAGGGCTAGAGAGACTAGATGCAGGGAGGATGTTTCCCCTGGCTGGGGGGGTCTAGAACGAGGGGTCACAGTCTGAGGATACGGGGTAGGACATTTAGGACTGAGATGAGGAGAAATTTCTTCACTCAGAGGGTGGTGAACCTGTGGAATTCTCTATCACAGAAGGCTGTGGAGGCCAAGTCACTGAATATATTTAAGAAGGAGATAGATAGATATCTAGACACAAAAGGCATCAAGGGGTATGGGGAGAGAGCGGGAATATGGTATTGAGATAGAGGATCAGCCATGATCATATTGAATGGTGGAGCAGGCTCGAAGGGCTGAATGGCCTACTCCTGCTTCTATTTGTCTACGTTTCTATGTGATCGCCATAATGATACCGTTGCATTTGTCTGCATAACAAGTATTTCCAGGGCAGGAGGAGAAAGTTTAATTAATAGCCAATGGAAGCTAACTCTGTAAAATATCTCACTAGAATAATTCATCGTTACCTTAAATTACTGGATGATCTCCTGTGCTGTTGCCCTGGGAGAGTACAGACTACGGGGTAGATTACCACCTGAGCATTAAGCGTCACCTGGTCGAAGTGGAGAAAGAAAGAAATAGGTGGGGAGGAATGCATGCTGGTTAACAGAAGCTGCTGGATTTTCCATGGAAATGAATCGAAGGAAATTCCGGAAGATTCTGTAAGGGGCATGCGATCATCCCCACCAGATTCTCCTTTCTGCATTTTGCCCAGTCGTTGCATAGCACTTAGGTGGGAAAAACAAAAATCTATCTCCAAATGTAGTTTTCAGGAGAAGCAGAGTTGGTTGGCAGTGTTAACTCAAACTTGCACTGGTCTTGGCGCAGGGCTTGAAGCCCATCCTTTCCAGGATGGAAGGGGTGGGCAGATCCATTAGCGCAATTGTGGATCCAACCATGATGCAGCGTCTGATGGCGGATGTCTCAGCTTCCATTGCAGCACAAACAGAAGCCACTCAATGTCTGAGAGCTGCAGTGGAAGCTCAGTCTTCTGTCATGCAGGCTCAGCTTGCTGCCACGCCAGCTCACACTGCTGCCATCGTGGTTGCGTTTACCTGTGTGGAAAGGGGCTTGCATGGTGTCACAGCAGTCCAGCAATCTGTCCTCCAACAAATTACTGGACTTGCTGAGGCACCGCCCCAGGGGAGTGGCAGTGGCTCCGTTCAGCACAAACCTGATGTCCTCTCTCAGGATGACAGCATTCGTTTTCCCACCACTGCCACTCCGCCAGTGCCCTTGCTGTTGCCTGTCAGTCAGCCCGCCTGGACTGCTGCCGCCCATGACGAGGTAGTGCAGTCTGAAGCCAGGCCTTCTAGGCCCAGAGATGCTCGAGGTCGTCCTGCAAGGCCTTCTGCAGTCTCCCCCACTGAAAGTCAGCAGCCTTCCACCTTTAACGTAGTAAAGCATCTCAAGGTGCTTCACGGGAGTGTTATAAAACAAAATTTGACACCGAGCCACATAAGGAGATATTAGGGTCGGTGACCAAAAGCTCGGTCAAAGAGGTAGGTTTTAAGGAGCATCTTAAAATGGAAAAGAGGAAAAAGAGGTAGAGAGACAGAGCGGTTAAGGGAGGGAATTCCAAACCTTAGGGCCTTGGCAGCTGAAGGCACGACCACCAATGGTGGAGCGATTAAAATCAGGGATGCTCAAGAGGGCAGAATTTGAGGAGCGCAGATATCTTGGAGGATTGTGGGGCTGGAGGAGATTACAAAGATAGGGATGGGCGAGGCCATGGAGGGATTTGAACACAAGGAAGACAATTTTGAAATCGAGGTGCTGCTTAACCGCGAGCCAATGTAGGTCAGCGAACACAGGGGTGATGGGTGAATGGGACTTGGTGCAAGTTAGGACACGGGCAGCAGAGTTTTGGATGACCTCAAGTTTACGGAGGGTAGAACGTGGCAGGCTAGCCAGGAGTGCTTTGGACTAGTCAAGTCTAGAGGCAACAAAGACATGGATGAGGGTTTGAGCAGCAGATGAGCTGAGGCAGGGGTGGAGACGGGCGATGTTCCAGAGGTGGAAATAAGCAGTTTTAATGATCATGCGGATATGTGGTCGGATATGTGGTCGGATATGTGGTCGGATATGTGGTCGGATATGTGGTCGGATATGTGGTCGGATATGTGGTCGGATATGTGGTCGGATATGTGGTCGGATATGTGGTCGGAAGCTCACCTCCGGGTCAAATATGACACCAAGGTTGTGCACAGTTTGGTTCATCCTCAGACAGTTGCCAGGGAGAGGGATGGAGTCAGTTACTAGGGAACGGAGTTTGTGTCGGGGTCTGAAGACAATGGCTTCGGTTTTCCAATATTTAGCTGGAAGGAATTTCTGCTCATCCAGTACTGGATGTTAGACAAGCAGTCTGACAATTTAGATACAGTGGAGGGGTCAAGAGAAGTGGTGGTGAGTTAGAGCTGGGTGTCGTCAGCGTACCTGTGGAAACTGACACAGTGTTTTCAGATGATGAGAAATAGGAGGGGGCCAAGGATAGATCCTTGGGGGAAAACAGAGGTAACGGTGCAGGAGTGGGAAGAGAAGCCGTTGCAAGTGATTCTCTGGTTACGATTAGTTAGATAAGAATGGAACCAGGCGAGTGCAGTCCCACCCAGCTGGATGACGGTGGAGAGGCGTTGGAGGAGGATGGAGTGGTCAACCGTGTCAAAGGCTGCAGACAGGTCGAGAAGGATGAGGAGGGATAGTTTACCTTTGTCACAGTCACATAGGATGTCATTTGTGACTTTGATGAGAGCTGTTTTGGTACAGTGGCAGGGTCAGAAACCAGATTGGTGAGATTCAAACATGGATTTCCAGGAAGAATGGGCACGGATTTGGGAGGCGACAGCACGTACAAGGACTTTGGAGAGGAAAGGGAAGTTGGAGATGGGGCAGTAGTTTGCAAGGACAGAGGGGGTCAAGGATTTTTTTTGCGGAAGGGGTGATGACGGCCGATTTGAAGGGGAGCGGCACAATACCTGAGGAGAGAGAGCCGTTAACAACATCAGCTAACGTGGGAGCCAGGAAGGGAAGTTGGGTGATCTTACTTCAATTAGTTAATCAGAAAAGTATATCTCTTCACAAATTAATCCGAATTTCCAATCAGAGATTCCACGCAACTAATAAAATATGCTAATGAGTTCAAAATCTCTGTTAACCACCACAGCTTCAGCAACAGGGCATGCCACTTCAACTGCCTCCAGATATATTAATACTGCTAAATATAATTTTCTGATCAGTATCATAAAGGCTACTTGCAATATCAAATTCAGAGGTCTGGACATAACTAAATGTTAAACAGATCATGCAAATAGCAACATCATAAAAATGACACGGGCACCCTCCTCTCCAATGTCATAGAAGGTTGTGGGTTCACAGTCCCACTCCAGGGACTTGAGCATATAAAGCTAGGCTGACACTCCAGTGCAGTGCTGAGGGAGCGCTGCACTGTCGGAGGTGAGACGTTAAACCTGCTCTCTCAGGTGGATGTAAAAGATCCCATGGCACTATTTCGAAGAAGAGCAGGGGAGTTATCCCCAGTGTCCTGGCCAATATTTATCCCTCAATCAACATCACAAAAACAGATTTTCTGGTCATTATCGCATTGCTGTTTGTGGGAGCTTGCTGTGCGCAAATTGGCTGCCGCGTTTCCCACATTACAACAGTGACTACACTTCAAGGAGTACTTCATTGGCTGTAAAGTGCTTTGAGACGTCCGGTGGTCGTGAAAGGCGCTATATAAATGTAAGTCTTTCTTTCTTTCAAACCAGGCCAAGAAGGTTTAAATACCTATGCATATTTTGTTCTAATTAAAGATGAAAAACTAGAATTTGCAGTTGTCAATAATAGTGGATAACACATTTGTAAGACAATCTTTGCCATTTTATTAGAAGTGTTAACTCATACAAAGTGACCGGGTTACCGTGTGGTAAACAACAAACAGGAGAATGTAAAACAAACACATTGGCCTGGAGTTTCCGCTCGGTTCCGCTGGTTTTTGCAGCGCAATTTGTCCGAAATCGACTAATCCAGTGCAATTAAGTCCAGCACAAAGCGAGTTTCCGCGATCTTTTGCGCTAGTTTTACAAAACATCGCGCTGGAAGCCGGCCCCGCCCACAAAACTGGCCACGCCCCCAGATCGAATTAACCACCGTGACGCGTTTCGGCTAATTGTGCTCGTTTGAAGGTCTTCGAGGAGGCTTTTAAAATTAAGATTTTTTTTTTAGCTGCAAGGACACTAATAGGCACCTTTTAAAAGTTTTTGAATATATATATATATTTTTATTTATAAGAAACTGACTACTGTACCACAATATAACTAACAAATGGTTCTGTATAGTCTTAAAGTCATTTTCAGTTATTTAAAATCGGGTTAGTCCCAGGTGCTGAACTTGCCGGCTTCTAGCGCGATGTTTTTAAAACTATCGCGAAAGATCGCGGAAACTCGAGTTGCGCCGTATGTAATTTGCGCTTGAAATTACGTGAATTTTTACGCTGGGTTAGCCACTATCGAGCGAATTGCACTGGAAAAACCAGCGCAGCCGAGCAGAAGCTCGAGCCCACACGATCTATAGTGCAGCACAAAGCAGCAGTACAGCAGCAAGAGGTTACACACACGCACACTTTTACTCTGCAGGTGCATGATATAAATCACACACACACACACACGTCATTTTGAAAGCACCAAGGAAGGTATTTTGTGCTGAGAGAGTAAATACAAAGCTACAATCTTACTCAATTCAAATAAATAATGACATTCATATTTCTCCATTGTTTATATCGTTGGCAAGAACATTGGCTTTGAAGAGCTTTGTGTGCGGTAGCTGAGCTAAGTACTATAGTCACAAAACATCATTATGGCTGCATTTCCAGTAAATATGAGTCTTTTCATCAATTCATTTTGGATTCCAGTTTGTTTTGTTGAAATAAAATACTCAAGCTCCCTTGGAATTGGTGGCACCCATTGTCTGTCATGCATTTATCTCCACGGCCCATAGTACAGGATCAATATTAAAGGTGAGAAACAGGGATAGATGGCAGTGTAAAAAATGCTTAGTACCACTGTCTCCAAACTCCAGTGTTGGGATGAGAAAAAACCAGGTGGCCCATTAACTCTAGTTCTTCCCTTTGACCACAACTCATTTGCTAACTTGAAGGGGTGGATAGCCAGTCACTAGGAAAATTTCAACCAAGCCTTCTTCAAAATTCCTTCTTGACCTCACAATATAACTGAGTTTAGTTATTCTATCCTGTCTAATTACTTTCCACAGATGACATTCCCACAGTCTCAATAGGTTTGGAGCAACAAAATACTTTATCATCTACATTTGCATTGATCAATATAATCTTCAATTCCTTTTGTAATCAGATATCCAGTTAGGTCTTTACTTTAAAATTAGTTTACGATTAACAATACTTGCTGGCAATAAGTTCCTATATCTACTACATTGTGGAGATAAAATATTACAAATCTCTAGTCCTGATGGATAAACTTATTTTCTTAATCCACACTGATAAATTGCTGATCATTTATTCAGCTTAATACCACATCTATGGTTTGGAAATTAGAATTATATTTTTTATATTAAGTCAAGGATGTCACTGAGCAGCTGCAGGACATTCTGAGGGGGGAGAGTGAACAGCCAGAGGTCGTTGTCCATATCGGTATCAACGACATAGGTAGAAAGAGGGATGAGGTCCTGCAGGCAGATTTTAGGGAGCTTGGAAAGACATTAATAAGCAGGACCTCAAAGGTAGTAATCTCCGGATTACTCCCGGTGCCACGTGCTAGTGAGTACAGGAATAGGAGGATAGAGCAGATGAATGCGTGGCTGGAGAGATGGTGCAGGACGGAGGGCTTTAGAGTCCTGGGACATTGGGACCGGTTCTGGGGGAGGTGGGACCTGTACAGGCCGGACGGGTTGCACCTCAACAGAGCTGGGGCCAATGTCCTCTCGGGGGTGAGGGGTGGGTTTGCTAGTGCTGTTGGGGAGGGTTTAAACTAATTTGGCAGGGGGGTGGGCACCAGGATGTAGCATTAGAAAGGAGAAGCAAGGTGCACAAAGGATTGGGAGAGACAGATAACACTAGAGTAAGAAATAGTAAGATATAAGGTGGGGTCAGACGAAAAGAGAATACAAGAAGGTCTAAGATAGGTTTACAGTGCATGTGTGTAAACGCACGAAGTGTGGTAAATAAGGTTGGTGAGCAGCAGACACAAATAGACACATGGGAATATGACGTTGTGGCGATAACGGAGACCTGGCTCAAAAAAAGGCAGGTTTGGGTACTAAATATTCCTGGATATAATGTGTTCAGGAAAGAGAGGGGAGGAAAGAAAGGAGGTGAGGTGGCAGTATTGTTTAAGGAGAATATTACAATGCTGGAGAGAAAGGATATCCTGGAGGAGTCAAGGACAGAATCTATTTGGTTAGAGATAAGAAACAATAGAGGTGCCATTACACTACTAGGAGTATTCTATAGCCCATGAACTAGTGGGAAGGATATAGAGGAGCAAATATGCAGGAAAATTACAGAGAGGTGCAAGTACTATAGAGTAGTGATAATGGGGGACTTCAATTATCCTAATGTAGACTGGGAAAGTAATAGTGTAAAGGGCAAAGAGGGGGAAGAATTTCTGAAGTGTGTTCAGGAGAACTTTCTTGATCAGTACGTTTCTGACCCAATGAGGAAGGAGGCATTGCTGGATCTGGTTCTGGGGAACGAGATGGGTCAAGTGGAGCAAGTGTCAGTGGGGAACATTTAGGGAACAGTGATCATAATATCAGAAGATTTAGATTAATTATGGAAAAGGACAGGGAGCAATCTTGAGTAAAAATACTTAATTGAAGGAGGGCCAATTTCAATGGGTTGAGAACGGATCTGGCCTGGATAAATTGGAATTAAAGTTTGGCAGGCAAAGCTGTAATCGTGCAATGGGCTGCCTTTAAAGAGGAGATGGTTTGGGTACATTTGAGGTACATTCCCACAAGGAGGAGAGGAAGAGCAACCAAAGCCAGAGCTCCCTGAATGACGATAGAGAGTAAGATGAAGCAGAAAAAAGGGGCGTATGACAGACGTCAGGTTGAGAATACAAGTGAGAGCCAGGCTGAATTTAGAATGTTCAGAGGGGAAGTGAAAAAGGAAATAAGAGGGGCAAAGAGAGAGTATGAGAATAGATTGGCAGCTAACATAAAAGGGAATCCAAAAGTCGTCTATAGGCATATTTATAGTAAAGAGGTAAGAGGTAAGAGGACGGGTGGGGCTGATTAGGGACCAAAAAGGAGACCTACACATGGAGACAGAGGGCATGGCTGAGGTATTAAATGAGTACTTTGCATTTGTCTTTACCAAGGAAGAAGATGCTGCCAAAGTCATAGTGAAAGAGGAGGTAGTTTACATAAGGAATAGGAGCAGGAGTAAGCCATTTGGCCCTTTGAGCCTGCTCCGCCATTCAATAAGATCATGGCTGATCTTCCACCTCATCTCCACTTTCCTGCACTATCCCCATATCCCTTGATTCCCTTAATATCTAAAAATCTATTGATCTCTGTCTTGAATATACTCAACGACTAAGCCTCCACAGCCATCTGGGGTAGAGAATTCCAAAGATTCACCACCCTCTGAGTGAAGAAATTTCTCCTCATCTCAGTCCTAAATGGCCTACCCCTTATTCTGAGACTGTGACCATTGGTTCTAGACACCCCAGTCAGGGGAAACATCCTCCCTGCATCTACCCAGTCAACCCCTGTAAGAATTTTGTATGTTTCAATAAGATTATCTCTCATTCTTATAAACTCTACAGAATATAGGCCTAGTCTACTCAATCTCTCCTCATAGGACAATCCCCCCATCCCAGGAACCAGTCTGGTGAACCTTCATTGCACTCCCTCTATGGCAAGTATATCCTTCCTTAGGTAAGAAGACCAAAACTGTACACAATACTCCAGGTGTGGTCTCACCAGGACCCTATATAATTTCAGTAAGACATCTTTACTCTTATACTCAAAATCCTCTTGTAATAAAGGCCAACATACCATTTGCTTCCCTAATTGTTTGCTGTACCTGCACGTTAACTTCCAGTGATTCGCGTACAAGGACACCCAGGTCCCTCTGAACACCAACATTTCCCAATCTCTCACCATTTAAAAAATACTCTGCTTTTCTATTTTTCCTCCCAAAGTGGATAACTTCACATTTCTCCACATTATATTCCATTTGCCATGTTCTTGCCCACTCACTTAGCCTGTCTATATCCCCTTGAAGCCTCCTTGCATCACCCTCACAATTACATTCCCACCCAGCTTTGTATCATCAGCAAACCTGGATATATTACATTTGGTCCCCTCATCCAAATCATTGATGTAGATTGTGAATAGCTGAGGGTCAAGCACTGATCCTTGTGGTAACCCACTAGTTACAGCCTGCCAACCCAAAAATGACCCGTTTATTCCTACTCTCTGTTTTATGTCCATTAACCAATCCTCAATCCATGCTAATATATTACCCCATCCCATGAGCCCTAATTTTGTTTAATAACCTCTCGTATGGCATCTTATCGAATGCCTTCTGAAAATCCAAACACACCACATCCATTGGTTCCCCCTTATCTATTCTGCTAGTTACAACCTCAAAAAACTCTAACAGATTTATCAAACACGATTTCCCTGTCATAAATCCGTGTTGGCTCTGTCCAATCCTATTATTATTTTCTAAGTGCCCTGTTACCACGTCCTTAATAATAGATTCTAGCATTTTCCCTGCTACTGATGTCAGGCTAACTAGTCTGTAGTTCCCTGTTTTCTCTCTCCCTCCTTTCTTAAATACATTTGCTACCTTCCAATCCACGGGAACCGTTCTAGAATCTATGGAATTTTGGAAAATGACAACCACTTGAGATACTGGATGGGCTAAAAATTGATAAAGAGGAGGTACTAGAAAGGCTGGCTGTACTTAAAGTAGATAAATCACGAGGACCGGATGGGTTGCATCGTAGGATGCTGAGGGAAGTAAAGGTGGAAATTGCGGAGGTACTGGATATAATATTCCAATCGAATAATCCGGGACAAAATTAACAGTCACTTGAACAAGTGTGGATTAATTAAGGAAAGCCAACATGGATCTGTCAAAGGCAAATCGTGTTTAACTAACTTGATGGAGTTTTTTGATGAGGGAACAGAGAGGGTTGATGACGGTATTGCGGTTGATGTGGTGTACATGGACTTCCAAAAGGCGTTCGACAAAGTGCCACATAATAGGCTTGCCAGCAAAGTTGAAGCCCATGGAATAAAAGGGACAGTGGCAGCATGGATACAAAATTGGCTAAGTGACAGGAAACAGAATAGTGGTGAACGGTTGCTTTTTGGACTTGAGGAAGGTATACATTGGTGTTCCCCAGGGGTCGGTCCTAGGACCACTGCTTTTCTTGATATATATTAAGGACTTGGACTTGGGTGTACAGGGCACAATTTCAAAATTTGCAGATGACACAAAACTTGGAAGTATAGTGAACAGTGAGGAGGATAGTGATAGACTTCAAGAGGACATAGACAGGCTGGTGGAATGGGTGGACACGTGGCAGATGAAATTTAACGCAAAAAATGCGAAGTGATACATTTTGGTAGAAAGAACGAGGAGAGGCAATATAAACTAAAGGGTACAATTCTAAAGGGGGTGCAGGAACTGAGTGACCTGAGGATATATGTGCACAAATCATTGAAGGTGGCAGGACAGGTTGAGCAAGCAGTTAAAAAAGCATACGGGATCCTGGGCTTTATAAATAGAGTCATACAAAAGCAAGGAAGTTATGAAGAACCTTTAAAAAACACTGGTTTGGCCTCAACTGGAGTATTGTGTCCAATTCTGGGCACACACTTTAGGAAAGATGTGAAGGCCTTAGAGAGGGTGCAGTAAAGATTTACAAGAATTATTCCAGGGATGAGGGACTTCAGTTACGTGTATAGACTGGAGAAGCTGGATTTGTTCTCCTTAGAGCAGAGAAGGTTGAGAGGAGATTTGATAGAGATGTTCAACATCATGAGGGGTCCAGACAGAGTAGATAGAGAGAAACTGTTCCCATTGGCGGAAGGGTCAAGAACCAGAGGACACAGATTTAAGGTGATTGGCAGAAGAACCAAAGACGACATGACGAAAAGCTTTTTTATGCAGTGAGTGGTTAGGATTTCGAATGCACTGCCTGAGCGGGTGATGGAGGCAGATTCAATCGTGGCTTTCAAAAGGGAATTGGATAAGTACCTGAAGGAAAAAAATTGCAGGGCTACAGGGAAAGGGCAGGGGAGTCGGTAAATTGATTGCAAATTATTTTAGATAGATGGTATAAATGGAATGGCAAGCCAACAGTGGGATATGATTAATATCTCCAGTTCTGAGGATAACAATAACTCAGTTGTGAATTTCCTGTTCAGGTGCTATCTGGTTAGCCTCACCACTGGACCAGTAATGTACTATACGAGCTGATCTACTGTGGTGTTGGTCACTGATAGACTTGAGCCTGGAACACAGTTGTGTAGTCTGGCTGTTAACTTGTTCCGACCCTTTAGAATTACTATTCCTGTGAACAGTGGTGTAAGTAAGCACATCTTGAGGTCAGTTAGTGGCTAATTGTTACAGCTGTAAGAGGTTTCTCTGGATTGGATGGTGCTTAGTCCCTCTTCTTAAAGAAAGGCTGTGTTATCTCAAGATTAGAAAAATAAGCAGGAAATTAATAGCATCCAGTTTCTTTTTGGTTGCTATTTTAAAAATAATATTCAGTCGTGATTTATTGGTGTTTTATACAAAGTGTAAAGCCTGAAACTTGGCATCACGGACACATTTCACATTTCAAAACTTTTATATACAGATAATGTATCTCCCATGTTATTGCCAAAGATAAAAACTAAAAAACTTTAAAAAAAATTGAGTATATAAATAGTGTTTTTCTCACCAACTGCAGAAAGATAAATAAAAGTATTAAATTATTCCTCTCATATATGACAGTTGCATAAATAAATAAATCTCCAGATGTCATGTCAGCTTGGCCCAGTTGGTAGCTCACTCACCTCTGAGTCAGAAGATTGTAGATTCAAGCTCCACTCTGGGCTGACACCCCATGCCATGCTGAAGGGGTGCTGCACTGTCAGTGGAACTGTCTATGGGTGACCTTAACTAACTTCTCTAATACTTTCCTTTTGTTTATTGTAATACCTCTCATTTTTCTTTTAATTAAATCAGGATTTACCTCCTCCCCAGTATCCTTCTCCTTTTGTAAATAAACATTGATGCAAGATGCAAGGGGTCGATTTTCACCCGCAGTGGGATTCGGGTGGGTGGGGCAAGTGTAAAACAGACTTGCAGGCCTACGTTTCAAGCCTGGAGTATTTTAACTCCCGGGCCTCATTTAATGCAGCTGGTTTGGTTCACTTCCCAACCATTCCAGGTGAGAAGAGGGTGCAGAGCACTAGCCGCCTGGGGAAGACCAGATAGCCCATGGCCCCCCACTGGTTTGCAGGTAAGTGGCTGGGAGGGGGCTTGGGAAGGTCTCATGGGAGGGAGGGAGGGAAGGAGGGAAAGAGGGGGGTAGTCCAGGACAGGGGAGGTTTCTGGCTGAGCCAGACCGTTCGCAACCTTGACATCCTATTTGACCCTGAACTGAACTTCTGACCCCGTATCCTCTCCATCACAAAGATGGCCTACTTCCCATATCCTAAGTCCCGTTCACTCATCACCCCTGTGCTCGCTGACCCTACATTGGCTCCTGGTGTGGTAACGCTTTGATTTTAAAATTCTCTTCCTTGTTTTCAAATCCATCCATGGCCTCGCCCCTCCCTATGTCTGTAACCTCCTCCAGCGCTACAATCCTCTGAGAACTCTGCGTTCCTCCAACTCTGACCTCTTGTACATCCCCCATTCCTCTCGCCCCACCATTGGTAGCTTTCCCTTCAGCCGTCTAGGCCTTAAGCTATGAAACTCCCTCCCTAAACCTTTCCATCTTTCCACCTCTCTCTCTCCTCCTTTAAGACGTTCCTTAAAACCCACCTCTTTGACCAACCTTTTTGTCACCTGTCCTAATATCTCCTTCTGTGGCTCTGTGTCAATATTTGTTTGATTATGGTCCTGTGAAGCACCTTGGGACGTTTTACAACGTTAAAGGTGCTATATAAATGCAGGTTGTTGTTGTGGTTGATGTATTTTGTTACTCCTAACTAGATCTAGCAACACCTGTCCTCTTGTAGGCATACAAAAATATTGCTTGAGGAAGTAGTCCTGTACGCATTTTAGGAAATCCATTTTCCTTTTTCCGTCTTTTCCCTCCCTGTCCCAATCAATGAGAATGTAATTAAACTTTGCAAGTACAATAATTTTGTTATTCTTATTCATCTCCTTGATCTGTCTATAGATTCCATCTTGAAATTTTGGAGTAAGTTCAAGACAGTAAAATCGGGGCACTAAACGGCATAATTTATGAGTTAAATCTGGGCTGCAATTTCCTTTTTTATCAGGTACTGATAACCAGTACAAGTAGGAGGGTATGAAGACCATTGTGGTAACCTTCTTGAACCATTATTGCCTTGTTAACTGTAATGGATACTTGCTGTGATATTATTAAGGACAATCTTTAAAATGTTGCTTTTAGATCAAAGGGAAAAGACATCCCAAATAATCCAGGGAATGCCTTAAAACAAAACCAACATACTGCGGAAGCTGGAAATCTGAAATCAAAACAGAAAATGCTTGAAATTCTCAGCAGGTCAGGCAGCATCTGTGGAGAGAGAAACAGAGTTAATGGGTTGGATTTTGCGCGATTGGTGGCGGGTCAGAAGGCGCGATTGGTGGCGGGTCGGGTAGGAAAGTGTTTTTTTTTTCCTCAGCGGGTCGGGACCTCGCTGTGAACCCGCCGCCACGCGCCTTTGCCAAATGTCGGGTCTGTCATCACTGAGCAGAACCTAGAGGCAGCGGCGAGGGAGGCAATTAAAATCATCACTGGCTTGTTTACAGCCACTTATCAATGTTTTTCCCCAGCTTTTTGGATTTGACAGGTCGTCCACCAGTTTTCCATTGTGCCTAGACCTCGTCTGTGAAGCTGAGGCGGGAGGTCAGTGGTCATTGAATCAGCTGATGAGTTGACAGCTTCAAATGTCAAGTCAAAGCTCCCAGCTGATTGAGAAATGTTCCCTTAACCACTAGCTTCTCTAAACTGCATTTCCACTACAGATTCAGGATGCTGCAAATCTTTACACAAGTCTCCATCCATTCTGACCTCATCACCTCTCCCACCATTGACAGATTGCTTCTGTCATCTATACTTCATCTGCCATCTCTTCCATCAGCATGGGTCCCCTTGAAACTCTCTCAACTTGGTCTTCAGAATCCCACCACGATCAGCCCCAACACCAGCAGCACCAACAACAACACCAACCTTCACCGCAATCAACTGATGCTGCACAATACAGAAGGCATCAGCACCTGACCACATTGCTGCCCAGGACGCCAGGGATGGTCTCACCATGGCCAGATTTACTTCACTTGACGCTGTACCCTGGCTGCCACATGATGCGCCAGGTTGGCACCACCCCACACCAACGCTATAAAGCATCCGTACAATGCCCAAGCCATTCCTTTCACACTCATCACCATTGTAGGGGGTACCGTTATGTCTCACCATTCACTGCAACTCACTAAGCCACTTCCAAAGGTTCACACAAATCTGTCCAAGAATGCAAAATGTTGAAAATAAAGCTTTCAATGTTTGACAGCACATTAACAGAAAATTTACATGAACATTGCATAAACACCCAAGTGCCTACCCTTGCATGTTGTTAGTTGGTATGATTGCACTAGGATGAATGTGAGTGTGAGGGGTGGATAGTGTACTAGGGATGTGATAATATAGATAGAGAGGGATGGGTGGAAGTCCAAGGTAAGTTGGTGTGAGTAAGGATGTGCAGGAGTAGGGTAGTGAAGGCAGAGTGATGGGAATGTGATGAGAGGCACAGCAGGATGAGGTTGAGTGTGGCTTTGTACGAACGTTTCGTGATCTAATAAGATCATTGAAACATTTGCGGCACTGCAGCCTGGTCCTCCTGACCACATCCCTGCTTGTGTCCTCCTCTACAATGTGCAACCAGGCTGTGTTGATCTCCTGGGGAGATCTCTTCCACCCATGGGAAGGGAAATGGACCTCCCTGCGTGCTGTAACTCCCTCCATAAGCATATAGAGGGAGTCATGAGAGAGCCTGGGTGCAGCCCTGTGCCTCTGTGCAGAGATTGGCAGTGTTTGCAGCACCACAGTGCTGTAGAACATTGATAGCACAACTGTCAAAAGAAAGTTGGCCATGGTCACTTTAAGGAAACCGGCTGATGATGCATCATCAAATGACGTCACCAGACCCGCTTCCACTAATTGGCCAGGAAACGCGCTGGACAGGGCTTAACAAGCTTCATCAAGGGAAATTCATTTCGGAGAGCGGGCTGGAGCCAGCAGCGGGGTCGGGACTCGTCACCGACGTTGCCCGCCACGGAGCCGCCGAGGTTCCTAAAAATCCAGCCCGTACGTTTCAGGCTGATGACCTTTCGTCAAACCCCCACCCCATTATAGAACCCGCCTGAAAATCAAGTTGTGAAGATGAAAATCTACCCTCTGTTGCCAAGAATTTGAATAGAAAAATGCAGGAATCTGTATCTTTCTTTTCAGCTATCAGATTGGTTCATTCTTGGTGACCATCCCATATATTCTCCAGTAAAAAAAGTGACCACAATTTTGTGGTATTAAACCTTAGCTACACTAATCCATGTAAGTGGTCATGATGCGGAGATGCCGGTGTTGGACTGGGGTGGACCATGCAGACACTGAGACAACGTATGAACGGACACCGCACAACAATCACCAGGCAGGAGTGTTCCCTCCCAGTCGGGGAACACTTCAGCAGTCAAGGACATTCAGCCTCGGATCTGCGGGTAAGCGTTCTCCAAGGCGGCCTTAGAAACACACAACAACGCAAAATCATCGAGCAGAAACTGATAGCCAAGTTCCGCACTCATGAGGACGGCCTCAACCGGGATCTTGGGTTTATGTCACGATACATGACGTGATCCAGACTCGAGTCGTCGTTGGCTTGTTCACAGATGTGATTCCCAGTAAAAAAGTAAACATTTTAAAGTTTATCGTTTCCCATACCGACTGCGGCTTTTGACACATTGGACCCCCTGTGACTACACCTCATTGTCTCAGTTGTATCTTGCTATGTCTTTGATGTGGTACCTTCCTGGCTGACCTGATTGCCTTTTGTCACACCTCGGCAGATAAACAGTCAGGATGATTTAAATGTAGTCGTCTGCCATTGTAAGTTACACATGCAATGTTCTCTATCTATATATGCTTTGTCGAGTCTGTATTTCTTTACTTCACCTGAGGAAGGGGCCACGTAAGCTCCGAAAGCTTGTGATTTTAAATAAAACTGTTGGACTATAACCTGGTGTTGTGCGACTTCTCATTTTAATCCATGTAAGGCAGAGAATGGAGGTAAAGGTTTTTATTCATAAGTAACACAGCTGGCTTATAGAAATTACAGTCAAGCTATGGATGCAAGAAAGATGTTGGGAAAAACCCAACCTGTACAATTAAGTTCTTCAGGAGAATCTATGGCAATATACTTATGCTGCATTTGTGAATTCCTGGAATGTCGGTTAAGGTATTTGGAAGCAAAGCATTGGAGCTGACTTACCATTAAACTGAATCAGGCTGAAAAAAGCTACACCTAATTGCACGATGGGGAGAATTGATTTACGGTTTTAATTATTTCAAAGATAAATTCAGCTTAGAAGGTGATCAGAATTTCAATTTTTGCCAATGGAGATCCTCTTTGCTCCAATTCATTGGAAAATGGGCTATTTGTATTGTGTCTAAACAAGTTGCAGTGGTCGACGAAGAGAATTAAACATAAACTTGTGCTGCTGAGAAATTCTACAAGTAATATCAAACATGAAGAATTCGCTAACATTGTAAATGGTTCCATTGCCTCAGGCACCATCCCACCTTGTCAAAACCACCATAATTACCCACTTCTCCAAAAACTCACTCTTGTCTCTTTTATCTTGGCCAACTACTGCCCCATGTGCAACCTCCCTTTCCTTCCTAGGGTCCTTGATTGTGATATTACCTCCCAGTTCTGGGCTCCATCTCTCCTGTAACTCTCTGCTCAAATCCCTCCAGTTCAGCTTCTGCCCTTTTCAAAGCGCTGAAAGGGCCCTAACCAAAGTTATGAAGGGCATTGTGTGTGACTGTTTACTGTGAATGTGGTGCATTATCCCTCCTTGTCCTCTTCAACATAGAAACATAGAAACATAGTTCAACCATTGAGATAGAGGATCAGCCATGATCATATTGAATGGTGGAGCAGGCTCGAAGGGCCGAATTGCCTACTCCTGCTCCTATTTTTCTATGTTTTTTTTTCTATGTTTCTATGGTCACCGAGCGGCTGCAGACCATTCTGAGGTGGGAGGGCGAGCAGCCAGAGGTCATGGTCCATATCGGTAACAACAACATAGGTAGAAAGAGGGATGAGGTCCTGCAGGCAGATTTCAGGGAGCTAGGAAAGAGATTGAAAAACAGGATCTCAAAGGTAGTAATCTCCCGATTACTCCCGGTGCCACGTGCTAGTGAGTATAGAAATAAGAGGATAGAGCAGATGAATGCGTGGCTGGAGAGATGGCGCAGGAGGGAGGGCTTTAGATTCCTGGGACATTGAGACCGGTTCTGGGGAGGTGGGATCTGTACAAGCCGGACGGGTTGCACCTCAACAGGGCCGGAACCAATATCCTTGCGGGGAGGTTTGCGAGAGATGTTGGGGAGGGTTTAAACTAATTTGGCAGGGGCATGGGCACCAGGATGTAACATTAGAAAGGGGAAATAAAGTGCTCAAAGGATTGGGAGAGGCAGAGAGTACTAAAGTAAGAAATAGTAAGGTGAGCTGCAGGCACAAATAGCCACATGGGAATATGACGTTGTGGCAATAACGGAGACCTGGCTCAAAAAAGGGCAGGATTGGGTATTAAATATTCCTGGATTTAAGGTGTTCGGGAAAGATAGGGAAGGAAAGATGGGAGGTGGTGTGGCAGTATTGGTCAAGGAAAATGTTACAGTGCTGGAGAGGAAGGATGTCCTGGAGGGGTCAAGGACAGAATCTATATGGCTAGAGTTAAGAAATAATCGAGGTGCCAGTATACTACTAGGTGTATTCTATAGACCACCAAATAGTGGGAAAGATATGGAGGAGCAAAATTGCAGAGAAATTACAGAGAGGTACAAGAACTATGGAGTAGTAATAATGGGGGACTTCAACTATCCTAATATAGACTGGGATCATAATAGGGCAGAGAAGGGGAAGAATTTCTGAAGTGTGTTCAGGAGAACTTTCTTGATCAGTATGTTTCTGGCCCGATGAGGGAGGAAGCATTGCTGGATCTGGTTCTGGGGAATGTCAAGTGGAGCAAGTGTCAGTCGGCGAACACTTAGGGAACAGTGATCATAGTACAGTATCATAAGGTTTAGATTAATTATGGAAAAGGACAGGGATAATCTAGAGTAAAAATGTTTAACTGGGGGAAGGCCAATTTCAGTGGGATGAGAACGGATCTGGCCCGGGTAAACTGGAATCAAAGATTGGGAGGCAAAACTGTAATGGAACAATGGGCTGCCTTTAAAGAGGAAATAGTTTAGGTACAGTTGAGGTACATTCCCACTAGGGGGAAAGGCACGGCAACTAAAGTCAGGGCTCCCTGGATGATGAAAGAGATAGAGAATACGATGAAGCAGAAAAAGAGCGCGTATGACAGATGTCAGGTTGCAAATACATCTGAGAATCAGGCTATATATAGAAAGGTCAGAGGAGAAGTGAAAAAGAAATTAAGAGGGGCAAAGAGAGGGTATGAGAATAGAATAGCAGCCAACATAAAAGGTAATCCAAAAGTCTTCTATAGGCATATAAATAGTAAAAGGATAGTAAGAGGAGGGGTGCGGCCGATTAGGGACCAAAAAGAAGACCTACGCATGGAGGCAGAGGGTATGGCTGAGGTACTAAACGAGTACTTTGCATCTGTCTTCACCAAGGAAGAGGATGCTGCCATAGACATAGTAAAGGAGGAGGTAGTGGAGATACTTGATAGGATAAAAATTGATAAAGAGGCGGTATTAGAAAGGCTGGCTGTACTTAAAGTAGATAAGTCACCAGGAGTGGATGGGATGCATTCTAGGATGCTGAGGGAATTGAGGGAGGAAATCGCGGAGGTACTGGCCATAATATTCCAATCCTCCTTAGGTACGGGGGAGGTGCAAGAGGTCTGCAGAATTGCAAATGTTACACCATTGTTCAAAAAAGGATGTAAGAATAAACCCAGCAACTACAGGCCAATCAGTTTGACCTCGGTAGTGGGGAAGCTTTTAGAAACAGTCATCACGGACAAAGTTAACAGTCACTTGGACAAATGTGGATTAATTAAGGAAAGCCAGCACGGATTTGTTAAAGGCAAATCATGTTTAACTAACTTGAATGAGTTATTTGATAAGGTAACAGAGAGTGTTGATGAGGGCAATGCGGTTGACGTAGTGTACATGGATTTCCAAAAGTCGTTCGACAAAGTGCCACATAATAGGCTTGCCAGCAAAGTTGAAGCCCATGGAATAAAAGGGACGGAATGGCTACGGAATTGGCTAAGTGATAGGAAACAGAGAGTAGTGGTGAACGGTTGTTTTTCGGACTGGAGGAAGGTATACAGTGGTGTTCCCCAGGGGTTGGTTCTAGGACCACTGCTTTTCTTGATATATATTAATGACTTGGACGTGGGAGTACAGGGCACAATTTCAAAATTTGCAGATGACACAAAACTTGGAAGTATAGTGAACAGTGAGGAGGAGAGTGATAGACTTCAGGAAGATATAGACAGGCTGGTGAAATGGGCGGACACATGGCAGATGAAATTTAATGCAGAGAAGTGTGAAGTGATACATTTTGATAGAAAGAATGAGGAGAGGCAATATAAACTAAATGGTACAATCCTAAAGGGGGTGCATGCACAGAGAGACCTGGGGGTATGTGTGCACAAATCTTTGAAGGTGGCAGGGCAGGTTGAGAAGGCAGTTAAAATAGCTTACAGGGTCCTGGGTTTCATGAATAGTGGTATAGAGTGCAAAAGTGTAAAAATTATGTTGAACCTGTATAAAACACTGGTTCAGCCCCAACTGGAGTACTGTGTCCAATTCTGGGAACTGCACTTTAGGAAGGATCTGAAGGCCTTAGAGAGGGTGCAGAAAAGATTTATGAGAATGATTCCATATATGAGGGACTTCAGTTACGTTGATAGACTGGAGAAGCTGGGGTTGTTCTCCTTGGAGCAGAGAAGATTGTGAGGAGATTTGATAGAGGTGTTCAAAATCATGAGGGGTCTGGACAGAGTAGATAGAGATAAACTATTCCCATTGGCAGAAGGGTCAAGAACCAGAGGACACAGATTTAAGCTGATTGGCAAAAGAACCAAAGGCGACGTAAGAAAAAACTTTTTTACGCAGCGAGTGGTTAGGATCTGGAATGCACTGCCTGAGAGGGTGGTGGAGGCAGATTCAATCACGGCTTTCAAAAGGGAGTTGGATAAGTACCTGACGGAAAGATATTTTCAGGGCTACGGGGAAAGGACGGGGGAGTGGGACGAGCTGAAGTGTTCTTGCAGAGAGCCGGCACGGGCTCGATGGGCCGAATGGCCTTCTTCTGTGTTGTAACCATTCTATGATTCTATGAGTCTATGGTCCTGGTGGCTGTGAAAACCTCATTATATGCCTTTTCACCTCTTGTTCATGGTTGTCTCCAAAGGTATCAACTGTTCAAATAACTATTACTGTAAAATGAAGGAGTCATAACTGCTAGCAGAGTAGCAAGAATTCACCTCCACAATTCTGTGCCTATGGTCATAAGCCAGCTGCACATTAATACAGTGGTATCCCTTTCTATTCGCTAAAGCTATGGGATTGAGAGTAGGGTCGGGGGAGGTGGGGAGATGATGGAGAGGTAGTGAATACATGCCATCAATAATGCCCTGCACTTCAGGGTTTGAAAAAGTGTAGTCCTCTTTTATGCTGCTGGATTCTTTCCGTGGGTAAATTGATAAAGGAGTTAACCTGCCAATTAAGGCATCTGTCATCTGCTTTATGCATTGATGCATTGCTGGTTGTGAAAGTTGACATATATCCCTTGCTGGGGTTTGAAAGCATCCATTAGCATAGATGTTCAAGGATGTGGTTATCTTGACAGCCACTGGCTACACTGACCCTATCCCAGAATTTAGTTGAAGGTCTGGTTTGAGTAAACGGCATATTTCCATGACATCTTCTAGTGAAGTGTAAATGGTAAACACAGATCTCCTCAGATATATCTCGGTGAGCCTTGGTCTGCAGACATGGGAATCTAGGTGAGGAGCGGTGTAGCAAGGCTGCCTCAGGTATTAATGCACCTTCACGTTATGTTGTCTCTGGTCCTCTTCACCAAAACCACCAAATAGACAAGCATCCGCTGTAGGATGCCCATCCTGAAAACTGTTGTTTGGAAAATTAAATTCCACCTCTTATGGAAAAGAGGAGGCTGAGTAAAAATTAATAAAAATGCATAAAGTACTGCAAATCTGAAACCAGTACCAAACGCAATTTAAAGAAAAGCAGAATGAATGAGTATTGCAGCAAAACAAAGTTGTGCAGCTTCTAATATCTCTCCCCTTTAAGAGTGCCATGTCCAAACTGGATGAAGAGACCTTCAGTGTCCATTGGCAACTTCAACATATCTGTGGTGCTGAACATGTGAAATCTCAACAACAGGCAACTTAAATCAATTTACTTACATTTCAAAGCCTTCATGAAGAGACTGCAGGCAAAGGCAATCGCCCGTGACTGTGAAATTGCAGCCTGGCTATGGACCAGCACTCTTGGTGCCTCACACCAGAAACAGGCTGAACGTCTGCTTGCCCAATCAAAGAAAGACTTGCATTTCTATTGTGCCTTTCACGACCACCGGACGTCCCAAAGCACTTTGCAGCCAATGAAGTTCTTTTTGGAGTGTAGTCACTGCTGTAATGTAGGAAACGCGGCAGCCAATTTGAGCACAGCAAGCTCCCACAAACAGCAATGTGATAATAACCAGATATTCTGTTCTAGTGATATTGATTGAGGGATAATTATTGGCTTGGACACCGGGGAGAACTCCCCTGCTATTCTTTGAAATAGTGCAATAAGATCTTTTACTTCCACCTGAAAGAGCAGACTTTCTTGGTTTAACGCCTCATCCGAAAGATGGGACCTCTGACAGTGCAGCACTCCCTCAGTACTACACTGTGTAGAGTCAGCCTAGATTTTTGTGCTCAAGTCTCTGGAGTGGGACTGTGAACCCACAACCTGTCTAACTCAGAGACAAGGGCGCGACCTACTGAGCCAGAGCTGACACAATCAACATCAGGGATGTTGGTATACCTGATCAAAATTGGCTGATCAATAATGCTGGAATGCAGAACAATACATACCTAAGATCAGCAAGCTCAGACTACACAAGGATGACCCTAAATGCATTGAAGGGGAAGCTAGATAAACACATGAGGGAGAAAGGAATAGTAGGTTGTGCTGATAGGGTTAGATGAGGAAGGATGGGAAGAGGCTTGAGCCTTCTGTTGCCTAGGCCCTAAGCTCTGGAATTCCCTGCCTAAACTTCTCTGCCTCTCTACCTCTCTTTCCTCCTTTAAGACGCTCCTTAAAACCTACCTCTTTGACCAAGCTTTTGGTCACCTGCCCTAATTTATCCTTATGTGGATCGGTGTCAAATTTTTTGTCTTAAAATACTCCTGTGCAGCGCCTTGGGACGTTTTACCAGGTTAAAGGCGCTATATAAATACACGTTGTTGTTGAGTGTAACATAAACACCAGCTTGGACCAGTTGGGCCGAATGACCTGTTTCTGTGCTGTACATTCTATGTAATTCTATGTAAATAGATAACAACCAAATTAAAAGTAAAATAAAAAAAAACAACCTGTAGAAGTCTTGGGGAAAAATGGGAAGGGGTTCACTGACAGGAATTTAGGAACCTGCAGAAATATGTAAAAAGGTTGATAAGGGGGAATAGAGAAAATAACTGAAGAGGAAAAATGTAACATTTTAAACATTTCAGTACGACAAGAACAAAAGGACAGTTCGAGAAGAGGTGAGAACAATAAAAGATTCAAATTGGCTTGAAAATGAGCCTGAGCACAAGATAGTAAGGGGTAAAAATTCAGTTGGTTGCGCCTCCCGTTAGCGCCTTAAGAGGGCGCTAATGGGGCGCAAAGCCGCTAACGCCCGGGCGCAGCGATGTTTGCGCCGCTCGGGAACTTAACTAGAGATTGTGCGGCGGCGCTAAACCTTACCGCTGCGACCACCTGCGCGCGCAGATTGTGACGTCATTCCATGGTGCAACGCCCTTGTGGCGCCCCGGAGCGGAAATTGAGTGGCGCCCCCTGCCTTACCGCCTGGCGCATCCAACGACCGGAAGACTGGAACGCTATCAATCGCTGTGGGGCTGGGGGGGGCGCTATTTAAAGGGGGCCTCTTCCTGTCTTTTTCTGTGGTCGACATTTTTGCACCACTCGTTCTGAGAAAGAGAGAGAGATTCGGAGAGAGAGAAAGAGAGACTTCTGCATTGACTCAACGCTTTGTGAGGTAGTTTTGCCTACTGATCCTAACTTCGCTGGTACTTTAGTTTCTGTCCTTCATTACTTTGCTTGCAAAGAGAATATGGGGGCTGCACTGATTGGGGGCGTCGTCCTGCTCCAGCTGAATCGGAGGATACAGAGACGCAGAGAGAGAGTGGCAATGATGGCCAGACGGAGGAGGGCCAACAGGCGTATGTACAGGAGAGCTTACCCTCCCAGGGTATATCGTGAACAGCTCTCCTACATTCATATGTCTGAGGAGCTGTGTTTGCGAAGGCTGCGATTCAGCAAGGAGGTGGTCACTGAGCTCTGCCACCTGCTGCAGCCAGATCTGCAGCCTCAACTGAGGTCCAGGACGTCTCTGTCGGTGGCAGTGAAGGTCACAGTGGCTCTCAACTTTTACGCTACTGGCTAATTTCAAGCTGCTGCTGGGGACCTCGCCAATATCTCCCAGTTCGCGGTGCATTGCTGCATCCGGCAGGTCACAAATGCCCTCTTTAAAAGGAGACGAGAGTTCATCTCTTTCCCCATGACCCCAGACAAGCAGCGTGACCGCGCTCTGGGCTTTGCGAGGGTAGCGGGCTTCCCCATGGTGCAGGGCGCCATTGACTGCACGCATGTGGCTTTGCGTGCTCCGCATGAGAATGCCGAGGAATTCCGGAACAGAAAGGGGTTCCATTCCTTGAATGTTCAGTTGGTCTGTGACCACAGACAGCTGATACTCGCTGTCAATGCCCACTATCCTGGCAGCTGCCACGATGCTTTTATCCTGCGCCAGACTACTGTGGCAGAACTTTTCGAGGCACCGCATCAGCCAGTTGGTAGGCTTCTCGGGGACAAGGGGTATGCATTGAGCACCTGGCTGATGACACCGCTCCGTACGCCAACACCCCTGCTGAGCTGCGGTACAATGAGAGCCATCAAGCTACCAGGAACATAATTGAGCGCACAATCGGCGTGCTGAAGCAACGGTTCCGCTGTCTCGACCATTCTGGAGGAGCCCTGCAGTACTCGCCTGAGCGAGTATCCAACTTCGTAGTCGTGTGCTGCATGTTGCATAACATGGCAATCCTCAGGACCCAGCCAATGCCACAAGGCCTTGGAGCACCACCAGAGGAGGAGGAGGAAGAGGAGGAAGAGGACGAGGAGGATGATCATCAGCAGCACCAAGGCGGGAGGGCGGCCCACAATGGTCAAACTGCAAGGGCCGTCCGTCAACGACTAATAGCAAGCCGCTTCTAGGGCCCCTGCTGTGGAAATGGCTTCTGCCATTGCTAACAACATTAATGAACCCAGCACGCAACCCCTAAGCCGGCCAAGGCACCAATAATTCCAACCACCAACCATGTATATTTTGAATACAGAAACTTATTTATTTTACAAACTCTGTGTGTGTCAATTCCTCATGACAAACTCATAGAAATAAACACAAAAAAACAGTCAATAACATAACTGGTTCTCACAACCTGGAGATAATGTCCAAAACACTAAACAAAAGTTGGACCATGAACCTCGACCTTTAATAAAAAAATGACCAGCATTTTGTCACACCTCCTACTTTTTGCCCTTCGAGGGTGATCTCCTTCCCTTGCGCACTTCCCCCCTTCTAACCCTACTGCTCCTCCGTAATGGGACCTCAGTGGCTGCAGCAAGGCTGGTGGAAGGCTGCTGCTCGTCAGACCCTGACACTGCAGATGCCCCTGAAGGATGGCCTCGACCAGTTCTGGGCCTGGAGGGCCCGGCTGCAGACTGCACCAACTCTGCATGGGCGGCAGCAGTCTGTCCTACAGGCGGTGGCAAGTGCAGTGGAGAAGTGACAGTGTTGGCAGCAGGAATGCTGTCATCGTGAGAGAGAACAGCAACTCCCTGCTCGCCCGACACACTGGCACTCCCACGGGGCAGCACTTCAGCATCCGGAGCAATCTGCTGGAGAACAGATTGCTGGCCTGCTGCGGCGCGGTGACAGCCCCGGGGACATGTGCACGAACCATCGAGGTTGGCAGCAGTCTGTGCTCGCGTGGCCTCAATCTGAGTCTGCATGAGAGCAGTCAGAGATGGGATCACGGCAGCCAGTGACTGAATTGCAGCACTAAGCGTTAGTGTGGCATCCGCCTGTGCTACAGCGAAGTGCTCCACACTCCTTGCCAGTGACTCAATGCATTCGGGCACCCTTCCCACTGCACCCATGAGCTCAGTGTGCATGCCCACCGCCTGGGTGTTCATTTCTGCGATCAGCCGCTCCTCCTCTGCGTCCATTGCAGTAGGAGTGTCTGGCATACTCTCCCTCTGGGGAGAAGGCCGCCGTTCTTCCCTACCCCCCCATGGCGTTGCTGCAGCCCGCTGGGTCCTGGAGCTTCACCCTCATCAGACCCTTCCCCCCTGCTCCCCTCCAGGGAAGGCGTGTTCCCAGTGTGGGCATGGGCTTCCTCGGGAGAGGGTGGCACTGATGCTCCGGCTTCCTCTTCCTCCTCGGCTGCAGCATCACTCCCAGTGGCAGCTTCAGGGCCCGTCTCCTCAGCTGGTGAATCACCATCTGAAAGCAGGGAGGTACAAGAGTGGCTTTAGCGTGAGGACAGGGTGGCAGTAAGGGAGGAATAAGTGCAGCGAGTTAGCAAGTTGGATTGAAAGTGTCAAAGGCTGGTGTTGTGAGGGACAAGTGGAAGGACAGAGGACAAAAAGGTGATGACCTTACCATTGCTGTCCAGAACGGGGTCGGCGTCTCCAGTGGCGACGGGACCGATCACCCGGCTTGCCACAATCCTGTGGACGCGCTCCTCAAGATCGCTGAGGGGTTGCAGCTGAGGCCGCCCTCCACCTGTCCGTTGCTGCTGTCTCCGATTATGCGCCAGCTTGGCCTGTAAGAAAAAGGACAGCATCTGAGTAAATATACAGCCATGGTCTTGCCTGATGTGCCTCCCATAGGTGAATAGCCCTTACTGTATGCAGCCATGGTCTTGCCTGATGTGCCTCCCATAGGTGAATAGCCCTTACTGTATGCAGCCATGGTCTTGCCTGATGTGCCTCCCATTGGTGAATAGCCCTTACTGTATGCAAAGTGTGGAATGTGTGTGTGTGTTTCATGAAAGGGCCATAGGTGTTGGATGAGTGTTGTGCATTGGGGTTTTAAGACCCTCTGGCCATAGAGTGAGGTTGAGATGGAGGGATGGAGAGGTATTGAGAAAAAGCCACTCACCCTGACGACCCGAGTGAGGCCGTTGAACTTTTTGCGGCATTGAGTATGGGTCCTGGGCACCATGCTCCTGGAGGAGACGCTCTGAGCCACCTCCCTCCACACTCTTCTGAACTCGCGTGGCAAAGGCCTCCTGCCACTCTCAGGGAAGAGTATACATCTTCTGCGCTCCACCGCGCCAACCAGAGCATCCAAGGCCCGCTCGGTGAAGCGATGAGCTCGTTCTCTCACCCTCTCCATCCTTGGCAGCAAAATAGATTCACAGGTCTCTCCAGGTCGAGATTCAAGGCTGCAATGAGCAGGGTGTGGCTGGGGAGCAAGTTGGCCCCCCCCGCTTTAAGAAGTGGCCGGCGCCAGTGTGTCTGTGTTCCCTCGCTAACTGGCAGCAGCTGCGCTGCGCTCGCGCGCTGAGTTAGCGCCTCACTGCTCGGCCTTTGCGCCTTAAGACAGGTGTGCAGCGCCTGATTTAGCGCTCCACTCACCTCCCGGGGCGGTAAAAGTGAAGCTTCCAGTCAGTGCCGATAATTAGCGCCAGGCGCTAATATTTGCGTCCAGACGATATTTGCGCCCCAAATGGGTCGCAACCTAATTTTTCCCCCTAAATATTCTGAAGCATTACTTCCTCAAAGTATTCATTAAAAAAAGTACCAAATCAAAATTCAGGACTTTGATAGAAATGAAATAGCTGCCCTAGACAAACTGAAAGGGGTTAAAACAAATAGATCCCCAGGGATAGATACTATTTATTCCAGATTGTTGAGAGAACCTTGCATGCAGATTCATGAGGCGTTGACACTCATTATGACAGAGTCAACGGGCAGTGAGTAGGCATCAAAAGGTTGGGAACACGCTAATGTGGTACTCATATTCGGAAGGGTGACAAAGTAGACACAGTCAACTGCAGAACTATTAGCCTTACTTCAATTCCATGTAATAGAGTATCAGGAGTAAACTTGAGGATTATCTGTACAATAACAACAGACACATTGGCCGGAGTTTCTGGGTTTCCCGTCTGAAAATCTCCCACCCCCGCTTTTATCCTGGCTCTAAGTTATTATCGGGCCCGTGGTTTCCGAAACTTAATGGAATTGATCAAATTTGCAGATTATACTAAACTACGAGTGGCAAGTGGAATCAAAGGAGGCAGGCCAGAAATTACATAATGAGTTAAACGAAATGGTGCTGGAATTCCAAACTGTGGGTGTAGGACACGGGGACACTAGTTCAAACTTGTACAAGGTAGCATTAGGACTAATATCATGAAGTTCTTCTTCATGCAGGGAGAGATTAACACTTGGAATGGACTTCTGGGAAGAGTGGTGGAGACGAAAACCCTGGAATCATTGAAGAAATAATTAGAAGCAGAAGTGGAGGGAATGTGGAATGATGAATTAAGAATAGCACACACATATGTATGCGTGCACATATACACATGCAAGCAAACATATACATGCACTCTGTATGATCTCTTTGCTCCCAAGTCAGAAGGTTGTGGGTTCAAGTTCTACTCCAGAGACTTGAGCACAAAAATCTAGGCTGACACTCCAGAGCAGTGCTGAGGGACTGCTGCACCGTTGGAGGTGCCATCTTTCGGATGAGACGTTAAACCGAGGCCCCGTCTGCCCTCTCAGGTGGATGTAAGAGATCCCATGGCACTATTTCGAAGAAGAGCAGGGGAGTTATCCCCGGTGTCCTGGCCAATATTTATCCCTCAACCAACATCACTAAAACAGATTGGCCCAGAAATTTGACTCGGAGTCTTGCCGCGGGGGTAAGGATCGCGCGCGATATCACACACCGCGCCGGCCGTTGTGATTTGGGCCCACAGGAACTTCGGGTCCTGGGCCTCTCCCTAGTGCCAGCGCGCAGTGTGTGCATGTCCCAGAGGCGCAGTTAGTGCGATGCGACCTCTGGGATCACGTGGGCCATGGAGAGCCAATGGCAGCAGACCATCTTTCATTCATAGACTTGACAGGAGACCTGTCAAATCTGTGAATTGAAAGAGACCCCAAAAGAACAGCTAAACCTCAAATAAATTAAAAAAAACATCACATTAATAAAATAACTATAGTTAAATAAATTAACCACTTTAAACAAAAATTTAAATTTTTGAAAAAATTAAAATTTTTTTAAAAAGTTATAAAAATAAACTTACCTTTCTTTAAAGTCTCTAAAAAAGATAAAACTGTTGAAAAAAATTAAAAATTATACTTAATTAACTACTTACCTTGTTCAAAAGGGGTCTTACGCCTCCTTTTTACTTGTGTAGAATCTTCCATACTTACCCTCGCGTTGAAACCTGAAAAAAAGCCTAAGTGTGCTGCGTGCGCGCAGCCTCTAATGCGCACGTGGTTCACTTAGGAACCGCCCCCTTCACCATACCGGAAGTGCCGGTTTCCCGCGCATGTGCAGTGCATGCAGGAAACCGGCACTTCGGGAATGAATAAGGGTGAGTACGCAGAGTACTCACCCGTTCTCGGCCGAATTTTTGGGCCATTATTTGGTCATTACCACATTGCTGTTTGTGGGAGCTTGCTGTGCGCAAATTAGCTGCCGCGTTTTCTACATTACAACAGTGACTACACTTCAAAAATATTTAATTGGTTGTAAAGCGCTTTGGGACGTCTGGTGGTCGTGAATGGCGGTATATAAATGCAAGTCTTTCTTTCTTTTCGCCCTTAATTGTATTTTATTTGCATCTAATAGGAACTGAGAGAAACTCACAATCTGGAAACTCATCATGCTTGACCTTCAATGTACTTGAATCAAATTATTCATCTCTATACGGCTACCTTCTAAAATTGAATAAAATATCATTATAAACACATTGAAGGTTTTTGTTACTGAGGAGACAGTAGACAAACAGAAATATTTAACCTTATAATGTCTGGAAAACATAAAAGGTGCTATATAAATGCAAGTTGTTGTTGGAAGTCTGAAGAAGACTGAAATGAAAATCAATCGATGGCGATTAGGATATCATTCAGGGCTATGGTTAAGATGCTTAAAACTAGGGGGGGAAAATTTGGTACTTAGCACCTTCCGTTAGCACCAGCAGATGGCACTAACGGGGCACTAGAGCATAATCGCCGGAGCGAGGTGAATCCCACGCTGCACCATAGCGCTGCCGCTAACAGTTATCGCCGGGAGCCTCAACGCCAAGTAGATTGTAACGTCAGTGAGTGTGCAACGCTCACTGAGCACCCGATCTGTGAAATTGATTGTCGCCACCTACCTTAGCGCCTGGTGTAAACAGCGACAGGGAGAGCTGACATGAAGCAGCAGGAAGCCGGCTCCAGGGATGTTATTGAAAAGGATCATCAGTAATAAGTTACAGCTGTAGGTTAATGGAGTTTCAGAGCTTTCTTTTCAGTTTCACATAGTGCAACAGTCTCATTCCATAATTTCAAGGTTATTTAGTATCAGGAGTGTTGTGGCAGCTAAAAAGTAGCTACATTTATTCTTAAAAAATTCCAACTGCCACACTTGATTACATTAATGGGGCTGTAGAAACATAGAAAAGTATAAGCAGGAGTAGGCCATTCGACCCTTCAAGCCTGCTCCGCCATTCAATATGATCATGGTTGATCCTCCATCTCAATACCATATTCCCGCTCTCTCCCCATACCCCTTGATGCCTTTTGTGTCTAGAAATCTATCTATCTCCTTCTTAAATATATTCAGTGACTTGGCCTCCACAGCCTTCTGTGGTAGAGAATTCCACCGTTTCACCACCCTCTGAGTGAAGACATTTTTCCTCAGCTCAGTCCTAAATGTCCTACCCCGTATCCTGAGACTGTGACCCCTCGTTCTAGACCCCCCAGCCAGGGGAAACAGCCTCCCTGCAGCCAGTCTGTCTAGCCCTGTCAGAATTTTATACGTTTCAATGAGATCAGGGCTCTCAAAAGGAGGCATAACCCTCCCAGGGTATTCCGAGAGCACTTCTCCTACCTCCAATTAAGCGAGGAGCAGTGTATTAGAAGGCTCCGCTTCACCAAGGAGGTGGCCACAAATCTCTGCCATCTCCTGCAACCAGACCTCCAGCCTCAGATCAGGGTCACCACAGCTCTCCCAGTGGCAGTCAAGGTCACCGTCGCCCTCAATTTCTTCGCCAGCGGATCCTTCCAGTCTGCAACAGGAGATATGGCTAACAGCTCGCAGTTCGCCGTCCACTGCTGCATCCAGGAGGTCACAGAGGCTCTCTACAGTGGGAGAAGGGACTACATTTACACCCCCATCACCAGAGAGAAGCAGGCTGAGCGTGCATGTGGCTTTGCCAGGATAGTGGGATTCCCCATGGCACAGGGCGCCATTGACTCCACCCACATGGCTTTGTGGGCACCGCATAACAATCCTGAGATCTTCTGTAACCGCAAAGGCTACCACTCACTTAATGTGCAGTTGCTGTGCGACCACAGACAGCAACTCCTCAATGTGAATGCCCGCTATCCTAACAGCAGCCACGATGCCTTCATCCTGTGCCAGACCGGTGTGTCAACACTCTTCCAGCCACCACATCAAAATCGCTGCTGGCTGCTCAGAGACAAGGGGCTGGATTTTGCCATTGGGGCGGGTTGGGGGCGGGTCAGGTGGTTTTTGTGTCAGGAACCCGACTCCGATGTGAAGTGGGAAAAAAGTGTGATTTTCCCCTAATTGGGCACTTGATTTCCAGCGTGTGGGAACCCCTGGCCCAATGAGTCTTTCCATCCTGAAAGTCGCCTCCGATGATGTCATCAGTGCTGCTGGATTTAAGGCCTGCAAGCAGCCTTGCTTCTTCTGGAGACTACAAACTTTATGGCCATTGTTGTGATCGCTTCATTCAGCAACTATGTCCAGCAGTAGGCCAAAGTGTGTTCCACGGTTCGATGACACTGCCCTGCAAGCTCTGGTGGAGGGAGCAAGATCAAATAAGGAAATGCTCTTCCCTTCCTCAGGGAGGAAAAAGCCTCCCCAGCAGACTAAAGCTGTGTGGATGTAAGTGGCCCAGGAGGTCAACTCAATGTCTATGTGCCGCAGAACCTGGCTGCAGTGCAGGAAGAGGTTTCATGACCTTCTCCGCACAGAAAAAGTGAGTATGACTTTCCCATCACCCTCAATCTGATCCCCATCGCCTCTCCTCACCAGCACACAGCTTTGCCAACCTCTTCCTCCACATCCCACTTGACACTGACATCCCTTACCCATTCCCTCTCTCTGTATGTTCACATTCACTTAACTATTCGACTATGCAGCCCTCACACTCCCTATCGCTGTGATGCTATGACAACAAATTACAACACACAGGGAGGGCCCTTGGTCTTGGCACCTCACTCCATCTTTGTCTCCTTCTAAGCATCTATGCTATGGAATCTCTACACTCACTCCTTCATTTTCACTCAAATTCCACTTGTGTCCCTCATTGCAGGAAAAGAGAGCCCACAATAAGAGGGAGAGGGCGAGGACTGGAGGAGGGCCACCCTCAGTAGCCCAGCTCACCACTGCGGAGGAGGCGGCCCTGGAGATTGTGGGAGTGGAGGAGGATGCGCAAGTGGGGGACGGACAGACGGGTGCATCACAGCAAGCTGGTGACAGAATAGTTTTGTATCTCTCTCATTGACATTGCATGAGTAACTGATAATGATTCTGAAGGTCTAACAGATTGACTTATGATCATCTGTACAATTCAATGTGCATGCAAACTTTACCTCACATCTCCAATTCTTTCCTTTACTCCCCCACAGGACCATCGAAAGCCCCCGTCCCCACTGTCCAAGAGGAAGAGCCTGAGCTTCCACACTCCTCAGAGGAAGCTGCAACCTCTGAGGGCGCAGCGTCAGCAGAATTCAGCGCACCCAGCACCAGCGCAGATACGCACACCTCGGTGGGAACTGCGCGAGATAGTGTAGTGTTATCACCTGGTGTATCACAGCTCACAAGTGAGCATCAGCAGATGGTGGAGACAGGGACAGCAGTGGAGAGTCCTCGTCGGAGGGCGCAGGACTCTGCCAGCTCGGCTCGGCTGCATGTCGACCCTGTGCCTCCGGGTCCATCCAGAACGAGAGCGGTGCTGGAACAGGTGCAGGAGTCTCTGGCAGGTTTTGTCGCCAGGGTCGCTGCGAGTGTGGAGCGAATGGAGGAGTCCATCGCTAACATGAGCAGAGCCTTTGTGGAGGCGTTGGCGCATGAATGCATCACCACGGAAAGGATGGCAACCTCCGTGGAAAGGATGACTATGGCCATGGAGGAGCTTAGTCGCCAGGGTCGTGAAAACATGGCCATTGTTCAGAATAGACTGACATCTCTTGAGGAGCGATGGTCAGCTATTGAGCAGAGATACCAGACCTTCATGGAAGTCCTCTGGAGTAGGACTTCCAGTGCAGAAACGGGTCCTCATGGCCCCCCTGAAGTGCAGAAAGGGGCTGTCCAGCCACTTGCTAGGTTTGAAGTGGGGCTGACCCATGAGAGGGATGTTGGTGACAGACAACAAGGAAGTGGGGGCTCCTCTCCAAGCGCTCACATGACCATGCCACTGCAGAGCCCTCGGTCAGAGCCCCACCAGAGTCCCCACCCAAATGAGATCGGCGTCTCAACCCCTGCCCAGCCGCAGGAGCAGTAGACTGTTGCTGAGCCCTCACAGGCTCGCAAACCCAGAGGATGCCCGCCAAAGGTGTCGAGGCAGGAGCAGCAAAAAAGTGAGCAAGGGGCCCCCACATCTGCTGAAGCCACAATGGAAGCACTACATAGGAGCACGCGTAAGAGGAAGATAATGCACAAGTAGTCACAAGGGTAGTCACTTGGGTGTCATGTTGTGTTTATTTTTGAAATGCAATCAGTTGCTTGTTGTGATAAAAAATGCTGATGTCAAACTGTTGAAGTTGCGGCCTGTGTCATTTCGCAAATGGAACTTCCACATTGAGGGCTTAGGGTGACTTGCAATTGTCAGTATGGTGGTCACAGTGATAGGAATCCGTAGGTTCTTGGCCAGGTAAGAAGCTGTGAGGCAAAAGTGCTTGATTGTCTAGGCTAAACAAATCTGGCCAAGATGAGTGCATCCCTTGCATCCCGGGCAGCAATGTGCTCGCGTGCTGCTGCCGCTGGTTGATGCGCCTCTGCAAGCTGTTCGTTGCTGCTCTCCTCCTCCTCCTCCTCCTCCTCATCTGAGGAGGCTATGTGATGAGCCACTTGTTCCTCTGGCATCTGCAAGCCATGATGCTGTGCCATGTTGTGAAGTGCACAGCAGACCATGACCATTCTGGAGACCCTGGCTGCTGAGTACTGCAGGGCTCCACCTGATCTATCAAGGCATCTGAAGTGCATCTTCAGCAAGCCGATGGTTTGTTTGATTATGGATCTGGTGGAAATGTGGCTGGAGTTGTAGCACTCTTCAGCTTCGTTGGATGGGCTCCTCAACGGCATCATTAGCCACGTCTTCAGGGGATAGCCCTTGTCTCCAAGTAGCCATCCGAAAAGTTGGTCTGGTGGACTGAAGAGCGGAGGCACACTAGACTGGCACAGGATGAAGCAGTCATGGCAACTGCCAGGGTACTTCGCACAAACATACAAAATTTCCTTCTTGTGGTCACACACCAGCTGTACGTTGAGGGAGTGGAAGCCCTTGCGGTTGACAAAACTGCCTGGATTGTGATGGGGTGCCTTAAGGGCCACATGTGTGCAGTTAACGACACCCTGCACCCTTGGAAAGCCTGCCAGATTGTCAAACCCAACCGCCCGCGCAGTTACACTGGCTTGATCCTTGGAGAAATTGATGTAATTATGAGCGATGGCAAAGAGGGCATTGGTTACCTGTGTGATGCAAGTGTGTGCGGCCGCCTGGGAGACGCCGCTGATGTCTGCTGCTGGTCCCTGGAATGAGCCTGAAGCAAAAAATGTTGAGTGCGGTGGTGACTTTGACGGCCACTGGTAAGGGGTGTCCACCTGCTCCTCTGGGCTCCAGCTCTTGCTGCAGCATTGCGCAGATGTCACCCACTACTTCTCGCGAAAGTCGGACCCTCCTTTGGCACTGCTGCTCAGTCATGTTCAGGTAGCTGATCCTCTGTCTGTAGACCCTGTTTTGGGGGTATCTCCTGCGCCAATGTGCTTCCATGCGCTGGCGCCTTCTGGCCTGTGCAGTTTCAGGTGGATGAGCAGCAGCTTGGAGCTCCTGCTGTTGCTCCTGCAGTTGGTGCTGCTGTTGTTCAGGGTTCTGCTGCTGCCACGGCTGATCTTCATCCGAATCTGATGTCCAGGAGGAAAGGAAATAAATGGTTCCCATTCTTCTGGTATATACCTCAGTTGAGGAAGTGTTCATTCAAGGTGGGAAGAGGGGTTTCCCAGGAGGTCACACTGGAGATGAGTGTCAGGCTCCAAACTTCCAGAACAATGAGTAGGCCTGCTAAAAGTTCCCCCAGACCTGAGACAACAAAGTTCTGCCACCTGCAAATGATGATTGCTGAAAACTCCTTTTTAATGGTGGAGCTGCAGCTGTTAGTAAGCAATCCACTTGTGATGCCGCCAGGATTCACTGGCATGTTCCAGAGGAGACGTGCAGCACGTGGGAGAAGTGTTAAAATTAGAAAGGCCTCTCAAAATGGGATTATAGAGGCAATTAAGTGGTTGTTAAGGGCCTTAAGGGCCTATCCCGCCTCTTGGAGGCGGGATGCAAACGGGATCAGAAAACACGCATGTGGGAAAATTGCTTAGAGGCGGGATGGAGGCGGGATTGGGCCCGCCCGCCTTTTTTTGCGATTTTACCACCTCACACGCCTCCAATCCCGCCTCCTCGGGCCTGGCAAAATCGAGCCCAAGGGCTATCCGCTCTCCACCTGGCTCATGACTCCCCTCCGCAACCTCAACACTCCTGCCCAGCACTCATATAAGGAGAGCCATGCTGACACCAGGAGCATCATCGAGCAGATCATCGGGGTGCTCAAGCAACGGTTCCACTGCCTTGACCGCTTGGGAGGAGCCCTCCATGAAGGGATAATTACAAGTCCTAGCCCTTTCGGACTACCCCAGATCAGGCGTATTCCCCAGAAGTTCACCTTCAACTAAAGTTAGCGGTAGTCGGATCCTATAAGACACTTAATTGGGTCTAAAGGTCAGACTACCTCTCCCTAAAGGAAAGGAACGGTCTGAAGATGTTACTGTCCTCCGGATAGTACTTTTAATAAGTTTAACTAGATTGTAACCTTCCGGATATTATGAGGGTCCGGAACCCCCCAGAATTCTGCAACTCCTCTCTGAAGAGTATACAGAAATTGAGTTCGCGAGATGATACAGAAATACTCTGAGACAATTTTAAAAATATATAGATTTATTTAAGAACTAACATTTAGATAGCTGTTATGGCAATCACAACTTTAACTGTTCAAAATACAAATAGCTTACATTTCTTAGCAGAGATTCTTATTCTCAAATTTTAACTTCGTTACATTTTCACACTTCTACTTATTTCTTAATCCAGAATATCCAACAAAATCAAATACCTTGATTTCCTGAGACTCAAAGTTAAAAACTTACAGAGCATGCCTGTGAAGTTGAGAAACGCTTGCCCCGTTCAGCGACTTCTGACTTTCCATTTGAAAAGCTCTTATTTTTATATCTTTTTTTGGTGGTTTATTCTTTGAAGTTTTCCTGCTGATGTAAGCTAATTGTCTCAAGTCATTCTTTGCTGACTTTCTTCTAATCTTTATTGTCATTTCAGCTGTTAGCTTTTAGACTTGTCTCCTGTTTAGGTGTTTCAAAAACCATCATAAAACACAATATGACAGTAGTATTTATTTGATGTGATTCTTAGGAAGTCTTTCTATTGAATTCTTAATATCACTTAACTACTTGTAAGCCAGACGTCGTGTCTCCTAACTATTCCATTTTCAATACAAACACAATGGGCTGGATTTTGTCTTGGGGTCGGGTTGGGGTCGTGTAATCCGCATTTCGTGTTTCCCCCCCGACTTCAGATTAATGTGGATGCCTGATGCAATTTTCACTTAATTGGGCAATTGAGTTGGAGCATGTGGGAACCCATGAAGTCATTAGTGTTTTCAGTCTGAAAGTCGCCTCTGGACTGCCTAGTCTCAGAGAGGACCTGCCTGGCTTTTGATGTGAGTGGACATGGATGCAAAAATAGCGGGGGGGGGGAGGAGAGAGAGGGAGAGAGAGAGGGAGAGAGAGAGGGAGAGAGAGAGAGAGAGAGAATTTTTTTGCCAAGCAAGTCCTCCCAGCCAGTCTCTGAAGACATTCAATGCAGCAGCATCAGAGGCGACGTTCAGACCTAATACTACTACTACCTTCATCACATCTCCGTTGTAATAGTGGACCTACAGCCGATAGTCAGCTATCCACTTGTGTTCCCGCCAGGTTTCACTGGAGTGTTTCACACCAGGCGTGCTTCACGTCAGAAAAGGGTTAAACTAGCTACAGCGTTTCAAAATGGCATTATAGAGCCAATTTAGGGCTTGTTAAGGGCTTTAATGGCCTCTCCCGCCTCTTGAAGGCGGGACGGAGTCAGGAACCCCGCGACTGATTCTGTCAAAATTGCGTGGAGGCGGGATGGAGTCGGGATGGGGTCGGAAACCCCGACCCCGCAAATTTAACCCCCCACACGCCTCCAAACCCGACTCCATGGGTCATTCAAAATCCAGCCCAATGTAATTGCTTGGTGTCATCTATTGATATTGTATTTTCAAAGCCTTTCTGTAGGTATATTTTACAACTTGTAAATTGAAAACACTTCTTTTAGGGTGTTTACTTGTTTTCTTGCTATCTCAATTGGTTGCATATTTAATCGTGTTTCCTGTTTCTAAGTTTAACATAAAACTATTTTACGACAGGTATTTCTTTTACTTGATGTCATTTTTGCAAAGGCACTTGGTTTTTTTAATGTTTTGTGCACCTGTTCGACGTGTTAGATTATAACACTTTACTTGGGTCATTCAATTGTGTTGGTTCCAATTTTCAGACTTTCTGGAAGCACCAATGGTTTGCTTCAATAAGGGCTTTGTCTCTGTATTTACAAACCAATTCCTATTTCAAAGCTTGTGTTCACAGCTTTCTGTTAACAACTGATCTTATCTCATAAGCCTGTATTTCTGTTTTACAGCCTGTGTCGCCGAGGCTTTCAGATTTTTAACCCCGGTTTGTCATGTTTTAATATTATCAAATCTGTTTATAGGATGATGTATTTCTTGGAATATAACTATTTCCTTCACATCCGGTACTCGGCTGAGCGGGTGTCCCATTTCGTGGTGGTTTGCTGCATGCTCCACAACTTGGCCATCATGAGGGCCCAGCCCTTGTCACCAGGGATTGCGGGACCACCTCAGGAGGAGGAAGAGGGAGAGGAGAAGGAAGAGGAAGACGAGAAGGAAGATAAGGAGGACGAGGAGGAAGAGGAACAGGAGTGAGGGAGGAGGCAGCCACTCAAACGGCATTCCAGAAGGGCGGTCCGTGACCGCCTCATCAGACTGAGGTTCTAATAAATTCTACCCCAGATCCCCGTTGCTCACCACATCCCCATCATTCCATCCCTGTTGCAGGCCATTTCACAGCACAAAGCTGAAATGAGACACCACAAAATAATCCGAACTGATTTAATAAATTTATCAATAATCAGTTAACACATATTTAAAACAATAATATTAACTAGTCACCCTTGTGCAATCCCTTAGTGTCTCTTGTTACTGTGCCTTTGCCTACTCTAGTGCTCCTACGAAGTGTTGGCCCAGTGGCTGCAGCACGGCTGGTGAAAGGCTGCTGAGTGTCCGTGCGGGAGACTTCAGATGGCCTTGCAGGACGCCCTTGACCAGCTCTGGGCCTGGAAGGCCCGGCTGTAGACTGCACCACCTTAGCATGGGCGGCAGCAGTCTGGACTGGTTGGCTGACAGGCAATGAGAAGGGCAATGGTGGAGTGGCAGTGGTGGGAGCAGGAATGTTGTCATCCTGTGAAAGGACAGCAGGTTCCTGCTCCACTGCCCCACTGCCACACCCCCTGGCAGCACCTCAGCATCCCTAGCAATCTGTTGCAGCACAGATTGCTGGCCTGCTGCAACACTGTGAAAACCCCAGTCGACGGTGGTAGACCCAGCCACGATGGCAGCAGTCAGAGCTTTCATGGCATCAAGCTGAGACTGCATGAGAGCAGTCTGAGATTGGATGCCACCAAGCATAGACTGCATTACAGCACTAAGACATTGTGTCGCTTCTGCCTGTGCTGCAATGGAAGCTGCCAGATCGCCCATCACACGTGGCATCAGGTCTGGGTCGCCATGGTCTCTCTGGGAGTCTATCATCCTGTCCAGACTGGAAATGATGGGCTCCATGGTGTGTGCAGAGCCTTGAGCAATGTTGGAGGTAGACTCATCCAAGCTCCTTATCATTGCCAAGAAGCTCTTGGGCACCCTTGCCATTGCACCTATCATCTCCGTGTGCCTGTCCATCACCCTTCTTCTAAAGGCCTCCCCATCGAAGTCCTCATCTGAGTCCTGTGCAGTAGAACTCGCGCATGAACTCACCCTCTGGGGAGTTGGCCCCCGAGCTACCCTTTCCCCCTGGCCTTGCTGCAGCCCACGCGTCCCCGGTGCCTCACCTTGTGCAGATCCCACTCATATACTAGCCTCTAAAGAATGCCTAGTGCCAGAATCTGAGCTGGTGCCTGTGGGTGAGACATGCAGTATGTTCTTCCTCCTCCAATTCTCCTGCCTCGCTCTCAACGGTACACTCAGGGACAGGCTGCTCAGGTGCTTGTTCATAATCTGAAAGCATAAAGGCAGAAGAGTGAGGTTAAGGTGAGGGGAGGGGGGCAGGGAGGGAGAAATGCATGCGTACAGCATGATTAGCTGGAAAATACCATTGTTGTCCCCAAGGGGGTCAACGTTGCTGGTGGAAACGGCGTCCACCACCTGGCACCCAATATTCTGCAGCACTCAATTCTCCAGCACAGACAGTGGTTGGTTATCAGCTTGTCCCCCGTCTGTGCGCTCCTGTGCCATCCTGTTGTGAGCCACCTTGGCCTGCAAGATAAAGAAAAGTGTGTGAGTGAGTGTGGAGCTATGTGTTTGGGTGATGTGCCTCCCATAGTTGAATAGCTGTCATTGTGTGCAAGGTGTGAGATGTGGGTGTGAGTGTTGGTAGGTAGAGATTGTTGGTGGTTGAGTGCTGGGGGTGTGGTGCTTTGGGCAGTGTGTGCAGACTAAGGCTCAGATGGTGGTATGTAGCATTTGTTGAAGCATTCACTCACCCTGACCACCCGAGCGAGGTCATTAAATTTCTTCCTGCACTGTGTGTGGGTCCTGGGGACCACAGTGCTGCATGAGATGTGCTGCGCTACCTCCCTCCACATGGTGCAGAAGACTTGTGGTGAGGGCCTCCTGCCACTTGTCACCGCCCTCCGAATCTCCACAGTGAACACCAACGCCTCCAATGCTTGATCGCTGATTCTGCGGGCTCTCTCCCTGGGGCGTGGACCTGCCATGAGCACACCTGGTTCAGTCCTCCGGCTCCTTCTCCTTGTCCTGCTTCTACTTGCTGAGGCAGCTGCACAGCCATCAATGCTGAGATTGAGGTTCTGCAGCATCAATGAACCTCCCCTTTAAGAACTGGAAATAGCCTGTGGCAATCATGACTTGCGATTAGACTGCACCTGATATTGGTCCACCCTTTGAGTGTAATGCCATTGGGCTTAAAGACTTGAATTAGCTCTCCAATCATTTCTTTGAGCAGTCAGCACGAATTTTGCGTGCAATCTAAAGTATTAGCGCCTGCTGCTAATTCTCCAACTTTTCTAATTTTACCGCCCATTCCTGGGCTTTAATGAATTTCTAGCCCTTTGGATTTATTTAGTTTCAGGATATTCTGTAGTCCATCTGAAGTTCACAATGATTAATTTGTTCAAAAACAGCCCCAATTAAAAGCTTTCAGTGGAGACTACTGTTACCGTTGGTAATAAAAGTTATCACAAAAATCACAGGGCCAAAGATGGGGTATTTTTTTGTCTTTCAATCCAGTCATAACACACAAGGGCCCTGAAATTCCATGGTGGTTGTCCCAGGCACCCGACATTTACTCCGGCAGAAAACCATCAGAACCCCCAAATAATTCTGATAGACTCCCACCTGGACCAGAGCAGCTTCTATGAAATTGCAGAGACAAGGAGGTAGATTCTGAAGGAGATTGACAGGGTAGATGCTGAGATGTTGTTTCCCCTGGCTGGAGTGTCTAGAGTGACAAGTTGAGTGAATGGGCAAATACATGGCAGATGCAGTATAACGTGGATAAATGTGAAGTTATCCACTTCAGTAGGAAAAACAGAAAGGCAGAGTATTATTTAAATGGTGATAGATTGGGAAATGTTGATGTACAAAGGGACCTGGGTGTCCTTGTACACCAATCACTGAAAGCAAACATGCAGGTGCAGCAAGCAGTTAGGAAGACAAATGGTATGTTGGCCTTCATTGCAAGAGGCTTTGAGTACAGGAGCAAGGATGTCTTACAACAGTTATACAGGGCCTTGGTGAGTCCACACCTGGAGTACTGTGTGCAGTTTTAGTCTCCTTACCTAAGAAAGGATATACTTGCTATAGAGTGTAGAATTCGCAAATTATCGCGATTTAAAAATAATGAGAAAGAGACATACAGTTTCGTAAAACGGCTTTATTTCAGCAAAATGCTGTCAGGTTTCAAAACGGACACAAGCAGCCTGTAAAATGGCCGCCACGCCTCGTGGCAGAAGGTTCTAGACTTTCAGTAGGCAGACAAGATGGCGTTTCAATAAACATTTCAGCAGGATCGGACAGGACTCAGCATATTGAGATAAGACAAGACGAGATTGTTTCGCATTTTAACACCCAAGCAAGGAATATAAGTGCTGGAATCGGGTTTTCCATGCACAAATGAGAGCTATTGTACTGGGCAATCAAGGGGCCCATCCAAAGACATTGATACGCAAATTCCCCACGGCTCTACGATGAGAGAGCCGTCCGCGGGTACTCACAGCAAGAATTCGGAGGCCCCCAAAACCCCTCCAGGGAGACTCCTACCCAGTTCCACAAGGGGAGAAATATTAACGGGTACTCAGACAGTTACAAGTATCTCCGAAACCCATTAACGACAAGTACCACCCCATACAAGAAGTTTGAGCGCCAAAACATGACAAAAGATGAACATTAAGATTGGGCGGGAGATAAGGAATTACAGTACTATAACTGTAGTGTCCAAACGTCCATCTTTCTCTTATTCCTTTGACTCGCTAGAGAACTCTTGACTCTTATTCTCTGATCCGCTGATTTTCCGGGAGTCAACCTCGTGGCTTGCCGCGAAGATCTGTGGAGAGCTGGTCTGCGAAGGCCTGTAAGCGGGCGCACCATCCCGAGAAGTCGGTAAACGGTGTTGGAACCGAAGGCCCGAGAGGAGATGAGATGAGATGAGAAGAGAAGAAGACGACTACACGTGCCGCCGCGGTCAGTAAACCCCGACCGCGCCCGAAAATCGATTAACCACTTCTTCAAATTCTATCGGCTACTCCACAACTGGCCCTGGAAGACTTTTCTTCGAGTTCTACCGACAACCGGTGTAGGGCACAGGAAGACTCTTTTTCGAATAGTATCAGAAATCCGAGACCAACACAGATCTTCATGACAGCAGACGGTCCAGCCTGCTAGCCGGAGCATAAGCGAGTAAACAATTGGGGTACAGAGACCCCTGATCAACACGTGGATAGTCAGGTGCTGTGGCGAAAACATCCGAGCAGCGTTTCGGAATTCTCCGAGTTATCACGAGTGGTGAGCATGAGTCTTGATCCTACAGATCTAGATTAGGATAGGTATTGATAGGGGAGGGTTTTTGTTTTAAGGATAACTATAATGTGTGTCCCCTTTTTCGATGTGTCGTGCGCTCCTCGTTTCCCTAAACCTAGTTTCATAATCTGTGCTTATGACATGTATTTCGTAATCTTGAACAATATGCAATAAAGATTTTCCATTTCATACTATTCAACCGGCTCTACCTGAGTTTTCTCTGCATTATTGCTCTTGCACCTAAGTCCAGTGTCAGAACCGTAAGGGCGAGTGGGTCGAACCACTCACAGGTGTCTAGTGCTACCAGGCTGGCTGGAGACCAGAACAGGCAACAAGGCCTAACCCCGCACTAGCACCCAGGCTAAGCACAGAGCCACGCGAACCCCTTACAAGAGGGAGTGCAGCGAAGGTTGACCAGACTGATTCCTGGGATGGCAGGATTGTCGTATGAGGAGAGATTGGGTCAACTCGGCCTGTATTCACTAGAGTTTAGAAGAATGAGAGGGGATCTCATTGAAACGTATAAAATTCTGACAGGGCTAGACAGACTGGATGCAGGGAGGGTGTTTCCCCTGGCTCGGGGGTCTAGAAGGAGGGGTCACAGTCTCACGATACGGGGTAGGACATTTAGGACTGAGATGAGGAGAAATGTCTTCACTCAGAGGGTGGTGAACCTGTGGAATTCTCTACCACAGAAGGCTGTGGAGGCCAAGTCAATTCGGGCAACACGGTGGCATAGTGTTTAGCACTGTTGCCTCACAGCGCCAGGGACCCGGGTTCGAATCCGGCCACGGGTGACTGTCTGTGTGGAGTTTGCACATTCTCCCCGTGTCTGCGTGGGTTTCCTCTGGGTGCTCCGGTTTCCTCCCACAGTCCAAAGATGTGCGGGTTAGGTTGATTTGGCTATGATAAATTGACCCTTAGTGTTAGGGGGATTAGGTGGGATATGTGTCGGTGCAGGCTCGATGGGCCGAAATGGCCTCTATCTGCATTGTTGTGATTCTGTGAATTAATATATTTAAGAAGGAGATAGATAGATTTCTAGACACAAAAGGCATCAAGGGGTATGGGGAGAGAGCGGGAATAAGGTATTGAGATAGAGGATCAGCCATGATCATATTGAATGGCAAAGCAGGCTCGAAGGGCCGAATGGCCTACTCCTGCTCCTATTTTTCTATGTTCTATGTTTCTGTGTAACTAGGGGGCATAGTCTCAGGATAAGGGGTAGGCCATTTAAGACTGAGATGAGGAGGAATTTCTTCACTCAAAGGGTTGTGAATCTTTGGAATTCTCTGCCCTAGATGGTTGTGAATGTTGAGTCTTTGAGTATATTCAAGGCTGAGATAGATAGATTTTTGGACTCTAGGGGAATCAAGGGATATGGAGATCAGGCAGGAAAGTGGAGTTGAGGTCGATGATCAGCCATGATCTTATTCAATGGCGGAGCAGGCTCGAGGGGCCGTATGACCTACTCCTGCTCTTATTTCTTATGTTCTTATGTTCTTAGATGTTGACTTTGTGTGATAGTGCAAAATGGATGATAGCAAGTCGGCAGCCTGCTTTACATCTCAACCATTGACTTCATTAGCATGTCAGTATCAGGATCCTGATTAGCATGTGCAAATTAGGACCTTGCGACTTTGAGGAGGAGGCTTAGCCGCCCTATCCAGATGCGTCACTTAAGTAACCCGGGGCATTTTAACTACCCACCAGGTGGGTTGGGTTAAGCCCCACCACCCTGCCAATGTTATAGGTTTATGAGCATCATGGAGGTTTGCCCCATATAAGGTCATGCAAGCATGATGACCGAGGGTTAAAGGTGCCTTGTCCTTTAAATGAAGTATTCTTGTACAATTATATAAATCCATGTAGCAGGCAAAGTGAGTTGAGAAAGTGGTTTTGAATAAAGATGATGTTTGAGTATTTGGAGAGGTTGCCCTTTATAGGAGTGAGTTTCCCCGATACCCAGATGTAGAGAAAGAAGGAAGTGAGTGAAGCTGCATGAGTGATAAAGGATGTCTGTTGACATCAGAGCCTTGATTTACCATGGACACCCTTCTGACATCATTGAACCTACGTTATGTGGCAGTTCTTGGGGTGCTGGAGATTGCACTGACTGCCCCTGCTAGCTCTTTCTCGATCACTTGCACCTATGGAGCCTCCTGCTCTTAGTGCCCATCTGATTTTCCCTCCAAGCCCTCACTCCTGCCAGCCGCACTTCCACTGATGCATCGGAACACCTGGGGACTCTGCCAGCTGCTGCCGCCCCTGAGGCCGCTGCTTCTTGTGCCATCTTGCTTAGAAATGATTTTGCCCTTTAACTGACTGCACCTTTTAAATGCTGCACCAGAACTGTCTTTACCTCCCTCTCAGCAACAGTAAGCCAGTGAAGGGCAATTTTTCTGGCTTTCAAATAGTCCTGCATGGCTAATGAGGGCTCTGGGATGAAATTGTGGCAGGTTAGTGAGTTTCACGTTGGTAGATGTCAGTACCACCCCACCACAAACCCATCAAGTGAGAGGGAAATCCAAGCCAAGGAGTAAGGTAATAAATATTCCAATGTAAACAGAATTGTATTATCTCAATAGGTTATTGGCTTGTTCATTGTTTAATACATTTGCATAATATTTTTAAACTTAAAATGAGGTCTGATGTGATGTCCGACTGATTTATAAAGATTGGAGAGATCCTCTGGAGGCATAGGATAAATCACGGTAGCTTAAAATAATTAGTAGACAAGGTTTGCTGTTTGTTTTCCTGGGTACATTATGGAAGGCTTACCTAGATCTTGAGTCTAGCACAGGTATTCTCAAAGATATGGGGAGTGTGATCTAAGATATAACAGCCAAAGTAATCTAGAGTAAGAATGGTAGAAAAGACCCTAAAACACAAAAATCACCACCCAAAGGGTTTGAACATCCCTGCTCTTTACATCTGTTCCTTTTGACTGTAATGCAATGGGCGGGGGGTGGTGGAGATTTTCTCCCACACGAGTGAAGTTTTACTTTGCACTTATAACTAATACATTTCTGATTCTGCTTCACATAATAATAGAAAGGCCATTTTTCCCTAATCTTGTGACACAGTTGTAGTGTTGTGATCGGACAATGCTATACCTTGTATAGTGTGTTATTCATAATATGACTGACAATGACCTTATGGAATACAAGCACGATAATAGCTATCTTACGGATTATTGTAGCTTTCTCACTGTTCACACTGTGAACAGTGCATCCGATAATATCAGGCTCCAAAATAAATCAACCTCAGATAGATTGCATCACCAATGGTCTGAACTCACTAGTCATCTCACAACATGAATGTCATAGCAAATGTTAACAATGAGAACAAAGAGCAATATTATTATTTTTAGAACAAAAACCCGAGGTGGGCATTAGAGGTCTCCGTCTTAAAACAGTGGTAAATCTGGCTCTTTACCACCAAGGAGCTGATGTGGGTTTTTTTTTGCTTTTGCTGTAGTGATATATCAGCTGACAGTAATGTTATCAGTTTAATCAAACACAAGCTGACGTCAAGCAAATTAATCACTGTAACAACCTGGAAATAAGCTACTTGACACTGCTGAATGAGGCTCGCGTTGCTTCTGCTGGCTGTTAAGGGCTGGAACATGGTGGGAAAGAAACCACAATCCAAATAAGCTTTGGGGAGCTATATTTTTGGCTCATTCAGACACGTTGCAGCTCTGAGCGAATGTCGTGCAGGAATTGTTGAAAATGTTAGTGCAGTCTTTCAAAGAAAAAAAAAGGGATGTGAAGAACTGCCTTCACAATGTGAAGAGAGAGGGCAAAGGGGAGGTCTCTCTTACTTTGAAATTGCAGTGAGAGGAAGAATTGCCAGGTGTAAAAGCACACACACCTGTAAAGCAAAACATGGCAGAGCTCCGCAGGATAAAGGACACTGAAGAAAAGTGGGGATCCGCTCAGTGCAAAGCTGGAAGATTTCAGTAAGTTTCTTACTTTATAAAAACTACCACCAGTTATCCATCTATTTTTATTTGCTCACTGATTCTTCTGAGATATTGGCACCTCGTCCTCTCCTCTTCTGAGGTATGGTTGCTCCCTTCTCTTCCTCCTCTGAGGAATGGTTGCCCTCCTCCTCCAAGGTATGTTTACCCCCTCTCCTCCTCTGAGGAATGGTTGCCCTCCTCCTCCAAGGTATGTTTACCCCCTCTCCTCTGAGGAATGGTTGCTCTCCTCCTCCAAGGTATGTTTACCCCCTCTCCTCCTCTGAGGAATGGTTGCCCTCCTCCTCCAAGGTATGTTTACCCCCTCTCCTCCTCTGAGGAATGGTTGCCCTCCTCCTCCAAGGTATGTTTACCCCCTCTCCTCCTCTGAGGAATGGTTGCTCTCCTCCTCCAAGGTATGTTTACCCCCTCTCCTCCTCTGAGGAATGGTTGCCCTCCTCCTCCAAGGTATGTTTAAGCCCTCTCCTCCTCTGAGGAATGGTTGCTCTCCTCCTCCAAGGTATGTTTACCCCCTCTCCTCCTCTGAGGAATGGTTGCCCTCCTCCTACAAGGTATGTTTACCCCCTCTCCTCCTCTGAGGAATGGTTGCCCTCCTCCTCCAAGGTATGTTTACCCCCTCTCCTTCTCTGAGGAATGGTTGCTCTCCTCCTCCAAGGTATGTTTACCCCCTCTCCTCCTCGTCGAGGTATGGTTGCACTCCTCCCCACTGATACCTTGGTCAAGTGACCATTATTCATGTATGAGAGTCGACATGTGGACCCAACTTCCACATGTGCACTTGCAGCAGGGGTTGCTGGACAATGTTCAGCAGTAATAATTCTGGCTGATTTTCCCCTCCCCTAGCCCAGGGGTGCTTATGTCAGCTTTCGTACCCCTACCAGTCCCCCAGAAAAGTCTAAAGTGTGATTTGCATACTATACTTAATTAGCTGATCACAGGATGGGAGCATTGGCACTGCAATTGGGCTCGGAAGAAAAATCAGCAAAGTATCCTTGATCACTTTCCAGTTTGGAAAGTGGTTGTGTGTGGGTGTAGGGTGAGGACAGACTTGGCTATGATTATTCCCATGGTCAAGCAATCTGCCAGATAACTAGTAGATCAAGGCTTGTGTTGATTTTAAACTGAGTTATTAACAAACAGAATTGCACAGTTCACTTTTCTGTTTTATACAAGATATTGCTTATAACTCCAAAATATTGCCCCGTTATCCATTCCTCGCGAAAAGGGGAAATGTTTCATACTATAAAATGAAAGCAATCTCTTACCCAACTATCTTAGCTCACAACTGAAGATTGGTCACTTGGGTAAGATATCAAGGTCAGCCTAACACAATGGATCAATGAGTTAGAGCCATCAGCAGCTGAATATAGAAAACCAGATATAAATCCAGAGTTCAGTTCCCCGCAGTTGGTGATAGCTGCAACCCGAGCAGATATTACTGGCATATCTAAAATTGCTCAAATCTAACTCTCAATAGTGCACCACTACTATGGCTCCTGGTGTGGAGAAAGCTGGTACACAGGCAAAGGGCCGGTACAAGACTCTTGAAGAACCTATGCAAAGGTAGTCTATGCAAAGGTAGTCTATGCAAAGAGCAAGCAGACCAAGGAATTAAACAGTAACTAGCATGGAAAGGGAAGAAACACCAACAAGGGACAGACACTTCAACCATTACTGTCAGAGGTTATTGCATCATAAGTGTGAGATTTACTGAGGCTACAGCAGACAGGGAAAGTCTCTTGGTGTGAGAGAGCTAATTTCTAAATTGGCTTCCCTCACCTGAAAAAAACCCAAATAATATGGAATCAGTTAGCCTAGCAAATTGGTTTACTCGTCAGCCAGGTTATGCAACTTGTTTTTCATTAATCTTCATGTCCATGCAAATCAAGGTTGGATGTTGCTAGTCAAAGATTTAAGATGGACTTGCTATAGGAGATATTTGTTGCACCAAATTCAAGTTTGACAGAAGTTTAAATGACATTTATCTTCAAGCTAAGTCCATGGATATTCACAGCATTAGCACCTTCACCCACCACTCCAATCAAGAGAGCTGTTGCTTCCATTTACCAGCATATTGTTTGAATTATTTTTAAGGACTTTCAATTGCGGTTTCTGAATATTATTTCTGAATAGTATATATTATACTATCTCTGTTCTTATCAATTAAAATAATTTCCATTTTAGATGGAGATGCCAACTTCGAATTGTACTGTGGAGTCCTGTACCTTTGCTTCCCTTTTTCTCAGAGATCTCATGCTTATGTAAAGTGGCGGACTGCCTGATGCCTCATTGACGTTTAGAGTGTGTTGCGATAGAGCCATTAGCATGAGACTTGTTGACTGCACTTACAGGACCCCTAGCAGCAAATCAAAAGAAAAGTTGTTTGTTTATACAATTAATAATTCTCAACATATTTACTGAGCCTAGAAAGTACTTTAGACATTTCTGTCAGTTAGAGCAAAAGTATTCCGAGAGGCCATAGACATTAGTCATTTTTCAGTGGGGCTATCTTTTTGTGAGCATTTTAAAAGTAGTCTGCAAGTATTAAGACCGTGTTGCTGACATTTATGGCCTGGATTTTGCGGTTGGCGACGTACCTGCGGAGTACACCGCCGGCATCCAAACAGAATGCGCACTTACCTGATGGGGACCCTCCTTCGAGAACTTGCTGTTTGACGCTGCGTACTAGAGGGCAGTGTAATGGCCCACGGATCCCAGGGGCGCAGTGTGTGCAGAAGCGTACATGGGATCACGTGGGCCGGTGCTCCAATCAGGAAACAGAAGGTCTCTCACTCATTTAAACCCTCATTACTAGAACCTTCTGGGATTTAAATGTGCATAAACATCTATACAATAATTATTTAGCTGGTATTACACAGATTTCCCATCTCGCTACAGGTAACAGCAGCACAACTTCAGAACTAAATATATTTCTCACTCAGTGGAAGCCCCGAGTTTCCTCTTTTCCCCTCCAGCCGCGGTTGGGAGCCAATGCATTGCGAGTGTCCTTTAAATAACGAAATTGAAACAATTGATAAACTGCTTTACTAATCCCCATTTGGCGAGACTGACACTTATTCTGACAACTTTATTGAACGGAAACACACAGACGCTAAAACAAACTAACTAAAAAAGCTCTTCGCAATTCTACGAAGCTCACGGCGCTCAGGTGCTTCCCCTGTTGTGATGTTGTAATTTCACTTTAATGTGAGCTAAAACGTGCCGAACGTGCTTCGGATCTTTTGAGGTATCCCCTTACGCTGTTTGCATCAGCCATAAAATCTTTGTACGTAATTGCTGGGCAGTTGGTGGGCAATTAACCCAACTCTGTGCCAGCAATGCGGATTTTCCCATTGGTGCAAGCACACACAGAAATCTTGAACTTGCTGTCCATTTCAAAGGCGGTATATTGGCATACTTTGAGCATACGCCATAATATCCATCGCAAATTCTGGCCCTATAATTTAGTTAAGCTTATTGATTTTGTGCTATTGTTTTAATGTATATAATTTATGAGTTTTTTCTTTTCCTACATTTCAACAGTGACTAGACTTCAAAAAGTACTTCATTGGCTGTAAAGCGCTTTGGGATGTCCAGTGATCATGAAAGGCGCTATATAAATGCAAGTCTTTCTTTTTTTTCTTGCTTTTTCTATTCCTGTGAATTGCACACATGGCAAAATCCAATTGTTGTCAAAATCTCAAGTATTGGCAAGGCTGTTCATCACAACTCCAAGCATACTAAATACCATGAGAGGTTACTGCTCCCATTTTGATGTAAAATCTATTTTAATGGAGATGTTATTCCATTTTAAATAGCAGTTAGATGATTATCATTCAACTATGCTAAACATTTTTCCACTAATACGTAAGGCCTGCTTTTACCAGCATAAGAGTTGAAAAAAGTTAAAAAAAAATTCACTCATTTATAATTTAAAAATACTTTTAAAAAAGGTAAGTTTATTTTTAGCCCCGTAAAAAAACTTGAAATATATATTTTTTTAAATTACATTTTTGTTTAAAATATTTAATTTAATGTAATTTTAACTCATTTTAAAAACGTGATGGTTTTTTAAAAATTTATTTAATGTTTTGATGTCTTTTTTCAGTGATTCCCATTCATACTTTTGATGGGTCTACCTGTCAAAAGTATGAAGGGGCATTCCCTTCTCCCATTGGCTCGCCTGGCCCACGTGATCCCAGGGACGCTTGCGAACCGCCTGCGCCCCCGGGATACCTGGGCCTTTGCGCTCGCACCAGGAGAGGCCCAGGATCGGAAGAGTCCGGACCTCAGGAGCCCTCAGGTAAGGGCGTAGATTTTTCCCGATAGGAGGCATCCGCATGCAGGAAGCCTCCTATCGGAAATTACAGGCCATTACATTCCTTTGTCTGCTATTTTAATGAAGACACTATTCCACCTAAAATAGCAGTTAGATGATTATCATTCAACTTTCCTAAACATTTGTCCATGAATGTTGACAACAGTAATCGCTAGGAATTATATTTGTTGGGATAGTGGTAGAATACAGACATGGAGGCATTTGTGATCCAGCTCAGTAGTGCTGCTGCACCCAATAGCATTATTGGAACAATATCTTCTGTATAAAACTCTCTTTTCTTGTCATTTAAAGGTAACACAAGTGAAGACGTGACTGTTGAAAAACCTTTGTTCTTGTTGCATGGTGGTATAATCGAAGCTGCCTAATTATCAATTCCCACTGTTGATAATCTAGGGAACTATTAGTGAGGATAAAATACAGGTTGTTTTAGAAACTTGTGTCAATTTTCTTCTTCCTCTTTCTGTATTTTTCCACTTTGTAATTGGTTCTTTTATTATATCACCAATCACCATTCTCTCCATTTTTGCTTCCCCTCCCAAAAATGCTTTTTTCAATCACATTGCACGTCAAATAAACAAAAAACAAATTTTACCAATCAGATTGCAGAAAAAAATGACTTGACGGACAGGAGGCATGGCAGTTCCTAATCTACTCCACTCTATACCCCGAGCAATTAAAGTTAGAGTATAACAAACATATTAAAAAATTCAACAATTCAGAATAAAAATCACCAACTTGCCCGTTAACAGACATGGGCAGGAAAAGGGTTAAATGTATTTTCAAATATATTTAAGTACAACAGAAGTTGGACGCAGAATCTAATACTTTACAAACCGGGTCTGAAGATAAAGATATAATTACCTGCATCTTGTCCAGTGTCAAAGGGTCCATACATGGTACTGCCTGAAAGCCAGGTGGAGTGACCGCGAAAGAGGAAGGTAAGATGTTAGTGGAAAGTAATGGTACTTTGGATTTGACCTGGGAAATTTTGAGCTCAAAAACTGTATACTTGATAGATTTAGTCTCCCTGAATCAGGTTCTCTCGATTTGTAAGTAGTTCACCTTATTTGAGAGATTAAACTTTAAGTGAGTGAAACTTTGCTTGTGTTAATATTGTCATACCGCCATTGAATGACCTCACCTAAAGCTAGCGCCTATCTTCTAAGCACTCCAATATCTATCCCCTTCTGCAAGACCTAACGCATCAGACTGGGCCTCACGAGCAGCCTTGATCCCCAGATATATCTCTTCTGTTAGCAGAGAGCGCCAGATCTCCCACACCACTGTACACCAAGGCAGAGTCCAGCTCAGACGCTACTTATTGAAGCGCAACATAAGAAATGTTTGTGCATATGCAAGAGAACAGAGGCATGTTGGTGCATACAACAGCCTTAAACCACTCTGTAGCCCAATCCCAGGCTGTTCCACAGTATCACAGCCTCAACCATGACCTGATTCCTGATCCGCCCTTGCAGGTTTCCTGCCACAGATCCAGCTCCACTCCCTCATTCCTTTGCAGGCCTGCTCTAATTGCTGAAAGAAGAAGATCAAAACCAAAACAGAGGCAAAGTGGTGAAGCTGCAATGACATGGGCATTGTTTGCACTTGGCAGTAAGGTTATCAGGAGAGATAAAAAGAGGAAGGAACTCGGCCATCATTCACTCTCTCTATTAAGGCTTTTAAAATCTATATATTAATAAAGGTCTCTCATAGGGTGCAACTTCCTGTGTAAAATCTTTATTTCCTATTGTTACAATTTTTGACTTTTTTTTGTCAACGTTTACCATTTCAAATTGCTACGTAACATTTCCCATTCAATTTTGCTGCCAATTATCACAATGCAATTTCAGGCTCAGGCCACTGGATGGCTTTGAAGTGCGAGTTTCTGAAGTCTCTCTCCTAACTCTTGTCAACTTGTACATCAAAATGTTTATATTAATCAGTTGACCATAGACAACACTGTGGGCAGTTTACTAATACATATAATAATTCATATTAAAAATAATTTGTTTCATAGGAAAGACAGGAACATAGGAACAGGAGGAGGCCATTCAGCCCCTCGAGCCTATTTCATTATTCAATTAGATCATGGCTAATCTGTACCTCAGCCACATTTAGCCGTGTTTACTCCATATCCCTTGATACCCCTACCTAACAAAAATCTGCCGATCTCAGTCATGAAAGCTTCAATTGACCCAGCACCCACAGGCTTTCGGGGGAGATAGTTCCCAGATTTCTACTACTCTTAGTGTAAAGAGCTTCCTGATTTCACTCTTGAATGGCCTGACTCTAACTTTAAGATTATGTTCACATTATATTAAGCATATCAGGGGCTAAATTGGCTAAAATTTTGGGTCTGTGGAAAGGTACCAGAGCCACAGCATGCATGGAGGGGCTTGGGAAGGAGGGAGAAAGTTATCAGCCAGATCTGAAGCGCGAGCAGGTCCTCCCCAATTCCTTTACTCGGTGAGCTCCCGTAGTCTCTTGCAAAGTCACCCCGTAGCTCCACCCATTTCCGATCCTCTTCCTCACACCAACCTGAGCTGACAACAGGAAGAAAAGGCAGAGAGTGCAAGTGATAAAAAGAGTCAGGCAAACAGATGTACAGGGGTGCCAATGAGAAAATATGTGAGTTGTGCACACAGAGAGGGGGACAGAAAGAGTGGAAGGTAAAGGGAAGGAGACAGCAAGACAGAGAGTACAAGACAAGCAGAGAGTGAGTTTCACAGAGACAGACATTTTTTTCATTCTTGTCCAGTGAGCAGCATCAAGGGAGATCAGCTCTAGATTATACCTGACTTGGACCATCACAGGGCATTAACTAAATATTAGGGTCAGGTAACTTCTTTTAACAACTCAAGTATTTCTCTCATGGTGATGCTATTTAAATCTGAGTAGTGTGTAATCTCAGTCTAATCTCAGTAATATAATGTACTTGAACCAGATATTATTATTTGTGTAATACATGATTTAAGCTAGCTATATTTCTTAGATTTATTTCCTTTCATTAATGATACCAGGAATTGCATGCTCTGTGTGCTTGCTTTTTTTTCCTCAGTGTGACTTTATGATATAATTATTTATCAGTAAAACACGAAGGGCAAAGATAAAGTAGGCAAGCCATGATTATAATTTTTTTTGGATTGCCTGGTAAAGATATTTACTGCATAACGTATATTATTGTGTAATAAAGAACTGGTTACATTATGACCAGTGCAGTGTTCCTTCCAGATCTATTTCTAGTATCACAGAAGCACTGATTCTATTCTGCTTATCTCTCAATGAATAAATGAGATGTTTCCTAAATCTTTCCCCTTCTCTTCTGCAGATTGCAAAGATTATGGTCTAATACATCATTTGATTTATTCTCATATTATTTTCAATATCCTCTTTTTTCCCGTCTCTATCTCCGTTCAATTTGTTTTCTGCCTGGTACCCTGATATATATTTCTCTCCTATTGTCTGAGGTATTTAGATAACTACAGTGCCCTCTCTCTTTCATAAGCTGCTCTTGCAGTTTGCACTAGATAAGCACATTCCTGTAAATGTTATACCAATCCTCTATGGAATACACAAATAAGCCTGCCATACATGTTAGCCCAGTTTTCGATATTTTTGTCTATAATTTGTAGATCTTAAAAAAAGAGGAGATTCTGTTTCCTTCCAACATGGCCTGCGCCTGTTCCGGAATGTTCCTACCATTGAGCTGAATTATGACAGTTGTGCCTCCTGTCATTGTACAGATCACTTGGCAGGAAGAGGCCGGCTGTGCGTGTATATGTACACATTACCAAATGATGTGAAATCATGTGGCATGAATAAGCCTACTTTTATCTGTGAATTCATTCTGCCTTTAGTGAGTTTCCTTTAGCACCACGATTCCACAAGGAACAGCAGACCTCTCGAGGCTGTGCATTTAGAACAAAGGAACAGAATCTAGGGCAGCTGCTGTAATATTACATTTCTAACCTGCAGTATAATATATTAGACAGTAGTTATTGAATGCGATTCATCACCACATGAGATTATTTATGAAAAAATGTCTCTGGTTTCAATTTGTACATTGAGTTATTAAAACGTTTCAATAATTAATCTAGCTGTACTGGCAGAGCAGCCCCCTATATTTTTGGCAGACCACTTTGTTTGGATTTGAACTAAAGCATTCTTTTCTGGACTCAAAGTTTGAGCTGGTCATCTTGGGAAAAGTCACAAGATCATACGTCGAGAAACCATGGAAATTTGCAGTTGAGAGTTTGTATAACCCAGCCTATAACACTTTCCATTACATTTGGGAAATATTGGCTAGTTAAACAGTCAAATATAAATGGCTACATGCAAATTGTAACAGACTAAAATGTACCGCAGGAGTTTAACAGTTCTGCGCAGAACAGTTGAAACACTTCAAGGTAACTATTGCAACCCTCTGAAGACAAGATTAATGGTAAACCTTTCCTGCAACTATTACAAAGCTTGATTAAATTTACTGAGCTTTATGAGAAGAGAAGATAAGCACAGCAAACGAGAAAGCTGAATAGATTTGGCTTTTGATAGTTATCAAATACGGCCTATGTAAATTCAGTCTTTCTGCGCATTCGGCTTCAAAGATAAGTGTTAATGAAAAATCATTTAATTCAGTGGTCTGCACACTGCATTTGGAAAAGCAGCACATTATGCTGAAATATTAAAATAGTTTTCCATCAGTAAACATTAACAGGACAGGGCTATTAGATTTGAGTTCAAATCCCACCATGGCAGCTGGGGAATTTACATTCAATTAATTAATTAAATAAATCTGGAATAAAAAGCTAGCATCAGTAATAGTGACCATAAAACTACCGGATTGTCGTAAAAACCCAACTGGTTCACTAATGTCTTTTAGGGAAGGAAATCTGCCGTCCTTACCTGGTCTGGCCTATATGTGACTCCAGACCCACAGCAATGTGTTTGACTCTTAACTGCCCTCTGAAATGGCCTAGCAAGCCACTCAGTTGTATCAAAACCACTATGAAAAACTATAATAAGGAAAAAACGGATGGACCATCCGATATCAACCTAGGCACCGGATTCGGACACGGCAAAGGCACACCCAGCCCAGTCAACCCTGCAAAGTCCTCCTCACTAACATCTGGGGACTTAATAAGAACATAAGAAATAGGAGCAGGAGTAGACCAATCGGCCCCTCGAGCCTGCTCCGCCATTCAATGAGATCATGGCTGATCTGATCCAACCTCAACTCTAAAGAACACAAGAAGCAGGAGCAGGACCAGGCCACTCGGCCCCTGGGCCCGCTCCGCCACCCACAGGGCCTTGACCGATCCGAACTCAAACTCATGTCCAATTTCCAGCCCGCTCCCCGTAACCCCTGATTCCCTTTACTTCTAGGAAACGGTCTATTTCTGTTTTAAATTTATTTAATGAAGTAGCTTCCACAGCTTCCTGGGGTAGCAAATTCCACAGACCCACTACCCTCTGAGTGAAAAAGTTTCTCCTCATCTCAGTTTTGAAAGAGGAGCCCCTTATTCTAAGATTATGTCCCCTAGTTCTAGTTTCACCCATCATTGGGAACATCCTCACCGCGTCCACCCAATCAAGCCCCTTCACAATCTTATATGTTTCAATAAGATCGCCTCTCATTCTTCTGAACTCCAATGAGTAGAGTCCCAATCTACCCAACATCTCCTCGTATGTCCACCCCCTCATCCCCGGAATTAACCGAGTGAACCTTCTTTGTACTGCCTCGAGAGCAAGTATGTCTTTTCTTAAGTATGGACACCAAAACTGTATGCAGTACTCCAGGTGTGCCAAAATTGGGAGAGCTGTCCCACAGACTAGTCAAGTAACAGCCTGACATAGTCATACTCACAGAATCATACCTTTCAGCCAATGTCCCAAACTCCTCCATCACCATCCCTGGGTATGGCCTGTCCCACCGGCAGGACAGACCCACCAGAGGTGACGGCACAGTGGTATTCAGTCAGGAAGGAGTGGCCCTGGGAGTCCTCAACATTGACTCTGAACCCCATCAAGTCTCATGGCATCAAGTCAAACATGGGCAAGGAAACCTCCTGCTTATTACCATCTACTGCCCTCCCTCAGCTGATTTTTCAGTATGCCTCCATGTTGAACACCACTTGAAAGAAGCACTGAGAGTAGCAAAGGCACAGAATGTACTCTTGGTGGGGGGGCTTCAATATCCATCACCAAGAGTGGCTCGGTAGCACTGCTACTGACAGAGCTGGCTGAGACCTGAAGGGTATAGCTGCCAGACTGGGCCTGCGGTAGATGGTGAGAGAACGAACACGAGGGAAAAACCTATTTGACCTCGTCCTCACCAATCTACCTGGAGCAGGTGCATCTGTCCATGGCAGCATTGGTAGCAGTGACCACCGCACAGTTAATGTGGAGACAAAGTCCCGTCTTCACACTGAAGACACCCTTCATCGTGTTGTGTGGCACTACCACTGTGTTGAATGGGATAGATTCAGAACAGATCTAGCAGCTCAAAACTGGGCATCCATGAGGCGCTGTGGGCCATCAGCAGCAGCAGAATTGTATTCCACCTCAATCTGTAACCTCATGGTCCGGCATATCCCTCACTCTACCATTAACATCAAGCCAGGGGACCAACCCTGGTTCAATAAGGAGTGTAGAAGAGCATGCCAGGAGCAGCACCAGGCCTACCTAAAAATGAGGTGCCAACCTGATGAAGGTATAACACAGGACTACATGCATGCTAAACAGCGGAAGCAGCATGCTATAGACAGAGCTAAGCGATCCCACAATCAATGGATCAGATCAAAGCTGTGCAGTCCTGCCACATCCAGTCATGAATGTTGGTGGACCATTAAACAAGTAACGGGAGGAGAAGGCTCCATAAAAATCCCCACTATCAATGATGGTGGAGCCCAGCACATGAATGCAAAAGACAAGGCTAAAGCGTTTGCAACCATCTTCAGCCAGAAGTGTGGATGAACCATCTCAGCCTACTCCTAAGGTCCTCAACATTACAGAAGCCAGTCTTCAGCCAATTCAATTCACTCCACGCGATATCAAGAAATGGCTGAGCACACTGGGTAAAGCAAAGGCTATGGGCCCCGAAAACTTCCCAGCTGTCACGCTGAAGACTTGTGCGCCAGAACTAGCCGCACCTCTAGCCAAGCTGTTCCAGTACAACACTGGCATTTACCTGACAAAGTGGAAAATTGCCCAGGTATGTCCTGTCCACAAAAAGCAGGACAAATCCAATCCGGCCAATTACCATCCCATCAGTCTACTCTCAATCATCGGCAAAGTGATGGAAGGTGTCATCGACAGTGCTATCAAGCAGCACTTACTTACCAATAACCTGCTCACTGATACTCAGTTTGGGTTCCGCCAGGAACACACGGCTCCAGACCTTATTAACGCCTTGGTCCAAACATGGACAAAGGAGCTGAATTCCAGAGGTGAGGTGAGAGTGACTGCCCTTGACATCAAGGCAGCATTTGACCGAGTGTGGCATCAAGGAGTCCTAGTAAAACTGAAGTCAATGGGAATCAGGGGAAAAACTCTCCACTGGCTGGAGTCATACCTAACACAAATGAAGATGGTTATGGTTATTGGCGTGCAATCATCTCAGCCCCAGGATATCGCTGCAGGAGTTCCTCAGGGCAGTGTCTTAGACCCAACCATCTTCAGCTGCTTCATCAATGACCTCCCCTCCATCATAAGGTCATAAGTTCGCTGATGATTGCACAGTGTTCAGTTCTATTCGCAAACCTTCAGATAATGAAGCAGTTCGTGCTCGCATGTAGCAAGACCTGGACAACATTCAGGTTTGGGCTGGTAAGTGGCAACTAACATTCGTGCCACACAAGTGGCAGGCAATGACCATCTCCAACAAGAGAAAGTCTGATCACCTCCCCTTGACATTCAATGGCATTACCATCGCCAAATTACCCACCATCAACATTGTAATGTATTATCACCTGGTTTGTCACATAGTTTGGTCACATGGTTTAGCATGACCATGCTCAGTACGCTCTGTCCTAGTAAAGCAAGCACATGAACTAGCAACTCGTGTCTCTGTCCTTCATTTGTTCTACCCACACATATTACATTTTGGCGGTGAGGATGGGATCCCAAAGCCATTTTTAGGGATCATGGAAGGACACAGTGTTCAACCTTCGAGTGGAAAAGTTTAAGGTGAATTTGTGACATCTAAACTGAACTTTTGCGATGTTTTACCATTAATGTTCATGCAGAATCATCTGTGCTTTGCCTTCGTGTGTATGTATACACAGCAACAGTGGCGTTGATTCTCACAGGTACACAGGTAGCGTGCTGAGTCACTGTTTGACGGGATCAGGACAATCATAGCCACACCTACGGGATTCATCTGAAGGCTCGGCATGTATCACCGAGCTTGCGAACCATTCCCTTCTTACATTGAGCGGATGGAGATGTTTTTTAAGGCCAATAACATTATTGAGACCGAAGGTACAGATGAGAATGTTCAAGCTCAAAATAAAGTAATTTGTGAACGGAGAAAAGCAATTTTTCTAACGGAGATCGGGCCAGATGTCTACGGTACGTTGACAAACCTACTCGCACCAGGGGCAGCGAAGGATGCGTCGTTTGAAGACATTGTTGAGAAACACGAGGACCAATTCGACCCAAAGCCGTTAGAAATAGCAGAGAGCTGTAAGTTTGGTACCAAACCAAAAACAAAGTGAAACGATCAGTGATTATATTGTAGCTCTTAAGAACCTGTCTTTGCATTGTAACTTCGGCACATTTTTGGATTGTCCGTTGTGAGATAAGTTTGTGTGTGGACTGGTGGATGAGTGCACACAGTCCAAGTTACTGAATAATCTGAACCTAACGTTTGACACAGCATGCAAAATTGTCCTATCTATGGAGATGGTGTCTAAGAATGCTAGGGAGCTCCGTCCAACTCAAGTGACTAGTGCAGCTGTGGTCTACAGTCACAAAGCCACCACCAAACATTTAGCAGTGAGACTGAGTCAAAAGCATGTCAGTGAGAGCAGTTCAGTGAATTGTTATAGCTGCAATGGAAATCACTCGCCACAGTCCTGCCAATACAGAAATGTGAAGTGTTTTCACTGCCAGAAGCAAGGCCATATTTCAACAGCTTGCAGAGCTAGATCTAAAGCAGGAAATAAGAACCATTCTAGTGGCAATGCAGAGCAGCAACAACAAAAGGGAGGAGTTCACAATATTGAAGTGAACACACCTGATGTTGAAGAACTAGGCATCTACAGTATCTATACCACTAGCAGCAATGCCAGCAGTCATTTAAAAGACTTCCGTACAAAACTTTTGATCAACGAGCAATATATTGATATGTATCGACACAGCGGAGGACTGCTCTATCATGAGTAAGGACACAAATGAGAGTAATTTTAATCAAATACCACTTATAAAGAGTACTGGAGTTAAAAATCTACTCCGGAGAAATCCTAGAGACATGTGGACAAATGGAATGTACAGTTCAACACAATGGCTAGTCCGTGAAGCTACCTATTATTGTAGCGAGCTACAACAACAGGCCAACTCTCATGGGCAAAGATTGGTTGAGAAAGTTAAAATTAGACTGGAAAAACATCTTCAGTGTAGATGCTTCAAAGAAATGACTCGGCACAATGCTGAACAAGTATAAAAGCCCTTACACCTCCCCCCTTCCCACTGTCCAGGGCCCCAAACACCCCTTCCAGGGGAAACAGCGATTTACTTGTACTTCTTGCAATTTAGTATACTGTATTCGCTGCTCACGATGTGGTCTCCTCTACATTGGGAAGACCAAACGCAGATTGGGTGACCGCTTTGCGGAACACCTCCGTTCAATCCGTAAGGGGGACCTCGAGCTTCCGGTCGCCTGTCACTTTAATTCACCGCTCCACTCTCACTCAGACCTCACCGTCCTCGGCCTCTTGCATTGTTCCACGGAAGCTCAGCGTAAGCTCGAGGAACAGCACCTCATCTTTCGATTAGGCACTTTACAGCCTTCTGGACTCAACATAGAGTTCAACAATTTCAGATCATAACCTCGGCCCCTATCATATATATATTTTTTATCCACACTTTTTGTTTGTGCCTTCTGTTCTTCTCTCCCACATAGCAGCTGTCTTTCATTCTGCCAGCGCAATTCACACTTCATCGAGAGCCATCCTTTGTTTCTTAACCTGTCCCATTACCACCTCCTTTTGCCTTGAATATCTCTTAATGTCTCTTAACCTCTCCTGCCTTCTATCCTATCACAGACCTTCCCTTTTGTTCTTTCATCCCCTTCCCGCTTTCCCAGCTCCATCACTTGCTTAAAAATCTGTTCTATTTCCTGCTTTTTTCCAGTTCTGACGAAAGGTCATCGACCTGAAACGTTAACTCTGTTTCTCTCTTCACAGATGCTGCCTGGCCTGCCGAGTATCTCCAGCATTTTCTGTTTTTATTTTAAGTATAAAAGCATGTTCTCAGACAGTTATGAAGGCATCACTGGGTATGACGCGCATATCCACATCAAGTCCAACGCGTAGCCTGTTTATTGTAAGGCAAGGCTGGTTGCCCTATGCGTTGAAAAGTCAGGTGAAGGAAGAGCTAGCGAAGCTCAGAGAGAACGGAGTGCTAGTAAAAACTGACAAAAGTGAATGGGCTACCCTGATTGTGGTAGTGCCCAAAGCAGACAAAACTGTACGCTTGTGTGGTGACTACAAAGTTACTATCAACCAAGCAGTTCACGATGAGCAGTATCCATTACCTACATCGCAAGATTTGCATGCAGCACTCTCTGGGTCAAAGGTTTTCTCTAAGTTTGACCTGTCGCACGCTCACGCCCAGCTGAATGTTGACAAAGAGTCAACAGTATCTCACCATCAACACACACAAGGGACTGTACTTATACACCAAGCTGCTGTATGGTGTAAAGTCCTCCCCCAAAATCTTCCAGGCTACGATGGATAATATTTCGCAAGGAGTTCCAAATTGCTTATGCAATCAAGACGATGTGCTGATCGCAACAAGCAGCGAGGAAGAAAATCTAGAAGTGTTAGATATAGTGTTTCAAAGGTTGAATGCCCACAACCTCAAATTGAAAAGGAGCAAATGTGCTTTTCTGCAGCCCGAGGTTGTGTACCTTGGTCTGAAAGTTGATGCAAATGGCTTGCAACCAGTTAAGGAAAAGGTTGATGCTGTCATCAATGCTCCAAAGCCACAGAACGTGTCTGAGTTAAGATCTTTCCTTGGAATGGTCCAGTACTACGCACGTTTCTTACCTGAGTAAGCGACCATGTTAGCTCCATTGCACGAGCTCCTCAAGAAGGATGTCCAGTGGAAGTGGACAAAAGTGCAACAGGAAGCTTAACAACGCTTGTAAGAGAAGTCTCTCTAGCGACACAGAGTGTGAGCTTAAGTTAGCATGTGATGCTTCCAGTTATGGTGTGGGAGCTGTCAAAAGCCACGTAATGGATGACAGCCAAGAGAAACTACACGCAAATTGAAAAGAAAGCACTCGCCATACTGTTTGGAATCAAGAAATTCCAACAATTTCTGATCGGCAGAAAGTTTACCCTGATAACCGATCACAAATCACTCCTAGCAATATTGGGGCCCAAATCTGCCATCCCTGCAATGGCCGCATCAAGAATGTAACGTTGGGCAGTGTTGTTGTCACAATATGTCTACACGATTGAATGTCGCACTTCAAAGCAAAACACAATCACAGATGCCTTGTCCAGGTTGCCACATGAGGACTCGTGTGTTGGGAGTGGAGGTGAGACTTCCACACTAGGTGCAGTTGACAAAGACTTTCCCGTGAATGCAACTGAGATTCCAGATGAGACTGAAAAGGAGTCAGTATTGAAAAGAGTGTATGAAAACACCTTGAATGGATGGACTGATCAGTGTATGGACACAGAACTGAAGCCATTCCATAACCGTCATAATGAATTGTCTTGTGAGCAAGGTTGTATCAAGTGGGGAAACAGAGTGGTGGTACCTACTTCTTTGAGAGATAGAACTCTGGCCGAACTTCATGTTGAACATCCAGGGATCGTCAGTATGAAATCAATTGCAAGAAGCTTTGTTTACTGGCCTGGATTGGACAGTGATCTTGAACCACATGATCATGAACACATACATGAATTTGACTCAGTTCAGACTTCAGTAACTGAAGTATCAGCTTCAAACAAGTCCGAGACAGAAACAGGATCATCTTTGAGTTCGGAACCAAAACAAAACAGCTCGAAAATTGGTTCAACACCAAAACCTTCTGTAAGGAGATCAGGAAGGCTCCGCAAACCTGTTATTAAACTGGATTTGCTGTTCATTTAAAAGAACAAAGCCAGGAGTTTTGTTATGTGGTACATGAAATGCTGGGAAAGGTGGGATCATAGTTTTGTTGTATTTGAGAGGGGAATATGTACATTTTTTTTAACGGGGAAAGCAGTGTAATGTATTATCACATGGTTTGTCACATGGTTTAGTATGAGCATGCTCAGTTCGCTCTGGCCTAGTAAAGCAAGCATATGGACTAGCAACTTATGGTGTCTCTGTCCTTCATTTGTTCTACCCACGTTTATCACAAACATCCTGGGGGTCACCATTGACCAGAAACTTAACTGGACCAGCCACATAAATACTGTGGCAACAAGAGCAGGACAGAGGCTGGGTATTCTGTGGCGAGTGTCTCACCCCCTGACTCCCCAAAGCCTTTCTACCACTACAAGGCACAAGTCAGGAGTGTGATGGAATACTCTCCACTTGCCTGGATCAGTGCAGCTCCAACAACACTCAAGAAGCTCGACACCATCCAGGACAAAGCAGCCCGCTTGATTGGCACCCATCCACCACCTTAAACATTCCCTCCCTCCACCACTGGCGTACCGTGGCTGCAGTGTGTACCATCTACAAGATGCACTGCAGCAACTCGCCAAGGCTTCTTTGGCAGCACCTCCCAAACCCACAACCTCTACCACCTAGAAGGACAAGGGCAGCAGACGCATGGGAACACCACTACCTCCAAGTTCCCCTCCAGGTCACACACCATCCTGTTTTAGAAATATATCGCCGATCCTTCATCGTCGCTGGATCAAAATCCTGGAACTCCCTCCCTAACAGCACTGTGGGAGTACCTTCACCACATGGACTGCAGCGGTTCAAGAAGGCAGCTCACCAACACCTTCTCAATGACAACTAGGGATGGGCAATAAAGACTGGCCTTGCCAGCGATGCCCACATCTCATGAATGAATTTAAAAAAATCATATTCAATTTGATGTTTCCCACTTTCTGTGCTGACTAAAAGGACTGCCAAACATTAAAAAAGATCATGCTGTGGAGATGCTGTGAATTCAGATGTGATGCTTATAATCTAACTCCACATACAGCACCCAAATAGCAGCTGTTTTTTCTGAGCCTGATTCTATGCTCTCATGGGGTGACAGTGATTGATATTATAACACTGATAAACAAAATGAAGCCCCATAAGCATCTGATTAATCTTCAACAGATTGCATGGTTGCACTGTCAGAAAGGAAGGACAAATCAAGCAGAGAGCTCGACGTTGTATCTGTTGTAAAGACACAATATTCCACGTGATACTCCTTTACTCCCATCAGCAGAGTTCATTGAGCTGAATAATATTTAAATAAGTCCATGAGTAAGAATTTAAGGGTTAAAGTGAAAAAGCACTTGTCTCTGAGGTTCACCTTTACCAAATTCGCTGTGGGTAGGACAATTTTTCGGATCATTGCTTCTGAAGGGGAGATTTTAAACCCTGCCCTCCCAGGGGAATCCGGGCGGGCGAGGGAGCAGTTAAATTCATCCATGGGACTTGCCCACTGAGGACCCGCTGTTTCTCGCAGATTCCAATCTTAACCTACTGCTCTGAGCTTAAGAAAGGGACCCCCTTTGGAAATTTGCGAGGCCCTTCTTTAAATATGTAGATGGGCTCTGATGGTATCATCGGAACCAGACTGCTATTTCAACCATTGGCCTGCGTGGGCTCCCCAACCTGGCTATTGTAACGGGAGAAGTGCTGGGGACGGAAGAGGCCTAAAATGCTGTGATTTTCCTTTGTTTTTAGTTTCCTTGTTCCTCCAGGCCCCACGAGGGAAGTTTAGATCTCCCCGACCCTGGGCTTTCCCCCTCCTCTCCACTGTGAGGCCCTCTCCAACAAACTTCACAACCGCTCACTCTTTCGGTCCCCACCACTGACCCACAGCGGCCTGACATTCTGCTTCAGCCCAGCAGCCAGCTTTCCCTGTCCACGGGTTTTGGGCTGGAGTCTGACAGGGATTCATTCTACCGAGGTTGGGACGCTCGACCACCTGCCTTGGCACTCGCCCGCTCGAGTAAAGATCAGGCTGAAGCAACTCAATAATTCAAACCAAAAACTATATCAGAACAATTTTGCATTAAATACTATGGGGGAAAAATTCAGTATAGCCCCGTTTGGGGTGCAATTATCGGCCGGGTGCAAAGATTAGTGCCTGGCGCTAATTATCGCCTCTGATGCAAACTTGACTTTTATCGCCCCTGGAGGTGATTGGCGCGCTAGATCAGGCGCTACATATCTGTCTTAAGGCGCAAAGGCCAAGGAGCGAGGCGCTAACTCAGAGCACTGGCGAAGCTCATGTGATGTCAGTCAGCAATGGAACACAGACACAATGGCGCCGGCCAGTTCTTAAAGGGGAGGGTTGATCTTGCTTTCCATCCACATCCTGCTCATTGCAGCCTTGAATCTCAGCCTGGACAGACCTGTACATCAAATCTGCTGGAAAGAACAATGGAGAGACCCAGGGAAAGAGCTCAGAGTGCAGCCCCCACAGTCTCTTCTAAATCGATACAAGGAAGGGCAAATCAAAATGAACCTGCAAAGTGCTGCTCAGTACCCAAAACTCCTTCACACAGCGTTGAATCTCTCCAGAAGTCTCTCTCGCTCTCTCAGAATGCGTGGTTCAAAAATGTCACCAACAAAAAAAGGCAGGAAGCGGTCGCCTTTAAATAACGCTCCCCCAGTCCCTTCCTGACTGCAAAACGCTCCCCTCAACCTGTCGTTGCTAGCGGCAGGCGGTAAGTCAGGGGGCACCACTCAATATCCGCTCCGGGGCGTTACTAGGGCGTTGCGCACTCGACTGACGTCACGATCTGCCGGCGCAGGAGATTGTGGCGGTAGTGTTTAGCGCCGCTGCAAAATGTCTAGTTAATTTCGCGAGCGGCGCAAACATCGCTGCGCCCGGGCGCTAGTTGCCTTGCGCCCCATTAGTGCCCTCTTAAGGCGCTAACGGGAGGTGCAACCAACTGAATTTTTCCCCCTATATTTTCAGTGTGCATGCATTTGTGCATGCCACAAACATAAAGGCTTGAAAATCTGTGGGTTTTTAACTGGTCTCCCATAACACTGGCAGTAGGCTGACGGAGCCCCCCTGAAAACAGCAGGGACCCGGTTGCATCCGTCTCCGCTGTTTCTGGGATTTTTCAGCAAGCCGAGGTGGTGGAACCTCTGCCCGCTCCTTATGAGGCAAATGCTGTTGAGGACGGAGCCAGGGCTGGACTCCCTACACTGGGAGTTCCTGCTCCCAAAGCTCAGGGAGGACCTGCCGATTGCAAATGAAGCATCCCAACCTCAAGCTATGTGTAACTGGGCCCCACCAGGGGAAACAAGCCTGAAAGTCCCCCAAAGAGAGGTTGTTTTTAACTATCCTAATCGGCTCATTTACACAGGTTGGCTGAAGGAGAGATGGCTCAGCCCCCCCCGACCCCTTGACATGCCGGCACTGGATTTTCCATCTGTAAGTTAGGATCCCCCCCACTGACACCACAAACTCCAGCGGGGTGAGCGCTAGAGGGCAGTGGCAGGTGCAGTCAGGTGCAATGGCATCCCAAGGGTTTTCAGGCTGAATTATTCAGAGAAGGACACTGCCAATACTTAGCTTTTATCATTGATGCTACGGTCTTTCATAATAAATCAGATGTGACATTTGGGCTTCTCTTTTTCCCAATGTGATTAAGAAGAATCCAACAGCTTTCTTTTCCTATCCCCTTTATAACATAACGAATTGGCTTCCCCAGGCATTACATCATTTCCAAATCTGCAGAACAAAACTGTTTCTTATACTTGCTGTGATGAATGAAAAATTCAGACTGATAATACATCAATATCCAATGTAGAATACTGGAGAGAATAGTTTCTAAGGGGGGAGAAATTTGGTGGCGGCTAACTTCACCGATAGCGCCCTGAAAAAGTTAGCGCTCCCGCGCCGTAAATTCAGTAGTAGCGCCCCAAGCAGGAGGCGGGGCACTACTGGAAGCGCTCCCCCTCCTTCTTGGGGTGCTACTAGTGAACTTTGCGGTGCTACGTGCAACAGCACCACCCGCGTCAGCACGTAGCGCCGCGTAATTGCATGCCTCCCTCCCCTGATTAAAGGGGAGGATCCTAACGCTGCGCACACCGGGGCCCTGCTGGATCACCGGGGAGTGGGGTGCTGTGAAAACAGGCTGAGCGATCGCGGCTGGCACCCCGATGAAAAAAGGGGAAAGGGGGCAGGTGCTGGCAGTCGGCCCCAAAAAAATGGCCGCCCAACACCTGCCCCTTTAACTACCACCGCCGTCCCGGCCGCAGAAACGACCCCTGACCCTGTCGGACATATTTCCCGGTGATAGGTCAGGGGGCGCAAACAAAGTTTGCGGCCGTGGCACGAGCGGGGCGCTGCGCACGGCGATGATGTCATCGCCAGCGCCGCAGCGTCACGGGGCACTACTGGCTACCGTCGCTGCTAACCTCCCACCGAATTTCGTGGGAGGCGTTAGCGGCGCCACGCCCAGGGTGCTAGGGGCTTTGCACAGGGGCGCTAATGGGAGGCGCAAAGCAACCCAATTTTTCCCCCTAAATGACATAATTGACATAACCGTTTGAAATAGTACAACCTTCAGGAAGAAATATTTATCAAAACTTTCTTTTCGATCTAAATAACTCCACAATGACATAAATGCATTGAAACCCAGCATCAAGTCAGTTGTGTCCTCATCGTGACAACAATGGGATGGCTGTTCTCATACCCAGATAAAAAAGTGTTTGCCAAACGTTTTTCAGGAAGCCAATACCACTTTAAATACTAAATATAATATATAACGTGGATAAATATAAAGTTATCCACTTCGGTAGGAAAAACAGAAAGGCAGAGTATTATTTAAATGGTGATAGATTGGGAAATGTTGATGTGTCCTTGTACACCAGTCACTGAAAGCAAACATGCAGGTGCAGCAAGTAGTTAGGAAGGCAAATGGTATGTTGGCCTTCATTGCAAGAGGATTTGAGTACAGGAGCAAGGATGCCTTACTACAGTTATACAGGGCCTTGGTGAGACCACACTTGGAGTACTGTGTGCAGTTTTGGTCTCCTTACCTAAGAAAGGATATACTTGCTATAGAGGGAGTGCAGCGAAGGTTCACCAAACTGATTTCTGGGATGGCAGGACTGTCGTATGAGGAGAGATTGGGTCGAATAGGCCTGTATTCACTAGAGTTTAGAAGAATGAGAGGGGATCTCATTGAATCGTATAAAATTCTGACAGGGCTAGACAGACTGGATGCAGGGAGGATGTTTCCCCTGGCTGGGAGCTCTAGAATGAGGGGTCACAGTCTCAGGATACGGGGTAGGACATTTAGGACTGAGTTGAGGAGAAATTTCTTCACTCAGAGGGTGGTGAACCTATGGAATTCTCTACCACAGAAGGCTGTGGAGGCCATGTCACTGAATATATTTAAGAAGGAGATAGATAGATTTCTAGACCCAAAAGGCATCAAGGGGTATGGGGAGAGAGCGGGAATATGGTATTGAGATAGAGGATCAACCATGATCATATTGAATGGCGGGGCAGGCTCGAAGGGAAGAATGGCCTACTCCTGCTCCTATTTTTCTATGTTTCTATATCAACAATATATCGTAAGCAGTTTCACGATCATTTGGAGGCATCTGTATATTTCACGACTGAGTGCGATCACATGATTTATGAATTCAGATGATGTCACAAATATCAATACCTTTCCTATCCTGTTAATGAATAGTTTTGGCTCCCTTGCATTTCATCATGGTCTCAGCAGAGATTTAGGCCATCCAGTCATATAACTGATATCTCACTCAATTATGCCAGGAAATGACCTGGGCAGATAACATGGGGTACTACGGTGTCTGGTTAAAAATGGTACAAAGTGTTACAGTGAAATTTGAAGGTTTTTTTACTCTTTGGAACACAAGCAATCATTGCAGCAATGCTGTGAATGGGCTGGTACTGTTTAAAAAGTTAACAGATGTTCAAAATGTTTATGAAGAAATCTTATCAGGTTGGCCAAAACCCATTGACACGTTAAAAGATCAGCAAAATGCAAATTAGAGCACAACAGATACTAGCTGGATACCAAAGGCCACCATGAAAACTTATGACAAAGTATGAAACTATCGTTGCTCATCTTTACAGATAGATGACACTGTCTCGTCATCTAAGGCTACACAGCAATCTGATAAGTTATACAATAATTTACAATTCCTTTGCAGCCATTAATACACAAGTGTCAACTCTACAATAATGGGAAAAATTGGGTTAACGTTTCAGGTCGATGACCCTTCGTCATCGACCTGAAACGTTAAATCTGTTTCTCTCTCCACAGATGCTGCCTGACCTGCTGAGTATTTCCAGCATTTTCTGTTTTTATTTCAGATTTCCAGCATCCTCAGTATTTCGCTTTTGTATGGGAAAAATGGGGCTGAGTTGGCGCAAAGCACACGCCTGTAACATAGCTAGTCCTCCCCGCTAATTTGAAAAGGCTACAGGGACAGGGAAAGCTTGTCCAGCATATTTTGTTTTGGAGCACAAAATCAAATTAGGCAACGGTTCCTAAAGGTCTGCCATTAACGGGAAAGTTGTGATGGGGACAGAAAAGTAGAGAAATTGAACAAAATGTCACAGCAGAGACATGTGGACAACACTGCTCCATTTGAGGCTGAAGAGTTGGAGGTCCTGTTGCAAGAGGCACACCAAAGGAGGGTGGCCTTATTTGGGGCTGAAGATCACCATCCAGTAAAAGCAAGCTGCATGAAGGGAGATTGTCAATCGAGACAATACTTGATCGGGGGTACGGTAGCACAGTGGTTATGTTACGAGACTAGGAATCCAGAGGTCTGGACTAATGATCCGGAGACGTGGGGCTCGATTTTTATTCCCGAGGCAGGTTGGAGTCGGGTTGCGTGGTGGACGGGTTCCAGAGCCGCTTCCAGCGGGATCAGCTGCTGATGTCCAATTTTAATGAAATGAGCTTGTTGATTTCAATGGGGCACGCTGGCCAGTCCACTGAGTGCGATCGGGTCGGCTGGCCGCCTCTGATGATGTCATCATAGCAGCTGCTTTTAAAGCTGCCATTCAGCCTGAGCCTTTCTCTTCTACATTCTGATACTCAGTGAGATTGCTCCATCCACAATGACTTCTTCCAGGGGCAAGGCTGCTCCTCGATTTAATGATGAGTCCCTCCATGCTCTTGTGGATGCTGTCAGAGGGTGCAGGGAGATTCTCTTCCTTCCTGATGGCCGGAGGATCCTCCTCAGCAGACCAAGGCAGCCTGGCTGTGCATTGCTGAGGAGGTCAGCGCAAGGTCCATATGTTCACGCTCATGGATCCAGTGCAGGAAAAGGTTTAATGATCTTGTGCAAACATCAAAAGTGAGTATCCCATCACACTTGCCTTCAATCTGCTTCCCTTCTCTTCTCATCACCAGCACTCTGCGTTGTAAGCCTGTTCCTCCACATACCACCTTACCCTTACTTCCCTTGCACCCTTTCCTATCCATCTCTGTCTCTGCACTGAATCACTTCAGCATCCTGCCGATGCACCCCATAGACTTGCTCTCACTGTCATGCAGTGACAACAACTAACAACGCACAGGGAGCTAGCTTCCTCTTGGCACCTCACCCCATCTTTGTCCTCCCTCAAAGCTTCTATGGTAGGGATTCTTCACACTCACTCCATCACTGTGGCTGAAACTCCACTTGTGTCCTTCCTTGCAGGAAAAGATAGCCCACAATAAGAGGGAGAGAGCACTGACTGGAGGAGATACACCAACCCTAGCAACCTCGACAAGTGCTGAGGAGCCTGCACACGAAATTGTTGGAGGTGGCGAGGACCTGGAAGTGGGTGATGGTGAGACGGGCACACTAGAGGAAGCTGGTGACATAATAGAGTTTCATCCCTCTCATTGACATTTAGTGATTGACTGCAATGGCATAAGATGTTCATAGAGAATCGCATTGTATCATCTGCTCAAAAGGATGTGTCGGCTACATCAATATTAGATGTCTAAATCATGCCTTTACTCTCCCACAGGACCATCGAGTGCCCCCCTCCCCACGATCCAGGACGAAGAGCCAGACGATTCCTCAGAGGAACCTGAAGCCTCTGAGGGAGCAGCGTCACCAGGATTCAGCGCACCCAGCACCAGCACAGCAACGCTCACCTCGGTGGGGCCCTCGCGGGTTAGAGTAGTGTTGCCACCTGGTCTATCACAGTGCACAAGTGAGCATCAGCAAATGGTGGAGACAGCGACAGCAGTGGAGAGTCTTCGGCAGAGGTCGCAGGACTCTCCTAGCTCTGCTGAGCTGTATGCAGATGCTGTGCCTCTGGGGCCATCCAGAAAAAGAGTGTCTCGGGAAATACAGGAACAAGTGCAGGAGTCTCTGGAAGGGTTTGCCTCCAGGGTTAGTGCGAGTGTGCAGAGAATGGAGGAGTCCATCTGTAACATCAGTACTGCCGTGGTGGAGGCAATGGCGCATGAATGCACCACCATAGATAGGATGGCAACCTCCATGGAAAGGATGGCTACCTCTGTGGAAAGGCTGGCTACCTCCGTGGAGGAAATAAGTTGCCAGAGTCAGGAAAACAAGGTGACTGTTCAAAATAGAATGTCATCTCTGGAGGAGCGATGGGCAGCTATTGAGCAGAGAGACCACAGCTTCATGGACGTTCTTTTGATGAGGACTACCAGTGCAGATACGGGTCCTCATGGCCCCCCTGAAGTGCAGCAAGGTGCTCTCCAGCCACTTGCCAGCACTGTGGTGCAGCTGACCCATGAGTGGGATGTAGTTGGCAGGACAGAAGGAATTGTGTGCTCCTCTCCAAGCGCTCACACGACCATGCCACTGCGGAGCCCTCGGTCAGAGACCCCCTTTGCGGAGACAACTGAGATGGCCGTTTCAGCCCCTGCACAGCCACAGGAAGAGCAGGCTGTTGAAGAGCCCTCCCAGGCTCCCAAACCCAGAGGACGCTCGTCAAAGGCGTCTAAGCAGGCGCAGCATCCTAGTCAGCAAGGTGCCTCTACATGTGCTGAAGCCACAGGGGAAGCACCACATAGAATCACACGTAAGAGAAAGATTTAGCACCTATAGTCACAAGGGGACTCACTTGGGTGATTTATCTTTTTTTTCTGACTGTTGTTGGTTTATTATCCTTTTGTGATGTGTAAAAAAAATAAATTATGGCAAACAGTTCATTGTGTGGCCTATGTGTTCTGGGAAATGGCAAAAGCGCATTGAGGGCTCAGGGCGACTTGCTTTTGTAATAACAGGGTATAGCAGAGATGAAATATGATGTTGGACAAGTGTCGCCTACAATTACAGAGCCATATGGTAGCCACCTATGGTTGAAGAGTAAGCTTATGCTAATGTGGCATGGCAGTTTGCATACTCTGCTTGACAGGCAGCAGTGAACTGGAGGGATGCTGCATTGGTCACAACAGGGCACGCAAGACACCCCTCGTCCTCCTCCTACTCCTCTTCCCATGAAGATCTGCGCTGAGCCATGCAGCTGCTACTCCTCCGATTATGAGGGCCAGAATGAGAGGGCATAAATGTTTCCCATCCGCTTGCTATAGATTTCATTTGAGGCAACAGGCTTGCAAGCACACAGTCGAAGTGGCCTGAAATTATTCCTTTCATGACACACTGCAGATGGGTGTCAGCTTGAACAGTCACAAGGTCAGTAGATATGCAAAATCTTATCCCATACCTACAACAGCAAAGTTGTTGCATTTGAATGTCAGCCATGTTTCAGGGGCGCTTTTAAAGCGCTCCACCAATGCATACAAATCATGTCCTCCAGCAACTCGTCTCCTTGCAGCGGGCCTGTTTATGACAAGACGGGAAACAGGAGCCAGAAGCATGAAAATGGGAAACTACTATGAAAATAGGATTAGCAAGGCAGTTAACAGGCTGTTAACTGCTTTAACTACCTGTCCCACCGGTTCCAGATGGGTCAGTTTGGGAGCAGCTGATCAAACAATCACGAAAATCGGGTGGGGGCGGGATGGATGCGGGTTGGGTGTCGGAAGCCATTTTATCCGATTTTCGCTACAGACCCGCCTCTAAATCCGCCTCCTCAGGGCTATTAAAATCGAACCCATGAGTTCAAATCCCACCACGGCAGCTGTTGAATTTAAATTTAGTTAATTAAATAAATCTGGAATAAAAAGCTAGTATCAGGAATGGTGACCATGAAACTACCAGATTGTCATAAAAACCCATCTGGTTCACTAATGTTTTTTAGGGAAGGAAATCTGCTGTCCTTACCCGGTCTGGCCTATATGTGACTCCAGACCCACAGCAATGTGGTTGACTCTTAACTGCCCTCTGCAGTTCAAGAAGGCGGCTCACCACCACTTTCTTGAGGGCAATTAGGGATGGGCAATAAATGCTGGCCTTGCCGGCGACGCCCACATCCCATGAACAAATAAAAAGAAAAGTCATGCATGGAACATTGGGCCAGAAATTCGGCTCTCCGGCTTCCTGCGGGTGCAAGCATCGCGCGCGTATTTACCTACCGCACCTGCTGTTGTGCTTCGGGCCCACGAGGAATTCCGGTCCTGGGCCTCCTGCAGCTGCCGGTGCGCAGTGCTTGCGTATCCCAGGGGCGCAGTTAGTTCGAAGCGTCCCCTGGGATCACGTGGGCCATGGAGAGCCAATCGTAGCAGGGAATTTTCATTCATAGATTTGACAGGAAGACCTGTCAAATCTGTGAATAGAGATCGGCCCCAAAACCACACTAAAACTTCAAATAAATTTTTTAAATCCATCACATTTTTAAAATAACTATAAATTACATAAATTAACCACTTTAAACAAAAATAAAAAATTTTGAAAAAATTAATTAACTTTTTAACGGTGCTAAAAATAAACTTACCTTTCTTTATAGTATGTAAAAAAGATAAACCTGCTGAAAAAATGTTTAAATTGTACTTAATTAACCACTTACCTTGTTAAAAGCAGGCCTTGCGCCTCCTTTTTAATAGTGTAGTTTCTTCAATACTTACCCTCGCGTAGAAACCTGAAAAAAAATCTAAGTTTGGCTGCGTGCGCGCAGCCTCTACCGCGCACGCGGTTCACCTAGGAACCGCCCCCTTCACCATACCGGAAGTTCCGGTTTCCCGCACATAGAAACCTGAAAAAAATCTAAGTTTGCTGCGTGCGCGCTGCCTCTCCCGCGCACGTGTTCGACTTCTGAACCCCTTCCTTCAGGGGAACGGAAGTTCCGGTTTCCAGCGCATGCGCAGTGCATGCGTGAAACCGGCACTTCAGGTGGCCTTACAGGTGAGTACACAGCGCGTACTCACCCGTGGAGAGCCGAATTTCTGGCCCTTAGACCAAAGCGACATGGCAACTGTCTCATGGAGCTGGCAGATATGGAATGGCAAACAGATTTTCAGGCTTCCATACTGTTAGAACGTTTCACAGTGAAGTCAGCAGCCATGGATACAGGAGTTGGTCCTGGTCTCCTCTAGTGTTTCTTCTCCTTTGTAAAAATGTTGCCACTATCTAATGACATCAAGGGTACATCCTGGATTTTGGCATGCATAATATTTCTATGGTCAGATATCATTAATTGAGTGCAAGTGTACCTGAACATATCAAGCAAAACCTAGCATAGGAACATAAGGAACAGAAGTAGGCCCTCGAGCCATCCACCATTCAATTACATCATAGGTATTGCCAATTAGATTGTGGCTGATCTGCACCTCAACTCCATTTAACCCACCTTTGCTCCATATATCTTGATACCCTAACCTAACAAAAACCTATCCATCTCAGTCTTGAAAGCTCCAATTGACCTAATATCCACAGCCTTTTTTTTTATTCGTTTATGGGATCTGGGCGTCGCTGGCAAAGCCAGCATTTATTGCCCATCCCTAATTGCCATTGAGAAGGTAGTGGTGAGCCGCCTTCTTGAACCGCTGCAGTCTATGCGGTGAAGGTACTCCCACAGTGCTGTTCGGGAGGGAGTTCCAGGATTTTGACCCAGCGATGATGAAGGATCGGCAATATACTTCTACGTCAGGATGGTGTGTGACTTGGAGGGAAACTTGGAGGTGGTGGTGTTCCCATGCACCTGCTGCCCTTGTCTTTCTAGGTGGTAGATGTTGCGGGTTTGGGAGGTGCTGCCGAAGAAGCCTTGGCGAGTTGCTGCAGTGCATCTAGTAGATGGTACACACTGCAGCCACGGTACGCCGGTGGTGGAGGGAGTGAATGTTTAAGGTGGTGGATGGGGTGCCAATCAAGCGAGCTGCTTCATCATGGATGGTGTTGAGCTTCTTGAGTGTTCTTGGAGCTGCACTCATCCAGGCAAGTGGAGAGTATTCCATCACACACCTTACTTGTGCCTTGTAGATGGTGGATAGGCTTTGGGGAGTCGGGAGGTGAGACACTCGTCGCAGAATACCTAGCCCCTGGGGACAGAGTTCAAGATTTCTACTACCCTTTGTGTGAAAAATTGTTTCCTCATTTCATTCCGGAATGGCCTAGCTCTTGATTTCCCCCACCAGAGGAAATAGTATCCCCGTATCTACCCTACCAAATTCTTTTAACATTTTAAACGCCTTGATCAGATCACCCCTCAGTCTTCTATACTAAAGGCAATACAAGCCAAGTTTGTACATCCTGTCCTTATAATTGAACCCTCTAAGCCTCAGTATAGTTCTGGTGAATCTGTGATGCGTTACCTCCAAAGCCAATATTTGCTTTCCTGAGGTATGGTGTCTGAAAGTTAGTGCAATATTCTAGATGGAGTCTGACCAAGGCTCTATACAACTGAAGCATCTTTGCCACTTATGGGTTCACAAGTCAAGCTGTCGCACAGTTCAACCATCTGCTGCAGGATGACCTGCAGACAGCAACTGGAACACAGACAGCTCTTCCTGTAAAGCGAAGGTTACCACAGTATGAAGTTTCCCTGCTACCACATCCATCCAAAGCAAGGCAGGAACATGTGCTACCACAGGCAGTCTACAATGCTCATCTGTAAGAAGCACTTTCCCCTGTGCAAAGGAAGAATTCTCTTGAGTGCAAAGTGTTGTAAATGATATCCATATTGTCATCGATTTAAAACTCTCACCAAGAGAGTGAGGAGAGGTTAGGAGAAACTATGCAGAGGGTTGTTGGATCGTTTAGTCACAGTGAGCGGTTGACAGAGACCATTGCACCTTTCATGGGAAAATTGGATAAATATTTGAAGCAGAGGATGATACAAGGCCATGGGAAGAAAGTAGGGCCATGGGAGTAGTTTAGGATTGCTTTAGCAAAGGACCAGCACAGATAAGCTGAATAGCCTCCATCTGTGGTCTAAAAGCTACCACAGGCAGTCTACAATGCTTGGAGGGTAAAAAGATGGTTAACAATAAAGTGAGAGGAACTGCTATTAAAAATGAGTTAAGCTGTCTGTAGAGCAATGCACACAGTGTCTATAATAAAACAGGGGAACTGGAGGCAATAATACATTGCGAGGAACCAGATAGTAGGGATTACTGACACATGGCTACAGAAAAATCAGGACTGGGAATTAAACATTGTAGGGTATAACATATGTAGAAAAGATAGAGAGGGTAAAAGGGGAGGTGGGGCAGCTATACAAAAGGGACGGTCTACACCTGTGCAAAGATGGAACTGAGGTTCTCGGGGTAAATTTTGATAAAGCAGTTCGGGAGCATTTAAACTAGTATGGCAGGGGGCTAGAAACCCATGTAGTGAAATAGAGGAAAGTGAAAGGCAGACAGAAATAAATGGTAAAAAGGAGAGGAACAAAAAACAAAGGGCCAAACTAATTCATAAAAAATGTGAGCATAAAAAAAGCCTGAGGGTTTTATACCTTAATGCGAGAAGCATCAGGAACAAGGTAGATGAATTAGCTGTGGAAATAGAGGTTAATAATTATGATCTAATTGGGATTACGGAAACATGGTTGCAGGGTGAGCAGGGCTGGGAGCTTAACATACAGGGGTATTCAGTATTTAGGAAGGATCGACAAAAAAGAAAGGGAGGAGGGGTAGCATTGCTGGTAAAAGAGGGGATAAATGCAATTGAAAGGAAGGATATTAACTCAGTTAATACAGAATCTATATGGGTGGAGCTAAGAAATAGCGAGGGGCGAAAAACATTAATAGGAGTGGTATATAGGCCTCCAAATAGTAAAATAGAGGTTGGGGAGGGCATCACGAGGGAAATTAGAGAAGCGTGCAATAAGAGCACAGCTGTCATCATAGGTGACTTTAACTTACATATAGATTGGACTAGCCTAATCAGTAAAAATAATGAGGAGGAGGAATTCCTTGAGTGTTTAAGGGATGGTTATCTGGATCAATATGTCGAGGAACCAACTCGGGAACAGGCTATATTGGACTGGGTACTGTGCAATGAGAAGGGACTAATTAGTAATCTTGTTGTACGGGGACCCTTGGGTCAGAGCGATCATAACATGATCGATTTCTCACTCGAAATGGAGAGCGAAGAAATTGACTCAGAGACTCAGGTCCTGAATTTAAACAAGGGGAATTATGATGCCATTAGACGGGAACTGAGTAGGTCTGATTGGACAACGTTCCTGGGAGGACTGGAGGTAGATAAACAATGGCAAGCATTTAAAGATAGAATGACAAAATTGCAAAAATTGTTTATACCAATCTGGCATAAAAGGAAATCTAAAAAGGTGACTCAACCGTGGATAACAGGGGAAATTAGAGACAGCATAAAATCCAAAGATAGGGCGTATAAAATAGCCAAAAAACGCGCCAGAGCGGAAGATTGGGAACAGTTTAAGATAGAGCAAAGGAGGGCAAAGGGCTTAATCAAGAAGGGCAAAATAGCTTACGAAAGCAAGCTGGCGGAAAATATAAAAACTAACTCCAAAAGCTTTTATAAGTATATCAAGAGGAAAAGACTGGTGAAAACCAAAGTTGGTCCATTGCAGTCAGATACGGGGGAATATATAATGGGAAATAAGGAAATGGCAGACCAACTAAATGCATACTTTGGGTCAGTCTTTACGAAGGAAGACACAAAAAACCTCCCTGGGATATCGGGAAAAATAGGGACATTGGCAAAGGAGGAACTGACGCAAATCAATATCTCTAAGGATATGGTGTTAAGGAAGCTAAAGGGATTGAAGGCGGACAAATCCCCAGGGCCTGATAACATGCATCCTAGGGTACTGAAGGAGGTGGCCCTAGAGATAGCGGATGCACTAAGCATGATTTTTCAGAATTCATTAGACTCGGGAACAGTGCCCATGGATTGGAGGGTAGCTAACGTTACCCCACTATTCAAAAAGGGGGGTAGGGAAAAAGCAGGTAATTACAGACCTGTAAGCCTTACATCAGTTGTGGGCAAAATGCTGGAGTCCATCATTAAGGATGAAATAGCCGAGCACTTAGCAAATGGGGACAGGATAGGACAGAGTCAACATGGATTTACAAAGGGTAAATCGTGCTTGACTAATCTATTGGAATTTTTTGAGGGAGTAACTGGTAAAATAGATGGGGGAGAGCCAGTAGATGTGGTGTACCTGGACTTCCAAAAGGCCTTCGATAAGGTCCCACATAAAAGATTAGCAGGGAAAATTGAAGCTCATGGGATAAAGGGGAAAGTATTGACGTGGATAGAGAACTGGCTGTCAGATAGAAAACAGAGAGTTGGAATAAACGGCTCATTTTCTGAATGGCAGGCAGTAACAAGTGGGGTACCACAGGGATCTGTCCTGGGTCCCCAGCTGTTCACAATTTATATTAATGACCTGGATCAGGGAGTCGAATGCAGCATTTCCAAATTTGCAGACGACACTAAACTAGGAGGGGGGGTGGGCTCAGAGGAGGAGACCAGGAAGCTCCAGAGCGATTTGGACAGACTGGGTGATTGGGCGGATAAATGGCAGATGCACTATAATGTGGACAAGTGCGAAGTTATCCACCTTGGGTGCAGGAACGGGAGGGCAAATTATTATTTAAATGGCAATAAATTGGGAGAGGGGGAAGTACAGAGAGACCTGGGTGTTCTTGTACACCAGTCACTGAAGGCGAGCATGCAGGTGCAACAGGCGGTCAAGAAGGCAAACGGTATGCTGGCCTTCATAGCAAAAGGGTTGGAATACAGGAACAGGGATACCTTGCTGCAGCTGTACAGGGCACTGGTGAGACCACACCTCGAGTACTGTGTACAGTTTTGGTCGCCTCATCTGAGGAAAGATGTTCTTGCCATGGAGGGGGTGCAGCGGCGATTCACCAGGCTGATACCAGGAATGGCGGGATTGACCTATGAGGAGAGACTATGTAGTTTAGGGATGTACACACTGGAGTTTAGAAGATTGAGAGGGGACCTCATAGAAGTGTATAAAATTCTGACAGGTCTAGACTTATTAGGGATAACATAATGGCAATAGAAAAAAGTGACAGATATCAGTAAGACAGAAAGAGAATCCATGTGGATAGAGATAAAAGATAATCATAGAATCATAGAATCATAGAATAGTCAAAGCACGGAAGAAGGCCATTCGGCCCGTCGAGCCCGTGCCGGCTCTCTGCAAGAGCACTTCAGCTAGTCCCGCACCCCTGCCCTTTCCCCATAGCCCTGCAAATTTCTTTCCTTCAGATACTTATCCAATTCCCTTTTGAAAGCCGTGATTGAATCTGCCTCCACCACCCTTTCAGGCAGTGCATGCATTCCAGATCCTAACCACTCGCTGTGTAAAAAAGTTTTTCCTTACGTTGCCTTTGGTTCTTTTGCCAATCACCTTAAATCTGTGTCCTCTGGTTCTTGACCCTTCTGCCAATGGGAACAGTTTCTCTCTATCTACTCTGTCTAGATCCCTCATGATTTTGAACACCTCTATCAAATATCCTCTCAAACTTTTCCGCTCCAAGGAGAACAACCCCAGCTTCTCCAGTCTATCAACATAACTGAAGTCCCTCATTCCTGGAATCATTCTCGTAAATCTTTTCTGCACCTTTTCTAAGGCCTTCACATCCTTCCTCAACTGTGGTGCCCAGAATTGGACACAGTACTCCAGTTGAGGCTGAACCAGAGTTTTATATAGGTTCATCATAATTTTTAGGGGGAGAAATTCAGTATCGCCCCATTTGGGGCGCAATTATCAGCTGGGCGCAAAGATTAGCGCCTGGCGCTAATTATTGCCTCCGACTGCAAACTTGACTTTTATCGCCCCTGGAGGTGATTGCAGCGCTAAATTAGGCGCTTCACACCTGTCTTAAGGCGCAAAGGCCGAGGAGCGAGGCGCTACCTCAGAGCGCTGGCGAAGCTCATGTGATGTCAGTCAGCAATGGAACACAGACACAATGGCGCGGGCCAGTTCTTAAAGGGGAGGGTTGATCTTGCTTTCCATCCATGTCCTACTCATTGCAGCCTTGAATCTCGGCCTGGAGAGACCTGTACATCAAATCTGCTGGATAGAACAATGGAGAGTACCAGGGTAGGAGCTCAGAGTGAAGCCCCCACAGTCTCTTCTAAATCGATACAAGGAAGGGCAAATCAAAATGAACCTGCAAAGTGCTGCTCAGTACCCAAAACTCCTTCACACAGCGTTGAATCTCTCCAGAAGTCTCTCTCTCTCTCTCAGAATGCGTGGTTCAAAAATGTCACCAACAATAAAAGGCAGGAAGCAGTCGCCTTTAAATAGCGCTCCCCCAGTCCCTTCCTGACTGCAAAACGCTCCCCTCAACCTGTCGTTGCTAGCGGCAGGCGGTAAGGCAGGGGGCGCCACTCAATATCCGCTCCGGGGCGATACCGGGGCGTTGCGCACTCGACTGACGTCATGATCTGCCGGCGCAGGAGATCGTGGCGGTAGTGTTTAGCGCCGCCGCAAAATGTCTAGTTAATTTCGCGAGCGGCGCAAACATCGCCGTGCCCGGGCGCTAGCTGCTTTGCGCCCCATTAGTGCCCTCTTAAGGTGCTAACGGGAGACGCAACCAACTGAATTTTTCCCCCTTACACTTTTGTACTCTATACCTTTATTTATGAAGCCCAGGATCCCGTAAGCCTTTTTAACTGCTTTCTCAACCTGCCCTGCCACCTTCAATGATTTTGCACACATACCCTTAGGTCTCTCTGTTCGTGCATCCCCTTCAGGGTTGTACCATTTAGTTTATATGTCCTCTACTCATTCTTTCTACCAAAACGTATCACTTCACACTTTTCTGCGTTAAATTTCATCTGCCATGTGACCGCCCATTTCACCAGCCTGTCTATGTCTTCCTGAAATCTATCACTCTCCTCCTCACTGTTCACTATACTTCCAAGTTTTGTGTCATCTGCAAATTTTGAAATTGTGCCCTGTACACCCACGTCCAAGTCATTAATATATATCAAGAAAAGCAGTGGTCCTAGAACTGACCCCTGGGGAACACCACTGTATACCTTCCTCAAGTCCGAAAAACAACCGTTCACCACTACTCTCTGTTTCCTATCACTTAGCCAATTCCGTATCCATTCCGTCCCTTTTATTCCATGGGCTTCAACTTTGCTGGCAAGCCTATTATGTGGCACTTTGTTGAACACCTTTTGGAAATCCATGTACACTATGTCTACTGCATTACCCTCATCAACACTCTCTGTCACCTCATCAAAGAACTCAATTAAGTTAATTAAACATGATTTGCCTTTAACAAATCCGTGCCGGCTTTCCTTAATTAATCCACACTTGTCCAAGTGACTGTTAATTTTGTTCCTGATTACTGTTTCTAAAAGCCTCCCCACTACCGAGGTCAAACTGACTGGCCTGTATTTGCTGGGTTTATCTTTACACCTTTTTTTGAACAATGGTGTAACATTTGCAATTCTCCAGTCCTCTGGCACCACCCCCATATCTAAGGAGGATTGGAATATTATGGCCAGTACCTCCGCGATTTCCTCCCTCAATTCCCTCAGCATCCTAGGATGCATCCCATCTGCTCCTGGTGATTTATCTACTTTAACTACAGCCAGCCTTTCTAATACCTCCTCTTTATCAATTTTTATCCTATCAAGTATCTCCACTACCTCCTCCTTTACTATGTCTATGGTGAAGACAGATGCAAAGTACTCATTTAGTACCTCAGCCATACCTTCTGCCTCCATGCATAGGTCTCCTTTTTGGTCCCGAATCGGCCCCACTCCTCCTTTTACTACCCTTTTTACTATTTATATGCCTGTAGAAGACTTTTAGATTACCTTTTATGTTAGCTGCCATTCTATTCTCATACCCTCTCTTTGTCCGTCTTATTTTTTTTTTTCACTTCTCCTCTGACCTTTCTATATATAGCCTGATTCTCAGATGTTTTTGCAACTTGACATCTGTCATACGCACTCTTTTTCTGCTTCATCATATTCTCTATCTCTTTCATCATCCAGGGAGCACTGACTTTAGTTGCCCTGCCTTTCCCCCTAGTGGGAATGTACCTCAACTGTACCTGAACTATTTCCTCTTAAAGGCAGCCCATTGTTCCGTTACAGTTTTGCCCCCAATCTTTGATTCCAGTTTACCCGGGCCAGATCCGTTCACTGAAATTGGCCTTCCCCCAGTTATACATTTTGGGGGAGAAATTCGGTATCGTCCCATTTGGGGCGCGATTATCGGCCGGGCGCAAAGTTTAGCGCCTGCCACTAATTATTGCCTCCAACTGCAAACTTGACTTTTATCGCCCCTGGAGGTGATTGGAGCGCTAAATCAGGTGCTTCACACCTGTCTTAAGGCGCAAAGGCTGAGGAGCGAGGCGCTACCTCAGAGCGCTGGCGAAGCTCATGTGATGTCAGTCAGCAATGGAACACACACACAATGGCACCAGCCAGTTCTTAAAGGGGTGGGTTGATCTTGCTCTCCATCCACATCCTGCTCATTGCAGCCTTGAATCTCAGCCTGGAGAGACCTGTACATCAAATCTGTTGGAAAGAACAATGGAGAGGCCCAGGAAAGGAGTTCAGAGTGCAGCGCCAAAGTCTCTTCTAAATCGATGCAAGGAAGATCAAATCAGAAAGAACCTGCAAAGTGCTGCTCAGTACCCAAAACTCCTCAACACAGCTTTAAATCTCTCCTGCAGTCTCTCTCTCTCACTCAGAATGCGTGGTGCAAAAATTTCGCCGACAAAAAAAGGCAGGAAGCAGTCGCCTTTAAATAACGCTCCCCCAGTCCCTTCCCGACTGCAAAACGCTCCCCTCAACCTGTCTTTGCTAGCGGCAGGCGGTAAGACAGGAGGTACCACTCAATATCCGGAACGGGGCGCTACCAGGGCATTGCACTCTCGACTGACGTCACGATCTGCCGGCGCAGGAGATCGTGGCGGTAGTGTTTAGCGCTGCCGCAAAATGACTAGTTAATTTCGTGAGCGGCGCAAACATCGCCGCGCACGGGCGCTAGTTGCTTTGCACCCCATTAGTGCCCTCTTAAGGCGCTAACGGGAGGCGCAAACCAACCGAATTTTTCCCCCTTTTACTCTAGATTGCTCCCTGTCCTTTTCCATAGCTAATCTAAACCTTATGATACTACGATCACTGTTCCCTAAATGTTCCCCTACTGACAATTGCTCCACTTTTCCCACCTCATTCCCCAGAACCAGATCCACCAATGCCTCCTCCCTCGCCAGGCTGGAAACATACTGATCAAGAAAGTTCTCCTGAACACACTTCAGAAATTCTTCCCCTTCTCTGCCCTTTACACTATTACGATCCCAGTCTATATTAGGATAGTTGATGTCCCCCATTATTACTACTCTATAGTTCTTGCACCTCTCTGTAATTTCTCTGCAAATTTGCTCCTCCATATCTTTCCCACTATTTGGTAGTCTACAGAATACACCTAGTAGTATAATTGCACCTCTATTATTTCGTAACTCTAACCAAATAGATTCTGTACTTGACCCCTCCAGGACATCCTCCCTCTCCAGCACTGTAACATTCTCCTTGACCAATACTGCCACACCACCTCCTATCTTTCCTTCCCTATCTTTTCTGAACACTTTATAACCAGGAATATTTAATACCCAATCCTGCCCTTTTTTGAGCCAGTCTCAGTTATTGCCACAACATCATATTCCCATGTGTAATAAAGGATCAATCACACTAATAGGTGTAGTCTGCAGATCACCTAATAGTGGAAGAGAGGTGGAGGAAGAAATATGCAGACAAATTAGGGAAATGAGTAAAAAAACATAGAATAATAATGCTAGTGGATTTGAACTACCCTAATATTGTAGGGGGTGGTGTGTGGGTCAGCCTCACTACTGACTTATGAGCAGTTCGAATCGCTCCCACTCCCTTGATTCTAGACCTTGGGCTTATTTGGGGGTTGTGACCCTTCCAGGGCTGAACCATTAAAACTGATGCGCTGGTGACCACGGTAGTTTTGGCTGTGGTGTGCGAGGAGACCTTCTTAGGGCTCCGGCTACCGGGGGTGCGTCCGAGTCCCAAATAATTGGTGGGATAGCCCCTCCAGTAATACAAGCCACTGCCCCCACCGGTGCGGTCTGTGAGTCTGCCACAGCTGCTGGCTGAGGATCCCTGTCTTTAGGATGGTTCACCCTTGCTGGCCGTTCCCCTTTCTTGGGTTTGTACAGTTTACACTGGTTAATGTGGAACCACTTCGTGCAGCGGGGCATCTTTATGGTGTAGACCATGGGGCTTGCCTTGTCGACAATGTTGTATGGCCCCATGTACAGTGGTTCAAAACTCCCTACCCGAGCAAAATTCCTAACCATGACCTGATCCCCTATCTCCCACTCGTGGTGCTTGCGGGGTTCTAGCAGCAATCGGTTACTCCGATGCTGTTTTCCCATGTTGCTAGCAGCCTGCCAGTGAACCTGTTTAAGGTGTTCAAACAGATTCCTGACGAAGCTGTCCCGATTCACCTCTCTGAGCTGACCCTCCGTGAGCACTGGGGCTAGCACATGGGTGGGGGTCCGCATAATCCTACTAGTCATGAGGTCGCGTTGGGAATACCCCGTGCTTTTTGACTGGCTGGCTCGGATCCCCATTAGGACCAACGGTAAGACTTCTACCCACTTCTTGGGTGAGTCTCCCGTCTCCTTCCGCAGCCTTTCCTTGATGGTATGGTTTAAACGCTCCACAGGACCCGATGACTGTGGGTTGTAGGCGACGTGCCATTTCCCTTCAATGCCGAGTACCATGAGGGTCTCTTGCATGACCTGCCCGGTAAAGTGACTCCCTTGGTCGGACTCCACATACTGCGGTAGTCCCCATCGTGAGAACACTTCCCTGACCAGGATCCTAGCCGTACCCAATGCGGTAGCAGTTCGGCATGGAAAAGCTTCCACCCACTTTGAGAACACATCCACCAGGACTAGGCAGTACTTTTAGTCTCCCTAAGCAGTGGGAGGGGCCCGATGTAATTGACCTGGATCGACTGCCATGGTCCTGATGTGTCCCATAGATACCTTCCTTTTCTGGGGGTCTGGGTTGTTAGCAGCACACACCAGACAGCCGGCACAAAACTCGCGGAAATCTTCCCTGAGTCCTGGCCACCATCCTGCCTGTTCCACCCGTTGCCAGGTGGTCTCAGGATCGGGATGCCCCGCTCCTGGACCCTCATGGGCCAGTTGGAGGAATTCCCTTTGGTGCTGCTGCGGCACTACCCACTGCTCCCCCCTGAACAGCATGCCTTCCTTAACGGTGATGACTGCTGTGCCGTACGGGCCCTCTACCTTTTCCCCTTTAGTGAGCGCGTTCAAGACGGTTTTAAGGACGGGATCTTGGGTTTGAACCGTTTTCAGATCCGGTGCCAATGCTACCCCTGAACTCCCTTGCGCCCCGCCTCTGCCCCTGATCGCTGCCATGGGACTTAACCCGTATGGGTCCCAAAATGTGCCCGTACGAGCACCTTCTTTTGCCAGTGCGTTGGCTTGCTGATTTCCCTTGTCACGGGGTTCAATGGAGGAATGGGCTTTTACTTTGTGAATATAGACCTTTCCTTCCTCCCCCATGGCCGCCATGATTTTCTCCAGCAGAGGCTTAATTGCCAGGGGTCTCCTGTCAGCAGAGGTATATCCGTGACGGGACCAGATAGCCAGGTATTCCATACACGAATTGCATGTGAACATACTGTCCGAGCAAATCGTGTATGGGGTAGGGAATTTCTCGGGGTGTGTGACCACGTATAGTTCAGCCTGCTGGGCGCTCATGGTGCTGGGGAGTTTAATTGCCAGGGCAATGTCCGCCTCTGAGTCATAAACTCCACACCCGGTAAGTCGCTCACCAGCAGATATTGTGCTTGAACCGTCCACATAGATTTCGCGGCCCGCGGGGTGTATCCCAGCCCGAAAACCTATGTTAACTTCCCAGACCCCTTCTATGGAACACCGGTGGGCTGTCCCTGGGTAAATCAAGTTGGCCGCGAGCTTCAGCTTGCAGAGACCTTTCATCTTTAGGTCCATCTGGGAGAGAAGTAGGGTCCAGCGAGCAATGCGGGCACTGCTCACTGTCCCGTCTTTGATTCTCCCATCCAGGAGCATCTGGGTGGGTGTGTGATGTGTGAGGAGTGTGATAGGAGATGTTCCTGTGAAGATCAATGATCTTTTCACAGCCCAGTGAGTGGCGAGGAGGTGCCTCTCACAGTTGGAATAGCCCTTCTCCACATCGGTGAGTATCCTGGAGGAGTAAACCACCGGTCTCAGCTGGCCGTGCCGCTCTTGGAGCAGCACGGCACTCAGACTGTCCCCGCTGGCTGCCACCTCCAGGAAAAACTCATTTCCCCCATCGATAGCCCTTAGAGCTGGCGCGGTCTGCAGATCTTTCTTTAATATCACAAATGCTGCCTCGCAACCCTCGTCCCAGACCCACTCCATTCCTTTGTGTAGGAGTCGGAGCAGAGGGGCTGCTGTGGCTGCGTAATCCTCAGTGAAATCTCTGCAGTACCCGGTTAGCCCTAGAAAAGATCTCACTCCTGTAACTGTGTTGGGGGCTGGTAACTCCTGCACTGCTTCCCTTCTAGCTTTATCGATGGCCCTTTCCCCAGCGCGCACACTCAGCCCCAGGAATTTTACTTCCTGCTGGCCGATCTGTGCTTTCTTCGGGTTTACTTTGAAGCCTTCTCGCCTGAGCAGCTCCAGCAATTCAGCCAGTAGTGGACTGTGCTCCTCTCCCACATCGGTGTCATAAACTCCACACCCGGTAAGTCGCTCGCCAGCTGATATTGTGCTTGAACCGTCCACATAGATTTTGCGGCCCGCGGGGTGTATCCCGGCCCGAAAACCTATGTTAACTTCCCATACCCCTTCTATGGAACACCGGTGGGCTGTCCCTGGGTAAATCCAGTTGGCCGGCTGAAGCCCTTCAAACAATTAGCCATGCATTGATGGAAAATGCTAGGGCTGTTGTGGAAGCCCTGAGGTAGACAGTTCCAGGTACAGGAAACTTTCGTTTATCCGGCACCCAAATATCCGGAATTCTCGCTTAACCGGCAAAAATCAGGTAAGTTTTATTATACAGACAAGACCCCGATTCTGACCTTTCGCCCCCACGAAAGGGGGGTCAACGTTCTTCCGACTCGGACCTGTCGCCGCCACGGAGGAAAAAGCCGGAGTCTCGTTTACTTTCCCTCTCCGGGTCCCAATTGTTAAGCCTGTGGCCGTGTACGGGGCTCTCGTACCTTGGTAAGTATACCTCTCTGTAATCCGGCACTTTCGATCAACCGGCACCACGCCGGTCCCGTCGGTGCCGGATAAACGAAAGTTTCCTGTATATTGTTGGCCTTTAAAAGTGAAGGCGAACTTGTACTGGTCCTCTCTCCGTAAAGGGATGGACCAAAACCCGTTGGAAATGTCCAGCACCGTGAAGCTGGTCGCAGATGCTGGGATACTTCCGATGAGGTCGGCGACGGCTGCGACCGTGGGTGCACAGGCGGGGATGTTACGGTTAAGTACCCGATAGTCCACTGTGGCCCTCCAGGAGTTGTCCGGTTTTCTAACCGGCCACAGTGGAGAGTTTACGTGGGTGGCTATCGGTCTCAATACCCCCTGTTTTACTAAAGAAGCCATGGCCGTTTCCATGTCTGCCTCCGCCTCCCTGGGGAAATTGTATTGCTTCTGTGGTCGGGTCATGGGGTCTCCACTCACACTAACCTCGACCCTGTTTACCCTCCCACAATCATGCTTGTGAGTGGCAAATGCGGCGAGGTGTGCTCGCACAAATGCCTGGTATTCCATCGGAGTGTTACTGACCATCAGTTCGAGGTCGTAACCCTCCTTTGGTTTCAGGGTGCGCAAGGTCCCCTTGCCCTGTTTCTCTGGGATAACTGCCACTTCACTTTCTTTGCTGGTACATGCTCCCCACAGACAGTGGTTCCTAAGATCCACTAGAATCCTGTGGCCTATGATAAAATCGACCCCCAGGATCCCCTTCCCTTCCTGCTCCCATTTCATTAAGACACAAGTCCACTTGGTGTGGAGTGCTCCTAAACGAATGGACAGCGGGATGGAGAACGAGCCAGCCTGCGAATGATTCAAACGAATGAGTCAAACGTGGGGGGAGAGGTCGGTGTCTCGGTCTTTTGGGCAGGAGCTGGGGAGTTCTTTCCTGTGTTATACTTCCACGGATTCCTACAGTCCCTTCTCCAATGCCCATTCTTCCCACACCCGAAGCAGTTATGCTTCGTATCGGAAGGGTTACCTCCTTCCTGGTGCCACTCTTTTTTATTCTGACTAGGTTTTACTTCATGTACTTTTCCTTTAGGTAGGTGCTCTTCTGTCCGTCTACCGTTCTGGAAAGCCAGGGTCAGTTGTCTGACCACTGTCTCCTCGGTGACCCTGGGGGTCCTTCGGGTCAAACCAAAGCTCAGCCTTGGCTCTGATCCGCGGCAAGCTGTTTGCCAAAAGGCTTCGGAGCCAGTGGGCCAGCTGATCCTGGCTCAGGTGAGCCGGTCGAGAACCCCACTACAGGCACTCCTGTACACAGGCCACAGCCTGTCTGCGAAAGCCTGTGGGGTCTCCCCTGCAAGCTGTACTGTCCTCTCCACCCGGGAGAAGGGACTACCATCATTCATGCCCATGGTCTCCAGAACTTCCTCCCGGATAACAGCGTATCTGCCCTGCCCCTTTCTGCTCTCAGCAGAGAGGGACTGGTAGAGTTTGCTATCCAGGGAGAAAAGTAGCATCTTTGCCATTTCGGAGTCATCGCACTCGTTAATGCCCGCTGCCTGTACCACTTCCATGAAGTGGACCGAGGGGTTACCCTTTTTGAGTGAGCTTACTCAGGTGGCTTACCAAAGTCCTAAGCTGTTGGGTGCCGTGGGGAGCCATGAATTGGCTTTCAAGGGGTCCTTGACCCCCACCACCGCCGGGCGGGCCAAACTTTTGCTGCCGGAACGGGCACATCGGCCCCGGCTCCGACCCTTCTTGCATTGGCTCGCCCACCTCTCCCTGCTGCCAAACCGAGTGAAAACCCGGCGCCACAGGTGGTGGTGGTGTGCACTCCCTGCCGGCCTCACAAATCATCCGTCCCTCCTGCTGCCCAACCGGGTCGTTCCCCGGCGCCACAGGTGGTGTCTGAACAGTTTCCCCTTGCTCTCCCAGGTCCACCTGGGCCGCACCCGGGCTTATTAGGCATACCATGCCTTTGGCCCTGGACAGAGCAAGGTTCAAACTGTCGATTTGTTTCTGGCAGGGGCCGTGATCTCCCGCCTCATACCCCCTAGTGCTTGTTATTTTGTAAGCTGCCTGGACATCTCTCAACCTCTCCTCCTGCTCTCTTACTTGCCTGGCGAGGCGGGCGTTCTCTTCCCGTAACACCAGTTCATTATTTTTGGCTTCGGTGACCTGACACTGAAAGTATTCCTGTCTGTTTCTGTGTGTTTCCACTAGCTGCATTTTTTCCCAGTTTTGTGCGTTTAGTTCTGCCAATAACCTTTCCCCTGCTAGAGCCCTTGCGTGAGACTGTTGAACTGATTCCCGCAGCTCTTCTGCCAGTGCCTCAACGCGTTTATCCAAAAGCTGGATCTGTCACTGGAAGCATACCAACCAGATTGCTTTCTCCACAGATTTCTTATGGTCCTTGCTCTCAGTCCATTTAGCTGCAGCGTCTATCGGACGCTCAGCACGCAACAGACTGAGCACCCATTTCTTAGTGATATTTACTCTCTTGAACACGTAAGTGGAAATCCTCTCTTCCATCTTAGTTTTCTCCTCAAAAACTGTGTCCACTGCATCACATCCCTTTTGCCAAGGTCCTGCCACAGTCGCCATTATGTAGGGGGTGGTGTGTGAATCAACCTCACCACTCACTTATGAGCGGTTTGAATCGCTCCCACTCCCTTGATTCTAGACCTTGGGCTTATTTGGGGGTTGTGACACAAGTGCAGCAGACAACTGGTTTTGGTGCAAGAAACTTTGATCTTTATTCAAGAAAGAAAATACAACACAACAATCTTATACTCTAATAAAAATGAGGAACATTTTAATACATATGAGGAAATACAGTAGAAAATACCTCACCCCTCCCAATCCCACTTCCTCGCTAAGTTGAACTCTAGAGGACCAGGGATAATGCTCACCAAACAAATCCTTGACAGTTGAGCTGGTTCGCGGTTTCGGGGTTCGCTGGGTGTGTTGGTCGGTGTCTGCCGTACCCCGGACGCGGTAGAGGACTTCGACTGCTGGTCAGTCTTCGCGAGTCCACTGATGCGGTAGGGTGCGTTTTAGATTTATGGGGTGAGTACGCACTTTCCTTCTGTAGAGATAGGGTTTAGAGTTCCTTTTAAGTAAAAATCTTACCCGGGGGTAAGTCAGGAATAGATTGTAGAGTGGAAAACTTTTGAATCTTCGGTTTTCTCCTGAGTTGTTTTTCTTTGGTCGCGGTGGCTCGATATTACCAGGTTGGTTGGTGGTAATATTTTGTTGGTAGTTTTGTAAGGCTCTTGTTGCCGCGATGTGTCCGATGATGTCCTGGGTCACTGAAGCTGTTGAACTTGGGTGTACGGTAGAATGCTGCCCCGTCTCGATGCTCCGGTTTCTTCTTGTGTGTTGCTTCTAGAGAGAGCTGTCTTCTTGAGAAAACAGGCCTTCAATTATACTTTGAGCGGCCTTCTAATCTGCGCGCCAAATCAGTCCCGGTTTATTGTTTGATTTGGGCGGGCTCGTTAATGGTAACTTGATTAGAAATGTGTAAAATGGTTTCGGGATGCTGTACTGATTATTCAATGAGCTGTTGAGCTCCTAGTTAATTGTCATAGCTATACTCAGGTTTTGAGTCTCCAGTCTGAGCTCGAGATTTCTATGTAGGTTGGCGAGGTGATTTGCATTATGTATGTTTTGGATGGGTCCTGTGTTTTGGGTGGGGACTGCTCCTCCATGGGTCGATGGTTAGGATGTTAATGTCTGATAGGGGCTGAGTGAGGTCACACAGTTCCCCAGACAATTTGATGTACTCCAATACCCAAACTGATCCCATTCCCTGTTGCAGCCTTTTCTCCCTTTACAGGCCCAACATGCCTTTTAAAAATGCCAAATCTTGGTTTCTGACCTTGAATCTCCCTCTGTTAGGCCCAATATGTATTTTATCATCCTGAAGCTTGTTAGAAAGAGTACAAAGTCATTTTCCTTAGGGTTTTCTTCTAGCTTTCGGGGATCTGTGAATTTTGAGAATCTTACAATATTAATTGGCCAGAAGAGGTAGGTAAAGGCGATAAGGGACTAGAGTTCAATGTGTACAGGACTGCTTTCTAAACCAATATGTAAGAAGCCCAACAAGGGAGAATGCGCAGTTGGATCTACCAATGAGGAATGAGCAGATAAGAGAGTAAAAGTAGGGGAACATCTAGGCAATAGTGACCATCATATAAAATGCTTTAAGATAATAATTGAGAAGGAGATAAGTATGATGAAGACCAGGTAGTAGATTGGAGAAAAGCTGGTGGGGCTGAGAATAGAACTTGGAAAAATGAAATGGACAACAATATTGGCAAACAATTATGTAGAACAGCAATGGGAAATATTTAAAACGGTGTTCAACAGAATCTGGGAAAAATATATTCCACTAAAAAACAAGAACAATCTAAACACTAATGAGACACCATGGATGAATAAAGACATAAGGGAAAAATTGAGGGTACAGAAAGAGGCATACACTAAGTACATGGACAGCAGGGGAGAGCATGATAAGGGAGAATACGAAGAGATTAGGAGAGAAGTAATAAAAAACAATTAGAAAGGCAAAAAGGAACTATGAAATTAAATTATCAAGGAATATAAAACAAAATAGTAAAATATTTTACAGGCACATAATAAAAAAGTAAAGTTGGGGTGGGAATATTAAATAATTAAATAATTACTTTGCTTCAGCATTTACCAGGAGACAGAACAGGTGGACATGACATTGGATGATGAGATTAGAAATGAGATAACTACATTTAAAATAAAAAGAGGAGAAATATTAAATAAACTAATCAAACTCAAAGAGGATAAAAACTCTGATCCGGATTGATTACATCTGCGCATTTTAAAAGAAACTAGGGAAGAGATAGCAGAGGCATTACTACACATATTTAATAATTCGTTAGAAAAAGGTGTAGTGCCAGAGAACTGGTGGATAGTTAACATAATACCTATATTTAAGAAGGGGGATAGAACTTGCCTAGGGAACTATAGACCAGTCAGCTTAACATTGGTGGTAGGAAAAATAATGGAATTCCTACTAAAGGAGAAAATAGAAGAACATCTAGAAACCAAAAATATAATAATGAATAATCAGCATGGATTTCAAAAGGGAAAGTCTTGTTTGACCAACCTCACTGAATGTTTTGAAGTGGTCACAGAGAAAGTAGGCAAGGGTAATGTAGTAGATGTAATTTATCTAGATTTTCTAAAGGCCTTCGATAAGGTACCTTATAATCGACTAATGAATAAGGTCAGAGCATGTGGAGTCAGGGGACAAGTAGCAGAATGGATAACTAGCTGGCTTCAAACCAGAAAGCAGAGAGTAGAGGTAAAGGGTAGCTTGTCAGAGTGGTAGAAGGAAGGAAGTGGTGTTCCACAAGGATCAGTGCTGGGACCACTGTTGTTCACAATTTATATTAATGATTTTGACTTTGGAATCAAAAACACAATTTCTAAATTTGCAGATGACACCAAATGGGGGGATAGTTAATACTGAGGAGGACTGCAACAAATTACAGGAGGACATTAGTAAACTTGAAAAATGGGCATATCATTGGCAAATGAAATTCAACACAGATAAATGTGAGGCATTACATTTTGGTAAGAAAAATAGGTAGGTCACATATTACTTGGAAAATACAAATCTAAGTGGGGTAGAAGAGCAAAGGAATCTCGGAGTATAAATACACAAATCACTAAAAGTAGCGACACAGGTTAACAAGACCATAAAAAAAGCAAACCAAGCACTAGGGTTTATTTCTAGAGGGATTGAATTGAAAAGTAGTGAAGTTATGCTAAATTTGTATCGAACCTTGGTTAGACCACACTTGGAGTATTGCGAACAGTTCTGGTCGCCATATTATAAAAATGATATAGAGGCACTGGAGAGGGTGCAAAAAAGATTTACAAGGATGATACCAGAAATGCGAGGGTGCGCCTATCAGGAAAGGTTTTGATAGAGTGGATACAGAGACAGTGTTTCCACTTGTGGGGAAGAGCATAACTAAAGGCCATCAATATAAGATAGTCACCAAGAAATCACATAAGGAATTCAGAAGGAACTTCTTTACCCAAAGAGTGGTGAGAATGTGGAACTCGCTACCACAGGGACTGGTTGAAGCAAATAGTATAAATGCATTTAAGGGGAGGCTAGATAAGCATATGAGGGAGAAGGGAATAGAAGGTTATGCTGATAGGGTTAAATGAGGAAAGACGGTAGGAGGCTCGAGTGAATCATAAATGGCGGCATGGATTGGTTGGGCCGAATGGCCTGTTTCTGTGCCCTATATCCTATGTAATCCGATGTAAAACCTATGTTTCAATGTCACCGGCAATCAAAAAATGCTAAGTTTGCCAACATAAAAATAATGACTGCTCTTCAAAAAGTAATTAAGTGAATGTGAAGTACTTTGGGATGTCCTGAATGACATGATAAGGCACTGTATAAATTTAATTCTTTCATTCTTTAGCTCTATCTCTGGGTCAGTGACTTTTGGTGCTATTCATAAACAATATGGAGGAGAATATTCATAATAATATCAACAAATTAAATCAATGTAAGGCTGTTATTTACAAGGTTAATCAAATACTGGGATACATCTGGAGGGATTTTGAAGTAAAAAGAAGGCTTCCTTTGGAATGTTGTGTGGGAATTTGGGACATAGATCCATTGAAGAGATGCTTTGCAAACCTTTAAATTCCAAGTTATGAGATTATTTGAATTTGTTTTAAATCAAGAAAGTTGGTTAGATTCTATGATGATGAAAATTGTGCATTACAATGCAAAGCTATATTTTCCAATATTGGTTTAATTCACCGTTGATAAATGTCCACTTGTAGTCTGTTGGAAGGAGGGATTGTGTGGCCTTTTCTCATTCATTATGCCTTTATCTCCTTTGAAGTTATTTTGACAGGATTTTATTTTGATGTAGTGGAACTTTAATGAGATTTCTTGTAAGGTCTTTACCACTGTAACATTTATTGATGCCATACCAGCATTTCTGATTATACCTGGTGAGATTGTTAATTTGTTTTATTATTGTTCTGGGTTATAACTAGAAAATGAATCCTGGCCACAACTGGTATAATTGCTTTATTTTACTTTACGTAAGTGTCTTGTAGGATAACCGAGTGCTGGGGACAAAAACCTGGCAGGGAAATAAAAACTCAGTGAGACTTGTAGTTTTCACTGCTTCTCCCCCTTGGCATTCTGGAAATGGCAGCTCACAAACTGTTGCTTTCAATCTGGCTTGCACGGAAACCTTCTGTTTGTTTGCTAAAAAGAGAGCATTATTAAGTTAATTTCATACCAATGGTTTGTAACTGTATGGGGTATATCCCTTCTATTATAGCACGTTATAGTTCTGGACTTCCTTTGTTAAAAGAAGAAATCCAATTTATTAATTTAGCACTTTTGACTGTGTAGTTCTGTATCCCGAAAGTGATGCATCATATTAAACAATGCTATAGGACTAGGGGTAGATTACTAATAATTCTGAAATGCGATGTACAAAATTCAGTATTGGTATTCTCCCTCTACAAAGGACCATTCTGCCAATTTTGCTGTGCTTTTGGGTCACATTTCTACTTTGCGGAAACTACTTCTATACCCTTTTACCTTTTTCGATCTGTGTCTGCGCCCCGGCCAGGGACATTTCTGGTCAGCCCCATTTTTTTCATTCTTCCACTGAAAATCCTGATGTCTTTGGACAGTTTGTTTTGGAGTAAATCTGTTGCAAATCACAGTGCTTTAAAATAAAGGTGCAAATGAGAAAAGTCACAGTCACACTTTCTTATAAAATAGGTGCAAATTTATTCATGGTGCAGGACCATCTTTATCAGTTGCTGAAGTAACAGATGTACGTGTGTAGTGCATGGCAGATCATGGAGAGAGAGCAAAAAACGAGTCCCCAGTGATTGAGAGGTAAGCAAGGAAATGTTAGTATCATACTGAGATCCTGGTAGCAGTGCACAGTTCCACGGATGTACTGTGATCTTAGGAGCTTTTTAAATGTGCATCTTTCATGTTTTTTTGGGTACATATATATATTCTTGTAGAAACACAGTAGTGTATCAAAATAGATCAATGTATCATTCATGTGAGAAAATAAAACTGAAGGAAAAATAAAATCTAGTTACATAGACCACATATTTGCGATTCACATCATCAACAACAACAACAACAACTTGTATTTATATGGCGCCTTTAACGTAGTAAACCATCCCAAGGCACTTCACAGGAGTATTATTAGACAAAAATTTGACACTGAGCCACATAAGGAGAAATTAGGGCAGGTGACCAAAAGCTTGGTCAAAGAGGTAGGTTTTAAGGAGCGTCTTAAAGGAAGAAAGAGAGGGAGTGAGGCGCAGAGGTTTAGGGAGGGAATTCCAGAGCTTAGGGCCTTGGCAACAGAAGGCACGGCCACCAATGGTTGAGCGATTATAATCAGGGATGCTGAAGAGGCCAGAATTAGAGGAGCGCAGATATCTCGGGGGGTCGTGGGGCTGGAGGAGGTTACAGAGATAGGGAGGGGCAAGGCCATGGAGGGATTTGAAAACAAGGATGAGAATTTTGAAATCGAGGCGTTGCTTAACCGAGAGCCAATGTAGGTCAGCGAGCACAGGGGTGATGGGTGAATGGGACTTGGTGCGAGTTAGGACATGGGCAGCCAAGTTTTGGATGACCTCAAGTTTACGTAGGGTAGAATGTGGGAGGCCAGTCAGGAGTGCGTTGGAATAGTCAAGTCTAGAGGTAACAGAGGCATGGATAAGGGTTTCAGCAGCGGATGAGCTGAGGAAAGGGCGGAGCGATGTTACGGAGGTGGAAATAGGCGGTCTTAGTTATGCTGCGGATATGTGGTCAGAAGCTCATTTCAGGGTCAAATATGACACCAAGGTTGTGGACAGACAGATGTTAGGGAGAGGGATGGAGTCAGTGGCTAGAGAACGGAGTATGTGGTGGGGTCCGAAAACAATGGCTTCGGTCTTCCCAATATTTAATTGGAGGAAATTTCTGCTCATCCAGAACTGGATGTCGGACAAGCAGTCTGACAACTTAGAGACCGTGGAGGGGTCGAGAGAAGTGGTGGTGAGGTAGAGCTGGGTGTCATCAGCGTACATGTGGAAACTGATGCTGTGTTTTCGGATGATGTCGTCAAGGGGCAGCATGTAGATGAGAAATAGGAGGGGGGCCAAGGATAGATCCTTGGGGGACACCAGACGTAATGGTGCAGGAGCGGGAAGAGAAGCCGTTGCAGGTGATTCTCTGGCTATGTTTGTTTTAAAAGTAATTTTCTGCAAGTTGGAAATTAATGTGAGGTAGCACTTTTTCCACAGAAACCCTTCACCATTTATAAGATTTCCTCAGGTACATTATCAGGAGATGGAAAAGTTGGTGCATTGCACAAAAATGTCATGCAAAGGGAAAAGGATTTCTCCAGATTTCAAGGAGCTCAAAATGGGCAAGGAAGCTTAAAAGTTTAAACAGCTCTTTTTCACGTGAGCACTATTTTTTTTACTAGAATGCCAGTTCCACAGATCAAAAAGATTTTACTTTACTCAGCATCACAAATTGTTTTCTAAATATTATTTCTTCTAGTCTCCACTTGCCTTATGGTATATTAAAGATTTTATGGCCCAGGCTAAGAAGCATGGAATTGAAACTGCCATCTTAAATCAGTGGGAATCTATATTGGTTTACGGGCCAGACCTGTTATACCAATCTCCTCAACAAATCATCACCTTGTATTAAGTGCTCATTGTGTGTCATTACCTGGCTTAGTGCTAGATGCGCAACCGAATGAGTTATTTGGAAGGCTAGAAAGTATTGTATCTGAAGTCTTCTATTTTTATTGTATTAGAGCACATAGATAAATGATAAAACAGCTGGGGTCAAGTGATGTGTAACCATTGACTTTTTGCTTTCACTTAATTTGGAGTGAAGCGCAGATACAAAGAATGAAGGGTTTCATGCAGCAAGATCTCATATTATACAGAATTGCTTGTTTGTTCCATGTTGCATCACAATGTAGGGTGTTTTAGGAACAGGAAAAGGCTACTTGACTCAACAGGACCATCTCTTTTTGATTGCTTAACCTTCTTCAGTGTCAGCTGTGGCTCAGTGGGTAGCACACTCGCTTCTGAGTCATGAAGGTTGTGGGTTCAAGTCCCACTCCAGGAATTTGAGCACGTAAAACTAGGCCGACAGTGCAGTGCTGAGGGAGTGCTGCACTGTCGGAGGTGCCGTCTTTCGGATGAGATGGCACCTATCCCAGTTGGACGTAAAAGATCCCATGGCACTATTTCGAAGAAGAGCAGGGGAGTTATCCCCGGTGCCCTGGCCAATATTTATCCCTCAACCAACATAACAAAAACAGATGATCTAGTCATTGCTGTTTGTGGCACCTTGCTGTCTGCAAATTGGCTGCCGCGTGTCCTACATTACAACAGTGACTCCACTTCAAAAGTACTTCATTGGCTGTAAAGCGCTTTGTAATGTCTGGTGGTCGTGAAAGGCACTATATAAATGCAAGTCTCTCTCACTCAATATCCCTCTTTCTCCATCTACTGGTACCTTTGTTATAAATTCAGTTCTGCCGCAGATATCCTCTTGAGTTCAGTGGTGTTGTTTACTCCCTTATAGCAGTCTGGCCACCTGTTTCTTACAGAAGCTGACTCCCAATCTCCTATAGCTACCAGTGTGGTAGCAAAACCCTGGAATATAACGATGAAACTTCCTCGTGTTGTGTACTGGACCTCTGTGTTTTACATGCGTGTACTCCTTCAATCTCTATGAAAGCGTCCGCATGCCCGATACGAGACTCCCAAAACAAGCGCTCTACTCGGAGCTCCGACACAGCAAGAGAGCCCCAGGTGGGCAGAGGAAACGCTTCAAGAACACCCTCAAAGCCTCCTTGAAAAAGTGCAACATCCCCACCGACACCTGGGACACCCTGGCCCAAGACCGCACAAAGTGGAGGAGAAGCATCCGGGAAGGCGCCCAACACCTCGAGTCTCTTCGCCGGGAGCAAGCGGAAGCCAAGCGCAAACAGCGGAAGGAGCGCAAGTCACCCCACCCACCCGCCCCTTCAACCACCGTCTGCTCCACCTGTGACAGAGACTGTAGGTCCCTGCATTGGACTCATCAGTCACCTGAGAACTCATTTTTAGTGTGGAAGCAAGTCATCCTCGGTTCCGAGGGACAGCCTAAGAAGAAGATGAATGAAAGCGGACCGTGTTAATGCTAGCATTACGAAACTATTACAGAAATAAGAAACGTGTATATGCTAGCCTGTTTCGGTGGATCGTTCAACTTAAATTAAAACCACAATTTCACTGTACCCTTATCCTACCACCCAGAAGAATAGTTTGCTCCCTTCACACCAAGATGGGACGTGTCCTTCTGAATGACCAAACATGTCTAATGAATTGGCCATTGTTTGGGTGTGAGTGAACATCAAGAGTGAACTTGCGTTGTAAATAGTATTCGTCTGCCCATAAATAAACACCTCAACAAAGACTATTTTTGGAAGCTAACAGGCAAGCTTTTGATAAAAATACACATATTAACATAACTCATTTCCAAGTCCTTTCCATGGAAAAAATGGCAAGAGACTCCCAAACCATGGCACTCTTCACCCCATTTTTCTGTGCATGCCATTAACCTTACCTGGATAACTTATTTTACATCTCTACTTCTGCCTGACTTCCAAACTTCCTGCTTTTCAACATGTATTCCTAAAATTTAAGTCCTTCACTATAGCGAACAGTTTACCTGCCTCAGCTTTGTTAATTCCCTTCAGAATCTCTAGCCTTCAGCTCAAGGGGCTGGAATACAAAGGGATGTTACATGTTACAGCTGGACAGAGCTCTGGGTAGACCCCGTCTGGAGCACTGCATTCAGTTCTGGGCCCCGCACCTCAGGAAGGATATATTGGCCTTGGAGGGGGTGGGGGGGCAGCGCGGATTCACCAGAATGATACCAGGTCTAAAAGGGTTAAATTATGAAGCCAGATTGCACAGACTAGGCTTGTATTCCCTTGAGTGTAGAAGATTAAGAGGTGATATAATTGAAATGTTTAAGATTATTAAAGGATTGGATAGGGGGTAGGTAGAAACTATTTTCTCTGGTGGGGGAGTCCAGAACAAGGGGGCATAGCCTTAAAATTAGAGCCAGGCCGTTCAGGGGTGATGTCAGGAATCACTTCGTCACACACAGGGCAGTGGAAATCTGGAACTCTCTTCCTCCAAAAAGCTGCTGAGGCTGGGGGGTCAATTGAAAATTTAAAAACTGAGTTTGATAAATTTTTGTTAGGCAAGGGGATTAAGGAGTATGGAACCAAGGCGGGTAAATGGAGTTAAGATACAGATCAGCCATGATCTAATTGAATGGTGGAACAAGCTCGAGGGACTGAATGGCCTATTCCTGTTCCTATGGACTGAATTTTAAAGTGGAAGAGGGTTAAAACCGGTGAAATTGACAAGGCTTTGGGAGGCCGGCTCCAACCCACCACCTTCTGTATTTGACTCCAGTGCATTAGGCTGTGTGCGCGTAACCCCCGGGAGAGGCAGGTTGTCAATTTCCATATGCTAATCACTCAATCAGAGCGATATTGACCCACTGTTTTCACTTTAAGGTCAGGTCCACGGGTTTCCCGGGCTTCCTGGAACTCACCAGTGAAACCAAGGCGAGTGCACAGCGGCAATTGAGGGGGCTGAAGCAATCTCAGGGAAAGTTACCAATAAATACTCAGTACTCACCGCTGCTTTCTTACCTGTTAGTGGGAAAGGGTTTGTTCACAGTACATTTGCTGAGAGTTTACGTTGTACAATTTAGAGGTTAATTTCTACACTTTGGAGCTCTGATCTATCAGATCAGGATGGGTGCTACTTATGCTGCCTTAGATTGGACCTCAGATGAGGACCAAGGTGACCAGCAACAGCACCAGCAGCAGCCTGCTGCTCACAGACCTGTAGCTGCCACAGCAGAGAGAGGACCAGCAGAGAGAGGACCAGCAGAGAGAGGACCAGCAGAGAGAGGACCAGCAGAGAGAGGACCAGCAGAGAGAGGACCAGCAGAGAGGCGACCAGCAGAGAGAGGACCAGCACAGAGGGGACCAGCAGAGAGAGGACCAGCAGAGAGAGGACCAGCAGAGAGGGGACCAGCAGAGAGAGGACCAGCAGAGAGAGGACCAGCAGAGAGGCGACCAGCAGAGAGAGGACCAGCAGAGAGAGGACCAGCAGAGAGGGGAGCAGCAGAGAGGGGAGCAGCAGAGACGTGAAGCTCACAGGAAGCATTACCCGCAACACAGGGTGTACAGGCAGAGGATCTGTTTCCTTGAAATGTCTGTACAGCAGTGTCTCAGGAGGCTCAGGTTGTCGCGTCAGGTGGTGGCAGACATCTGCAGCCTCCTAGAAGAAGACCTGCTGCCTGCTGGACCTGGTGGCCACACGTTACCAGTGGCTGTCAAAGTCACCACTGCCCTCGACATGTTTAGCTGCCGGATCCTTCCAGGGCTCACCGCAGGCATATCTAGGATCTCCCAGTCGGTGGCGCACAAATGCAAAAGGCAGGTGACTGATGGGTTGTTTGCCAGGGCTGGCAATTATGTCTACATTGCCACCGATGATGCCAATCAGAATGCCCGGGTGCTCAGGTTTGAGGCTCTGGCTGGCTTCCCACGGGTGCAGGGCACTATCGACTGCACACACGGGGCAATAAAGGCAGCCCAGAACAATCAGGAGTATTCAGCAACCACAAGCAGTTCCACTCTATCAATGTGCAGCTGGTGTGCAACCACAAAAAGATGTTTCAGCAGGTGTGCACAAGATTCCCGGGCAGCTGCCATGATGCTTTTGTCATGTGACAGTCAAGCTCCGTGATCTCTTCGCACCTGGAAGCAGACTTAAGGGGTGGTTGCTAGGTGACAAGGGATATCCACTGCAAACTTGGCTCATGACACACGTCTGAAAACCGACCACTAAAGCCTAACAGCGCTACAATGAATGCCATATCACCACAGGATGTGAGATTGAACAGACCATCGGCATGCTGAAGATGCGCTTCAGGTGCCTGGACAGATCTGGAGGTGCCCTTCAGTACACACCAGCCAGGGTCTCCAGAATACTCATGGTTTACTGTGACCTGCAGGAGGAACAAGGCAAAGAGCTCAGATCCTCCTCGGACGATTCGGAGGGGGAGGAGGAAGAAGAAGAGGAGGACTGGGATGAGGGCAATGCACCCTCAACTGCTCACATTGCTGCCAAGGATGCTCTTATTAATACGATAGCAAAATACTGCGGATGCTGGAAGTCTTATTAATGCAAGGTTCACTTAGGTTGCACCAGTGCATCCATGTCACCAGAAAATGTAACGGACACTCTTCCCCTTCTCCCCGCCCCAACGCCACTGATACAAAGCAGTCCTACAACTAACCAACCCATCCCCCCATTGGTCCCCATCAATTCATGTCCTCACATTCATCATCAAACAACTTAGAATGTCTCTTACCACCCAGCACCCAAGAATGGACAAGACGGTAAAGTGGTGAAAAAGAAAAACATTTATGTGATCTGAATAAAGAACAAAAACTTATCAAAGCAACATTTTCTCAGACACCCATGTGCATACCCTTGTGCAACTACAAAGCCTTACTCTTCCTTTTTCTGCTACTCCTACGTGGTGCAACCCCTGTGGCTTCAGCAGAGGTAGAGGCAGGCTGCTCAGATCCCTGCTCTGACTGCTGAGATGCTCTTGGCTGATTGGTCCTCTGGGTTTTGGAGCCCGTGAGGGCCCCACCAAAGCCTGCTCCACCTGCACCTGTGCAGGGGCTTTCTCCGCCATCGGGAGACGAGGCAGGGTGTGGGCTACTGACTGAGAGGTGTGCTGTGGGTGAGAAGTGGAAGCGCTTTGAGTGGAGTCCCCACTTCCATGACCACTTTCGGCATCATCCCTCTCATGGCCGAGTCACACTTCACTGCTACCACTGTGGTGGAGAACGCTTTGGTGCAGATCTGTGCGGTCCTGTAAGGCCAAGGCTAAGGTCAACCGATTTAAGTTGGCAGACATGTTGGCATCCAGAGTCTGCATGGTGGTGTTGAATGCGTGCATGGACTCATTTGATTGGAGCCTATGACAGTCCATGGTGCTGGCCACTCTATCCATGGAGGAACACATCATCTCAGTGGCCTGTGACATCACCCCCCTCATGCTTGAGGTGGACTCCTCCAATCTCTCTGCAATCATGTGGATTCCACTTTGAAGGCCTGTCAGTGCATCGTACATTGTCTGCTGCTCCTCAATGATTCTCCTCTTCATCGACGGCCCCCGAGGTACAGCATCTGTGTCCAGCTGAGCAGAGCTTGGACAGGGCCGTGCCCTCCAACGCGGACTCTCCACTGCTGACCCTGTCTCCACCATCTGCTCTTGTGAAGTGTGAGTCACCAGGTGAAAACCCAACTATTTGTTTTACTGGTCCCATCGAAGTGTGATTATCTGAGCTGGTGCATGGTCTGCATGAGTCCTGTGTCACCCTCAGAAGGACTCAGCTGCTCTGAGAACTCGTCACCCACCACGTCCACCAACTCCTGCTGAATGCGTGAAGGCTCTGTGGGAGATAAAAGACATTAATTAGTTGTGGCAAGGTAAGAATGCTGCAAGTTATCATTATGAAACTGATCATATTTCACTCGCTGTTGAAATCAAAGTCAACATGACTGAGTGCCGTATGACATATGGGTAGCATTTATTTAATTGTATCACCAGATAGTTGGGAGCTCCCCATCTCCCCATCTCCAATGGCCAGGGACGCCAAAACTCCACTGATCTCCAGTGCCGCCTCCTCTGTGCTTGTCAGCTGCGAGATGTTTGGATGGCCCCCTCTGGTTCTTTCCCACTCCCTGATGTTCGGTGCTCTCTTCTGCTGCAAGGAGGGAAAGAAGAGACCTATGAGTGAGAGTAAAGGCACGTGTTCACCCGATGGATAGAGAGCATTTGGTGAGGGTGACATGAGGGAGAGGCATGGCATTGCATAAGGATGAGGGTGATTGGGAGCGTTGGATGGATTGATGGGGATGTGAGGAAGTGCAAAGAAATAGAAGGAGGGGTGCACCTGCAATGTAAGAGGGTGTGAGGAGTGATGTACTGGAGTAGGCTTGAGAAGGCCGAGTGAGGGGGCTGGAGTGATGCGCACAGCAGGACGGAGGTGAATAGGCCACTGTACTCATCTTCCCTGACCTGGTTAGGTCATTAAACCACTTCCTGTATTGGATCCAGGAGCGTGGCACCACGCTCCTGATGCTGAATTCCTCCGCTACCTCCAGCCACATCGTCTTGGTCTCCGCTACAGGCTTCTTTCTCCTGTTGGTAGGGAACAGTATCTCCATCCAACTCCTCACAGCCCCTAGCTGCGCCTCCAGGGAGCATCACTGAAGCGAGGCGCAGCCTTTGCCCATCTGGACTCCATTCACGCACTTGCTTGTCTTTGGTTCCCAACTCCAAACACTTGAGGTACGATAATTTAATGGTTATGTTATGGAAATCGTAATCTAGAGACCTGGACTGATAGCGTTAGTTCAATTCCCACCATGGCAGCTTGAGGATTTGAATTCACTTTTCCTATATGGCAGACTGGTCAGAAAAGTAAAAACCCATGGGATCCAAGGGAAAGTGGCAAGTTTGATCCAAAATTGGCTCAGTGGCAAGAAGCAAAAGATAATTGTCAAAGGGTGTTTTTGTGACTGGAAGACTGTTTCCAGTGGGGCTCCACAGGGCTCAGTACTGGGTCCCTTTCTTTTTGTGGTATATATCAATGATTTAGACTTCAATGTAGGGAGCATGGTTAAGAAGTTTGCAGATGATACAAAAATTGTCCGTATGGTTGATAATGAAGAAGAAGCTGTAGACTGCAGGAAGATATCAATGAACTGGTCAGGTGGGCAGAACAGTGGCAAATGGAATTCAATCCAGAGAAGTGTGAGATAATGGTCCGGATATTCCGATCCCTACGGGTGGGTACGCGCTGTGTACTCACCCGTAGGGACATCGGAAATGCCGGTTTCAGGCATGCACAGCGCATGCGCTGAAAACCGGCATTTCTGATCTGTCAAGAAAGCTCTTGACAGATCCTCCGGCTGCCCTGGAGAAGGGCCTCTGCAGGCGGATAGTTCCGCTTTTTGGAGACCCTCCGCCCGCAGAAAACCCTTACAATTCTTGCGCCTGGTAAAAGCAGGTGTAAGGCCTGCTTTTACCAGGATAAGAGTTGAAAAAAGATTTTTAAAAAAATTTCACAGATTTATCATTTAAAAATACTTTAAAAAAACGTAAGTTTATTTTTAGCCCCGTAAAAAACTTTAATTATTTTTTTCAAAAATTTAAATTTTTGTTTAAAATAGTTAATATTGTAATTTCAAGTCATTTTAAAAATGTGATTTAAAAAAAAAATATATTTAAAGTTTTACTATGTTTTTTCATTGATCTCCATTCATATATTTGACAGGTCTTCCTTCCATTATATTAGCCGAGGCATAGAATATAAGAGCTTGGAGGTTATGCTTGAACTATATAAAACACTAGTTAGGCCACAGCTAGAATACTGCGTGCAGTTCTGGTCACCACATTACAGGAAGGATGTGATTGCACTCGAGAGGATACAGAAGATGTTGCCAGGACTGGAGAATTTTAGCTCTGAGGAAAGATTGGATAGGCTGGGGTTGTTTTCTTTGGAACAGAGGAGGCTGAGGGGAGACTTGATTTAGGTGTATAAAATTATGAGGGGCCTAGATAGAGTGGATAGGAGGCACCTATTTCCCTTAGCAGAAGGGTCAACAACCAGGGAGCATAGATTTAAAGTAATTTGTAGAAGGATAAGAGGGGAGTTGAGGAGAACTTTTTTAAACCAGAGGGTAGTGGGGATCTGGAACTCACTGCCTGTAAGGGTGGTAGAGGCAGAAACCCTCATCGCATTTAAAAAGTACTTGGATATGCACTTGAAGTGCCGTAACCTACAGGGCTACGGACCAAGTGCTGGGAAGTGGGATTAGGGTGGATAGCTCTATGTCGGCCGGCGCGGACACGATGGGCCAAATGGTCTCCTTCTGTGCCGTAATCTTCTATGATTCTATGATTCCTTCAAATTGCACGTTTGGAGTGTCCCTTTAAATACTGGAGTTGAGATTGCGTCATGTGGGTCGTCATCACGGCCGCTGCTGCTGATTGGACGGGAAAGCCGGAAGTAAAATGATAGTGAGCTGGCTGCGTTAAAAAGCCACTGACAGACGCGCTGCACTTACACCCGGGTTTCCCGCGCACTATCGCACTCCCCTGCACGCCCAACGCGTCACGGAATGAGGTGCTGTCAAACACTGTCAATCACTGTCCAAAGGTGACCCCTTGCACTTAGGCTCCACCAATGACTCTCTCCTTAGGAGAAAACAGATGGCAGCTGCATGTGAGATTGCAGAAGCTATCTGTCAATTCTCCCGATCAGATAAGGCTTCACAGAAACATCAAATCTTGTCACCTGCAGATACATAGGGGGTGATATTCAAAGGGGAGCTTTTGGAGGCAGGACTCCCACTTATCGGGTTTCAGTCCCGCCTCCAACAACTTCTGGCCAACCCAGGATATTTTCCCTTGATTGACCTTGTTAAACCCGCTTAGCAGGCCAATTAAGGGAAAGCCGGTTGCAGAGAATGTCAACGTATGACGTTTCATCTGTCAAAAATTTTTGACAGATGAATTGTCATCGTTTGACAGCTCTGTGAAGCTGTCAAACACTGACATTCTCTGTAGTTTGATGAGGCCTTGAATTCAAGACTCATCAAACCTCTTTCTTTTGCAGAAATGAGATGGTTGTTGTATCTGAGAATGTAACGGCCATCTGTCATCTCTACTGCGGAGGTGCGAGACTCTTCGCATACACACTGACTGAAGCCTGCAGGAAGAAACAAAGGTAAGTACACTTTTAAAAACACTTTGCACATAGCTCAGATACTCACCTCTCCACACTTGCACCCATCACTTATCTTCACAGCACACTTTTGCACCCCCCCGACCCCCGCAGACCCACTACTCGCCTCGCTGAGCTGGCGGATTTCGAAGCTTTCGGGGAGCCCGTACTTGTGAGGGCAAAAAGGGGATAATCCTATTTTCTGCCTGATAACTACTTGTTAACAGGCAGTTAATAGGCTTTAATCCCTCCCCGCCTCCAAGGAGACGGGACCCGGTGCGGGACGGCTACCCGCCTCCTGACAAGATGGCACGGATTGGCATGGGTTGGGCACCCGCCCCCAAATTCTGCCATTTTCCCAGCAGTCCCGCCTCCAAACCCACCTCCTCAGGGCTGGGAAAATCCAGCCCAGTATGTCCTTGTTCACCTTTGTACCCTATCAAGAGCAGGAATACTTTTCTTATGATCAGATGAACTAAGCCTACACAGTCCGTCAGAACCAAACCCTTGAAGAAGAAAAAATATTTTAGCTGCTGGCAGATATTATGGGGGTAGAATTCAACTTAGGCAGGGTAGAGAATTGTAAATTATAAAATCACTTGATTTTTCTCTTACCATGGAAGTCAAAGGGGTGTATAATGAGTGGCTGATCCACTACCGCCTCTTTTGCATCCCTGCTGAAGTTGAATTTTACCACGTCCCCCCCCCACCACCGCCCCCCCCCCCGGCCCCCGCCATGTCGTTTCTTAAGGCCTAACTAATCATCGGCATTTACAAGTGGTGTGAATGCTATCTAAATCATCAAAGAGGTGCAATTTCCCTGAAAGAGCATTGGCAAAGCTTTTATTCATTTGCCTGCAAACATATAATGTGCTGACACCATTTACATGAAAGTACATCATCCTGTCACACGTGTGTGACATTGTGATGAAAATGATGTATGGCTTTTGCCTTTCACCAGACAATGAAGGTTTACTTAAAGTGCAGCCAGGAGAGCTTTTTGAGCCAGCATGTAGAAAGTCCTTCAAGAGAGGGACGGTACTGGACCTAATTCTAGGGAATGTAGCCGGGCAAGTGGTAGAAGTGTCAGTAGGAGAGCATTTTGGTGACAGTGACCATAATTCGGTGAGATTTAAGGTAGTCATGGAAAAGGACAAAGATGGACCGGAGATAAAGGTTCTAAATTGGGGGAAGGCCGATTTTAATATGATAAGGCAGGATCTGGCCAAAGTGGACTGGGATCAGATACTTGTAGGAAAATCCACATCAGAGCAGTGGGAGTCTTTCAGAAAGGAAATAGAGAGAGTACAACGCCAACATGTTCCTGTAAAGGTCAAGGGTGGGACCAACAAGCCCAGGGAACCCTGGATGTCAAGGGATATACGAGAATGGATTAGGAAAAAAAGGGAAGCTTTTGGCAGATACAAAGAACTAAAAACAGTGGAAGCCCGAGAGGAGTATAGAAAGTGCAGGGGGGTACTTAAAAAAGAAATTAGGAGAGCGAAGAGCGGGCATGAAATAACACTGGCGGGCAAAATAAAGGAAAATCCCAAGGTGTTTTATAAGTATCTTAAGGGCAAGAGGATAACCAGGGAAAGAGTAGGGCCCATTAGGGACCAAAATGGCAATCCGTGTGTAGAGCCGGAAGATGTAGGTGGGGTTTTAAATGAATATTTTGCATCTGTGTTCACTATGGAGAAGGACGATGTAGGCATAGAAATCAGGCAGGGAGATTGTGATATACTTGAACAAATTAGCATTGAGAGGGAGGAGGTACTAACGGTTTTAGCAGGCTTAAAAGTGGATAAATCCCCAGGCCCAGACGAGATGTATCCCAGTTTGCTGTGTGAGGCAAGGGAGGAGATTGCAGGGGCTCTGACACAAATTTTCAGAACCTCTCTGGCCACAGGGGAGGTGCCAGAGGACTGGAGAACAGCTAACGTAGTACCATTATTCAAGAAGGGTAGTAGGGATAAACCAGGGAATTACAGGCCAGTGAGCCTAACATCAGTGGTAGGGAAATTATTGGAAAAAATTCTGAGGGACAGAATTAGTCTCCACTTGGAGAGGCAAGGATTAATCAAGGATAGTCAGCGTGGCTTTGTCAGGGGGAGATCATGTCTGACCAATTTGATTGAATTTTTTGAGGGGGTGACTAGGTGTGTGGATGAGGGTAGTGCAGTTGATGCAGTCTACATGGACTTCAGTAAGGCTTTTGATAAAGTCCCGCATGGGAGACTGGTCAAGAAGGTAAAAGCCCATGGGATCCAGGGCAACTTGGCACATTGGATCCAAAATTGGCTTAGTGGCAGGAGGCAGAGGGTGATGGTCGAAGGTTGTTTTTGTGACTGAAAGCCTGTGTCCAGTGGTGTACCGCAGGGATCGGTGCTGGGTCCTTTGCTGCTTGTAGTGTACATTAATGATTTAGCTATGAATGTAGGAGGTATGATCAGTAAGTTTGCAGATGACACGAAAATTGGTGGGGTGGTAAATAGCGAGGAGGGAAGCCTCAGGCTACAGGACGATATAGACGGGTTGGTCAGATGGGCAGAACAGTGGCAAATAAAATGTAACCCTGAAAAGTGTGAGGTGGTGCATTTTGGGAGGACTAACAAGGCAAGGGAATACACAATGAATGGTAGGACCCTAGGAAGGACAGAGGTTCAGAGGGACCTTGGTGTGCATGTACATAGATCCCTGAAGGCAGCAGGACAGGTAGATAAGGTGGTTAAAAACGCATATGGGATACTTGCCTTCATTAGCCGAGGCATAGAATATAAGAGCAGGGAGGTTATGATGGAGCTGTACAAAATGCTAGTTAGGCCACAGCTGGAATACTGTGTGCAGTTCTGGTCGCCACACTATAGAAAGGATGTGATTGCATTAGAGAGGGTGCAGAGGAGATTCACCAGGATGTTACCTCGGCTGCAGCGCTTCAGCTATGAAGAGAGACTGGACAGGCTGGGGTTGTTTTCCTTAGAGCAAAGAAGGCTGAGGGGGGACCTGATTGAGGTGTACAAAATTATGAGGGGCATAGATAGGGTAGATAGAAAGGAACTTTTCCCCTTAGTAGAGGGGTCAATAACCAGGGGGCATAGTTTCAAGGTAAGGGGCAGGAGGTTTAGAGGAGATTTGAGGAAAAACTTTTTCACCCAGAGGGTGGTTGGAATCTGGAACTCACTGCCTGAAAGGGTGGTAGAGGCAGGAACCCTCACAACATTCAAGAAGCATTTAGATGAGCACTTGAAACGCCATAGCATACAAGGCTACGGACCAAGTGCTGGAAAATGGGATTAGAATAGACAGGGCTTGATGGCCGGCGTGGACATGATGGGCCTAAGGGCCTCTTTCTGTGCTGTATAACTCTATGACTCTGTGGGGAAAAAATTCAGTTGGTTGCGCCTCCCGTTAGCACCTTAAGAGGGCGCTAATGGGGCGCAAAGCATCTAGCGCCCAGGCGCGGCGAAGTATGCGCTGCTCGCAAAATTAACTAGACATTTTGCGGCGGCGCTAAACACTACCGCCACGATCTCCTGCGCCGGCAGATCATGACGTCACTCAAGTGCGCAACGCCCCGGTATCGCCCCGGAGCGGATATTGAGTGGCGCCCCCTGCCTTACCGCCTGACGCTAGCAACGACAGGTTGAGGGGAGCGTTCTGCAGTCATGAAGGGAAAGGGGGAGCGCTATTTAAAGGTGACCGCTTCCTGCCTTTTATTGTTGGTGCCATTTTTGAACTACGCATTCTGAGAGAGAGAGGGAGAAACTTCTGGAGAGATTCAACGTTGTGTGAAGGAGTTTTGGGTACTGAGCAGCACTTTGCAGGTTCGTTTTGATTTGCCATTCCTTGTATCGATTTAGCAGAGACTGTGGGGGCTGCACTCTGAGCTCTTTGCCTGGTACTCTCCATTGTTCTTTCCAGCACATTTGATGTGCAGGTTTCTCCAGGCCGAGATTCAAGGCTGCAATGAGCAGGATGTGGATGGAAAGCAAGATTAACCATCCCCTTTAAGAACTGGCCCATGCCATTGTGTGTGTGTTCCATTGCTGACTGACATTACATGAGCTTCGCCAGCACTCTGAGGTAGCGCCTCGCTCCTCGGCCTTTGCGCCTTAAGACAGGTGTGAAGCGCCTGATTTAGCGCTGCAATCACCTCCAGGGGCGATAAAAGTCAAGTTTGCAGTCGGTGGCGATAATTAGCGCCAGGCGCTAATCTTTGCGCCCAGCCGATAATTGCGCCCCAAATGGGGCGATACTGAATTTCTCCCCCTATGACTCTACTACATACTTTCTCGTGAAGACACTATGGGCTAGAAATTCAGTGCATTTGCGCCTCTCGTTAGCGCTCCCGGGGGGCACTAACGGGGCGCAAACAAATTTTCGTCCGGGGTTGGCGCCGCTAACGACTCCTGCTAAATTCAGCGGGAGTTTAGCGGCGGCAGTAACCGGTAGCGCCCCGCTCCGCTGCACTGGCAGCGTCCCGCTTTCTCCCTGCCTGCAGAATTGGTCCGCGCCCCCTGAATCTGCGCCAGGCGATGACAGCGACCGATTCAGGGGGCGGGAACAGAGCGGCAGGAGGCTCACGGACGCTAACTAAAGGGGAGGTGGTGGGTGAGGAAAAAAAAGCGGCTGACTTACTTGTCGCGGCCCCTTGCGACTTTGAATGTGGGGATCCGTGCCGCGATCTGGCAGCCCGGTCCTCCTCTTGAGTGCCAGGCTGCTGGCACGGCTCCCCGCTCCCCGTTCCCCGGTGGTCCAGGTAGGGCCCCGCAGAGTTGTGGGCTTGGGCCCCCCCCTTTAATGAGGGGAGGAGCCCTTCCATGCGGCAGCGCAACATGGCCCAGTGCGTAGAGCTGCAGAATGCACCGCCCCGATATTCGGGGTTAGTGCTCTAAGAAGGAAGTGGGGTGCTTGAATTAGCGCTCCACCTCCCTTCTGGGGCGCTAAAACTGATGTTAGCGATTGCTGGCGCTATTTTTTGCCGGGCGCTAAATTTAGCGCCCAGGTGATGTTAACGACCCAAAATGGTCGCTGACGAATTTTTCCCCCTATCGCTTTACTTCAAATTTTTCCTCTCTCCTTACCTCTTTCTACATATTATCCTGAATAGAGCCTGCTATTATTTTCAGTTCAGTACTCCGACCAGATGCTGTTCAAATTTTTGTACCCTAGAAAGTGTAAGAGTTGATTGATATAAAAAGGTATTCTTACTGTGATAGTGTTGAAATACTAACGGAATTTGGAATAATTCCCTTCCTTTATTCACATTGATTGTAATGTTGAAAGAGTAAAACTTTGACTTGTGAAGAATTATTTTCTGGCAACTGCAATTCATTAAAACAATAAATGTTTTCAATTATAACGATTTGACGGGTTTAATTTTCCTAATTTGAGTATTATTCCATTATTTTGCAATGTGCTGACTTAAGTGAGGGATTCATTACTTTCAGAAGATTTTGCTTTCTAGAAAAGACGAGTTAATTTAAACCAGAAAAATAATGTTTAATTAAACATATTTTAAAAATACTAAGAATTAGTTGGAAGTATTAGAACTGTGCTCTGGAATCCTTGTAGGTTCGTTGTTTATTGATCTGTATTAAAATACACATATTTTAACATTCAAGGCTGCATCATCGCTGCCTAAACAAATATAAATCTCATGCGTGACTAGAATAGATGAAAGTTGGGTTTATCAAATACAGTCGAGTTTGCAAAAAATTAAGTCACCTATTGTTATAATCCACAAAATGTTCTACTGGCGGCCAATCTTTTGTAAATATTTCAGTTTGCGTACAGTTATAGCTGTATAATGTTATAATTTGTCTAAAATTATGCAAATCTGTAGTCCCATGTTGCACCCTTTTTTAACCCTTTGTAGATTTCATTGCTTGCGCAAATTTTAACGACCACAGATTGATCTGACTGGATTGTTTGCTCATAATTACTCTATCTTCTTACAAGGGCGGGACATCCTGTAACTAAAGGGGTGGTTATTCAGGAGAAGCTGTGACAGAACAATATTTTCATGGCTGCTATTTCTGTGAAACTGGAATCAAATAAAAAAATCGCACAGATCTTGTATGAAATTATGAAGCCACAAGTATGAAATTATGAATGCTCTTCACAAAAAGTGACAGGCACAGACTGAATTAGTAAAATGGTTTGGTGCCACTCAGGCAGCCACTAGCAAAATCTACAAGGAACAATGGGATTCTATCCTGAAATGGGTCAGAAGTGGAGATTTCAAAAGTGACATGAATGGGTTGCACACTATATAGGGCTAGAATGGGCGATAAAATTAGAAAAGTTGGCGAACTAGCGCCAGGCTAAAACTAATACTTTAGACGGCACGTAAAATTCGTGCTCACTTCTCAAAGAAATGATTGGAGTACAAATTCAAGTCTTTAAGCCCAAGCACATTGGCATTACAATCAAAGGGGGACCAATATCAGGTGCAGTCTAATCACAAGTCATGATTGCCACAGGCTTTGTTCATAAAAGGGAGGTTCATTGATGCTGCAGCACCTCATTCTCAGCATTGCTTGCTATGCAGCTGTCTCAGCAAGCAGCAGCAGGTCAGGGAGAAGGAGCCGGAGGACTGAAGCAGCTGTACACATGGCAGATCCACGCCCCAGGGAGAGAGCCCGCAGATTCTGCAATCAAGCATTGGAGGCATTAGTGTTTGCTGTGGAGAGATGGAGGGTGGTGCTCTACCCGGCAAGTGGTAGGAGGCCCTCGCCGCAAGTCATCAGCACCATGTGGAGGGAGGCAGCACAGCATGTCTCGGGCAGCACTGTGGTCCCCAGGACCCACACACAGTGCAGGAAGAATGGCAAGGGTGCCCGAGAGCCTCTCGACAATGGTAAGGAGTGTGGAGGAGTCTGCCTCCAACATTGCACAAGGCTCTGCGCACACCATGGAGCCCATCATTTCTAGTCTGCCAAGGATGGTAGACTCCCAGAGAGACCATGGCGACCCAGACCTGATGCCACGTGTGATGGGCGATCTGGCAGCTTCCATTGCAGCACAGGCGGAAGCGACGCAACGTCTTAGTGCTGTAATTCAGTCTATGCTTGGTGGCATCCAATCTCAGACTGTTCACATGCAGTCTCAGCTTGATGCCACGCAAGCTCTGACTGCTGCCATCTTGGCTGGGTCTACCACCGTCGACCGGGGCTTTCATGGTGTCGCAGCAGGCCAGCAATCTGTGCTCCAACAGGTTGCTAGGGATGCTGAGCTGCTGCCCCAGGGGAGTGGCAGTGGGTCAGTGGAGCAGGAAAATGCTGTCCTCTCTCAGGATGACAGCATTCCTGCTCCCACCACTGCATCCTGCAAGGCCATCTGAAGTCTGCCGCACAGCCTTCCACCAGCCATGCTGCAGCCAGTGGGGCAACACTTTGTAGGAGCACTAGAGTAGGCAAAGGCACAGTAACGCCAGGCACTAAGGGATTGCACAAGGGTGAATAGTTAATATTAATGTTGTAAATATGTGTTAACTGATTGTTGATAAACTTATTAATTCAGCTTGGATTCTTTTGTGGCGTCTCATTTCAGCTTTGCGCTGTGATATGGCCTGCGACAGGGATGGAATGATGGGGATGTGGTGAGCAACGGGGATCTGGGGTTTATTTTACTGGAACTGCAATCTGATGAGGCGGTCACGGAGCGCCCTTCCGGAAGGCAGCTTTGAGTGGCCCTGTTCCTCCTCCTCCTCCTCCTCCTCCTTGTCCTCCTCATCCTCCTCTCCCTCTTCCTCCTTGTCCTCCTGAGGTGGTCCCGCAACCCCTGGTGGCAAGGGCTGGGCCCTCATGATGGCCAATTTGTAGAGCATGCAGCAAACCACCACGAAATGGGACGCCCGCTCCGGCGAGTACTGGAGGGCTGCTCCCGAGGGGTCAAGGCAGCGGAACAGTTGCTTGAGCACCCCGATGATCTGCTTGATGATGTTCCTGGTGGCAGCATGGCTCTCATTATATGAGTGCTGGGCAGGAGTGTTGGGGTTGCGGAAGGGAGTCATGATCTAGGTGGAGAGTGGGTAGCCCTTGTCTCCTAGCAGCCAACCGCGAGCTTGATGTGGTGGCTGGAAGAGTGTTGACATATCAGTCTGGTGCAGGATGAAGGCATCGTGGCTGCTGCCAGGATAGTGGGCATTGACATTGAGGATTCGCTGTCTGTGGTCGCACACTAACTGGACATTAAGTCAGTGGCAGCCTTTGCGGTTATGAAAGATCTCAGGATTGTTGTGTGGTGTCCGCAAAGCCATGTGGATGCAGTCAATGGCTTTGCGGACACCACATGCGCGCTCGTCCTGCTTCCCTCTGGTGATGGGGAAGCAAATGTAGTCCCTTCTCCTACTGTAGAGAGCCTCTGTGACCTCCCGGATGCAGTGATGGACGGCGAACTGCGAGATTTTAGCTATGTCTCCTGCTGCAGACTGGAAGGATCTGCTGGCGAAGAAATTGAGCGTCATGGTGACCTTGACTGCCACTGGGAGAGCCGTGGTCACCCTGATCTGAGGCTGGAGGTCTGGTTGCAGGAGGTGGCAGAGTTCTGTGACCACCTCCTTGGTGAAGCGAAGCCTCCTAATACACTGCTCCTCGCTTAATTGGAGGTAGGAGAAGTGCTGTTGGAAGACCCATGGAGGGTAAGGCCTCCTGGTGAGAGCCCTGATGGCCCTCCTCCTCCCTCTGCTCACATGTTCCAGTCTTTCTCGCTGCCTCCGCTCCTTCCACCACAGATCCTGGAGGGCGAGGTCGACTGCCAGTACAGCTCCCTTTAATCTGAGCAAGTGTTGTAGTTTGAATCTTTCCAGAAATAATCATGCAGTTTTATGCAGTTTCCACCATCCTATCAGGCAGTGCATTCCAGATCATAACCACACGTTGCGCAAAAAAGTTTTCCTCATGTTGTCTCTGCTTCTTTTGCCAGTCACCTTAAATCTGTGCCCTCTGGTTATCGACTCTGCAGCCATTGGAAACAGTTTGGGGTAAAAATTGAGTCGCGCCCCATTTGGGGCGCTAACCTCGCCGGGGCGCGACTTTTAGCGCCCCGAAAAAATTAGCGGCCCCGCGCCGGAACTTCAGTGGTTGCGCCCCAAGAGGGAAGCGGGGCGCCACTGGAAGCACCCCGCATCCCTCTTGGGGCGCTGCGAGGGAATATCCTGGCGCTACGTGCCGCAGCGCCGCGGTATTGCAGGCCTTCCTCCCCTTCTTAAAGGGGAGGGACCCTGCGCAGCGCGAACCGGGGCCCAGCTGGGCCCCCAGGGATCGGGAGTGCCGGCAAAAGAGCCCGGCACTCAAGAGAAGTGCCGGGCTCTTGGAGCGCAGCCGGCACTTCATGGTGGGGGGGCTTCACGGGGGCCGGGGACAGCAACGGGGGCAGGTGCTGGCAGGTGGCCAGCAACAAAAATGGCCGCCTGCCACCTCCCCTTTAAATATCGCCGCCCCGGCCGCACGTACGCCTCCCTGAACCCGTCGGACATAGCGTCTGGCGGTAAATCAGGGGGCGCGACTGAAGATCACGGCCGGGGCGCGAGCGGGGTGCTGCGCACGGCGATGACGTCATCGCCGGCGGCGCAGCGCCTCAGGGCGCTACCGGCTGCCGCCGCCGCTAACCTCCCGCTGAATTTTTCGGGAGGCGTGGGCGGCGCTGCGCCCGGGCGTTAGCTGCTTTACGCCCCATTAGCGCCCTCTTAAGGCGCTAACGGGAGGCGCAAGCAGCTGAATTTTTCCCCCTTTATCTTTAATTACTCCATCTAAACCCTTCATGATTTTAAACAAGTGTGTTAATCGTTCTGGATAACTGCCCTGCACATCCTGAAATTTCTTACCAGCGAATGTGGATCTTGTCCATCACTCAAAGAATGCCACTTCTAAGCTTTACCCAATGGACGCTGGAGTCATCAAGCATTTCAAGGCTCACTATCGAAACTTTCTGACTAGAAGAAGACAAGAATTGAATTCTCCATCAGTTTGCTGCTACAGTGAATTTTGTTGCTATAAGTTGGGATCTTGTGACTCAGAGCAACTTTGCAAACTGCTTTCGCCACACGCGTATCTTCAGTAAGGAAGAGGAGAAGTTGGTTTGGCTTGAAGAAGTTGAAAACGATCCGGAGTGGCAGAGCATTTGGAAGCGACTGCAGCGAGGAGGGATGATCCCTGCTGATGGTCTTCAGTCTGACTATATCACAGTTGATGACTCTTTGATTACCTGAGCCTCTACTGGTGCTTTGAGTGACCTAAGCTGGAATTAAATAATGAAAGTAGTTAGGACAGTGAGAATGTTCACGATGATGATGAGGCTCTGACTCCGGCAGCCTGTCTAAAGATTATCTCCGACATTCAATATTAAATGCAATGCTCATTTTAGTGACTTGTTTGATTCAATAATTTTGGCTACTCTGGCAAAAATTGAAGAATCAATCACTTATAATTCAATTTTGAAGTCAGAAATAACTGAATTTGTGAAAAATTAACTCTTATTACACTGAAATTAAAGTAAAATATTGATTTTTTTATATTTTTGTCTTATGCTTGAAATTGTAAATATCTCCAAAACAATCTGGAAGTTTTTGCAAGTTTTTATAAGGCACGTTCCCCTACTGTTACAGTACGTATATTGTTATAACTGTATCCGGACCAACAGAGTATATTGACTGTAATAGACGTTTGAAGGGAAGTTATCGGCTTGCAATTCAATTAAAGAGCTGTGGTAATACAAACAGCTGCAAGAACAATGTGGGTGTCGTCAATGGACAGGAGATGCATTAGAGCTTTGTACTTCCCTCCCAGCATCTTACAAAATTATGTAATGGACATTAATTTATTTTTGAAGGTAAGAATCTCTTCATTTTCAATTATTTTCTCTTCTTCCCTGACCTGCCATGTCACACACCATCAACGAAAGGACAGGCAATCTCACTCAAGGCCTCTGCAAGTAGACTGAAGCAAACATTCGCCGCTGTGTGAGACCAGTCCAGCAATGACTTTCCTTCTGATTCTGCCCCCATCGCATTTGTGGGAATCGACTCCCCACGAACAGTACAATTCAAATTTGCAGCCTCTGCATGGGGTATTATCAGCACAAACCCTTTCCCCGCCAGTTAATGGTGCAGTATATCGGTAGCCAAAAGTGTGAGAATATTGCAGTGCTTGATATTGTGAATGAATGTTTGAGAGAATAACGATACAGGAGATGAGCACTGATCATCAACACAAAAATACGTAGCATGTTAGTAAGACCACACCTAAGAACTCATTTCTCTTATCTGGAAGGAGGAGAGCACGCCAGGGGATCTCAGAGACGCTGTAATTGTGACCATCTTCAAGAAAGGTGACAAGTCCGATTGCGGTAATTACAGAGGAGTTTCCCTGCTGTCTGTCACAGGGAAGGTCATCGCAAGAATCCTCCTCAATCACCTTCTCCCAGTGGCTGAAGAGCTCCTCCCAGAGTCGCAATGCGGATTTCCGCCCACTAAGGGGCACAATGGACATGATCTTCACCACGCGCCAATTACAAGAGAAATGCAGGGAACAGCACCAACCGCTGTACATGGCCTTCTTTGACCTCACAAAGGCCTTCGTCACCGTCAACCGTGAGGGATTATGGAGTGTCCTCCTCAAATTCGGCTGCCCTCAAAAGTTTGTCACCATCCTCCGCCTGCTTCACGACAACATGCAAGCCGTGATCCTGACCAACGGTTCCACCACTGAACCAATTCACGTATGGACCGGGGTCAAGCAAGGCTGTGTCATCGCACCAACGTTCTTCTCGATCTTCCTTGCTGCAATGCTCCATCTCACCCTCAGTAAGCTCCCCGCTGGAGTGGAGCTAATTTACAGAACAAACGGGAAACTGTTCAACCTCCATTGCCTCCAGTCCAGATCCAAGGTCGTCCCATCCTCTGTCATCGAATTACAGTATGCAGACGACGCTTGCGTCTGCGCACACGCGGAGGTTGAACTCCAAACCATCGTTAACACCTTCACCGAAGCGTACGAGAGCATGGGTCTTACACTAAGCATTCATAAGACAAAGGCCCTCAACCAACCTGCCCCCGCCACACAGTACTGCCCCCCGATTATCAAAATCCACGACAAGGCCTTGGACAACGTGGACCACTTTCCATACCTCGGGAGCCTACTGTCAACAAGGGAAGACGTCGATGACGAAGTCCAACACCGCCTTCAGTGTGCCAGTGCAGCCTTCGGTCACCTGAGGAAGAGAGTGTTTGAAGACCAGGACTTCAAACCCGGCACCAAGCTCATGGTCTACAGAGCAGCAGTGATACCCGCCCTGCTGTATGCCTCAGAGACATGGACCATGTATAGCAGGCACCTCAAAGCACTGGAGAAGTACCACCAACGCTGCCTCCGCAAGATCCTGCAAATCCATTGGCAGGATAGGCGCACCAACAACAGTGTTCTCGCTCAGGCCAACATCCCCAGCATCGAAGCTTTGACCACACTCGATCAGCTCCGATAGACGGGTCACATCGTCCGCATGCCCGAGATGAGACTCCCAAAACAAGCGCTCTACTCAGAGCTCCGACACGGCAAGAGAGCCCCAGGTGGGCAGAGGAAACGCTTCAAGGACACCCTCAAAGCCTTCTTGAAAAAATGCAACATCCCCATCGACACTGGGAATCCCTGGCCCAAGACCGCACAAAGTGTAGGAGAAACATCCGGGAAGGCGCCGAATACCTCAAGTCTCTTCGCCGGAAGCAAGTGGAAACCAAGCGCAAGCAGCGCAAGTCAACCCAAGCACCTCACCCACCCGTCCCTTCAACCACCGTCTGCCCCACCTGTGACAGAGACTGTAGGTCTCGCATTGGACTCATCAGTCACCTGAGAACTCATTTTTTTAAATGTGGAAGCAAGTCATCCTCGGTTCCGAGGGACTGCCTAAGAAGAACCTGCATTTTACTGCCAGGTACTGATTGCGTACAATTGGTCTGTTTTTAAATATTGCTATTTTAAAGAACTGTTCTTTCCAAAAAAGCTTTTGAAGAGTTTCTACAGTTAATGTTTTAGTCTTTAGCAAAAGTTCTTGCCTCCTTCACTACAATGCCTCTTAGTGAGGAGGACATAAGCAGGTGAGCAGATTGGGCAGGTAGATGTCAGACGAAAGTTAGTGTGGAGAAATGTGAAGTCATACGTTTTGGGAGGAAGAATGAAAGGCACACTAAATGGTAAACCTTTAAAAGGAGTAGAGGAGCAGAAAGACTTAGGGGTTGAGATACACAAATATTTAAAAGTGGGAAGACACATTGATAATGCTGTTACAAATACATATGGGATCCTATGTTTTATAAATAGGGGTGTGGAGTAGAAAAGCAAAGAGGTGATGCTAAATCTAAACAAGTAATTGCTTAGGCTGCAGTTAGAATATTGACTTGCGACAAATGCCACTGGTGAGTCAGCAGAGTGATTGCTCTGCCTGTCTGGCGAATTGCGGCATGCTCTGAGGATGAGCTGGTCCGACAGGAGGAGCCTGAGCTGAGCCAGCAGCAGCCGGCAGTACTCTTGTGGTGGCTCCCCAGAAACCGAATTTTTTTAAAAGGTTTTGCGTCCATTTCTTGAGTGGCCGCCAGAGGTCCCTTTAAGGATCCCTGGTTGGGCCACTCATGACCTGGTACGACTAGGTGGAGCTTGCACAGCACCAGCACTGCCCATTTGCACCCAGATTATCCATCGGGTTCCAACAACCGGAGTTAGGACTCCGGTTTGCATATGCAAGGCACCGAATGCCTGTTTCAGGCGGGTGCCCTGGACTGCTAAAAGGTGGCCTCTGCCAATGTGACGACCAATGCACTTGTAGGTGTGAGAGGTCACAACCCCAGATACGTCTCATAAAATTAAGTTTCAATACGCTCACACGCCCATTTAGTTTAAAAAACATTGGCCATGAAATCCTGACAGCAGTCATGATGCCTTCACCCTGCACCAGTCCGCTGTGCCAGCAATGTTCCAGCCACCACGTCGAACCCGAGGGTGGTGGCTCGCGACAAAGGCTATCCGCTCTACACCTGGCTGAGGAATCCCCTCCTCAACCCCACCGCTCGTGGCCAGCACTCATATAATGAGAGCCATGCTGCCACGAGGAACCTCATCGAGCAGACCATCGGGGTGCTGAAGCAAAGGTTCCGCTGCCTTTGATGGCTCGGAAGGAGCCCTCCAGCACTCGCCAGAGCAGGTGTCCCATTTCGTGGTGGCCTGCAACATCCACCACGACATGGCCATCATGAGGGTGCAGCCCTTGCCACCATGGGTTCTGCGACCACCTCAAGAGGAGGAGGATGCGGAGGAGGAAGAGGAGGAGGCAGCCTGCAAATCCCCGTTCTGGATGGGCAGTCCAGGAGCACATCATCGGACTCCAGTTCCTCTGAATGGAACCCCAGATCCCCATTGCTCAACGCTTCCTCACCTGACCATCCCTCTGTCATGGAACATCACAGTGTCCTCTTGGGCATAAAGCTGAAATGAAAGACACGATAAAACAATCATTCCAAACATAATTTATAAATCATTCATTCAAATATAAAATTACAAAGTCAACGAATCATTCTTGGGCATTCCCTTAGCGCCTGTCTTCCGTGTGCTTTTGCCTATTCTAGTACTCCCACACAGTGCTACCACAATGGCTGCAGCATGGCTGGTGGAAGGCTGCTGACTTTCAGTGGGGGATATCGCAGATGGCCTTGCAGGACGACCTCGAGCAGCTCTGGGCCTGGAAGGCCTGGCTGTAGACTGCACCTCCTTGGCATGGGCGGCAACAGTCTGGGCTGGCTGGCTGACGGGCAACTGCAATGGCACTGGTGGAGTGGCAGTGGTGGGAGTATGATTGGTGTCAGCCTGAGAGAGGACAGCAGGTTCTTGCTCCACTGATCCGCTGCCACTCCCCCTGCCTCAGCATTGCTAGCCATCTGTTGCAGGACAGATTGCGGGACTGCTATGAGACTCTGCAAGCCCATTTCCACACTTGTAAACCCAGCCATGATAGCAGCAGTCTGATCTTGCGTGGCAGCAAGCTGAGCCTGCATGACAGAATTCTGAGCTTCTACAGCAGCACTCAGACGTTGGGTCACTTCTGCCTGTGCTGCAATGGAAGCTGCGACATCGCCCATCAGACGCTGCATCTGGTTGGGCCCACAAGTTTTCTAATGGGGTTGCCCATTGAATGGAGATGCACCCCATGCAATATTGGAGCTCAACACCTCCATGCTCCTTGACAGTGACAAGAGGCTCTCTGGCAGGCCTGCCATTGCACCAAGCATTTCTGTGTGCATGCTCATCACCCTTCTTCTGAAGGCTGCCACATCGAAGTCCTCATCTGAGTCCTGTGCAGGGTGATGTGCCTGTCATGGTTGAAAAGCTGGCTTGTGGTTTTATTTTAATCATTCTTGGGATGTGGCCATCACTGGCAAGGCCAGCATTTATTGCCCATCCCTAATTGCCCTTGAGAAGGTGGTGGTGAGCCGCCTTCTTGAACCGCTGCAGTCCGTTTGGTGAAGGTACTTCCACAGTGCTGTTAGGGAGGGAGTTCCAGGATTTTGACCCAGCGATGATGAAGGATCGGCGATATACTTCCAAGTCAGGATGGTGTGTGACTTGGAGGGGAACTTGGAGGTGGTGGTGTTCCCATGCGCTTGCTGCCCTTGTCCTTCTAGGTGGAAGAGGTCACGGGTTTGGGAGATGCTGCCGAAGAAGCCTTGGCGAGTTGCTGCAGCGCATCTTGTCGATGGTACACACTGCAGCCACGGTGCACTGGTGGTGGAGGGGGTGAATGTTTAAGGTGGTGGATGGGGTGCCAATCAAGTGGGCTGCTTTGTCCTGGATGGTGTCGAGCTTCTTGAGTGTTGTTGGAGCTGCACTCATCCAGGCAAGTGGAGAGTATTCCATCACACTCCTTACTTGTGCCTTGCAGATGGTGGAAAGGCTTTGGGGAGTTAGGAGGTGAGACACTCGCCGCAGAATACCTAGCCTCTTTACTGCAAATGTTGGCACAGTATTTATGTGGCTGGTCCAGTTAAGTTTCTGGTCAATGGTGACCCCCAGGATGTTGATGGTGGGGGATTCGGCGATGGTAATACTGTTGAATGTCAAGGGGCGGTGGTTAGACTCTCGCTTGTTGGAGATAGTGATTGCCTGGCACTTCTGTGGCGTGAATGTTACCTGCCACTTATTAGCCCAAGCCTGAACATCGTCCCAGTCTTGTTGCATGCGGGCATGGACTGCTTCATTATCTGAGAAGTTGTGATTGGCGCTGAACACTGTGCAGTCATCAGCGAACATCCCCATTTCTGACCTTATGTTGGAGGGAAGGTCATTGATGAAGCAGCTGAAGATGGTTGGGCCTAGGACACTGCCCTGAGGAATTCCTGCAGCGATGTCCTGGGGCTGTGATGATTGACCTTCAACCACCACAACCATCTTCCTTTGTGCTAGGTATGACTCAGCCAGTGGAGCGTTTTCCCCCCGATTCCCATTGACTTCAGTTTTATTAGGGCTCCTTGATGCCACACTCGGTCAAATGCTGCCTTGATGTCAAGGGCAGTCACTCTTACCTCACCTCTGGAATTCAGCTCCTTTGTCCATGTTTGGACCAAGGCTGTAATGAGGTTGGGAGCCGAGTGGTCTTGGCGGAACCCAAACTGGGCATCAGTGAGCAGGTTTTTGGTGAGTAAGTGCCGCTTGATAGCACTGTCGATAACATCTTCCATCACTTTGCTGATGATTGAGAGTAGACTGATGTGGCGGTAATTGGCCGGTTTGGATTTGTCCTGGTTTTTGTGGATTGGACATACTTGGGCAATTTTCCACATTGTCGGATAGATGCCAGTGTTGTAGCTGTACTGGAACAGCTTGGCTAGAGGCGCGGCTAGTTCTGGAGCACAAGTCTTCAGCACGATAGCCGGGATGTTGTCTGAGCCCATGGCCTTTGCTGTATCTAGTGTGCTCAGCCGTTTCTTGATATCACTTGGAGTGTATCGAATTGGCTGAAGACTGGCTTCTGTGATGGAAGGGACCTCAGGAGTAGGCCGATATGGACCATCCACTCGGCACTTCTGGCTGAAGATGGTTGCAAACGCTTCAACCTTGTCTTTTACACTTACATGCTGGGTTCCACCATCATTGAGGATGACGATATTCATGGAGTCTCCTCCTCCCGTTAGTTGTTCAATGGTCCACCACCATTCATGACTGGATGTGGCAGGACTGCAGAGCTTTGATCTGATCCATTGATTGTGGGATCGCTTAGCCCTGTCCATAACATGCTGCTTCTGCTTTTTAGCATGCATGTAGTCCTGTGTTGCAGCTTACCCAGGTTGGCACCTCATTTTTAGGTATGCCTGGTGCTGCTCCTGGCATGCTCTTCTACACTCCTTATTGAACCAGAGTTGGTCCCCTTGCTTGATGGTAATGGTAGAGTGAGAGATATGCTGGGACATGAGGTTACAGATTGTGGTGGAATACATTTCTGCTGCTGCTGATGGCCCACAGCGCCTCATGGATGTCCAGTTTTGAGCTGCTACATCTGTTCTGAATCTATCCCATTTAGCACGGTGGTAGTGCCACACAACACGATGGAGGGTATCCTCAGTGTGAAGACAGGATTTCCTTTCCACAATAATTATGCGGTGGTCACTGCTACCAATACTGTCATGGACAGATGCATCTGTGACAGGTAGATTGGTGAGGACGAGGTCAAGTAGGTCTTTCCCTCGTATTGGTTCTCTCACCACCTGTCGCAGGCCCAGACTGGCAGTTATGTCCTTCAAGACTCTTCCAGCTCGGTCAGTAGTGGTGCTACCGAGCCACTCTTGGTGATGGACATAGAAGTCCCCCACCCAGAATACATTCTTTGCCCTTGCTACTCTCAGTGCTTCTTCCAAGTGGTTTTCAACATGGAGGAGCACTGATTAATCAGCTGAGGGAGGGCAGTAGGTGGTAATCAGCAGGAGGTTTCATTGCCCATGCTTGACCTGAAGCCATGAGACTTCATGGGGTCTGGAGTCAATGTTGAGGACTCCCAGGGCCACTCCTTCCCAACTGTATACCACTGTGCCACCACTGGTGGGACAGGACATGAAGGAGTGATGGAGGAGTTTGGGACATTGGCTGAAAGGTATGATTCTGTGAGTATGACTATGTCAGGCTGTTGCTTGACTAGTCTGTGGGACAGCTCTCCCAATTTTGGCACAAGTCCCCAGATGTTGGTGAGGAGGGCTTTGCAGGGTCGACTGGGCTTAATAAACCTGTTTTACTGATACACAATATACCTGTACCCAGAGTGGTTTGTGTAGTCACGGACAAATTATTATAAGAGCTTTTAAAAGCTACACCTGTCTCCTCCTGTAGACCCTCTGCACCAAGGCCTCCAGTACTGCATCGGAGAACCGTGGTGCCCGCTCTCTCCGCTGTTGAGACATTGCTTCAGCTTCTATAACAAAGCACCTCCCTTTTAAGAAGTGCAAACAGCCTTTCACACTACAGGCAACCTTTAAACAGAGAGCAAACTCCATACGATATTGAGCCCCCTGTTGAGCACTGAGCCAACCAGCAGCGCATTTAACGCTGAGCTCAGCATTGCATTCATGGTAATGAGCAGGCAGCATGAATTTCGTCTGCTGCCTGCACTACTTTCAACGGGCGCAGGCAGATTGCGCATCATAATCTCGGCATCCTTTTTCGGGCCTTATCCAATTTATCCCCCATTATATCACACTAGCAAATCTCCCATGGCATATGTAGTCTGGAGTCATTTTAGGGCAGTCAGCAACCCATTAACAGCTGCTGGCACTTGATAGCCTGTCCCTGTGAGGTCTGTGATCTCCTAAACTTCCAATCCGCTGTGAGCTGGGAGTGCGCACAAAATGTTCCAATTAGCTGACCTCATATTATGGTCAAGGTCAGCTTGGAGATCCACAGGCACGGGATCATATTCTTAGCCCCAATGTTTTTCATCAATGTGCTTTGCAAAATAAGAACACATCACATTCATTGAGCATTATGCCAAGATATAAATTATTCTCATCTTCTGACCATTTTATGGATTAGGTTGTTAGCTAGATTTTGCTGCACGGTCAGTAATGATCTACCTCTCTAAGCCCTGAAGACATTCCCTTTCCTACTTTCAAGCCCCTCAGGGGTAACTTCAGACACTCATTTTTACCTCAAGACTAATACTTGCATCTAGCTGGTATGCCCAATAAATTATTCAATAATAAGTAATTCAATACTTAAATAATACCCTATGGCTTAAGTCAATTTTGCTCAGCTCCTCTCAGCTGGTTCAATTCCCTCACAAGATTTTAATAAATACTTATCTGATAAATTATTGTCTCATCTGATCTCATTTAACCCATTTGAACTGATCATTCTATACTCCAGTCAATCCATCCCGTCAGTCGCTATGAGGAAATCACTTACACTGTACTCCCTTTCTCCCTGTAGCCTTTCTGAAATGATTGATTCCATCGCAATCACAGAACAAGTTAATGACTTCCCACCTGATTGACTGCACTGAATTTGTTAATACCTGTAGTCTCTCTACTTGACTTGAAGTTGATAAGTTAATAATAAATAAACAAACAAACTGTCTTGTTCAAACTCCCATTTGTTAAAATAAATTAAGAAATAAATAATTACTTTCTCCTTCTTGAGTGGAATTCTATAAGTACCCAATAAAATCAATTGTCCCTCCATGCTAAACATTAATGCAATATATCATTAAAAGAAAATTGCCTTATGGCTATTGAGAATGGAAGATTGCAAAACATTAATTTCAATAGTAAACCCAACAGTGAATTCATCTGCTCACCAATTAACTCTATTCATATACCAAGCTTCATGTTAGCTCACATTAACAAATACTTAGGTGTCTCAAGGGTACTTTAAAACCCTGATTTTGCAAAACCATCAAAATCTGCGCTGAGAATGTCTGACTAGCCCAAGCTGGTTCTCTGTGCAAAGAGGTGACTGTGCCAAGTTTGCAGGATCAGTTCATTTGAATAATTATCATACAATTGCCAAACAGCTTTGGCCTCGCACCAACAACTCATCTATTGGGAGATGCACCAAGTCTGGTCAGCAGCTCAATTTAAAGGGATGTGTGCACTTAAAGTCAGGTGACTGCATACAGCAGCAATTAGTGTTTCGCCCTTTATAAAGCTTCAAAGCTTTATTTAAAAAAATATTTGCCATCTTTACAAAAGATGTGGGGAGAAGGGAAGGAAAGAGATACCAGGCAAAAGTAATATGAATGGAACCTAATGTGGAACCAATGAAAGGGAAATGTGTGGGGTATATAACGGGCGGGGTATATCACGGGCTGGGTATATCACGGGCGGGGTATATAACGGGCGGGGTATATCACGGGCTGGGTATATCACGGGCTGGGTATATCACGGGCGGGGTATATCACGGGCTGGGTATATCACGGGCTGGGTATATCACGGGCTGGGTATATCACGGGCTGGGTATATCACGGGCGGGGTATATCACGGGCTGGGTATATCACGGGCGGGGTATATCACGGGCTGGGTATATCACGGGCTGGGTATGTCACGGGCAGGGTATGTCACGGGCGGGGTATGTCACGGGCTGGGTATATCACGGGCGGGGTATATCACGGGCGGGTTATATCATGGGCGGGGTATATCACGGGCGGGGTATATCACAGGCGGGGTTATCACGGATGGGGTATATCATGGGCTGGGTATATCACGGGCTGGGTACATCACGGGCGGGGTATATCATGGGCGGGGTATATCACGGGCGGGGTATATCACGGGCGGGGTATATCAGGGGCTGGGTATATCACGGCTGGGTATATCACGGGTGGGGTATATCACGGGCTGGGTATATCAGGGGCTGGGTATATAAAGGGCGGGCTATATCATGGGCTGGGTATATCACGGGCGGGGTATATCATGGGTGGGGTATATAACGGGCGGGATATCTCACAGGCGGGGTATATCACGGGCTGGGTATATCACGGGCAGGGTATATCATGGGCGGGGTATATAACGGGCGGGGTATATAACAGGCGGGGTATATAACGGGCGGGGTATATCACGGTCTGGGTATATCACGGGCAGGATATATCACGGGCGGGCTTTATCATGGGCGGGGTATATCACGGGCGAGGTATATCACGGGCGGGGTATATCACGGGCGGGGTATATCACGGATGGGGTATATCATGGGCTGGGTATATCACGGGCTGCCTACATCACGGGCTGGGTATATCATGGGCGGGGTATATCACAGGCTGGGTATATCACGGGTGGGGTATATCACGGGCTGGGTATATCACGGGCTGGGTATATCACGGGTGGGGTATATCATGGGCTGGGTATAACAGGGGCTGGGTAAATCATGGGCTGGGTATATCACAGGCTGGGTATATCACGGGTGGTGTATATCACAGGCTGGGTATATCACGGGTGGGGTATATCAGGGGTGGGGTTATCACGGGCTGGGTATATCACGAGCGGGGTATATCACGGGCTGGGTATATCACGGGTGGGGTATATCACGGGTGGGGTATATCACGGGCTGGGTATATCACGAGCGGGGTATATCACGGGCTGGGTATATCACGAGCGGGGTATATCACGGGCTGGGTATATCACGAGCGGGGTATATCACGAGCGGGGTATATCACCGGCTGGGTATATCACGGGTGGGGTATATCATGGGCTGGGTATATCACGGGTGGTGTATATCACGGGCGGGGTATATCACGGGCTGGGTATATCACGGGTGGCGTATATCACGGGCTGGGTATATCATGGGTGGGGTATATCACGGGCTGGGTATATCACGGGTGGGGTATATCACGGGCTGGGTATATCACGGGTGGGGTATATCACGGGCTGGGTATATCACGGGCGGGGTATATCACGGGCGGGCTATATCATGGGCGGGAAATATCATGGGCGGGGTATATCACGGGCGGGGTATATCACGGGCAGGGTATATCACGGATGGGGTATATCATGGGCTGGGTATATCACGGGCGGGGTATATCACGGGCGGGGTATATCAGGGGCTGGGTATATCAGAGGCTGGGTATATAAAGGGCGGGGTATATCATGGGCTGGGTATATCACGGGTGGGGTATATCATGGGCGGGGTATATAACGGGCAGGGTATATCACGGATGGGGTATATCACGGGCGGGGTATATCACGGGCGGGGTATATCAGGGGCTGGGTATATCAGAGGCTGGGTATATAAAGGGCGGGGTATATCATGGGCTGGGTATATCACGGGTGGGGTATATCATGGGCGGGGTATATAACGGGCAGGGTATATCACGGATGGGGTATATCATGGGCTGGGTATATCACGGGCGGGGTATATCACGGGCGGGGTATATCAGGGGCTGGGTATATCAGAGGCTGGGTATATAAAGGGCGGGGTATATCAAGGGCTGGGTATATCACGGTGGGGTATATCACGGGCGGGGTATATAACGGGCGGGGTATATCACGGGCGTGGTATATCACGGGGGGGTATATCACGAGCTGGGTATATCATGGGTGGGGTATATCACGGGCTGGGTATATCACGGGTGGGGTATATCACGGGCTGGGTATATCACGGGTGTGGTATATCACGGGCTGGGTATATCACGGGTGGGGTATATCACGGGCTGGGTATATCACGGGCGGGGTATATCACGGGCGGGCTATATCATGGGCGGGGTTATATCATGGGCGGGGTATATCACGGGCGGGGTATATCACGGGCGGGGTATATCACGGATGGGGTATATCATGGGCTGGGTATATCACGGGCTGGCTACATCACGGGCGGGGTATATCATGGGCGGGGTATATCACGGGCGGGGTATATCACGGGCGGGGTATATCAGGGGCTGGGTATATCACGGGCTGGGTATATCACGGGTTGGGGTATATCACGGGCTGGGTATATCAGGGGCTGGGTATATAAAGCGCGGGGTATATCATGGGCTGGGTATATCACGGGCGGGGTATATCATGGGCGGGGTATATAACGGGCGGGGTATATCACGGGCTGGGTATATCACGGGCGGTGTATATCATGGGCGGGGTATATAACGGGTGGGGTATATAACAGGCCGGATATATAATGGGCGGTGTATATCATGGGCTGTGTATATCACGAGCTGGGTTTATCACTGGCTGTGTATATCACGGGCTGGGTATATCACGGGCTGGGTATATAACGGGCAGGGTATATAACGGGCGGGGTATATCACGGGCTGGGTATATCACGGGCTGGGTATATCATGGGTGGGGTATATCACGGGTGGGGTATATCACGGACTGGGTATATCTGGGCTGGGTATATCACGGGCTGGGTATATAACGGGTGGGGTATATAACGGGCTGGGTATATCATGGGCGGGGTATATCACGGGCTGGGTATATCACGGGCTGGGTATATCACGGGCTGGGTATATCATGAGCGGGGTATATCACGGGCTGGGTATATCATGGGCTGTGTATATCACGGGCTGGGTATATCACGGGCTGGGTATATCAGGGGCTGGGTATATCACGGGCTGGGTATATCACAGGCTGGGTATATCACGGGTGGTGTATATCACGGGCTGGGTATATCACGGGTGCGGTATATCACGGGTGGGGTATATCACGGGCTGGGTATATCACGAGCGGGGTATATCACGGGCTGGCTATATCACGGGTGTGGTATATCACGGGTGGGGTATATCACGGGCTGGGTATATCACGAGCGGGGTATATCATGGGCTGGGTATATCACGAGCGGGGTATATCACGGGCTGGGTATATCACAAGCGGGGTATATCACAGGCGGGGTATATCACGGGATGGGTATATCACGGGCAGGGTATATCATGGGCGGGGTATATAACGGGCGGGGTATATAACAGGCGGGGTATATAACGGGCGGGGTATATCACGGTCTGGGTATATCACGGGCAGGATATATCACGGGCGGGCTTTATCATGGGCGGGGTATATCACGGGCGAGGTATATCACGGGCGGGGTATATCACGGGCGGGGTATATCACGGATGGGGTATATCATGGGCTGGGTATATCACGGGCTGCCTACATCACGGGCTGGGTATATCATGGGCGGGGTATATCACAGGCTGGGTATATCACGGGTGGGGTATATCACGGGCTGGGTATATCACGGGCTGGGTATATCACGGGTGGGGTATATCATGGGCTGGGTATAACAGGGGCTGGGTAAATCATGGGCTGGGTATATCACAGGCTGGGTATATCACGGGTGGTGTATATCACAGGCTGGGTATATCACGGGTGGGGTATATCAGGGGTGGGGTTATCACGGGCTGGGTATATCACGAGCGGGTATATCACGGGCTGGGTATATCACGGGTGGGGTATATCACGGGTGGGGTATATCACGGGCTGGGTATATCACGAGCGGGGTATATCACGGGCTGGGTATATCACTAACGGGGTATCTCAACGGGGCTGGGTATATCCACGAGCGGGGTATATCACGAGCGGGTATATCACCGGCTGGTATATCACGGGTGGGGTATATCATGGGCTGGGTATATCACAGGGTGGGGTATATCACGGGCGGGTATATCACAAACGGGCCTGGGTATATCACGGGTGGGGTATTATCCACGGGCAGGGTATATCACGGTGGGGTATATCACTGGGTGGGGAGATATATCACGGCTGGGTATATCACGGGCTGGGTATATCACGTTTGGGGTATATCACATCACTGGGCTGGTATAATCACGGGTGGGGTATATCATGGGCTGGGTATATCACGAGCGGGTAAATCATGGACTGGGTATATCAATGGTGGGTATATCACGGGTGGGATATATCACGGCTGGGTATAGTCACGAGTGGGGTATGTCATGGGTGGGGTAAATCGAGGTGGGAAATCACGAGTGGGTATATCACGGGCTGGGGTATATCACTCGGGCTGGATATATCACGAGTGGGGTATTTGACGGGCTGGGTATATTATGGGCTGGGTATATCACGAGTGGGGTATATCACGGGTGGGGTATATCACGGGTGGGGTATATAACGGGTGGGGTATATCACGGGAGGGGTATATAACGGGCTGGGGTATATCACGGGTTGGGTATATAATGGGCTGGGGTATATCACGGTGGGGTATATCACGGGTGGGGTATATAACGGGTGGGGTATATCACGGGTGGGGTATATCACGGGTGGGGTATATCACGGACTGGGTATATCACGGGTGGGGTATATCATGGGCTGGGTATATCACGGGTTGGGTATATCACGGGCTGGGTATATCACGGGTGTGGTATATCACGGGCTGCGTATATCACGGGTGGGGTATATCACGGGCTGGGTATATCACGGGCGGGGTATATCACGGGCGGGCTATATCATGGGCGGGGTTATATCATGGGCGGGGTATATCACGGGCGGGGTATATCACGGGCGGGGTATATCACGGATGGGGTATATCATGGGCTGGGTATATCACGGGCTGGCTACATCACGGGCGGGGTATATCATGGGCGGGGTATATCACGGGCGGGGTATATCACGGGCGGGGTATATCAGGGGCTGGGTATATCACGGGCTGGGTATATCACGGGTGGGGTATATCACGGGCTGGGTATATCAGGGGCTGGGTATATAAAGGGCGGGGTATATCATGGGCTGGGTATATCACGGGCGGGGTATATCATGGGCGGGGTATATAACGGGCGGGGTATATCACGGGCGGGGTATATCACGGGCTGGGTATATCACGGGCGGGGTATATCATGGGCGGGGTATATAACGGGCGGGGTATATAACAGGCCGGGTATATAATGGGCGGTGTATATCATGGGCTGTGTATATCACGAGCTGGGTATATCACGGGCGGTGTATAACACAGGCTGGGTATATCACGGGCTGGGTATATCACGGGCTGGGTATATAACGGGCAGGGTATATAACGGGCGGGGTATATCACGGGCTGGGTATATCACGGGCTGGGTATATCATGGGTGGGGTATATCACGGGTGGGGTATATCACGGGCTGGGTATATCTGGGCTGGGTATATCACGGGCTGGGTATATAACGGGTGGGGTATATAACGGGCTGGGTATATCATGGGCGGGGTATATCACGGGCTGGGTATATCACGGGCTGGGTATATCACGGGCTGGGTATATCATGAGCGGGGTATATCACGGGCTGGGTATATCATGGGCTGGGTATATCACGGGCTGGGTATATCACGGGCTGGGTATATCACGGGCTGGGTATATCACGGGCTGGGTATATCACAGGCTGGGTATATCAGGGGTGGGTATATCACGGGCTGGGTATATCACGGGTGCGGTATATCACGGGTGGGTATATCACGGGCTGGGTATATCACGAGCGGGGTATATCACGGGCTGGGTATATCACGGGTGTGGTATATCACGGGTGGGGTATATCACGGGCTGGGTATATCACGAGCGGGGTATATCACGGGCTGGGTATATCACGGGTGTGGTATATCACGGGTGGGTATATCACGGGCTGGGTATATCACGAGCGGGGTATATCACGGGCTGGGTATATCACGAGCGGGGTATATCACGAGCGGGGTATATCACAGGCTGGGTATATCACAGGTGGGGTATATCATGGGCTGGGTATATCACGGGTGGGGTATATCACGGGCGGGGTATATCACGGGCTGGGTATATCACGGGTGGGGTATATCACGGGCTGGGTATATCACGGGCTGGGTATATCACGTTTGGGGTATATCACGGGCTGGGTATATCACGGGCTGGGTATATCACGGGTGGGGTATATCATGGGCTGGGTATATCACGAGCGGGGTATATCATGGACTGGGTATATCACGAGTGGGGTATATCACGGGCTGGATATATCACGGGCTGGGTATATCACGAGTGGGGTATGTCATGGGTGGTGTATATCACGGGCTGGGTATATCACGAGTGGGGTATTTCACGGGCTGGGTATATCACGGGCTGGGTATATCACGAGTGGGGTATTTCACGGGCTGGGTATATTATGGGCTGGGTATATCACGAGTGGGGTATGTCACGAGCGGGGTATATCACGGGCTGGGGTATATCACGGGCTGGGTATATCACGGGTGGAGTATATCACGGGCTGGGTATATCACGGGTGGGGTATATCACGGGTGGGGTATATCACGGGCTGGGTATATCACGAGTGGGGTATGTCACGGGCTGGGTATATCACGAGTGGGGTATATCACGGGTGGGGTATATCACGGGTGGGGTATATAACGGGTGGGGTATATCACGGGTGGGGTATATAACGGGTGGGGTATATCACGGGTTGGGTATATCATGGGTGGGGTATATAACGGGTGGGGTATATCACGGGTGGGGTATATAACGGGTGGGGTATATCACGGGTGGTGTATATCACGGGTGGGGTATATCACGGACTGGGTATATCACGGGTGGGTATATCATGGGCTGGGTATATCACGGGTTGGGTATATCACGGGTGGGGTATATCATGGACTGGGTATATCATCGGGTTGGGTATATCACGGGCTGGGGTATATCACGGTTGGGTATATCACGGGTGGGGTATATCACGGGCTGGGTATATCACGGTTGGGTATATCACGGGTGGGGTATATCACGGACTGGGTATATCACGGGTGGGTTATATCACGGGTGGGGTATATCATGGGACTGGGTATATCACGGGTGGGTATATCACGGGCTGGGGTATATCATGGGCTGGGTATATCACGGGTTGGTTATATCACGGGCTGGGTATATCACGGGTTGGGTATATCACGGGTGGGGTATATCACGGACTGGGTATATCACGGGTGGGGTATATCACGGACTGGGTATATCACGGGTGGGTATATCACGGGTGGGTATATCACGGACTGGTATATCACGGGTGGGTATATCATGGGCTGGGTATATCATGGGTTGGGTATATCACGGGTGGGGTATATCACGGACTGGGTATATCACGGGTTGGGTATATCACGGGTGGGGTTAATCATGGGCTGGGTATATCATGGGTTGGGTATATCACGGGTGGGGTATATCACGGACTGGGTATATCACGGGTGGGGTATATCATGGGCTGGGTATATCATGGGTTGGGTATATCACGGGTGGGGTATATCACGGACTGGGTATATCACGGGTTGGGTATATCACGGGTGGGGTTAATCATGGGCTGGGTATATCACGGGTGGGGTATATCACGGGTGGGGTATATCATGGGCTGGGTATATCACGGGTTGGGTATATCACGGGTGGGGTTAATCATGGGTGGGGTATATCACGGGTTGGGTATATCACGGGTGGGGTTAATCATGGGCTGGGTATATCACGGGTGGGGTTAATCATGGGCTGGGTATATCATGGGTTGGGTATATCACGGGTGGGGTATATCACGGGTGGGGTATATCACGGGTGGGGTATATCACGGGTGGGGTATATCATGGGCTGGGTTTATCACGGGTTGGATATATCACGGGTGGGGTATATCATGGGCTGGGTATATCATGGGTTGGGTATATCACGGGTGGGGTATATAACGGGAGGCTGTTTCCACAACTGCCTGTTTTCCACCACGGTTGAACGTTAAAATCAGCCCTGGAGCTTTGTAGACAAGGGACGGAATATTACGCTATTCTCTGCCGTGAGATGGTAGCCAGGAGCAAGGTCTATACGCAACATGGATGCCATCTACTGCATCCTGTACCTTTGTGACTATGGGCCCTGTTAATCTGATGCCTGCTTTCCACAGCAAAAGTGAATATATTTCCCTCACAAAAAAGGCCTCTGTTAGTTACCTGATGCATCTGTGGACACCAAACTAAGTGCACGACCCCTCTATATCTACTCCGACCTCTCTACAACTTTCAAAATGGTCAACCACGCCATTGATCTGCAATACCGCTCCTCCATTTTCCAGTGTGCTGGAATTGCCCTGGCTTGGTTCCACTATCTGGTCATAAACAGAGGATCTCCAACAATGACTTCTCTTCCCAACCCTGCACCATCACTTCTGGAGAATCCCAAGGAACCATCCATGGCCCCCTCCCCTTCCTCATCCATGCTGCCCCTTGTCGACATCATCCATAGACATGGGGTCAGAAATGGGGATGTTCGCTGATGACTGCACAGTGTTCAGCGCCATTCACAACTCCTCAGATAATGAAGCAGTCCATGCCCGCATGCAACAAGACCTGGACGACGTTCAGGCTTGGGCTGATAAGTGGCAGGTGACATTTGCGCCACAGAAGTGCCAGGCAATGATTATCTCCAACAATCGAGAGTCTAACCACCTCCGCTTGACATTCAATGGCATTACCATTGCCGAATCCCCCACCATCAACATCCTGGGGGTCACCATTGACCAGAGACTTAACTGGACCAGCCACATAAATACTGTGGCAACAAGAGCAGGTCAGAGGCTGGGTATTCTGTGGCGAGTGTCTCACCTCCTGACTCCCCAAAGCCTTTCCACCATCTACAAGGCACAAGTCAGGAGTGTGATGGAATACTCTGCACTTGCCTGGATGAGTGCAGCTGCAATAACACTCAAGATGCTCGGCACTATCCAGAACAAAGCAACCCATTTGATTGGCACCCCATCCACCACCTTAAACTTTCACTCCTTCCTCCACCGGCGTACCGTGGTTGCAGTGTGTACCCTCTACAAGATGCACTGTAGCAACTCGCCAAGGCTTCTTCGACAGCACCTCCCAAACCCGCGACCTCTTCCACCTAGAAGGACAAGGGCAGCAGACGCATGGGAAGACCACCACCTCCACGTTCCCCTCCAAGTCACACATCATCCTGACTTGGAAGTATATCGCCGATCCTTCATCGTCGCTGGGTCAAAATCCTGGAACTCCCTCGCTAACAGCACTGTGGGAGTACCTTCACCACACGGACTGCAGCGGTTCAAGAAGGTGGCTCACCACCACCTTCTCAAGGGCAATTAGGGATGGGCAATAAATGCTGGCCTTGCCAGCGACGCCCAGATCCCATAAGCGAATAAAAAAAAAACTTCCACATATACACTAATGACACTACCTCTCTTGCATAACTGTGGACCGGTACGCTACCTCTGGGCTGGCAGACTGCTCATCTTGAATGAGCTGTAATTTCCTCCAGCTAAACATTGGGAAGACTCATCATCTTCGGTCCGCATCACAAACTCTATACTCTTGCCATTATTTGCCCCTCCCGGCCACTGTCTCAGGTTGAACCAGACTGTTCACAACCTCTGCGTCCTTTTCAACCCTGAGCTCAGCTCTTAACTCGATATCCTCTCCATCACAAAGATCACCTACTTCCACCTCCATAATATCTCCTGCCTGCACCCTTACCGCAGCCCATCTTATCCATGCCTTTTATCAACAGACTTTACTGTACCAATGCTCCTCTTGCCAGACTCCCGTCCTCCATAAACGTCAGATCATTCAAAATTCTACTGCCTGTATCCTATTCTGCACCAAGTCCTGCTCACGTATCACCCCTGTCCTCACTCATCACCTAATTTGGCTCCAGATCCCTCAAATTTAAAATGATCTTTCTTCTCTTTTAATTTTTCCATCCCTATCTCCGTAACAGCCTCCAGCCATACAACCCCCTGGAATTCTCTGTTGCTCTAACTCCAGTATTTTAATAATGAAGCAAGGACTGGAACTCACTAAAGTTAACGCAAGCCAGAAAACAGGATAAAAAAAAATAATGGTACTAAATACTTACAAATCCCCAGGACCTGATGGTTTCCACTCCAGGGTTTTAAAGAAAGTAGGTGAAGAAATTGCAGACGTTTTAGCCATAATCTTCAAAGCTCTCTTGATTCAGAAATTGTCCCTTTAGATTGGAAAATTGCAAATGTAACTACATTATTTACGAATGGCAAGAGAGAGCAACCAGGAAATTCTAAACCTGATAGTCTAACATCTGTTGTGGGGAAGTTATTGGAATCTATAATTAAGGACAGAGTGACTGAGCACTTAAACAAGTTTGAGCTGATTAGAGAGAGCCAACATGGATTTGTAAAACGTGGGTCATGTTTAACAAACCTAATGGAATTTTTTGAGGAAGTAACTAAAGTAGTAGACAGGGGAATGTCTATGGATGTAGTTTATATGGACTTCCAGAAGGTATTTGATAAGGTTCCACATGTTACTAAAATTAAATCTCACGGAATTGAAGGCAAATTATTGACTGGGTTAGGAGATTGGTTAGGTGGTAGAAGACAGAGAATAGGGATAATGGACATGTACTCGAATTGGCGTGAAGTGACTAGTGGTGTCCCACAAGGATCTGTGCTGGGGCCTCAACTATTCACTATGGGGGAAAAATTGAGTTGCTTTGCGCCTCCCGTTAGCACCCTAAGGGGGCCCTAAGAGGGCGCCAACGGGGCACAAAGCAACTAGCGCCCGGGTGCGGCGCCGCCCACGCCTCCTGCAAAATTCAGCGGGAGGTTAGCGGCGGCGCTAATCGGTAGCGCTCTGTGGCGCTGCACCGCCGGCGATGACATCATCGCCGTGCGCAGCGCCCTGCTCGCGCCCCGGCCGCGATCTTCGGGAGCTCCCCCTGACTTACCGCCGGATGCTATGTCCGACGGGGTCAGGGGGGCCTACCTGCGGCCGGGGAGGGGCAATTTAAAGGCGAGGTGTGGGGCGGCAATTTTTGTTGCCGGCCGCCTGCCAGCAAATGCCTGCGCTCCCGGCCCTGGCCTCCTGAACACCCCCCCCCCAACCCCCCGCCCCGTGGCGCTCCAGGAGCCCGGCACTTCTCTTGAGTGCCGGGCTCTTTTGCCAGCACTCTCGATCCCCGGGGGCCCAGCTGGGCCCCGGGTCGCGCTGCGCAAGGCCCCTCCCCTTTAAGAAGGGGAGGAAGGCCTGCAGTACCGCAGCACGTAGCGCCGCGATATTGACTCGCAGCGCCTCAAGAGGGATGCGGGGCCCTTCCAGTAGCGCCCCGCTTCCCTCTTGAGGTGCAACCACTCAAGCCCCAGCGTGGGGGCGCTAATTTTTCCGGGGCGCTAAAAGTCGCGCCCTGGCGAAGTTAGCGCCCCAAATGGGGCGCTACTCAATTCTTAGCCCTATATTTATTAATGACATAGATAACACAATAGAGAGCCATATACCCAGGTTTGCCGATGACGCAAAAATTGATGGCATAGTAAGTAGTGCAGACGGAAGCATAAAATTACAAAGAGACATTGATAGATTAAATGAGTGAGCAAAACTGTGACAGATGGATTTCAACGCAGGTAAGTGTGAGGTCATCCATTTTGGACCAAAAAAGGACAGATCCGAGTATTACTTTAATGGTGAAAAGCTTGGAACAGTGGAGGTCCAAAGTGATTCAGGGGTTTATGTACATAGGTCACTAAAATATAGGGGTCAGGTACAAAAAATAATCAAAAAGGCTAATGGAATGTTAACCTTTATAACTAGAGAGCTAGAATATAAAGGAAAGGAAGTTTTGCTACAGTTATACAACGTCCTGGTTAGACCACATCTGGAGTGCTGTGTACAGTTCTGTGGCACCACACCTTAGAAAGGCTTTATTGGCCTTGGAAGGAGTACAGCGCAGATTCACTAGAATGTTACCAGGGCTCCAAGGATTAAATTATGAAGAGAGCTTACATAAACTAGACTTGTAACCCCCTAGAATATAGAAGGGGAAGGGGTGCTTTGATTGAGGTTTTCAGGATTTTGAAAGGAATTGATAGGGTAGATAGAGAGAAAGGCCGGGATTTTCTGTACCTGGGTGGGCTGGGTGCGGGCGGTCACCGTGGCGGGTCGCGATCCCGTTCTTCATACCATGCCGCTCCTGAGATCGACTTTCCGTTAATGGGGCCTATTAAGCCCGCCCTGCACGTTACCTGGCTATTAAATGGTGCGGGTCTTATGATGTCAGCGATGACGCGTTTTCAGCCAGGATATTTAAAAGGGCCAAGGCCACATTGTATTTGAAGGTTCATCGAGGAGTGTGCAGGCAGCACACTGCACAACTGGACTGCTACAAAGAGTGCCAAACATGACTGCACTGAGACAGAGGGCTGCACCCAGGTTCTCCGATGACTCTCTCCATATGCTTGTGGAGGGGGTCAGAGCACGCAGGGAGGTCCTCTTCCCTTCGAATGGGTGGAAGAGACCTCCCCAGGAGAAAAAAGGAGCTTGGCTCCAAATAGCAGAGGAGGTCAACAGCAGGGATGTGGTCAGGAGGACTTGGGTACAAATGTTTTAATGAGCTCATTAGATCAGGAAAGGTGAGTGCAAAGCCACACTCAACTTCATCCTGCTGTGCCTGTCACCACATCTCCATTGCTCTGCCTTCCCAAGCCTACTCCTGCACATCCTTGCTCACACCAACACACCTTGCATGTCCACCTATCCCTCTCTATCTACATTATCACATCCCCATCTTTCTAGCCACCCCTCACACTCACCCTCATCCTAATGCAATCAGACCAACTAACAACACACAAGGGTAGCCACTTGGCATTCAGGCAGCATCCTGGTAAATCTCCTTTGCACTCTTTCCAATGCTTCCACGTCCTTCCTATAGTGAGGTGACCAGAACTGCACACAATATTCCAAATGTGGTCTCACCAAGGTCCTGTACAGTTGCAGCATAACCTCACGGTTGTTAAACTCAAACCCTCTGTTAATAAACGCCAACACACCATAGGCCTTCTTTACTGCTCTATCCACTTGAGTGGCAACCTTCAGAGATCTGTGGATATGAACCCCCAGATCCCTCTGCTCCTCCACGTTCCTCAGAACCCTGCCGTTGACCCTGTAATCCTTATTCAAATTTGCCCTACCAAAATGAATCACCTCGCACTTATCAGGGTTAAATTCCATCTGTCATTTTTCGGCCCAGCTCTGCATCCTATCAATGTCTCTTTGCAGCCTACAACAGCCCTCCACCTCATCCACTGCTCCACCAATCTTGGTGTCATCAGCAAATTTACTGATCCACCCTTCAGTCCCCTCCTCCAAGTCATTGATAAAAATCACAAACAGCAGAGGACCCAGCACCGACCCCTGTGGCACACCGCTGGTAACTGGTCTCCAGTCCGAAAATGTTCCATCCACCACCACCCTCTGCCTTCTATGAGATAGCCAGTTACTTATCCAATCGGCCAAATTTCCCTCTATCCCACAACTCCTTACTTTCTTCATGAGCCGACCATGGGGAACCTTATCAAACGCCTTACTAAAATCCATGTATACGACATCAACTGCTCTACCTTCATCTACACACTTAGTTACCTCCTCAAAGAATTCAATCAAATTTGTTAGGCAAGACTTACCCTTCACGAATCCGTGTTGACTTTCCCTGATTAAGTTGCCCCTTTCCAAATGGTCATAAATCCTATCCCTCAGGACCTTTTCCATGATCTTACCAACCACCGAAGTAAGACTAACCGGCCTATAATTACCAGGGTCATTCCTATTTCCTTTCTTGAAGAGAGGAACAACATTCGCCACTCTCCAGTCCACCCCACTCCATCATAACCTCCCTCTAAAGATGTAACCTATCCATTCCTTTCACTCATTCCATCACTCTTCACTTAAGCTTCTCTTCTTTCCCTCCTTGCAGGAAAAGAGAGCCCACAATAACAGGGAGAGGGAGAGAACTGGAGGTGGCTACCCGAACATCAGCAGAGGAGGCTGCCTTGGAAGTCTCGGGAGTGGCCGAGCAACTGGAGGTGGGAGATGGAGAGAGGGGGACATCTCAGCAACCTGGTTACATGTCATAAAGCTACATGGCATACGTCACTCATATGGGGACTGATGTCAGCAGGCAGTGAATGGTCATCATGTGCATTAATGGTATGTGCAACCATTCTTCATATGACATATCTAACTCATCTCTTTAATCTCCCACAGGTCCATCAAGAGCCCCCGCCCCCTCCCCCACTGTCCAGGAGGAAGAGTAAGACGACTCCTCTGAGCGGTCCCCATCTTTACATCCCATCATTGGTGACATTTTTAAAATTATTTAAAAGTGCGTTCCTTAGAAAGGGGTACATCTTGGTTGAAGGGGAGGGGGGAACCAGATGAGCATATCCTGGCACTAATGCACCCCCACCCCCCCACCCCCAATGTAGAATCTCAGCCCCAATGTCTCAGGTTTTATAAATAGGAGTAAAGAAGTTATGATACACTTTTGAAAGGCAATCGTTAGGCCCCAGTTAGAGTAGCGTGTGCAGTTGTGGGTGTCCCATTGTGGAAAGCATATAAAAGCCGCAGATAGTGGACAGCCTCATTTCACTGGGATGAGAAATTATTGTTGTGAGGAGTGGCTTGGGACAAGGGGATTATTCCTATTGTATTAGAGAAGGCCTAGATCAAATTTTAAAAATTTGGAAGGGTTTTGAAATGGTGAATAAGGAAAGACTATTTACTCTGGTTGGGGAGTCAGTGATGAGTGGTCATCAATTTAAAATTGTCGCCAGGAGAGTGGGGAGAGCTATTCAGAGAAATGTCTTTGTGCAGAGAGTTGTCAGAGCTTTGCCACAGGGAGCAGTTAAGCCAGAGACTATTACATCTTTTAAGGGAAGTGTAGACAATCATTTGAAGCAGAGGAAGATACCGGGCGATGGGGAGAGAGCGGAGCTGTGGGATTAGTTTGGGGATTGATACAGGGCGATGGGGAGAGAGCGGAGCTGTGGGATTAGTTTGGGATTGATACAGGGCGATGGGGAGAGAGCGGAGCTGTGGGATTAGTTTGGGATTGATACAGGGCGATGGGGAGAGAGCGGAGCTGTGGGATTAGTTTGGGATTGATACAGGGCGATGGGGAGAGAGCGGAGCTGTGGGATTAGTTTGGGATTGATACAGGGCGATGGGGAGAGAGCGGGGCTGTGGGATTAGTCTTGGATTGATACAGGGCGATGGGGAGAGAGCAGGGCTGTGTGAAAGGATTCGCAAAATTTCATCTGTTCCCCCCCCGAAGATTTTTGTTGGACTTATTAATAAGGAACCCTGGTCAGACTGAGTTTTAAAATCCAGGGCATGGCTGCGGTCAGACCTTGTGACCAAGAGCTTTTCAGACGTTGGAAAGCTATCAGCTTGTGTATTCCGATGTCTGCAGCAGGAAGTTCATGAAACCAGACAGGACCTTTCCTTATGCATTGGGGACAAACCCATTTACAATCAGGTCTACGCATAAGGCTTTCAAGGTGTTTGCTCAAATAATCAGCGGGGACATTGAGACTGGGTTGGCCCCCATCAATGGACCTGTCGGACAATAGGGAGCAGTTGGAGAACTGGCTTGATACAATTACCGGCCATCTAACATGATGGGCCAAGATCAGTACCTTTTGTTAAAATTCATCATGCCCAGATCAGACAATAGAAATGAGCTGATCTGAAGGGAGATTACGACGACCGGGAAGGTATAACTGGGAAGACCCAGCCATTCTCTCTCTCTCTCTGCCTGGATCCCGGTTCGCTCTGTCTGCCTGCCAGCAGCCCAGAAAGAAGACGACCAGAAACTTCGCAGCCACATGTCGACGGCAGAAACAGAGCACAGGGCCAGGTTTTTTATCCATTTCACCAGTGAGCATTATCTTCTTCTGGCTGTCGCAAGACAATTTTAGTTAGGCATAAGGGTGGGAATTAATGGGGATATTGCTAAAATTACAATTTTAGGATTTTCCCTCGATGTGTCCGTTCTCCTCCCATGTTAAGTGTAAAACCGTCTTCATATGATACTGTTTCTCTGTAGTTTTACTTCTGTAAATAAACATTGGTTTTCCTCGCACCAATCCACGGGTCTGTTCGTTTGTCCTTATCGCCGCTCGATAAGTCCTGGGCTCAGAACTAGGAAGGGGATAGCGATTCGCAACCGCACAGCGGGCAGTACATCTCAGAAAAACATAACTGGCTGACCTACAAATAAGCCCGAGACAAAAACCCCTTACAGAAATGGCGAGCCAGGTAGGATCCTAGGCAAAAGCGTGTGATAAGGCAGACCGTGTTGCGGAGGAGGAATCCGCAATGGAACAAAGGTTATCTACCTATGTGTGCGGCAAAGTTAATATCGCAAAAAAATGGGTGTGCGATATGTTAAAAGCCGAGCGCCCCCTAGATGCAGCTGCCCAGTGGACAGCAAGTAAAGAGTACAGGAGAGGTATTGAAAAAGCGGTCTGGCTCATGTGTTTGAAAAAGCAGGTTTTAGTGTTAGACCGTGCTGTTGCAACACGAGCAGCCAAGATCAAACAGTTGACCCGAGAGCTGCAAGAAAAGACTGCAGCGGAGGAGAAAGTAGTAGTGGCCCTCCAGGCAGTAAGCCAAGAGAGGGCACAGACGGCATGGGACCATCAGGCTGAGTTAGAGCGTATGAGGGCCCGGGCCGTTGAAGCTCAAAGGGAACACCAGGCAAAGTCAGAGCGCCTGGAAGACCGGATCGCTGAGCTCAAAGGTAGCGCTAGGCACAGGATGGAATACCTGGAATACCAGGTCAGAGAGGCGAGAGGTAGTGAGGTTAGATTAATGGACAAGATTTCCAGCCTCACGCAAGAGTTGAAAGAGCAGGAGGAGAAAGTAGGCGAAGTGAAAGCAGCATATAAGCTGGCTTGTGCCCAGGGGTTTGAAGACACCGACCACGGCCCCTGCAGGCAAGAAATAGAAAGCTTGGGTATGGCCTTAGTAAGGGCGAAGGGCATAGTATGCCTCATTAGCCCGAAGACGGGCCAGTTGGATTTTACCGGCAACCCAAGCAGGGAAGTCCCACAGGCAGCTCCCAGAAAGGCACTAGTTAGGGAATCAGAGGTTTCACGACCGCCACCCATAGCCCCGAGTTTTCAGGAGGCCTGGCAGCAAGAGGGGGTGGAGGATGGAGCATTAGGGGAGACCCAGCAGGCCCTAGGGGATAAACCGGGTCCGGGACCAGTGTACCCCTCAAACAACGGAGGTATGGCCCGCCAGCCGATGGCGAGGACCTAGGGGCCATCCAGAATCAGTTTGTAGTGCCGCATGGTACCCAACAGCTCAGAGCCATGGTTGGACACATCCCTAAGCTCACAGTGAGGGGGGACCCCTCTCTACATTTCCGGGAGATAGAGCAGGCAGCATGCGTTAATGACTGCGATGAGGCAGAACAAGCAAAAATGCTGCTGTTCTCTCTGGGTAGTGATCTCCTCCAAACCCTATCGGATGAGTGTAAGAAGGGACAGAAAGATTACGAGGAGTTAAGGGATGAGATATTGGAGGCCATAGGACTAAATGATGGGAGTCCGTTCGCCCGAGTGGAAAAAACGGTACAGCTGCCCGGGGAGTCCCCGCAGGCATTCGCAGACAGGCTGTGGCCAGCCTACCAGAGCGCGTGCCCGGGAACGCCAGTGCGGACGTTCCTCAACAGAGACCAATTGGTCCACTGGCTCCGTTGTCTCATGACAAACTGCCTGCCCCAAATCCGAGCCCAGGCTGCGGCCTGGTTTGACCCCCGAAACCCCCAGGCCACTGAAGAAACGGTGATCCGCCAGCTCACAGTAGCATTTAGAAATAACGGGAGGGGAATTGAGACGCCCCAGTCCAAAGGGAAAGTCCACGAGGTTAAACCTGGGGGCCAGAATAAGAAAGAGTGGCACCAGGAGGGAAACCGTCCCTCCCAGAATAAGTTAAACTGCTATGGCTGCGGGAAGGATGGCCACTGGCGCAAAGATTGCAAAAACCCCTGGAAGGACACCAAGGGAAAGAGCTCCACAGCTCCAGGCCCAAAGGTAGACACTGGGACCCCCACAGTAGAGAGCGTTCTAGAATCACTGCGGGTTCTCCTGACCAGTCCGGGGAAGGTAGCTACAGCCACTGGTGCATTGATCCCATCTGCCCCCCCTAACGCAGACCTATGACTAGAACCAGCGCAGCCTGTCTGCCTGTGTTCCCCGGGATACGATGGTAAGATGGGGGTGGAGAAATGTGCAGGGGAGACATCTAGTGGACACCGGAGCTTCCAGCACGGTGGTCCATTCGGAAGACCTGACCAATTCACCCAGGTCTAACAGGGTCCCGTACAGTTTAATGGGATTCACAGGGAACAAGCAGGCTGGGGCAATGTCCAAACCTTTGGACATAGATTTAGGATCCCTCCATACCACGTGGGAGGGTAACCAAAAGGCCAACAAGTCGGCCAAGCAGGGGGCCAGGGAAGGAGAGTTCTGGAATCCCTACAAAGCACGTCCGGTAGCTGCAATCCGGAACGAGGGAGGCGCACAGCGGGTAGCTTTGGCCCCGGACTTAAAGCAGGTCCAAGCCCAGGATCCCGTCCTTAAGGCCGTCCTGGTAAAGAGAGAGAATGGGGAGTCCCTAGAAGGTCCGTTTGAGGCAACGGACAAGGTTTTAAAACAGGTTCACTGGCAGGCTGCTAGCAGCATTAACCAGTGCAAACTGTTTAAACCTGACAAAGGGGAGGAGCCAGCAAGGGTGGACCTCCCCGAGGTTAGAAGTCCTCAGCTCCCAGCAGGTCTCAGCTCACAGGCAACACACGCAGGTACAGTTGCGTGCGTTGAGGGAGGAGTCACCCAGGCCCCTGTTCAAACCACACCCCCTCTCTTCTGGGACTCAGGTGGGGAGGAGGAGGAGCCCGAACCAGATAGCCCCGCCCCCGACCCAGGTTTTGAAGGTTCTGGAGGCGAGGACTCTCAGCCAACAGCAGCAGGCAGCGAGGGATTGCCTGTCCCCAGCTCAGACTTGGGAGGGGAGGAGCCACAGGGGAAAAGCCCCCAGCCAGCGAGGACTGCGACCCACGGCAAGGGTCCGCTCGCCATGGTAGCCCCACCTATAGCACTTCCTAGGAGGTCCCCTCGGACACCCCAACCTAGGAAGGCATGGTCGCCGACTCTCCAGTTTAAAGGGGCGACCTCCCGAGCAAAAGTTAAGTTAAAAGACAAAGGTCCCCAGCCAACAGTCGCAGGCCGTGAGGGACCAGAAGTAAGAGTCCGCACAGCCACGCTACAGGGAGCAGCCTGCCGCAGTCCTGACAGAGCTTAAGCTAGCCGCTCGGAGATGGGCGGCAAATGTACAGAACTTGGTCTGAGAAGTTTGTAGTTTTAAGTTAGATTGTTGAGTTTGATTTTAAGGTGCGGAACCGTATAGCAGTTTTAAGATGGAACCGTTCCAGTGTATGTGTGTTTGTCCCTGTGAGCTGAGGTCGAGGGACCCGCTCACACTTCACCCCAGCCAAGGAGCCTACAGGGAGCCTGGCTAGATGTTCTTTATTTTTTTCAGGCAATTAAAAGGGAAATGTTCGGAGGCCTGATCTTGCTCGCCCTGTCTGGGCTGAGCCTCGCGAGAAGGGGCGACACCGAGGACCACCGCATCTTCGAATGCTCCGGAAGGACGGCGCCCCTAGCCCACGATGAAAGTGGCCTACGCGAGGCGGATGAAATTGCCTCGTATACTCACGAGGGGAGCTGGCCTGGATGGCTGGGGTCAAACTCGACCCAGTACTCGAGCCAGACCGGTTTTACATATGGGGAGGCCTCTCTCCAGTGCCCGAGGATACGGATCGTCACCCCAAGGATCAGCGTCAACGTGGGCAAAAGGATTTGTTTATCATGTAAGGGCAACGTTCCCCTGGATAGGTGGTGGTGGCTCAGAAAATTAAGCAAAGACATGGGGAACCCCAGGGTAGAATGGGAAAGGTTAGGGATCGACACCCACAGGACCATCACGGGGACCCAGGGAGGGTTAAGTGTGTGCTGGGACAAATGGTGGGAACCGGATCAGGGGATCTATGTCTGTATGTGGGGTTCAGAGAGAGTCTGCCCCACGGGCATTTCCATCATTTTCCACAGCCAGTGGCAGGATAACGGGAGGGGGATGGACTGGGGGTCGCGCCTGGATGCATGCGCGATCCCACGCTCCCCAATCTCGGTTAATGCCACTGAATTAGTGACCCGTCACCGACAGCCCCTGCCCACGACCCCGACGTCACGGACTGTAGCAGAGGGATGCCCCGCCACCACCAAGGGACCAGGGAACGGCCTGGTGCTGGTACCCACAGACCAGGTGCTCTATCAAGGGGTGCATTACGCGGTGGCCTCGGTGATCTTAAATCTCACTGAGGTGCACTTGCCCACGTGGTGCCCTGCAGAGACCGCTAAACTATATCAAGCCCTCTTAAGGGAAACATTTCAAAAGTTTTACGAATTCGATTTTGCGGAGATCGATAAGACCAAATTGTATACACATAGCCATGAGGCTTGGGACGGGGTGGGGAGACAGAGAAGGGGTATTGTTAATGATGTTTTAACGGGTTTTAATGCGGGGTCTTCAGTTATTAATAGTTTAGACGACATTGAACTGCAGACGCAGATCAACGGTCTGAAGACCCAATTAAAGAAGGTCTTAACTGATGAGAATAAGGTAGTGGGTTCGGAAATGCATGAAGACCAGGCCATGACTCTCCATCTAAAGGAGATCATAGCGGAGCTGGAGATACATGCAAAGACGGTGAATGCGCTCATTAGGGAGGATCGGAATACGTCTGACCAGGCTGCGCAAAACGAGGTGTGCGTACTGTACGGGGCATGGTTGCTGGGCGAGGGCTGCAGAAATCTGGAGGACTTAAAACAGGGTTTGGTCCCCTCCTGGATCAGCAACAAGCACCTCGCAGCCCTCCACCCTTTTGAGAACGCATTAAGCCCGTGCCAGCTCCGACTAGCTTCCGAGGCCTACCCAGTCCCAGTGGACTGTGGACGTTCCAACCACACTATCATGGGGATAATAGTAAGGATGCCGGTCATGGGCGGGACGGCCCGACCCGCGCCGGTATACAGGGTGGAGAACATTGGTGTCATTCAGGGGGGTGTACACGTTCGTTTTACAGCGGTCCCGCCCTACGTCATAAAGTGGGATCACGCTATGACGGGTACTGACCTCTCGAGGTGCCGTAGCCGGGGAGCACACATCATCCTGTGTCCCCAGCACTTGAATGCCTATTCGAAACCACAATGCGGGTTCAGAGCTGCTGACGCGAAACCTATAAATTGTACCATGGAAGCCATGGCACAAGGCCATGTTCCCCCACAGGTAGCATATATAGGAGGTGGGACATATTGCGTCACCACAGGAGCGTCTCACTACCAGCACGGACAGCACAGCTGGTGCGCGGTGAGTGACAGCAGCTTCTGCTTTAAACCCAAGGCAGAAGTTCAAGTGGCCCAGGAACGAATTGTCCCCATTCCTGAACCATCCACGGTTCACCTAACTGTAAGAGAGAATTTCACCAACCTCCAAAAGTATGTGGCTCACTTCGGCTACCAGATTCCCCCTCTCCCAGAACACCTCATTAAACTATTAAGAGCCGTAGTAGTGTCGCAAAAGCATTTTTATACACTGGAACAGAAGACTATCCAGATAGGGGCCGATATTCTGGATATTACGACCCCACCCTGGTGGGACATCTTTGAGAATATCGAGGTCCCCTCCTGGATTCGTCTGGCATCACACGCGCTCGTAATTTGTCAGCTCGGGATCGTCCTCTACCTGGTTTGCGTCCAGTCTAGGAAAAGGGGTCCCGAGGCAGTAGCAAGAACCCAAAGGGTTTGGAGGGACCAGTATGCTCGGGTAGACGAGACACTCGCGTGAATTCCGTGTCGCACCACTTACAAGTGATGGCGGCCTAATTTTATTATTTTTAATAAAGATGGTCCCCTCCGTTTGTTGTTTTTTTTTTGATTATAAAAACTGTTTTATCCCAAGTGGTGCAGGGGTATGTTGGACCCCCTCCGTGCTGGGATTACTGGAAAAGAATTTGTTTCCTATCAAAAATGCCTGCTGTACACTGCGGTTATTCTCCAAGTGGGGGAATGTACGTGTCGGGGGAATTGGGATAGGTAAATAAAGGGGAAGGTTGTTTGCGACAGTCAGAAGTTTTGTTCACCTCGTATGGACACTTCAAGCAAGTTTAAGTCTCCACAGGGGGGACTGAAATGATTCGCAAAATTTCATTTGTTCCCCCCCCAAAGATTTTTGTTGGACTTATTAATAAGGAACCCTGGTCAGACTGAGTTTTAAAATCCAGGGCATGGCTGCGGTCAGACCTTGTGACCAAGAGCTTTTCAGACGCTGGAAAGCTATCAGCTTGTGTATTCCGATGTCTGCAGCAGGAAGTTCACGAAACCAGACAGGACCTTTCCTTATGCATTGGGGACAAACCCATTTACAATCAGGTCTACGCATAAGGCTTTCAAGGTGTCTGCTCAAATAATCAGCGGGGACATTGAGACTGGGCTGGCCCCCCATCAACGGACCTGTCGGACAATAGGGAGCAGTTGGAGAACTGGCATGATACAATTACCGGCCATCTAACATGATGGGCCAAGATCAGTACCTTTTGTTAAAATTCATCATGCCCAGATCAGACAATAGAAATGAGCTGATCTGAAGGGAGATTACGACGACCGGGAGGGTATAACTGGGAAGACCCAGCCACTCTCTCTCTCTCTCTCTGCCTGGATCCCGGTTCGCTCTGTCTGCCTGCCAGCAGCCCAGAAAGAAGACGACCAGAAACTTCGCAGCCACATGTCGACGGCAGAAACAGAGCACAGGGCCAGGTTTTTCATCCATTTCACCGGTGAGCATTATCTTCTTCTGGCTGTCGCAAGACAATTTTAGTTAGGCATAAGGGTGGGAATTAATGGGGATATTGCTAAAATTACAATTTTAGGATTTTCCCTCGATGTGTCCGTTCTCCTCCCATGTTAAGTGTAAAACCGTCTTCATATGATACTGTTTCTCTGTAGTTTTACTTCTGTAAATAAACATTGGTTTTCCTCGCACCAATCCACGGGTCTGTTCGTTTGTCCTTATCGCCGCTCGATAAGTCCTGGGCTCAGAACTAGGAAGGAGATAGCGATTCGCAACCGCACAGCGGGCAGTTCAGCTCAGGAAAATATAACTGGCTGACCTACAAATAAGCCCGAGACAAAAACCCCTTACACAGTGGGATTATTCTTGGATTGATACAGGGCGATGGGGAGAGAGCAGGGCTGTGGGATTAGTCTTGGATTGATACAGGGCGATGGGGAGAGAGCAGGGCTGTGGGATTAGTTTGGGGATTAATACAGGGCGATGGGGAGCGAGTGGAGCTGTGGGATTAGCTTGGGGATTGATACAGGGCGATGGGGAGAGAGCAGGGCTGTGGGATTAGCTTGGGGATTGATACAGGGCGATGGGGAGAGAGCAGGGCTGTGAGATTAGTCTTGGATTGATACAGGGCGATGGGGAGAGAGCAGGGCTGTGGGATTAGTCTTGGATTGCTCCAGCCAAGAGCCGGCGCACAGGTGACAGGAAAAAGGGCTCCTCCTGCTCTGTAAACATCTACGGCTCTTCTATCTGCATTTATTATCCCCCCCATGAATTTATTGTCCTCATCTAAATAATGCAATACTTTTAGGTAGTGCTATTTCAATTCCGGCAGCAGTCCAGAATATTTTAGAAACGTACTGCCAAAAAGAAGTAACTGAGAGTATTGCACTCCCCAGCAACAATAATAAAGGAAGCAAAATGTAAGCAGCTAGTAATGCTAACAAAAAAAATTAAAAACGCAATCAATTTTTTGTAATGGTAATTATGTGTTAAGAATCAAACTTGACCGAAGGATTAGACGTGTGTCCTTTTTATCTGGGTAAACACTGGCAGAGCAAACCAAAAACATGTGAAATCTGATGAAGGACCAATCTGCCTCAGTCTTCTGCTTCCAATGAAGTTTGTACCCTCCGACAGCACAGCCTCTTCCGCAGTGTGAAGTTTCCTGTCATGCAAAATGCAGCATCCATTTTATGGTTACCCCTCGTCCCGAGGAAGCTCCATTCCAGACGCGCAGCCTTGCACCGTTGGCCTCGAAGCGTCAGTTCTGCTCGGCTGGCTGCGCTCCCACCTCTGAGCCAGGAAGTCGTGAGTCTGAGCTGCGCTGCAGGACTTGAGCTTGTTTGCCGGCCTGAAGTTCCGGTGAAGTACTGAGAGGGCGCTATGGTGTTGAAGTCGCCGTGCTTCAGGTGAGACAGTCAACGTGCTCGGGCGGGGTGTGAAACCAGTGGCCGATGCGATCCCGTCAAGTTTTCCGCCCAGTTGCGTTTGGTTAAAATTACCTCCCACATCTCTCAATTGGACAGTTGTGGTCAAGCTACAGAGCTGGCAGCTTATCTGTACATAAAGCAATGTTCTGCTTTCCAGGATATTGCATGGGTACTGAATGTCCATCCCTGGTCACGTATCTGGTTTCTCTAAACAAGAGTTCCTGTGGAGGTTCTCCGGATCCCCCACCATCACTGGTAGATCAACAGGAACCCCGGAAAACAACATAACATATTGGCTGTGAAGAATTTTGGGATGGCCTGTGGATACAAAAGGTGCGATATAAATGTTTTACTTTATTGGGTGGAGGGGATTCAATTCTTCACAGCGAGGAGAGGACGGTCAGATAGTAAGACAACCTGTGTTGCTCATGCAATTCTTGGTGTTTAATTGCACAGCAATATTGACAGGGGTTTGGAATCAGGCCTTATACTCCTTCTCACTAACCGTACTTACATATCAAGCTCCACAGTAACTCACTTCTTTATGGCTCCATAGCACATTAGGGTGGGGAGAACAGATTTCAGGTGGCTGATATATTCTTGTCTAACTTTGTCACCGACAATTCATTAGCAGCGTTCAGCTTTTAAGATCAGTGCTGCTTTAATCAGTTATTGACCACTGACTAATTAAAAAGTGTTAAATTGGAGAATTATTCAGACACAATAGTATTTAAGCCTGAATGATGTATTAATTACAGTCAAAACCCAGCTTGAACAGGTGAAACGAAAGTCCTTTCATTCCCAGAATGGATCCATATCTGCCGTGTATAAAATCAAGTCCCAAGGGCTCCATTCACCTTTCAAAAGGAAGTAAAGCAAACCGAATGCGCTCAAAATTCCTTCTTACTCGTAGCTATCACCTTATTAAGCGGCATTAGTGTATCAGGAGCGCGATCTGCTCAGCGAGGAGAAGTGAGCCCATTAAGACTTTTTTTTAATATATCCAGTTATGGTCAAACATGGTTTCTGGCCAATGTTTTGAGACTCTTTAACATAGAAATTACAACATGGCAACAGGCTGTTCGGCCCAACCAGTCTGTGCTGGTATTTCTCCTGCACACAAGTGGTGAGGCACCAAGCCGAATTGTGAAAGATGGTGTTCATAGGTTGAAGAACACAGAAAATCCCAATAATTGTGGCAAGGAAGTTGTTTGTCTGGGCTACCACAATGACTTCAGAATCGTTTATGATATTAGAATTACGACAGAAATTGTGCAGTAAGTTGGCATTAACCTCCGTGGCCTGTGGCGCTGTGGCCGTTGGAGACGTCGACCCCCTTGGGGACAACAACAGTCTGTTCATCACCTCTCCCTCTTCTCTCATACCACTTTCCCCTCACACCATAAGCCTTTCCCACTTTCCATCTAAATATATTGTCCCCATTCCGTGCTCCCTTCCTGCCTCCCTCCCCTGACCTCAGCCCCAGTCTTGTGCCTTTATGCTTTCAGATAATCAGCCACCAGCTGACCAGCCTGTCCCTCAGCCTCCCAGTGGCAGCGACGCGGGAGAGGAGGAGGAAGAACAAACCAGAGTCTCACTGTCTGTGTCTCCCAAAGGCGTTAGGTCTGATAATGGGGCGACACGGTCGCTGGAGGGGAGCCTAATACATGGGTCTGATGTGGGTGAAGCTCCGGGACCCAGTGGGCTGCAGCAACGCCACGGGGAAAGGGAAGCTCGGGGGCTATTTCCCCGGAGGGTGAGTGCGCTTGCGATTTCTGCTGCACAGGACTCAGATGAGGACGTCGATGGGGAGGCGTTGACCAGACAGGCGATGGGCATGCACACCGCGCTCATGCGTGCAATGGCGAAGGTGCCCGAGAGCATGGATGTACTGGCAAGAAGCGTGGAGGAGTTCACCTCCAACATTGCACTCAGCTCTGCTCACAACATCGAGCCCATCCATGGCAGTTTGCAAAGGATGGTCGACTCGCAGAGAGTCCGTGGAAACCCAGACCTCATGCCACGTGTCACGGGTGAGGTGGCAGGCAGCTATTGCAGCACAGCCGAAGCAACTGCTGTAATGGAGTCAGTGGTTGGTGGCATCCAGCCTCAGACTGCTCTCATGACGTCTCAGATTGATGTCACGCAAGCACTGACTGCTGCCATCGTAGCTGGGTCGACTACTGTCCACCAGGGCTCTCACAGTGCCGCAGCAGGCCAGCAATCTGTGCTCGAGCAGATTGCTCCGGATGCTGAGGTTCTGCCCCGTAGGAGTGGCAGTATGTCGGTCGAGCAGGAAGGTGCTGTCCTCTCTCAGGATGACAGCATTCCTGCTCCCACCACTGCCACTTCCCCATTGCACTGTAACACAGCCTGTAACCCAGCCAGCCCAGACTGCTGCTGCCCATGCAGAGTTGGTGCAGTCTGCAGCCGGGTCCTCCAGGCCCAGAGCTGGTCGAGGGCGTCCTTCAAGGCCATCTGCAGTCTCTGGATCCAACATTCAGCAGCCTTCCACCAGCCTTGCTGCAGCCACTGGGGCCACATTACAGAGGAGCAGTAGAGTTGGGTGGGGGGAAATGCGAAGTGGAGGGATCATTGAAGGGGGAGTGAATAATACTTTATTAGCAAATGGGGGTAGTGTGTGTTAATAAACTGATGTGTTCATAAATATATTGTTGTGTTTGTGAACAAATAGTTATGCTTGTAAATAAATATTTGTGTTTGGTAACAAATAGTTTAGTTTGATAAGTAAGAGTTGTGTTTGTTGATAAATGGTTGTGTTTCTTTATGAATAGTTCTGTTTCATAAGAGAGAGTTGTTTTTGATAATAAATTGTTGATTTGACATTGCACATTTTGTGATGTTTCTCCTTTGACCTTTGCCTGGTGATGGGGGCTGCGAGCTGGCTGTAATGATGTGGTTGTGCTGCGCAAAGTCCATGTGCTATATCATTCATTGGAAGCAGCTGTGTAATGAGAAACATAGAAACATAGAAACATAGAAGATAGGAGCAGGAGTAGGCCATTCGGCCCCTCTAGCCTGCGCCGCCATTCAATGCGATCATGGCTGATCATCCAAATTCAGAACCCTGAGAAGCAACATTGAGTGGCTCCCTCTCCGTTGCTGCTGCTCCTCCTCCTCTTCACCCTCCTCCTCCACCTCCTCCTCCTTCCCCTCTTCCTCCTCCTGAGGTGGACCTGCAATCCCTGGTGGCAATGGCTGGGCCCTCAGAATGGCCAGGTCGTGCAGCATGCAGCACACAACAATGAAAAGGGAGACTCGATCAGGGGAGTACAGCAGGGCTCCTCCAGAGCGGTCAAGGCAGCGGAACCGTTGCTTTAGCACCCCAATAGTCTGTTCAATCAGGTTCCTGGTGGCAGTATGGCTGTCATTGTATGCGTGCTGAGCAGGAGTGTTGGGGTTGTGGAGGGGTGTCATCAGCCAGGTGGCGAGTGGATAACCTTTGTCTTTGAGCAGCCAGCCGCGAGCTTCATGTGGTGGGTGGAACAGTGCTGGGTCACCAGTCTGCCGCAGGATGAATGCACCGTGGCTACTGCCAGGATAACGGGCATTGATGGTGAGGATGCGCTGTCTGTGGTCACACACCAACTGCACATTCAGAAAATGGAAGCCTTTGCGGTTACGGAACACCTCTGCATCGTGATGAGGTGCCCACAATGCCACATGGGTGCAGTCAATGGCACCCTGAACCATGGGGAAGCCCGCTATCCTTGCAAAGCCACATGAGTGTTCGCCCTGCCTCTCTCTGGTGATGGGGAATGAGATGTACTCCCTCCTCCTTCTGTAGAGAGCGTCTGTTACCTCCCTTGATGCAGCAATGGACGGCGAACTGCGAAATGTTGGCAGTATCCCCTGTTGAAGCCTGGAAGGAGCCACTGGCGTAGAAATTGAGAGCGACTGTGACCTTCACTGCCACTGAGAGAGACGTCATGGCCCTGAGCTGAGGCTGGAGGTTTGGCTGCAGGAGGTGGCAGAGCTCTGTGACCACCTCCTTGCTGAAGCGGAGCCTTCTAAGGCACTGCTCCTCTGAGAGATGAATATAGGAGACGCGCTCCCAGAAAACCCTGGGAGGGTAAGGTCTCCTGTTGCGAGGTCTGTCGGCCCTCCTCCTCTGGCCACATTTGGCAATCTCTGTCTCTGCATCCGCTGTCTCTGAAGTATTGCTGGAGGGCAAGGTGGAATGCCAGTACAGCCCCCATAAATGAGAGAAAAGAGGAGGTAGAAATGTTCAGAGTGAAGAAACTGTTAGAGCAGCAACAAAGCAAAGATGGAGAAAGTGTGAACGCAGCCAAAACGCTATCTGACAAGCCAGCAATGAATCTGAGTTCCCAATGAACCGGTAAGTGATCCCTTTAAATAGCGCCCCGTGAGCGGCAATCCCAGGTATCAATGCCTGCTGTTTCTGTCACTCTCAGCGCCAGGCGGTAAGTCAGGGGAAGCGAATGAATTTCGCACACGGGGAGTTAACAGGGTGTTGCACACTCAGTGACATCACGGTTTGAGCGGCGCTAGAGGGCCAGGCGCTAAGTGTTAGCGCCGGTGCTAAATGCCGACTGAATTTCGCGGGCGGTGTTGGAATCGCCGTGCCCGGGCAATAAGCCGTTAGCGCCTCTCCCAGGCGCTAACAGGAGGCGCAAAGGTACCGGATTTCTAGCCCTTTTAATTAATGTCTTCTTTAATCTATTTCAGCAAATTTGTATATTCAACCCAGAATTGTCTCCCTCTTAATCCTTTATTTACCATAAACATTGTCAGTGTTCCAGTTGCCCTTGAGCCCAAATGAAGGATGTGTCACCTAATACAGAAGCGTTTCCCCTGCCATGTTTATTGTATATAACCTTCAGAATATATTGCATCTAATTTATTACCTTTAGTGCAAGATTTCATCCTTAACTGGATTTCTTGACACAGTGATGACAGTACAGATTTAAAATCAACAGAGTCTGTGCCTGAGGCTAACCTGAAGGAAACCACATCAGAATATGAAAAATGACAGGACATTCTCTGCAGCACGCTGCCTGGGATCTACACTGGGTTTCACCACCTCAGCCTCATCCTCAGATATATTTTGTCTTAAGCAAATGACAGGTAGCACATGGTTCAAATTGAGGAAGGAGTAAGGCTTCAGGTCACTTAAAATACAGAAAATGACTAAAATGTCAGTAGTCAGCACAATAGAGAGTCTGGAATTGAAGTGCTGAAGGTGTGAAGTGTCAAAAATAACAACAGAAAACGCTGGAAAAACTCAGCAGGCCAGACAACATCCGTGGAGAGAGAAAGAGAGTTAACATTTCAGGTCGCTGACCTTTCGTCAGAACTGGAAAGAGCCGGAAATCAAATAGATTTCAGGCCAGGATAAAGCTGGGAAAAGGGGGAGGGGATAAAGGAACAAAAGGGGAGATAAAGAGACATTAAGAGCATTAAGAGACATTAAGAGATATGCAAGGCAAGAGGTGGTGTTAATGTGACAGGTTAAGGCTGAAAGAAGAGTGAAATCCACTTGTGAAGTGTCACCTGGTGTGAAGGTCTTTGTTGGAATGGCTATGTCTGTAAGCTGAAGCTCCACAATGTGAAATAAAAGAACAGCTGACCGCTGCACGGTCAGTTAAGTCGTGGCTCAGTTGGTAGCACCCTTGCTTCTGAGTCAGAAGGTTGTGGGTTCATAGTCCCACTCCAGGGAGTTGATCACAAAAATCTAGGCTAACACTCCAGTGCAGTGCTGAGGGAGTGCCGCGCTGTCGGAGTTGCCGTCTTTCGGATGAGATGTTAAAGCGAGGCCCTGTCTGCTTTCTCAGGTGGATGTAGAAGATCCTATGGCACTATTTCGAAGAAGAGCAGGTGAGTTATTCTCAGTGTCCTGGCCAATATTTATCCCTCAACCTACATCACTAAAGACAGATTATCTGGTCACCATCACATTGCTGTTTGTGGGAGCTTGCTGTGCGCAAATTGGCTGCTACATTACAACAGTGACTGTACTTCATTGGCTTTTATGCATTTTGGGACATCCTGAGGTCATTAAAGGCGCTATATAAATGCAAGCCTTTTTTTCTTTACTTATATTATTAATGACTGTAAAATCCCGAATTTCATAAAACTGCATCTTACAAAGCCATAACTTGTATAGATCACCATTTAGAGTGTGTCTTTGGAAAAGAGAGAAAGACTTGCATTTATATAGTGCCTTTCATGACCTCAGGACATCCCAAACTGCTTTACCGCTAATTAATTGCTTTTGAAGTGTAGTCACTGTTGTAATGTAGGAAACGTGGCAGCCAATTTGTGAACAGCAAGCTCCCACAAACAGCAATGAGATCATGATCAGATAATCTGTTTTTTTAGTGATGTTGGTTGAGGGATAAATATTGGCCAGGACATTAGAGAGAACTCCGTTGCTTTTCTTCAAAGTAGTGCCACTGGATCCACCTGAGAGGGCAGACGGGGCAGCATTCCATGCGTAGTGCACTGACATGTCAGCCTGTATTTTTGTGCTTAAGTGCCTGGAGTGGGGCTTCTTGTCTGTTTGTTAGAGTGAGCAGCAGGAACTAAGTGGTCGATATTAACACAGAGATGGGATCTGAGCCGGGGACGACATTAGGTGCGAAATGTGCAAGATCGTGGGACACGTGGGAATGTACAATTTCAACATGGATGCCTCATTATCTTGAATACATGTAAGTGGACGTGATGTGCACCCGCATCACACGATTACGCCGCGACTATTTAAAGGGTCACTGCACAGATGGAATTTGGAGGAGTTGGAAGCATTGTAGGAGAGAACAATAATTTGAGATGGAGTCAGGAAGGGCAAAGGCTACACCCCAGTTTAATGAAGCATCCCGTTAAGTACTGCTGGGTGCAGTAAGGACTAGGAAGCAGGACCTATTCCCCATTAATGGCAAGAGAAAAGCTGCTGCTGAGACGACAAAGGCATGGATAGAGGTGGCTGAAGGGGTGAGCAACAGGAGTGCAGTGTTCCGTACCTGGATTCAGTGCAGGAAGCGGGTTAATGACCTAACCAGGTCAGAAAGGGCGAACACAGTTGCATATTCACCTACATCCTGTCGTGCACCCGCCCCCCACCACCCCCCACACTGTCTTGTCAAGCGTCCTCCATCACATCACTCCTCACATCCACTTCAGTTTCAGTAGCATCCATCATTCCATTTCAATGCACTTCCTCACCTCCCCCTGTCTCCATCCAGCACTGCCACTCACTCCAATCGTTATGTAATGTGATACCACCTCAGTCAGCTCACCCAATTCTCAGCACACGTGCTCGCATGACACTGTCAACACGTTCACATGCCACTCCCACTCCTGATGTGACAATGTGGAAAACTGCCCAGGTATGTCCTGTCCAGAAAAAGCAGGACAAATCCAATCCAGCCTATTACCGCCCCATCAGTCTACTCTCAATCATCAGCAAAGTGATGGAAGGTGTCATCAACAGTGTTATCAAGCGGCACTTACTCACTAATAACCTGCTCACTGATGCCCAGTTTGGGTTCCGCCAAGACCACTCGACTCCCAACCTCATTACAGCCTTGGTCCAAACATGGACAAAGGAGCTGAATTCCAGAGGTGAGGTAAGAGTGACTGCCCTTGACATCAAGGCAGCATTTGACCGAGTGTGGCATCAAGGAGCTCTAGTAAAACTGAAGTCAATGGGAATCAGGGGGAAAGCGCTCCACTGGCTGGAGTCATACCTAGCAAAAAGGAAGATGGTTGTGGTGGTTGAAGGTCAATCATCACAGCCCCAGGACATCACTACAGGAGTTCTTCAGGGCAGTGTCCTAGGCCCAACAATCTTCAGCTGCTTCATCAATGACCTTCCTTCCAACATAAGGTCTGAAATGGGGATGTTCGCTGATGACTGCACAGTGATCAGCGCTATTCACAACTCCTCAGATAATGAAGCAGTCCATGCCCGCATGCAACAAGGCCTGGACGACGTTCAGGCTTGGGCTGATAAGTGGCAGGTAACATTCGCGCCACAGAAGTGCCAGGCAATAATTATCGCCAACAAGCGAGAGTCTAACCACCACCCCTTGACATTCAATCGCATTACTATTGCCGAATCCCCCACCATCAACTTCCTGGGGGTCACCATTAACCAGAAACTTAACGGGACCATCCACATAAATACGGTGGCAACGAGAGCACATCAGAGGCTAGGTTTTCTGCGGCGAGTGTCTCATCTTCTGACTACCCAAAACATTTCTACCATCTACAAGGCACAAGTAAGGGTGTGATGGATTACTCTCCACTTGCCTGGATGAGTGAAGCTCCAACAACACTGAAGAAGTGCGACACCATCCAGAACAACGCAGCCCACTTGATTGGCACCCCATCCACCGCCTTAAACATTCACTCCCTCCACCACCGGCGTACTGTGGCTGCAGTGTGTACCATCTACAAGATGCACTGCAGCAACTTGGCAAGGCTTCTTCGGCAGCAACTCCCAAACCCACGACCTCTTACACCTAGAAGCACAAGGGCAGCAGGCGCATGGGAACACCACCACCTCCAAGCTCCCCTCCAAGTCACACACCATCCTGACTTGGAAATATATCGCTGATCCTTCATCGTCACTGGGTCAAAATCCTGGAACTCCCTACCTAACAAAATTAAAAGCTCTATATCTGAATGCATGCAGCATTCGTAACAAGATAGATGATTTGACAGCACAAATAGAAATAAATGGGTATGATCTGATAGCCATTACAGAGACGTGGTTGCAAGGTGACCAAGGCTGGGAACTGAATATTCAGGGGTATTTGCCATTTAGTAGGATAGGCAGAAAGGAAAAGGAGGTGGTGTAGCTCTGTTAATAAGGGATGAGATCAGTGCAGTGATGGGAAATAATATTGCCCTATAAGATCAAGACGTAGAATCAGTTTGGGTGGAGCTAAGAAATAATAAGGGTAAATAGTCACTGGTGGGAGTGGTCTACAGGCCCCCTAACAGTAGCCACACTGTAGGACAGAGAACAAATCAAGAAATAATAGAGGCTTGTAAGAAAAGTACGGCTATAATCATTGGGAGATTTTAATCTACATATTGATTGGACAAAGCAAATTGGCAGAGGTAGACTTGAGGAAGAGTTCTTAGAGTATATACGGGATGGTTTCTTGGAACAATATGTTGTGGAACCAACCAGGGAGAAGACTATTTTAGATCTGGTAATGTGTAACGAGGCTGGATTAATTAATGATCTTGAAGTGAAGGATCCTCTTGGGAAGAGAGTTTATAGCATGGTAGAATTTCAAATTCAGTTTGAGGGTGAGAAACTTGGGTCTGAAACTAGTGTCCTGAACTTCAACAAAGGTAATTACAAAGGTATGAAGGCAGACTTGTTTAAAGTGGACTGGGAAAATATATTACAGGGTAAGACTATAGAAAAGCAGTGGCAAACATTTAAGGAGATATTTCATAACTCTCAGCAAAGATATATTCCAGTGAGAAAGAAAGACTCTAAGAGAAGGATGAGCCATCCGTGACTAACTAAGGAAGTAAAGGATGGTATCAAATTGAAAACAAAAGCATACAATGTTGCGAAGAATAGTGAAAGGCCAGAGGATTGGGACATTTTAAAAAACCAGCAAAGGACAACTAAAAAATTGATAAAGAGAGAGAAGATAGCTTATGAGAGTAAGCTAGCAAGAAATATAAAAACAAACAGTAAGAGCTTCGACAGGTATATAAAATGGAAGAGAGTAGCTAAAGTAAACGTTGGTCCCCTAGAGGATAAATCTGGGGAATTAATAATGGGAAACAGGGAAATGGCGGATATTTTGAACAAATATTTTGTATCGGTCTTCATGGTAGAAGACACTAAAAGCATCTCAATAATGGATAATCAAGGGGCTATTGTGGTGGGGGGGGGGGAACTTAAAACAATCACTATCACTAGAGAGAAAGTACTAGGCAAACTAATGGAGCTAAAGGTGGACAAGTCCCAATGACCTAATGGCCTGCATCCTAGAGTGTTAAAAGAGGTGGCTGCAGAGATAGTGGATGCATTGGTGGTAATTTACCAAAATTCCCTGGATTCTGGAGAGGTCCCAGCAGACTGGAAAACTGCAAATGTAACGCCCCTATTTAAGAAAGGAGGGAGACAGAAAGCAGGCAACTATCAACCAGTAAGCCTAACATCTGTCATTGGGAAAATGCTGGAGTCCATCATTAAGGAAGTGACAGCAGGACATTTAGAAAATCATAATATAATCAAGCAGAGTCAGCATGGTTTTATGAAAGGGAAATCATGTTTGACAAATTTGCTGGAGTTCTTTGAGGATGTAACGAGCAGGGTGGATAAAGGGGAACCAGTAGATGTCGTGTATTTGGATTTCCAAAAGGCATTCGATAAGGTGCCACATAAAAGGTTACTACACAAGATAAGAGTTCATGGGGTTGGGGGTAATATATTAGCATGGATAGAGGATTGGCTAACTAACAGAAAACAGAGAGTCGGGATAAATGGGTCATTTTCAGGTTGGCAAACTGTAACTATTGGGGTGCCGCAGGGATCAGTGCTGGGACCTCAACTATTTACAATCTATATTAATGACTTGGATGAAGGACTGAGTATAATATAGCCAAATTTGCTGATGATACAAAGATAGGTGGGAAAGCAAATTGTGTGGAGGATGCATAGAATCTCCAAAGGGATATAGATAGGCTAAGTGAATGGGCAAAAATCTGGCAGATGGAGATAAATGTGGATTCCTGAGATGAAGGGGTTATCTTATGAAGAAAGGTTGAGCAGGTTGGGCCTATATTCAATGGAGTTTAGAAGAATGAGAGGGGATCTTATTGAAACATATAAGATTCTGAAGGGGCTTGACAGGGTAGATGCAGAGAGGATGTTTCCCCTCGTGGGGGAATCTAGAACTAGGGGGCATAATTTCAGAATAAGGGGGCACCCATTTAAAACAGAAATTAGGAGGAATTTCTTCTCTCAGAGGGTCGTGAATCTTTGGAATTCTCTTCCCCAGAGAGCTGTGGAGGCTGGGTCATTGAATATATTTAAGGTGGAGATAGACAGTTTTTGAATGATAAGGGAGTCAAGGGTTATGGGGAGCGGGCAGGGAAGTGGAGTTGAGTCCAAGATCAGCCATGATCTTATTGAATGGCGGAGCAGGCTCGAGGGAACAAATGACCTACTCTTGCTCCTACGTCTTATAGAAACATAGAAACATAGAAACTAGAAGCAGGAGTAGGCCATTCGGCCCGTCGAGCCTGCTCCACCATTCAATACGATCATGGCTGATCATCCAAATCCAGTACTCTGTCCCTGCTTTCTCACACAGAATCCCCATCGAGCCTGCACCGACACATATCCCACCCTATCCCCGTAACCCCCCATATTAATTCCCCCTAACATATCCCATCCTATCCCTGTAACCCCACATATTTAATCACCCCCTAACACTAAGGGTCAATTTATCATAGCCAAATCAACCTAACCTGCACATTTTTGGACTGTGGGAGGAAACCGGAGCACCCGGAGGAAACCCACGCAGACACGGGGAGAATGTGCAAACTCCACACAGACAGTCACCCGGCGCCGGATTCGAACCCGGGTCCCTGGCGCTGTGAGGCACCAGTGCTAACCACTATGCCACCGTGTTGCCCTATGTTCTTATGTTCTAACAGCACTGTGGAATACCTTCACCACACGGACTGCAGCGGTTCAAGAAGGCAGCTCACCACCACCTTCTCAAGGGTAACTAGTGATGGGCAATAAATGCTAGCCTTGCCAGCGATGCCCACATCCCATAAAAATGAATTTAATAAAAAGATGGTGCAGTCTGAGGCAGGGCCATTACTGCCCACAGTCTCTCAAGGGCATCCCAGGAGGACATCTGAACTGCCCTATTCTGTTCTCAGCAGTCATCCACCTCGCCTGCTGATGCCACTGGGGTCGCACTTCGTAGAAGCACCAGAGTAGGCAAGAGCTCTTACAGATAGCCACTAAGGGCAAGCACTGTAGAATTCGCAATATATCGCGATTTTATTAATAAGGAGAAGAACACACAGTTTCGTTCAAACAGCTTTTATTTCAGCAGAATGCTGTCAGGTTTTCAAAGTGGACACAAGCAGCTTGTAAAATGGCCGCCGCGCCTCGTGGCAGAACATTCTAGACTTTTCGACAGGCAGACAAGATGGCGTTCCAATAAACATTTGTGCAAGATCGATTAAGACTCAGCACATTTAAGATAATACACGAGACATCATGGGTTTACAGTATACACATAAATACTGAAATCGGTCTCCCAGGTGCGAATAAGGGCTATTGTACCAAGTAATCAAGAACCCATCCAAAGACATTAATATGTAAAATCCCAACGACTCTACGATGAGAGAGCCGTTAGCGGGTAGTTACAGAAAACACTTGGAAGCCCCAAAACCCCTCCAGGGAGAACACCGACCGATTAAACAATGGGAGAAATATTAACAGGTACTCAGACAATTACGAGTAGCCCCGAAACCCATTAAAACGAAGATCACCCTATACAAGAAATTTGAGCGCCAAACCCTAACAAAAGAAAAGACATTAAGGTTGGGCGGGAAACGGAAGATTTTGCACTATAATTACAAGCTCCAAACCGTCCATCTTTCTCTTATTCGGTTGACTCTTATCTTGCTGGTGTTTATCCTCGTGGCTGCTCTTGACTCGCCGTCTTGTTCCTGCTTGCCTCGTGTCTCTTTTCAAAAGACTGTTGAACTTTACGATCCGCTCGGATCTACCTCGTGTCGTGTCGCGAAGACCTGTGTAGAACTGGGCTCTGAAGCCTTGAAGCGGGCGCACCATCCCGATAAGTCGGTAAACGGTGTTGGAACCGAAGGCCCGAGATGAGATGAGATGAGATGAGATGAGATGAGAAGAGAAGAAGACAATACATCTCGTCACGGTCAGTAAGCCCCGACCGCGCTCGATAAATCGGTAACTGCTACCCAACTGGCAGGAAGACTATTCTTCGAATTTTATCGTGCCCGTGCGAGGGCACAGGAAGACTCTTTTTTGAGTAGAGTCGGAACTCCGAGGACAACACAGATCTTCATGACAGCAGACGTTCCAGCCTGCTAGCCGGAGCAGAAACGAGTAAACAAGTGGGGCCAGGAGACCCCCTGATCGACACGTGGGTGCTGCGGTGAAAAACATCCGATCAGAGTTTTCGGAATTCTCCGAGTTATCACGAGTGGTGAGCATGAGTCTCGAATCCTACGAATCTAGCTTAGGACAGATATTGATAGGGGAGGGTTTTAAGTATTAAGGATAATTGTAATGTGTGCCCCCATTTACGATGTGTCGTTCGTTCCTCGTTTCCCTGAAATTAATTACATAACTGCGTGTAAGATTGTACTGTCATTAATCTGTGCTTATGACATGTATTTCGTAATCTTAAATAATATGCAATAAAGATTTTCCATTTCGTACCATTCCACCGAGTCTACCTGAGTTTCATCTCCATTACTGCTCTCGCATCTAAGTCCAGTGTCAGAACCGTAAGGGCGAGTGGGTCGAACCACTCACAGGTGTCTAGTGCTCCCAGACTGGCTGGAGACCAGAACAGGCAACAAGGCCTAACCTCGCACTAGCATCCAGGCTGCACAGAGCCACACGAATCTCACAGGTTGAGAGACGAAAACCCTTACAGCACCAGGGTGAACAGTTTAATATTATGATGCAGAGATGCCGGCGTTGGACTGGGGTGGACAAAAATGAGAAGTCGCACAACACCAGGTTATAGTCCAACAGATTTATTTAAAATTACAAGCTTTCGGAGCTATCGCCCCTTCTTCAGGTAAAGTTACAATGAGTGAATCTACAAAAGTTCACAGAATATAAACACAGAAACTGCAGAGATACAATCTTTCCTTACATCAAAGACACACCAAGAGCACAGCCAAGACAATGAGATGTGTCCCAGGGGGCCCAACGTGTCAAATCCTGCTGTCTGCAGTGTTTTTTTGTGTTTGTTTTTTGTGTTTGGTTTTTTTTGTGTTTGTTTTTTAAAAACTGGAAAGACAGACAACGATGTCGAGTCACTTCTATAGCGTGATATGAACCCGATATCCCTATTGAGGCCGTCCTCATGAGTGCAGAACTTGGCTATCAGTTTCTGCTCGATGATTTTGCGTTGTCGTGTGTCTCAAAGGCCGCCTTGGAGAACGTTAACCCGCTGATCCGAGGCTGAATGCCCTTGACTGCTGAAGTGTTCCCCGACTGGGAGGCAACAATCCTGCCTGGCGATTGTTGTGCGGTGTCCGTTCATATGTTGTCTCAGTGTCTGCATGGTCTCGCCGATGTACCATGCTCTGGGGCATCCTTTCCTGCAACGTATCAGGTAGACAACGTTGGCCGAGTCACATGAGTATGTACCATGTATCTGGTGGGTAGTGTCCTCACGTGTGATGAGGTATCTGTGTTCATGATCTGGCATGTCTTGCAGAGGTTGCCGTGGCAGGGTTGTGTGGTGTCGTGGTTGCTGTTCTCCTGACAGCTGGGTAATTTGCTGCGAACGATGGTACTTTTGAGGTTAGGCGGCTGCTTGAAGGCGAGTAGTGGAGGCGTGGGGATAGCCTTAGCAAGGTGTTCGTCGTCATCGATGACATGTTGAAGGCTGCGAAGAACATGGCGTAGTTTCTCCGCTCCGGGGAAGTACTGGAGGACGTAGGGTAGTCTGTTGGTTGTGTCCCGTGTTCGCCTTCTGAGGAGGAGGAGTTTAATATTAGTTAGTGCTCTTGTTTGTGTAATATATCCCTTGTTTGTTTTTGATGCAGATAAATAGTGATGATGGTAATTGTGTAGTGGTGGAATCTGTGGTCTTTTTTATTGTGATCTTCATAGGGAAGGGGTTGAAAGGATTGAATGCAGATGATGGACTATCTGATGGATCCTAAGCCATTGGTGCTCCCCCTGGTCCCCATCAGCTTCCTCCTCCTCTTACTCTTCCTCCTCCTCCTCCTCCTCTTAGAGTCATAGGGGTAAAAATTGAGTCGCGCCCCATTTGGGGCGCTAACCTCGCCGGGGTGTGACTTTTAGCGCCCCGAAAAAATTAGCGGCCCCGCGCCGGAACTTCAGTGGTTGCGCGCCAAGAGGGAAGCGGGGCGCAACTGGAAGCAGCCCGCATCCCTCTTGGGGCGCTGCGAGTGAATATCCTGGCGCTACGTGCCGCAGCGCCATGCGCTGCGGCACGTCGCGCCGCGGTATTGCAGGCCTTCCTCCCCTTCTTAAAGGGGAGGGACCCTGCGCAGCGCGAACCGGGGCCCAGCTGGGCCCCCAGGGATCGGGAGTGCCGGCAAAAGAGCCCGGCACTCAAGAGAAGTGCCGGGCTCTTGGAGCGCAGCCGGCACTTCACGGTGGGGGGGCTTCACGGGGGCCGGGGGCAGGTGCTGGCAGGCGGCCAGCAACAAAAATGGCCGCCTGCCACCTCCGCTTTAAATATCGCCGCCCCGGCCGCACGTACGCCTCCCTGAACCCGTCGGACATAGCGTCTGGCGGTAAATCAGGGGGCGCGACTGAAGATCACGGCCGGGGCGCGAGCGGGGTGCTGCGCACGGCGATGACGTCATCGCCGGCGGCGCAGCGCCACAGGGCGCTACCGGCTGCCGCCGCCGCTAACCTCCCACTAAATTTTTCGGGAGGCGTGGGTGGCGCTGCGCCCGGGCGTTAGCTGCTTTACGCCCCATTAGCGCCCTCTTAAGGCGCTAACGGGAGGCGCAAGCAGCTGAATTTTTCCCCCATAGAGTCATAGAGTTATACAGCACAGAAAGAGGCCCTTCGGCCCATCGTGTCTGCACCGGCCATCAAGCCCTATCTATTCTAATCCCATTTTCCAGCACTTGGTCCGTAGCCTTGTATGCTATGGCGTTTCAAGTGCTCATCTAAATGCTTCTTGAATGTTATGAGGGTTCCTGCCTCTACCACCCTTTCAGGCAGTGAGTTCCAGATTCCAACCACCCTCTTGCTGAAAAGGTTTTTCCTCAAATCCCCTCTAAACCTCCTGCCCCTTACCTTCAAACTATGCCCCCTGGTTATTGACCCCTCTATGAAGGGGAAAAGCTCCTTTCTATCTATCCTATCGATGCCACTCATAATTTTGTACACCTCAATCAACCTTCTCTGCTCTAAGGAAAACAACCCCAGCCTGTCCAGTCTCTCTTCATAGCTGAAATGCTCCAGCCCAAGTAACATCCTGGTGAATCTCCTCTGCACCCTCTCCAATGCATCACATCCTTCCTATAGTGTGGCGACCAGAACTGCACACAGTATTCCAGCTGTGGCCTAACTAGCGTTTTGTACAACTCCATCATAACCTCCCTGCTCTTATATTCTATGCCTCGGCTAATGAAGGCAAGTATCCCATATGCCTTCTTAACCATCTTATCTACCTGTCCTGCTGCCTTCAGGGATCTATGTACATGCACACCAAGGTCCTACCATTCATTGTGTATTCCCTTGCCTTGTTAGCCCTCCCAAAATGCATCACCTCAGACTTTTCAGGATTAAATTCCATTTGCCACTGTTCTGCCCATCTGACCAACCCGTCTATATCATCCTGTAGCCTGAGGCTTCCCTCCTCACTATTTACCACTCTACCAATTTTTGTGTCATCTACGAACTTACTGATCATACCTCCTACATTCATATCTAAATCATTAATGTACACTACAAAGAGCAATGGACCCAGCACCGATCCCTGCGGTACACCACTGGACACAGGCTTCCAGTCACAAAAACAACCTTCGGCCATCACCCTCTGCCTCCTGCCACTAAGCCAATTTTGGATCCAATGTGCCAAATTGCCCTGGATCCCATGGGCTCCTACCTTCTTGACCAGTCTCCCATGCGGGACTTTGTCACAAGCCTTACTGAAGTCCATGTAGACTACATCAACTGCACTACCCTCATCTACACACCTAGTCACCCCCTCGAAAAATTCAATCAAATTGGTTAGACATGATCTCCCCCTGACAAAGCCATACTGACAATCCTTGATTAATCCTTGCCTCTCCAAGTGGAAACTAATTCTGTCTCTCAGAATTTTTTCCAATAATTTCCCTACCACTGATGTTAGGCTCACTGGCCTGTAATTCCCTGGTTTATCCCTACTACCCTTCTTGAATAATGGTACTACGTTAGCTGTTCTCCAGCCCTCTGGCATCTCCCCTGTGTCAGAGCCCCTGCAATCTCCTCCCTTGCCTCACACAGCAGCCTGGGATACATCTCATCTGGGCCTGGGGATTTATCCACTTTTAAGCCTGCTAAAACCACTAGTACCTCCTCCCTCTCAATGCTAATTTGTTCAAGTATATCACAATCCCCCCGCCTGATTTCTATGCCTACATTGTCCTTCTCCATAGTGCACACAGATGCAAAATATTCATTTAAAACGTCACCTACATCTTCCGGCTCTACACACAGATTGCCACTTTGGTCCCTAATGGGCCCTACTCTTTCCCTGGTTATCCTCTTGCCCTTAATATACTTATAAAATACCTTGGGATTTTCCTTTATTTTGCCCGCCAATGTTTTTTCATGCCCCCTCTTCGCTCTCCTAATTTCTTTTTTAAGTACCCCCCTGCACTTTCTATACTCCTCTAGGGCTTCCACTGTTTTTAGTCCTTTGTATCTCCCTTTTTTTCCTAATCCATTCTTGTATATCCCTTGACATCCAGGGTTCTCTGGACTTGTTGGTCCCACCCTTGACCTTTACGGGAACCTGTTGGCGCTGTACTCTCTCTATTTCCTTTCTGAATGACTCCCACTGCTCTGATGTGGATTTTCCTACAAGTAGCTGATCCCAGTCCACTTTGGCCAGATCCTGCCTTATCATATTAAAGTCGGCCTTCCCCCAATTCAGAACCTTTATTTCTGGATATCTTTGTCCTCTTCCATGACTACCTCAAATAGTCTCTTCTTGCTCTTCCTCCTCTTGTGCCTCCTGAGCTTGACCCTCTGGCACAATTACTGGTGGTAACGGCTGGTCTCTCATGATCGCCAGATTGTGGAGTATGCAGCAAATCACCACGAATCCGGACACCTTCTCAGCCGAGTACTGCAGGGCACCTCCTGACCAGTCACGGCATCTAAAGCTGTGCTTGAGGACCCCAATGGTCTGCTCAATGATATTTCTGGTGGCCCAGTGGCTCTCAGTGTATGAGTGCTCAGCTGGTGTCTGGGGGTTCCTCAGGGGAGTCATGAGCCATTGGCATCAGAGGGTATCCCTTGTCAGCTTGTAGCCAGCCATTCACATTGCATTGAGGCTCAAAGCTCTGTGGGATGGATGAATGTCTCATTATAAACGCATCGTGTCAGCTCCCTGGATAGCAGGCATTCACCTGCATGATGCGCTGTCGGTGGTCTCAGACAAGCTGTACATTGAGGGAGTGGGATCCCTTCCAGTTTCTGAACACCTCAGAGTTTAAATGAACGGCCCGCATGGGCACTTGTGCAGTCAATGACTCCCTGGACCATGGGGAATCCCGTAATTCTGTCAAATCCTAGAGCTCCCTGCCTCTGGTCTTCCCTGGCAATCGGGAATGTTAAATAGTCATTCCTCAGAGCGTATAGAGCCACAGAGACCTCCCTTATGCAGAAGTGCACAGCGGATTGTGAGATGTGACTTATATCACCCGGGGCAGCCTGGAAGATTCCAGTAGCATAAAAATTAAGTGCTACTGTGACGTCGACTGCCACAGGCAATGCAGTCCTGGCTGTGCTGCGACATCTGAGTCTTAGTTCCACGAGGCCGCAGATCTCTGCGATGACCTCCTTAGTAATGTGCAGCCTCATGCACTGGTCTTGGGTCATGTGAATGTAGGAGTAGTGCTCTCTGAAGACCCTGGCTGGATAGGGTCTCCTGCTGAGAGCGCTCCTTGTTCTCCTGTTGCATGTTTCAGGATGGTTCAGGGACCGAGGGAGACAGCGCACAGGTTCTCGGACGTGGCGTTGGAGGTCCTGGTGGAGGAGGTCCAGAGGAAGAGGGATATTCTGTACCCGGTGGGGGGAAGGACACCACCTCACCTTCCTGCAGCAGCTGGTACTGCTCTGCTCATCCTCCTCCAATTCCTCATGCAGAGCAAGGGGGAGCCCGAGCAAGATGCCCATGACCAAGCACTCTCCTTTCTCCTGGTGACTCCTGTAAGGTGTCCAATAAGGTAGAGCAGCACAGCACTCACACTTTTTAGGTGAATTCCTGAGAGAATATCTGGGAAAAATGTTGATAGAGTGTTGGTGAAGTCTTGACAAAGTGTCCCAGAAAGTCTCCCGATGTGTCTCAAAAGTCCTCTTCAAACGCAGTCTAATCAGTCGATCTCCAGCAGCAAGTGAACAGTGAAAGCTGAGCGTGGCTTTAACTAGCGCTCACAATCCTCAGCAATGACTAGTTTGCACCTGATCAGCTGGTTGCTGTTAGGAGAGGTTATTAAATGAAGCGTTATCCACAAAAATGGCGTGCAGCCTCTTTAATGAGCGCTAGCAGGAAATATAAGTGGCAATCAGCCCCTTAATGATCCTCTGGGTGGCCGTTCCTAGCGCAAGCTTCAACTCCTTTACCAGGAAGCCGTCTTACACTAAAAGGGGGCTAAACCGGCATTGCAGCCTAAAGTGTTCAGTGAAAATTGACCCCGATGTGTTTTCATGTCAATTCCTGGCCATGTGGAGAATTCCATTCTAGGTGATTAGAATAGTTTGTTGTGTGGTATTGCTGCCACTCTGGATTTCAGAGTTAAACACAGCAGTAAACAACGATCACTAGTGAAATAAAAATGCCAATCGAGCCAATTTATATCAGTGTCTTTGCAGTTAACTCTACAGTTTGAGGGACAGTACCATACTATTGAAGACCAGCTTGCTGCTCAGCAAGATTAAACTTGTTCTGAAGTGACGATAGAACAGCTTTGCTCCAGCTAAGGAATACATTATTAGCAAACTCTTCTCCCAATTGTATGAGGGTAAGTTTCATATAAATGTAGGCAGCGTTTACTGAGTGCAGTGATGACAAGATTTATTTTAACAATTGATTCATTTATTTCAACCACATAAACCAAGGCATCTACAGGAATACTGTATATCAGTGATTGTATGAAGCAGATCATAAGAAATGATCAGTGTTAAATGCATGGGGGGTTGAAGCTCTAATTTCACCGAGTAACTTGGGGTCAATCTGCGTGTCATTTTTATTTTAAAATTTTGAATCATTAACCATGAATGCGACTTTTTTTAAACAGATGGCCTAAACTTTTAAGTAGCTCAAACATAAGATAGGAAAAACCAAAACCATTATAAATGAAAGTGGGTTAGCTTTCATCTCAATAAAACAGGCCAAATGTGCTTTTACATTTGGATGTCAAGTAATGTGAAGGTTTACAGAGCTTCCGTGCACAGTCTACATAGCTTACAGTTAGTTACTCTTTGGAGATTTGCTCCTGCATTTCTTGGCAGCAAAGTCATCAATGATACTCTGAAACTCAATTGTCTTTTGACAGTTCTCTTTCAATCGCCCAGATTGATAACGAGTTCAGTTGGCTTGACACACTGCCTTGCATTAATACCTTCTTCACATGACCCAAAGTGGAGAAGGAGCATTTATCTGGGCAGTGGCAGGCATCAGTGTAAGACAAATGTACACAGCTATCTCAGGGCTCAGAAACGCTGACTCCAGACCCATCAATAGCAAGATTTTGCACAAGTTGAAACAAAAATAGGAAACTGCACGAATTCACATTTTGAAATTGGTTAACCTGGTAATGAGATTGAATTCTTGCCATCTTATATTGCAAGCTAAATTTAAATAAATAACAACAATTGAGGGGAATTTTAACCTCGAGGAGCACGGGGATTTGGGTGCAGGTGGGAAGTGAAATCTGGGAAAAATGCGAGCGCGTCGGGAAGCCGGCTCCAGCCTAGCAACTTCTGCGTTTAACTCGAGCAAGTTAGGCTGCTTGCGTGCAACCCCCTCGGGAGAAGCGGGCTGCCTATTAACATATGCTAATCGCTCAATTGGAGCGATATTTCAACTGACTTTCAAATTTAACGGCGCATCCACGGGTTTCCCAGGCTTCCTGAAACTCGCTAGTGAAATCAAGAGGAGAACACAACAGAAATTGAGGGGGCTGATTCAAACTCATGGAAATACTGCAATAAACACTCAGTACTCACAGCTGCTTTCTTACCCACTAGTGGGAAAGGGTTTGTTCACAGTACATTTGCTGAGAGTTTACTTTCTCCAGTTTGGAGGTTTTCTGAATCACATCAGGATGGATGATGCTTTGGCTGCCTTAGATTGGACCTTGGACAAGGAGCAATATGACCAGCAGCACCAGCAGCACCAGCACCAGCAGCACCAGCAGCACCAGCACCAGCAGCACCAGCAGCAGCAGCAGCCCCAGCAGCACCAGCCCCAGCAGCACTAGCACCAGCAGCACCAGCAGCAGCAGCACCAGTAGCAGCAGCAGCAGCAGCCCCAGCACCAGCAGCACCAGCCCCAGCACCAGCAGCAGCAGCAGCAGCAGCACCAGCAGCTCCAGCAGCAGCAGCAGCACCAGCAGCAGCAACAGCAGCACCAGCAGCACCAGCAGCACCAGCCCCAGCACCAGCAGCACCAGCACCAGCAGCCCCAGCAGCACCAGCAGCACCAGCCCCAGCAGCCTGCTGTTGAGAGACCTGCAGTAGGACAGCAGAGAGGGGAGCAGCAGAGAGGGGAGGAGCAGAGAGGGGAGCAGCAGAGAGGTGCAGCTCACAGGAGCCACTACCCACAACACAGGCAGAGGCTGAGTTTCCTTGACGTGTCGGAGCAGCAGTGTCTCAGGAGGCTCAGGTTACCGCGTCAGGTGGTGGCAGGCATCTGCAGCCGCCTAGAAGAAGACCTGCTCCCTGCTGGACCTGGTGGCCACACGTTACCAGTGGCTGTCAAAGTGACCACTGCCCTCAATGTTTTAGCCTCTGGATCCTTCCAGGGCTCTGCCAGAGACATATCCAGGATCACCCAGTCGGTGGCCCACAAATGCATAAGACAAGTGACAGATAGAGTATGTAAACTTATGTAAACTTCCCCTGTGATAACAATAGCTAGAATGAGTGGGCACTCGGCTTCCCACAGGTGCAGGGTGCCCTCCACTGCCATGGCATGGCAATCCCAACATCACCATGTCCTGGGGCCAAAGTTCCTGGCTGTCACCTCCCGGGCGACTTCCTGCCACATGCAACGCATCAGCTCCCTCTGTGGCCTCCTTCTCCCCTGCGGGTAGAGGTCATCCCTCCTCCTCCATACCTCCTCCACCTGGTGCTGCATCGGAGAACCTGGGCAGCCTCTCTCTAGGTCCCTCAGACATCCTTCCACGTTGGCTTCACTCCCAACCAGCACACGCCACACCTTCAGTGGAAGTGGATGAGTGCAGGCTACATATACAGCTCCAGGAAAATTGCGTCTAATTGCTTTAGTGCTAAACCTGGAGATGTCGATTTCAGCGCCTGCAGTCATGTTTAAATCATGATATTATTCATCAATTAGACCGAAAATTGCATGCTAAGTCCAGACTTTCAAACCGGCTTTTCTTATTAGGACAGCACCCATTTAACGCCTGTTTTCACCCTTTGGCCAAAATAACCTCCAGAGCCAATGTTGCCAAGTAGAGAGCTTTGTGCCAGGCCTCTCCACCATTGACCTTATTTTTCCAATCATGTTACCGGCAGAAAAATGATGCAGAGTTCAAGAGAACATTTCATACAACTTTTGTTGATCTCCAAACAATCTTTGATTGCATTAACTATTAGGGTGATGTGAGTGTGCAGCAAAAAATGTGAATGCTTGAACTGTTGCACAGTGATACTATGAACTGTATTTGCATTGGAATCCAACTGATCACTGTGTTTCACATTAAGTTCGGTTTGAATTATGGACTCAGAACTCTTTAATGCAATTAGTGACAGAATTATAATGAGTTCAGTGCTGAATTTCACACTGGTGGTATCGTGATCGCGGATTCGTGCCATGCTGATGATATGGCCATTTTTGCTGAAAATGAGCAGCATCTGCCGGATATTCTCTGCTGCCTGCGCAAAGGAATTGTCAAGTTTGGAATGAGTGTCAGCTGGCCTGAGACAAAAGCAGTGTATTTCTATGAAAAGCTTCTGTCAGCTGCTTGTCTGTAAGTTCGAAATAACACCACCTACTTCAATAAGCAGTTCATTTATCTTGGTAACAACATCCACTGTTGTAATGAACATTACAATAGAACTGAACTAACGAGTTGGTCTTGCTGCATCTGTCACGTCCATCTCTCAATAGTACATGTGCTGCAGTAGACTAGCTAGCCTGGAATGAAGTTTTGAATCTCTGATATTGCTTTGCAATACTAAATCTTGCAAGGGCTCTAGTTAGAGCACAACTACAGTGCCTTTGATACGCATTGCCAATGCTTCGTCAACTGGCAACAACACATGAGGAATGTCACCATTCATCAATGAACTAATGCTGACTAATTACTATTAATACTGGCCAATCATCGTGCTACTTTGGACATGTTTCTTGATAAACTCTAAAGGTGCTGGTTGATCAGGTCTTTGCCAAACTGCAACAATTGGAATGTAATCCTCCGTAAAGGCAACCATGTCCTCACTGGACTGACCAACAACTCAAGATTTTTAGATACACCAGTGGGTCTTATTCTGCAAACGGCCTGATCAACATCATATAGAAGTGCTTGAATGGGTGAGACAATCGGATCCCGCAGGTAACTGCTTTTCAAGCACTGCTTGTGGGCCAGGAGGAGCAGGTGTGCTCCCCCCGGCCCCGCCGCCCCAAGCTTACCTGCCGCGATCTGCCTCTCTCCCCGTGACCGGCCGCACCCCCACCCCGCAATCCAATGCCGACCCACGATCTCTTCCTTCCTCGCTCCCTCTCTCCTCTCTGCTGCCTGGTTGCAGCCTTCTGCCGCAGGCCGACCCGCCCAAAAGCCAGCCAGCCAGCCTCTCAATCTGGCCAGCTGCCGGGTGGGAAACTGAGAAAGAAAATTCCAAATGAGGTGCTGCCATTAAATTCGCAGGACCTCCGCGTTCCCCTTTTTTCCTTGATATATTTAAGAGTGGAAACATGGAGCAGTTTGACGAATGCAGCTGAGAATGGGTTTATCACAAAAAATAAGTATTTTTAATCCGAGTGTCCAGTCCACCACCTGTGAGCAACCCGATTTTAAATAACTGAAAATAACTTAAAAAACTTTACTGAACCATTTACTAGTTATATTGGTGTACAGTAGTCAGTTTCTTAGTAAATTAAATATTTTTTAATATTTAAAAACTTTTAAAATGTGCCTACTAGCGCCTGCATGCCTAAAAAAAACCAGCTCAATTTGAAAAGTCTCCTCGACGGCCACAAACGGACACAACCGACGAAAAGTCGCCACCCTCATTAATTCAGTCTGGTGGCACAGTCAGCTTTACAAGGAGCAGTACAACCTCAGAGATTTAATGAGCTTGAGGAGATAGCACTAGCTGTAGAGGTGAGGAGGAGCAACAACAATGTTCTCGCGGGGAGGTTTGCTAGTGCTGTTGGGGAGGGTTTAAACTAGCTTGGCAGGGGGATGGGCACCAGCATATAGGAGTAGAAAAGAAGAATAAGGTGCATAAAAGAGTGAATGTGTTGGATAGTACTAGAGAAGATAGTACTAGAGGCGGAAGTAGCACCATATTAGATAGGAGCAGACTAAGAAAGACTACGAAAAATTCAAAAATGGGTTTAGAATGCATGTACGTAAACGCACAAAGTGTGGTGAAGAAGGTTGGTGAGCTACAAGCACAATTAGCTGTGTGGCAATATGATGTTGTGGCAATAACGGAAATGTGGCTTAAAAATGGTGAGGACTGGGCACTTAATATTCAAGGGTACAAAGTGTTCAGCAAAGATAGGGAAGGAAAAAAGGGAGGTGGGGTGGCAGTGCTGATTAAGGAAGACATTGTAGTGTTGGACAGGAAGGATGTTCTTGAGGGGACAAGGACAGAATCCATTTGGTTAAAGTTGAGGAGCAAAAAGGGTATGATCATGCTATTGGGGGTATTCTATAGGCCTCCAAATAGTGAGAGGGAGGTAGAGGAGCAAATCTGCAGGGAAATGGCAGAGATATGCAAGAGCTATAGAGTGGTGAGATTGGGGGACTTTAATTAGCCAAATATCGATTGGGATAATGCTAGGGTAAAGGGAAAGGAATTGGAGGAATTTCTGAAATGTGTTCAGGAGAATTTCAAATTGACCAGTATGTTCTTGGTCCAACTAGGAAGGAGGCATTGCTGGATCTGGTGCTGGGGAATGAGGTGGGCCAGGTCGACCAAGTGTCTGTGGGAGAACACTTGGGTACGAGTGATCATCGTATCATAAGATTTAGATTAGCAATGGAGAGGAGCAAGGAACAATCTAGAGTGGAACTTCTAAACTGGAATAGGGCTAACTTCAATGGGATGCGAAAGGATCTAGCCAGGGTAAAATGGGACCAAAGACTGACAGGAAAAACTGTAATGGAACAATGGGTAATCTTTAAGGAGGAGATGTTCCAAGTACAGGCTAGGTGCATTCCAACAGGAGGGAAGGGTAAGGGAACCAAAGCAAAGGCTCCTTGGATGACGAGGGAGATTGAGAAGATGATGAAACAAAAAAAGAGGGTGTATGATAAATGTCAGGTGAATTCTTCAAGGGAGAACCAGGCCAAATACAATAAGTTGAGAGGGGAAGTGAAGATGAAAATAAGATTGGCAAAGAGAGAATATGAGAGTAGAATGGCGGTTAACATAAAAGGGAACCCAAAAATCTTCTACCGGCATGTAAACAGTAAGCGGGTAGTAAGAGGTGGGATGGGGCCTATTATGGACAAAGAAGGTGATATATGCTTAGAGGCACAGGGCAAGGCTAGAATACTTTGTATTGGTGTTTACTAAGGAGGTGGATGCTGACAAAATATCGGTAGAAGTGGAAAAGGTAGAAGCAATGGAAGGGGTAAAAATTGATAGACAGGATGTACTAGAAAGGCTGGGTATGCTTAGAGTGGTTAAGTCGCCTGGTCCAGATGGCTTGCATCCCAGGTTGCTAAGGGAATTGGGGGAGGAGATAGCGGAAGAGCTTGCCATAATTTTCCAATCTTCCCTAGATGCAGGGGAGGTGCCTGAGGATTGGAAAATGGCAAATGTGACACCATTGTTCAAGAAAGGGTGTAAGGACAATCCTAGTAACTACAGGCCAGTCAGTTTAACATCAGTGGTGGGTAAAGTTTTAGAAACAATAATCAAGGAAAAAATTAACAGGCATTTGGAGAGGTTTAAGCTAATTAAGGAGAGCCAACAAGGATTTGTAAAAGGCAGATCATGTTTGACTGATCTAATTTAATTTTTTGATGAAGTAACAGAAAGGATTGATGAAGGGAATGCAATGGATGTTGTCTACATGGATTTTCGGAAGGCGTTTGACAAAGTACCACATAGAAGGTGGGTCAGTGGCAGCTTGGATAACGAATTGGCTTAAGGACAGAAAACAGCGAGTTGTGGTAAATGGCTGTTTTTCAGACTGGAGGATGGTAGACAGTGGTGTTCCCCAAGGGTCAGTGCTGGGGCCACTGCTTTTTTTGATATATATAAAAGACCTGGATATTGGAATACAGATAGAATTTCTAAATTTGCCGATGACACCAAACTTGGGGGTGTGGCAAACAGTAAGGATGATACCAATCTACTCCAACAGGACATAGAAAGGCTAGCAGAATGGGCAGACAAATGGCAGTTGGAATTTAATACAGAGAAGTGTGAGGTGATGCATTTTGGCAGAAGGAACAGGGAGAGGCAATATACACTTAATGGCACAGTTTTAAACAGTGTGCAGGGACAGAGCGACCTGGGAGTTAATGTGCATAGGCCCCTGAAGGTGGCGGGACATATTGAGAGAGTGGTTAGCAAAGCATATGGGATCTTGGGCTTCATAAATAGAGGTATTGAGTACAAAAGTGGAGAAGTTATGCTGAACCTTTATAAAGCGCTGGTTAGGCCACAACTGGAGTATTGTGTCCAGTTCTAGTCACCACACTTTAGGAAGGATGTGAAGGCACTTGAGAGGGTGGAGAGGAGATTTACCAGAATGGTTCTGGGGATGGGGAATCTTAACTACAAGGACAGGTTAGAGAAGCTGGATTTGTTTTCATTAGAGCAAAGGAGGTTGAGGGGTGATTTGATAGAGGTGTACAAGATTATGACGGGTTTGGATAGGCTAGACAGGGAAAGGCTGTTCCCATTAGTTGATGGTTCAAGGACTAGGGGACGCTGATTTAAGGTTTTGGGCAAGAGATACAGGGGGGATGTGAGGAAAAACTTTTTTACGCAGCGAGTGTTGAGGACCTGGAACTCGCTGCCGATGGAAGTGGTGGAAGCGGAGACACTCAATGTTTTCAAGGGGAGACTGGATAGGCACTTGAGGGAAATAAACTTGCAGGGTTATGGGGATAGAGCGTGGGAATGGGACTGACTAGATTGCTCTACAGAGAGCTGGCATGGACTCGATGGGCTGAATGTCCCCCTTCTGTGCCATTATGACTCTATGACTCTATAACATGGTTGGCCACATCACTGCTATCAATGACCATGTGCACTTTGGGAGGAGCCGCTGTGTGGTGAAATTTGGCAGCTGTGTTGATATTCAGTGGGAAAGGAGATAAATATCCTGGCTATGCTGACCAATACGTCAGTCACATGTTTGATGAATGATTGGACACTGCAGTTTATCGCTGTGCTAGCTACGAAGGAGACAGTTGCAGATAACATCCGCCAGTGGGACTGGGCCCCTCCACAGTATACAATGTTGCTTCTAAAGTGAGGAGAGAAAGTTTCAGCACTTCTCTCAACTATTATCTTCTCTCTGTGCCTTGGTCACTCTCCCTCATTGTATGTGTGTCTCCCTCTCTCTCTCTCTGTCTTACATTCTGACTGTTTCTGGTGCATTCTCTGTTACGCTAGTGATCTCTAGACCCTCATCAGCTCTCTTTTCCTCCAGCAATGTCTCCCAACTCCACTTCTCACCAGTCACATAATGCACAAGATACTCATACTCCTCCATTCCCCAAGTCCTTGAACAGCTGAAAAGTGCATTGTATAGGATGTTGCTCTGCTCCTGGACCCCTCAACAGTTGGACGACTGCATTATAAAAGTTGCTGCTCTAGGTCAATATCCTGGAACTCCCTCCCTAACAGCACTGTGGGAGTACCTTCACCACACGGACTGCAGCGGTTCAAGAAGGCTGCTCACCACCACCTTCTCAAGGGCAATTAGGGATGGGCAATAAATGTTGGCCTTGCCAGCGACGCCCACATCCCATGAATGAATAAAAAGGTCCCTGAACAGCTTATCACTGTGCTGTATACATTATTGTTCTCCTTCCCTGCCTTCTTGAACAGTTGCTTGCTGTGTATTTAGCAACTTAGCCAGGTTGAATGAATAAATGAAAGACTTATGTAGCTTTGTGTTAGGCTCCCTGATGTTGGAGTATTCGCAGGTGCCTTGAGCTGGTCCTGTCGAGAAACGCAAAAAAACTACAAGTTAATAAAAGTCGCAAAGGTGGATGTCAAATCAGTTCACTTTTTGCTCATGTAAATATAGTACAATCACTATGGGAATAACTGCTGTTTACAGTAAGTGTCATGGAGCTGATAACAACCTCATCACATTCATTGAAATCAGAACAACTTTCACACACTTTATACTGTAGCTCGTTCACTGTTCCGCTGCATGCTTGCTCATTGTGGGTCATGTGACTGCGAGGAACACCTTCAGGAGGCTGACCTGTGAGAAGAACAATATAACAATCACTAGCAATAATAAGAGATTAACTGTGAATATACAATTAAAAGTCTTGCATATATTCATTCACGTACTCTAGGGTAAGCCTTCTGCCTGCCACTCTGGCCTCCAATGACCCTGTCCTAAGTTTCGAGGATCAGCTCATTCCATAACAGGGGCAGGCAGCTGCCTCAGCAGTGGCACATGAGGGTAGTCCACGCCTGTATCGCAGAGTGGACTGAAAATTGCTAACACTTTAACTTCTGCAAGCAGGGCCAGGATCGCATTTGTGGGATTGAGTGCTGTTTGATTCCTCCATGGTGGAGCCCATTGCGGCCCAGAACAGCACCTACTCTGACAGAAAGCTTGCTTAGGTACTGATGGGGCTTAAGCACTACAGTGGTGTATTTGGCATGAATCCCAGAGGATCCCGGGAACACTCCCAGAGACGAAATGGGAGACCAGGAGAACTCCTGTGGAACTTCAGGGCCACTGGTATCATTAACTCATCACAGAATGTGCGGAAACAAATTGGGTTGCACATGATTTGAGCTTGAACACTGAGATGTTCATTGTGATTGTGCAGAATATGGTAGAAGCACAAGTACAGTACAGAGTGGACATGGATGGTAGTTGAGGAAATGCAGTAGATAGTGTTACTGTGTTTTTTGGGAACTTTATTTTGTACATGTTGGCAGTGAGGTGTTTAAAAAGGAGCTAAATGTGTCTTATTGAGTGCCTGGTACACCAGTCTCCCTGGCTCTAATGGTGTTTCAGGAGCTATGTCCTCACAGCCTGTATCTGCTCTGGCATTGTTTGCATATTGGCCTCTTTCTCCTCCCTGATTAGGGCTCTTTGTATGACAAAGTTCCAGAGCATACAGCAGATGACAATCCTACTTACCTTGTGTAGGCTGTAGAACCTGCTCACATAGCACCTGCCACAGCCAATGAATTACTTTGGTTATGTAGTCGAATGTGGTAGCCAACCACCACACATCAAGGTCCCACAAACAACAATGAGATAAGTGACTAGTTAATTTGTTCTGGAGGTGTTAATTGAAGAACCACTACTGGCCAGAGCACTGGGAGGACTAACGCAAAAGCAAAATACTGCGGATGCTGGAAATCTGAAATAAAAACAGAAACTGTTGGAAATACTCAGCAGGTCTGGCAGCATCTATGGAGAGAGAAACCGAGTTAACGTTTCCGGTCGAAGACCTTTCATCAGAACTGGAAAATGTTACAGGTGTAACAGATTTTAAGCAAGTGCAGAGGCAGGGAAAGGGGGAGGGGAGGAAAGAACAAAAGGGAAGGTCTGTGATAGGGTGGAAGGCAGGAGAGATTAAAAAACAAAAGGGATGATGGTGCGAGGCAAAAGGGGATGATAATGGGACAAGTAATGAAACATAAGATGGGTCCAGAGCAGCTGTAAATGGGAACAGCAGAATCATTACCAGCACCTGCTGTCTGAAAGAATGGGAGCAGTGATTATAGTCTGAAATTGTTGAACTGCATGTTGAGGCTGGAAGGCTGTAAAGTGCCTAATCGAAAGATGAGGTGCTGTTCATCAAGCTTCCATTGAGCTTCACTGGAACAGTGTAGGAGGCCAAGGACAGAGAGGTCAGAGTGGGAGTGGGGAAGAGGACTACTTGCTCTTCTTTGAATAGTACCATGGGATAGGATCTTGGTTTACTGAAAAGCAGCAGATCTATCAATGCAGCACTCCCTCAGTACTCCAATGACATATCAGCCTAGATTGTGTGTTCAAATCCTACAGTGGGGCACTACCACTGACCGAAAATTCACTGTAATGTGTTTCCTGATCTGTCCAGTCATGTGAAGTATTCTATCAAGATATGAATGCTATACTCAATGAAGATCACAGTGGTTGCATGGGCCTCTTTGTATCTGCACTCAGGTTGAGCTGAAGAGTTACCTGGTCTCACTGGAGCCTTCCTTCCTGTATCTCTTCTTCAAGTAACCCTGGCACAGTTGAATGGTGCAAAATGAAAGCAGGCACTGACCTGCACGATATGGTGCTGGTGATCACATAAGAACATAAGTAATAGGAGCAGGAGTAGGCCATGCGGCCACTCGAGCCTGCTCCGCCATTCAATAAGATCATGGCTGATCTTCTACCTCAACTCCACTTTCCCGCTTTATCCCCGTATACCTTAATTCCCTTCACAGGCCAACTGCATATTAATGGTATATATCCCCTTTCTGTTCCTGTAAATCATTGAATTACGGATAGTTATGTAGGTGCCACCAATCACCCCTTGTACTCTAAGGAAGCCAGCAGTCTAGTGGAATTGAGCAATCCTGTCATGTTGTTGCTACTGGTCAATAGGAAACGAGAAGAAGATGTTGGCTGTCCTCAATAAAGCACCAGTCACTTCTTTGATGCATCTATGTACAGTTAATTGGCTGATGCTGCCTGCACTAGCCTGATAGAGCTAGAGGCATAAAAATCAAGGACCATGGTCACCCTAACAGCCACTGGAAGGGTCAGCCCAATGCTTGAAGTTGTCTGAAGATCTTCCTGAAGGAAAGGCAGTGCTTTGCAACCACCGTAGTACTAAACCTCAGTCTTGGGTGCTCTTCAGCCTTTTCCTGTAGCTATGCCTGAACCTGTAGTTGAGATGGGTTGCAGCAATGGACGGTGTGTCCGTGGTGCCATCTGACTTTTCTGACTGAGCCCTTCTCTACCCCTGCTTGTCTGCTACTGCTAAGTGCTAGGGGGTCACTGAAAGCAATGTAGTGAACTGAGGGAAACTTTCCGTCAGAATCCTGACCTCTTCGGTGAGAACCTGGCTCAACTGCGACACCTGGTTCATATGCGCGGTAGGGCAGCATTGCACATGTGATGCATGAAGACTGATGTTTGATAAGCCAGTCCCATAATGAGCTGGTAATAATGCTGGTAACAACTAGCAAAAATAAGATTAATACATGCAGCAGATGACATCCTCAGCAGTGGGAAGCAAGAAGTGCACTGCGCTGCACACATTGCTGGCTTCATTCGCACATTTGCCATCAGCATAACAGTTTATGCTGACAGGAATTTCTGGGCCCATACTCTAATAATTAAGAGAAAATGTGAAGGAATAAGCCATATAACCTATTCAGAAAAATAGACTGTCTCATGAAAGAATTCTGGCCTATTAAAACATGACAAACTGGGTTTGGAAATTTAGAAACCTAACTATGAAATAGCTATGAAAGCATTCTGGCTATTGAGATAAGATAGTTGTTGACACTGAATCAATAATCTTATTGAAACAGAAGGTTAAAGGCTCCCGACAGGCTGACCTTTGGGAACGAAACAATGGTTCACCCTGGATAAGGTATTCTAATTTACACCTCGTAAAGAAGCACAAACATCTGCTTTCATAAAAATGACATCAAGTAAAAAACACATCTGCCGTCACACCGTTTTTTATGGTAAACTTAGAACACCTAGAGAGGAGACATAATTCTGTAATGCTACCAGCTGAGGTAACTGTAAAAATTGCAGGGGTCAGCAGAAAAATGACTAGAGATAATTAGCTTACATCAGCAGAAAACCTTAAAGGAAATACCACTGGAAAAGGGTATAAATATTGAACTCTCAAATGGGATAACAGACTCGCTTTAATCGGGCAATGCGATTCTCGGCTTCAGAGGCGGCTCTGTAAGTCTCCAACTCTTTGTACCTCGGGGATCAAAGGTATTTGATTTTGGTGGATATCCTGTAGAACACTAAGAACTGTAAAACTGTAGCAATATTAAGATTTTAGAGTAAGGTTCTCTGATATGGAACTGTTAATGTTGCGATTGACTCACCAACTGTAAACTGCATGTCAGTTCTTTAATAAATCTATATATTTTTAAAATTGTCTCACATTAGTCTTCTGTATCAAACCCGCAAACTCAATCTCTGTACACTCTATGGTGAGGAGTTGCAGAATTCTGGGGGAGTTTTCCGGACCCTCATAATATCCGGAACGTTACTTTCTAGCTAAACTTATTAAAAGTGCTATCTGGAGGATGGTAACATTTTCAGGTTGTTCCTTTCCTTGAGGGAGAGATGGTCCAGACCTTTAGACCCAATTAAGCATCTTTAGGATTTGGCTACCTCAAACTTTAGTCGAAAGTGAACGTCTGAGGAATATGCTTGATCCAGGGTAGCCCTAAGAGGGCTAGGACTAGTAAATATCCCTTCAGTTGCCGCCCAATGTGTGTGTTAACGAGTTGATACAGAACCCTATACTTATATTTATATGAGAAGTTGCACAACACCAGGTTATAGTCCAACAGATTTATTTAAAATTACAAGCTTTCGGACCTGTTGCCCCTTCGTCAGGTAAAGGTACAATGAGGGAATCTACAATATATCCATCTTGTAGATTGTTAAGTATAGAAGGAGTGTTTTACTGACAGTGATACTAAGACCCAGATTTAAGTTTCTAAGCCTTGTGGAACTTAAATCAGAACTCTCTCAATATACCATTGAGGTCTAGAAATTTCTTATAAAGTTCATATTAAATCCTAACCGAGGTTAGGTCCTGATGAAATGGCAAACCCTGTCGGAATTGGCCAAGTCTTTTTATTAGGAAATTCAAACGATTGCTTTATTTGGGGAAATAATCCTATCCCTATACCTCCACAAGACCAAGTAATAATTTTTGATGGATCGTCAATGATGATTAAAAAAGGGACATCCCAACAATCCTCAGCTGGGATGGGGATAGTACTAGGGACTTTTTGAGATTCCTATTCTTTTTATCCAGAAGTATTACTGTCCATACCCCTTGGCCATAAGACAGCGCAATATGCTGAAGCCGCAGCACTAAGGTATGCTTTAGAAAAGGCAGACCCAATTAAACCCACACTAATCTGTACAGATAGTGACTATTGTAAAAGAGGATATAACCAAGATCTAGTTTTCTGGGTACAAACAAACTTTACCAATCATAAGGGTAAACCCATAAAACATAAGTCATTGTGGGAAGACATTCTCTGATCGAGAATGGAGAATCAGAATTGTCAGGTGATTCATGTAAACGGGCATACCACTGGGACAGTACACTCAAAAGGAAACAGTCTTGCAGACGAACAAGCGAAACATTCGGTCTGCATGACACCCCCTCGAGAGGGGGCTGCCAATATTAGTCTAATCATTAGGGCAGAATGGGCAGCTAATCAGGATGAGGAACTGATTCAGCTATGAGACCCAACAAAAGAGAATCCACCAGGATATCCATCAAAGTACTTTTACTCAGAAACCCCTACTGGTATTGTGCTAGTTAAGTTGCCCAAGGGAAACCGAGAAGTACCCCCGAGACACAAACGAGAATAGCTTGTAAAAGAAGCTCACGAGGGCATAGGTCAAGCACATTGTGGCTTCCAGAACAACATTCTGCAAATTGACTTCCTTATATTGGTGGCCAGGCATGCTTAAGGCCTGTAAAACATATGTGGCAAATTGTGAGCCATGCAATTTAACCAATAAGTCATCTCTAATTAAGCCACCACCATTGGCTCCTGTGAAAGCTGATAAGCCAATGGGAAAATTCTTTATTGACTTCATTGGACCACTTCCCCCATCTTTGGGATGCAGACATGTTCTTGTTTGTGTAGATGGATGCACTTCCTTCTGCTGGCTGGTCCCCACAAAAACTGTTTTGGAAATCGCACTCGCCAATGCTATTACTGACATAACTACTGTAGCTGGTGCACCCAAAATCTTGCACTCCGTTAAAGGTGGAGCCTTTATCTCCAAGGTCTTCAAAGACTACTGCGAACAAAGGGGGATTGGATTAAAGCACAGCACGCCACGTCATCCGCAATCAGCGGGGCTGGTGGAATGTAAAAACCAGGAAGTAAAAAAGCTATTGGTCAAACTGTTGAGAATCAGGGAAAATAAGTGAACCGCTGTCATTCCGGAGGTGCAGCTATCACTTTAATGTGCCCGCATCTGCATCAGGGACAGTGTCCCCTAAAACTCCATATTATCTGATGTATGGGGTTGCGATGAATACACCGCTTACCCATAGTTCTTTTATTGCCTCTACACTCTCTGATTCCTTGACCCGACAGCGACAGTTAGATGTAAAAAAAAAGTAACAGAGGAGATTCATCAAATTAATCAGAGGATAAGGGAGGCAAATAGGCAGAAAAAATTGACAAAGTATGGCAACCCCTAGCAGGAGAATGGGTACAGGAAAAGAAGTTCGAGCAAAAACCTGGTTTAAGACCTAAGTGGAAAAAACCTGTTCAAATACGTTCCGTTATTAATGAAAGGACAGTTAAAATACATATTAATCAGCCGAATGGCAAGCATATTCTTAAAACTGTCTCCATAGACAATCTCAAAAGATGTCCTGTGGGATACCAAAATGGAGGATCAATACAAAGTCGTACATTGTCTTTCAAGACCCAGCTTGACACAGGAAATGGATGCGATCGAACTACTGACGACGGTCAGTCAGACGGTGTCGCCGACTCCTCCACACGATGCTTGGCAACAATTCAGAAATTGGATTCACAAAAAGCCACAACCAAAACAAGTAAAGATCAACAAGTTACTTCAACGAAGGAGGAAAACACTGCGGATGGAGAAGGAATCAACTGAGCGCCTGGCAAGGCCTTTACGAAAACAAGAATCTGTCCTCACGCTGGATCAATGGAACAGCGCGTCAAGCTTCAGCCAGTTCCAAATGACATCTCCTTGACTTGTATGAATAACTCACCTCTACGGAACGTAGATCTGCCAATTGGACATTCTAATTACATGTTGTTTTGCTAATTGCATGAAAATGTACCTATCATTCTTTTAATTTGTGTTCAATTTAAAATAAGGCAAAATATTTTCCTGGGATGACTCAAAGGAATTTTCATGTAACACATGATTGTGAATCTTGTGAAATGAATGTACTATTGTAACCTTATTTATAACATTGACCAAACTCTGTCTTGATGTTCAAACTCATTTTTTGGTCAAGAGGGGTGTGTGAAGGAATAAGCCATATAACCTATTCAGAAAAATACACTGTCTCATGAAAGAATTCTGGCCTTATTAAAACATGACAAACTGGGTTTGGAAATTTAGAAACATAACTATTAAATAGCTATGAAAGCATTCTGGCTATTGAGATAAGATAGTTGTTGACACTGAATTAATAACCTTATTGAAACAGAAGGTTAAAGGCTCCCGACAGGCTGACCTTTGGGAACGAAACAATGGTTCACCCTGGATAAGGTGTTTTAATTTACACCTCGTAAAGAAGCACAAACATCTGCCTTCGTAAAAATGACATCAAGTAAAAAACACACCTGCGGTCACACCGTTATTTATGGTAAACTTAGAACACCTAGAGAGGAGACATAATTCTGTAATGTTACCAGCTGAGGTGACTGTGAGAATTGCAGGGGTCAGCAGAAAAATGACTAGAGATAATTAGCTTACATCAGCAGAAAACCTTAAAGGAAATACCACTGGAAAAGGGTATAAATATTGAACTCTCAAATGGGATAATCGGGCAATGCGATTCTCAGCTTCAGAGGCGGCTCTGTAAGTCTCCAACTCTTTGTACCTCGGGGATCAAAGGTATTTGATTTTGGTGGATATCCTGTAGAACACTTAGAACTGTAAAACTGTAGCGATGTTAAGATTTTAGAGTAAGGTTCTCTGATATGGAACTGTTAATGTTGCGATTGACTCACCAACTGTAAACTGCATGTCGGTTCTTTAATAAATCTATATATTTTTAAAATTGTCTCACATAAGACTTCTGTATCAAACCCACAAACTCAATCTCTGTACACTCTATGGTGAGGAGTTGCAGAATTCTGGGGGAGTTTTCCGGACCCTCATAATATCCGGAACGTTACAGTCTAGCTAAACTTATTAAAAGTGCTATCTGGAGATCGGTAACATTTTCAGGTTGTTCCTTTCCTTGAGGGAGAGATGGTCCAGACCTTTAGACCCAATTAAGCGTCTTTAGGATTTGGCTACCTCAAACTTTAGTTGAAAGTGAACGTCTGAGAAATACGCCTGATCTGGGGTAGCCCTAAAGGTGTTAGGACTAGTAATTAGCCCTTCAAAAAGAGGCAGGGATTTTCAGAGGTTTTATTCAGCAATATACACAGCAAACCGGGCCTGCTGAGAATCTAGGGGGGAGATATTCAGTATCGCCTCTTTTGGGGCGCAATTATCGACCGGGCGCAAAGTTTAGCGCCTGTCGCTAATTATCGCCTTCAACTGCAAACTTGGCTTCTATCACCCCGGAGGTGATTGGAGCGCTAAATCAGGCGCTACACACCTCTCTTAAGGCGCTAACGCCGAGGAGCGAGGCGCTACCTCAGAGCGCTGGCGAAGCTCATGTGATGTCAGTCAGCAATGGAACACAGACACAATGGCACCAGCCAGTTCTTAAAGGGGATGGTTGATCTTGCTTTCCATCCACATCCTGCTCATTGCAGCCTTGAATCTCGGCCTGGAGAGGCCTGTACATCAAAACTGCTGGAAAGAACAATGGAGAGGGCCAGGGAAAGAGCTCAGAGTGCAACCCCCACAGTTTGTTCTAAATCGATACAAGGAAGCTCAAATCAAAATGAACCTGCAAAGTGCTGCTCAGTACCTAAAACTCCTTCACACAGCATTGAATCTCTCCAGAAGTCTCTCTCTCTCTCTCAGAATGTGTGGTGCAAGAATGTCATCGACAAAAAAAGGCAGGAAGCGGTCGCCTTTAAATAGTGCTCCCCCAGTCCCTTCCCAACTGCAAAACGCTCCCCTCAACCTGTCATTGCTAGCGGCAGGTGGTAAGGCAGGGGGCGCCACTCAATATCTGGTCCAGGGCATTACTGGGTGTTGCACGCTCGACTGATGTCACGATCTGCGGGCGCAGGATATCGTGGCGGTAGTGTTTAGTGCCGCCGCAAAATGACTGGTCAATTTCGTGAGCAGCGCAAACATCGCCACGCCCGGGCAGAGGTTATGTTGAGTCCAGAAGGCTGTAGAGTGCCTAATCGAAAGATGAGATGCTGTTCCTCGAGCTTACATTGAGCTTCATTGGAACAGTGTAAGAGGCCGAGGACGGTGAGGTCTGTGTGGGTGTGGAGCGGAGAATTAAAGTGACAGGCAACCGGAAGCTCGGGGTCACCCTTACGGACTGAACGGAGATGTTCCGCAAAGTGGTCACCCAATCTGCGTTTGGTCTCCCTAATGTAGAGGAGACCGTATCGTGAGTAGCGAATACAATATACTAAATTGCAAGAAGTACAAGTAAATCGCTGTTTCACCTGGAAGGAGTGTTTGGGGCCCTGGACAGTGGGAAGGGTGGAGGTAAAAGGGCATGTGTTGCATCTCCTGCGCTTGCATGGTAAGGTACCGGGCGAAGGGGAAGGGGTGCTGGAGGTGATAGAGGAGTGGACCAGGGTGTTGCGGAGGGAGCGGTCCCTTCAGAATGCTGAAAGGGGAGGTGAGGGGACGATGTGTTTGGTGGTGGGATCAGGCTGGAGGTGGCAGAAATGGCGGAGGATGATCCGTTGAATGTGGAGGCTGGTGGGGTGAAAAGTGAGGACAAGGGGAACTCTATTATGGTTCCGGGAGGGAGGGGGAGTGATGAGAGCAGAAGTGTGGGCAATAGAACGGACACGGTCAAGGGCCGTGTCAACCACAGTAGAGGGGAATCCTCGGTTGGGGAAAAAGGAAGACATGTCAGAAACACTGGTATGGAAGGTGGCATCGTCAGAGCAGGTGCTGTGGAGACGGAGAAACTGGGAGAATGGAATAGAGTCCTTACAGGAAGCGGGGTGGGAGGAAGTGTAGTCCAGGTAGCTGTGGGAATCAGTGAGCTTGTAGTGAATGTTCGTCAATAGCCTATCTCCAGAGATGGAGACAGAGAAGTCGAGGAAGGGAAGGGAAGAGTCGGAGATGGACCATGTGAAGGTGAGGGAAGGGTGGAAATTGGAAGCAAAATGAATGACATTTTCTAGTTCAGGGCGAGAGCAGGAAACAGCACCGATACAGTCATCAATGTACCGGAAAATGAGTTAAGGAAGGGGACCTGAGTAGGACTGGAACAAAGAATGTTCCACGAAAAGGCAGGCATAGCTGGGACCCATATGGGTCCCAGCTATGCCTGTCTTTTTCGTGGGATATGTGGAACGTGACGTGACGTTAGTCGAGCGTGCAATGCCCCGGTAGCGCCCTGGACCGGATATTGAGTCGTGCCCCCTGCCTTAGCGCCTGCCGCTAGGAACGACAGGTAGAGGGGAACGTTTTCAAGTCGGGAAGGGGCTGGGAGAGCGCTATTTAAAGGCGGGCGCTTCCTGCCTTTTTTTGTCGGCAAAATTTTTGGTACACGCAGGTTGAGAGGGAGACAGACGTCTGGAAAGATTTAACACTGTCCTAAGGAGTTTTGGCCCTCAGCACCACTTTTGTGGTTCCTAAGCGCCGAGCTCTTTCCCTGGGCCTATCCATTAGTGTATCCAACACAATTGCTTTAGAGGTCTCTCCATGCCGAGATTCAAGGCTGCAATGAGCAGGGTGTGGCTGGCCAGCAAGATGGCCCCTCCCCTTTAAGAACTGGACGGCGCCAGTCTGTCTGGCTTCCATGGTAACGGACATCGCCTGAGCTTCGGAAGCGTTCTGAGGTAGCGCCTCGCTCCCTGATGTTTGCGCCTTAAGAGCGGTGTGTAGCGCTTGATTTAGTGCTCAAATCACCTCCGGGGCGATAGAGGCGAATTTACAGTTGGAGGCGAAAATTAGCGCCGAGCGCTAAACTTGGCGCCCGGCCAATATTAGCGCCCCAAAATGGGCGATACACAATTTTTCCCCCTGTGTTGCACTGACAGCAAATATGTAGTATAATTGGGTCATTAGGCAAACTTTTAGCACCATTGCAGTGTGTACTGCACTAAGTATCTGTGCCGAAACAAACAGCACATTTTAAATCTTGAAAAGTAAAATATTGGGCCAGGAATTCGGCTGTTGTCGGGTGAGTACGCGCTGTGAGTGCCGGTTTCCTGCATGCACTGCGCATGCGCGGGAAACCAGAACTTCCATTCCCCTGAAGGGAAGGGTTCAGAAGTCGAACGCGTGCGCGGGAGAGGATGCGCGCACGCAGCGAACTTCGTTTTTTTTTTCAGGTTTCTCCGGGAGGGTAAGTATGGAGAAGCTGCACATTTAAAAAGGAGGCGCAAGACCTGTTTTTAACAAGGTAAGTGGTTAATTAATTACAATTTAAACATTTTTTCAACAGGTTTATCATTTTTACATACTTTAAAGAAAGGTAAGTTTATTTTTAGCACTGTTAAAAAGTATAATTAATTTTTTCAAAAATTTAAGTTTTTGTTTAAAGTAGTTAATTTATGTAACTTATAATTATTTTAAAAATGTGATTTAAAAAAAAAAATATTTGAAGTTTAAGTGTGGTTTTGGGGCCGATCTCTATTCATAGATTTGACAGGTCTTCTGGGATACTGAAAGCGCCTCTGGGATACGCAAGCACTGCACACCGGCAGCTGCAGGAGGCCCAGGACCCGAAGTCCTCGTGGGCCCGAAGCACAACAGCAGGCGCGGTAGGTAAGTACGCGCGCGATGCTTGCACCTGCAGGAAGCCGGAGAGCCGAATTTCTGGCCCATTGAGTGATGCTCCCAACACATTGAAAGCCAGCAACTATCCTTAAAGTGGTGCCTGACAGGGGTTCTGACGAAAGGTCATTGACCTAAAACGTTAAGCACACCTTCCTCTCTCCACAGATGCTACCTGACCTACTGAGTGTTTTGAGCATTTTCATTCCGTACAGAGTTTGTCAGATTAAACTCTGGTGCAAACTATAGATGGAAGCGCAAGTGGCAAAAACATAAGGGGACATTTATTGAAACTACCCTGCAGATAATTTAGGTAATCAAGTATGCAAACACACCCCACCGTACTGCTGCTCAGCTCCACCACGCAATCTGTACTCTCAGCTCAGCCACTACATGAGCAGTCTACGTCACCTGAGTCCCAACCTGCACTGCTGGCACCTCATTGGCAAAAAATAATTGTTCTACCATGATTTCAAACTGCTACATTTCCCAATATCTGTAGCCTTCCCGGCTTTATCTGTACCTTGTCTGACATTCAGCCTCGGTAACTTTGTTTCGGTTCCTTAGGATACTTGTCTGCTGAAGACGAACTGTGCTAGGTGGGCAAAGAAAGGCTGATGTATCTTGTGGGTTTATAAAAATGGCACCCTGTTGTTTGAGAAAATGGTGGCCCCATTCCTGGGAATGCTTCAACAAAGATCGACATGCACCCTTCCAACTGCCAGGACTTGAGTTCCAGTCTTGTATGAATTGGCATGGAAACTGAAAGCAGTGCAACTTTTCCTGTTGGTGCTGTTGGGGAGAGTGGCTTTCTGCTTCCCAAAGACCCTTGACTGTCCTTTTATTCCTAATGGAGATAAGGCCTGGCAGACAGATGTGACCTTCCCAAAGCAGGGATCTAGAGGTCAGCAGCCAGCCCACACGTGGCCAGGTGCTAGCAATGTAATGTGGAGCCTTTGTGAATGTGGCCAACTGAAGAAGGGTGTTGTCCTATGTCCTATTGGTCACTATGATGTATCTGCTAGTCCCATAGTAGAGTCCTGGGATCTGGTCAGTCCCAATTCCAGGCAGGAACAGTACTGGATTTGTTTTCTGAGTCAAAGAAGTATGTAATGCAACACTACCTACTTTGGCTCAATGATCCAACCGGGAAAGCCAATGTATATTGCAGCAAGAAAAACTCCCACAGTTGAGTGTTCTGTTGTATTATCTCAACAGTTATTCATGCTATGCTTATTTCCTGTGGACAGACATTAACATCTTCACGGTCTGATCTGAAGTTATTCAGACTTGATTTTATATCCTAACCAATTTCCCTTTGTTGGCTCCATCTGGTCAGCAGCTCATTGGGGTTATGGATTTCACACACCTGCTCATTAGTTACAATTCCAAGTTTGTTTTTGATTCTTTTTCTACTCTTCAAGTCTTGTTCTTTCCTGATATCTAAGTGGAACAAACAGGCCTACTCCAGGGGCTCCTATCCATGGCGCGTCCTTGAGTGGCAGCATTACTGAGAAAGTTCCTAACTTATTTCAGCAACCTAAACCTAGTCTTGACTAAGCCAATCCCATTTTCTATAACTGTTTCATTTTTCTATCAATCAATAACCAATTTTCAAGTTCAACCAGAGGTCTGTTACAAATCCTGTTGCGATCATGGCCTATTTCTGGTCCGTAGTCCACTGAGCAATCGGCTCCAGCCTGTTAGTCCATTCATTCTTATTGATTGATTGAAGAGATTGAAAAGCGATCTGATCGAGATGTTTAAAATAATTTGTTAGGGTAAATAGAGAGAAACTATTTCCTCTAGTGGGGGAATCAAGAACAAGGGGACATAATCTTAAAATTAGAGCCAGGCCGTTCAGGAGCGAAATCAGGAAACATTTTTTCACACAAGGGTAGTAGAAATTTGGAACTCACCCCCCAAAGAGCGTGGATGCTAGGACAATTAGAGCTTTCAAGACTGAGATAGCCAGATTTTTGTTAGGTAAGGGTATCAAGGGATATGGAGTAAAGGCAGGACAATGGAGTTGATCTAATTGAATGGCGAAGCAAGCCCGAGAGACTGAATTACTAATGTTTAACAACAACAACCTGCATTTATATAGCACCTTTAACATGGTAAAACATCTCAAGGCGCTTCACAGGAGCGATTATCAAACATAATTTGACACCGAACCACATAAGGAGATATTGGCAGAGGTGACCAAAAGCTTGGTCAAAGAGTTAAGTTTTAAGGAGGAGGGAGAGATAAAGAGGCGGAGAGGCTTAGGGAGGGAATCCTAGAGCTGAGTACCTCGGCAGCTGAAGGCATGGCCGCCAATGGTGGAGCGATCAAAGTCGAGGATGCGCTGCTAACCTTCTTTCCTGATTTTCTTTTTAAACTTTTCAAAGTAACTGGGCTCCAGCCAGGCAGTTATATTCATGCTGTGGCTAAGAAATTCATTGCTTACTCTTTAGCAATTAAAATTTATACCAGTGCAAACCTTAGGACTGCCCTTAATTAAATGCCAAATAATCACTTGACAAACCGATGTGCCAACAGAAGCCACAATGATGCTGATTGGTGTGCAATGGAGAATTGATGAGCCATGAAGGAACCATTTGATGATGCGGCAAGTAGTTAATAAAAAAAAAGCAGTGCATTAATGGTATACAATTAACGCCACATCTAAATCTAAAAATCGTGTCTTGCAGAGCAAGAAATTTTAAAACAGGCACCATCTTTTGCATGCTAAAGGAATACGAAAGCATCCCACTGCCTCTACTTCTAGATCACATCTTATCTTTCTTAGCCATTTTAATTAACGTGTTAATAAATGCTGCGATGGATTTAATTGTATGTGACAGCTAAGTGGTGAATATGGAAATCAAATCCAGCACAACAACTTTGCCACTTGCAAGCAAAAATATCAACACCTATTCAACCAATCCACAGCAGAAAATAAATCTCGTTGCAGGGAGAAGATTTACACTTCAGGTAGCATATTAAGGAGAATTAATGATCTGCTTGCCTTGGTGCTGTACATTACCTCCACTTTATCCATCTACTGAGTAAACGGTAAACATTGTTTGGTCAATGTGATAGATTTGGATGTGGGTTTGAATATCAGTCACTGTCAGGAGTTGATTAGTTGTGTGTGTCTGTGACAGGCTCTTCCATCTCTGTGAATGAAAGCTCACTGATTGCTCTCACTTCACTTCACATTTATTGCCCCCTCTCCACCATAATATTGTCGGGCTTATGCTGACTATGGAGAAGGCTAATGACAACATTTTGGAAACTCTTCCCTCTTCTTTTTCGTCTTTCGTTATTTTTTTTTCTTTCTCGGTTGATTTCAGCTTCCCCTTTTTTTTTAAGCTAAATTCTGCAGCCCTTTTCCTTGGCTTCCTGTTTTTATTTGTGATCTCCATGAGGGAACGGTAAAACTTAAGGAAGCAAGTATGCAGAGACAAACAAAATCAAGCTTGAATGTTAAACTTCCGCCTTTAAGATATGATGCTTTGCTATGATTTATACAAGGTCTCTAGTCATGACCCTGCAAATCAATGATAACATAAATTGGAAGCTGTAACATTTTGACACCCAAACAACTGTACTAGGTTATGGAAGATATGAATAAAGGAGTTAAGCACCAAATTGCTTCTCATAAAGGAACAGAGAATGGTTTGGTTATCAAAGAATACTGCTCCAATTACACATAATGACACTGACCCAAATTTGCAGTGGCAGTGCAACAGATTTACACATTCGAGTTCCACGTTGCTGGAATGGGATTGGTAAAGGAAAATCCCAGTAAGCTACTATTGTTTATAAATAGTGCAGCAGGGCCCATAGGATCACATTAGATAATTTCAGTCATTTGTTTTCTTTTAACTAGAGCAGAAACAAGGGCGGATGCAGAGGCCTCTGCAATGTTAAAGAGAAAACATTCATCAGTACTGCAATGGAAATTAAAATTGTCCTGTTGCGCACATAATGGCAGTCCTCCTCTAGAAATTTCACAGATGGAACGCAGCTATATATAATCCCCTCGATACAGAATTGCAGTAGAAATCTATGGGGAGCTCTCAGAGGGCTGTGTTAAAATGTGAATAAAATTAGCACCAGATGCAGTTGAAGCTCTTTACTAACATTGGCATGTTGGCTGCACAGTCACAACAGCGCTGGTGGAAAGCAGCAATGTTAACGGGGTGCAGCTTACTTACATTTTGAGGGCTTCTCAGTTTGATCCGTAATGAGGCATGATGTGAAACAATATCTTATCCAATATTTAGTAAGCACCAGAACTAACAGCAGATAACCGGACACAAAAGTCACCTTGACTCCTATTAATTGTTTGTTGCATGTTGCATTTTTTTGATCCCTATCATGTTCCTCATAGTGCATTTCATATTCCATTGCTCTATCCCATTGTATTAATATATCTTCTTAGGCAGTCCCTCAGAACTGAGGATGACTTGGTTCCACACTAAAAATGAGTTCTCAGGTGACTGATGAGTCCAATGCGGGACCTACAGTCTCTGTCACAGGTGGGGCAGACGGTGGTTGAAGGGGCGGGTGCGTGGGGTGCTTGGGTTGACGTGCGCTCCTTCCGCTCCTTGCGCTTGGCTTCCGCTTGCTCCCGGCGAAGAGACTCGAGGTGTTCGGCGCCTTCCCGGATGCTTCTCCTCCACTTTGTGCGGTCTTGGGCCAGGGATTCCCAGGTGTCGGTGGGGATGTTACACTTTTTCAAGGAGGCTTTGAGGGTGTCCTTGAAGCGTTTCCTCTGCTCACCTGGGGCTCTCTTGCCGTGTCGGAGCTCCGAGTAGAGCGCTTGTTTTGGGAGTCTCATATTGGGCATGCGGACGATGTGGCCCGTACATCGGAGCTGATCGAGCGTGGTCAAAGCTTCGATGCTGGGGATGTTGGCCTGAGCGAGAACACTGACGTTGGTGCGCCTATCCTGCCAATGAATTTGCAGGATCTTGCGGAGGCAGCGTTGGTGGTACCTCTCCAGTGCTTTGAGGTGCCTGCTGTATTAATATATAAAAATATGTTGTAATGTTGTAATGCTATTATAAATATTCTCCAACCTTACATCACAACATACACGCGCCACACCTATGACTCTGGTCTATGGTAAATGGAACAGTCTGAAATAGAAGGTTGGCATCTATACGTCAAAGGATCCAATGTTCTTCTGGATCAGATGAATACTTTGTATTGCAGAATATTGTTTCCCATCCAAAAGGACAAGGAAACCTTTCTCCATGCCATATCACAACATGGAAAGCATCTGTTATCAACTTATCATGGGGGCGATTTTTCAGGGCCAATTTTGGTCTTTGTACCACCCCATTTTTTGGTGGGAATGGAATAGTAAAAGAAAAGAAAGGAAGACTGGTATTTATATAATGAGATCAAAATCACCACGACGAACTTACTAATCCATTCATGTCCCACCGGCCGCGGTCTTGGTGTGAGCTGGGAAATAAGCACCCGGGGCCCAATTGGAACCAGGGGCATTTTTAATGTATGCAAATTAGGGGCCTATGACATATATATGACACCAATGCGATTTCTGAATGAAAAGGCATGGCACCAGTACTGTGAAATCCCTGTCTACACAACAGTGCTTAAGGCAGCCAAACTAACAGTGCTTAAAGGGAATGTTGCAGGAAGCTTCAACATTGCTGCAGCTCAGTGTTTTTAAGGGCTTTTGTAAGGCTTGAAAGCTCCTCCGGTGCTTCCACAAAAAACGCCATGCCCACCTTCTGCGCCCAACCAATAGGTTGCATGGCCTTCCCCTTTAAACTACAACCAACAACTCAGTTATGTGGAGGAGCTGCCAAATTTCCCACACCCTCCCTCCCAGTCGGCAAGCTGTCTCTCAGGGGGGAATTTTATCAATGGGGGCGCGTTGGGGGCAGGACTGCTGCTTGTCGGGTTTCAGTCCCGCCCCCAATGACGTCCGGTCAACCCGCACTATTTTCCCTTGATTGACCTTGTTAATCCCGCCCTGTGGGCTTAGCAGGCCAATTAAGGGAAAGCCGGTGACAGAGAACGTCAGCGTATGTCAAAATTTTTTGGCAGATGAATTGTCATCGTTTGACAGCTTTGAGAAGCTGTCAGACACGGACATTCACTGTTCTTTGGTGAGTCAAAGACTCACCAAACCTCTTTCCTGAGCAGAAATCAGATGGCTGTTGCATCAGAGAATGCAGCAGCCATTCTGTCATCTCTGCCGTGGAGATACTGGAGCCTCCGGATCCCCAAGGGTTGAAGCCTGCAGGAAGAAACAAAGGTGAGGAAACTTTTTCGAACACTTTTCACTCATTTCACATATTTACCTCTCCACACTTGCACCCATCACTCTCCTCCACAGCACACTTTTGGACCACTCTCACCCCCGCAGACCCACTGCTCGCCTTGCTGACCCTGGCGGGGTTTCCCGACGTCGGGAAGCCCGCACTTGTGTGGGTAAAATGGGGATAAACCTCTTAACTGCCTGTTAACTACCTGTTAACAAGCAGTTAATTGGCTGTAATCCCCTTCCCGCCTCGAGGAGATGGGTCCCAACGCGAGTCGGGGACCCGTCTCCTGGGAAGATGGCACGGAGGCGGGTTGGAGGCAGATTCAATACCCGCTCCCAGTTTCTGTCATTTTCCTGGCTGTCTCACCTCCGAAACCCGCCTCCCAGGTCTGGCAAAATCGCCCCCTCAGCATTTGTTTAGCACTGATTTTATTTAAACGAGGCCTGACCATAAAAATGGATCAGGCCTCTGGTGAACTTCATTCGGTGGGCAGTGAGCTGGCTCTGCCCACCACCCACCCTAATAAAGGAGTCACATGGAAAATCGACCCCCCCTCCCCCACCCCCCTCAATATGTGGAAGTTTGAAATCTGTTCCTAAGCAGCTTAATTCTCAAACAAGGCTGGTTAAAGACAGTTGAATCTGTGCTCAATATTTGGACCAATCACATTATCGCCTTGAGAAGGAGGGATCACACGCCAGTACATAAAGTCCATTTGTTGAATGCCTTATATTGTTGAAAAGTCATCTGCAATTCAAGGCCAAAAGTTAACCTGATAACACAATCAGATGATTCGAGAGCAGGCACAGAAAGTTAAACATCATCTTAAGAAATGTGTGGGGCTAAATTCGATAGCCCCCGAAAACAGACGTGGAGATTGCGAGGTGCGATCGGCCCGTGCCCGATGAAAGGAGTGTAGACAGCACATAAACTTCGAACTGCCTGCTAATTAAAATGAGAGCAGCAGACAGTCCAGCGCTGAGCGCGCTGCTGAGTGGCTGAGCGCAGAGCAGGGGGCCGAAGTTCGCCCGAGGCTCGCTTTATTTAAAGCCAGCCTGCGCCTCGTAAAAGGCAGCCTGCACCTCTTGAAGGTGAGCTGCCTTCTGGTTATCAAAAATTGTAAAACTGCTTCAAACATGGCTCAACATGCCAAGGAAAGGGCACCCAGGTTCTCGGACGCAGCACTCAAGGCCTTTGTGTAGGGGGGTGAACACGCAAAGAGAGGTCCTCTACCCACAGGGGGCCGGGAGGCCCTCCAGAAACACCGTAAGAAGGATGTGGGACCGGATCGCCGAGGCGGTCACTGCCAGCAGTGTCGTCCCTCCCAGGACGTAGCTCCAGTCTCAGAAGAAGTTTAATTACCTCAAACGAGTAGTCAAGGTCAGTGAATGCATTTTCAAAAGCCATCTCCTATCAACTGCACCACTAGCCTCAGACTCTGCTTAATGCACCCCCATCACTCACCTACCAACAATCTCTACCAAACACAACTTATACCTCACCCTCACACACTTACCACTGCTGCAAGCCTTACGCCCACATTTCACACCGTGCACAAACTGTCAGCTATTCAACCATGACAGGCACATCACCCAAACACACTTCCCTTTCTCTTGCAGGCCAAGGTGGCTCATAACAGAAGAGAGCAGCAGCAAACTGGTGGGAGATGGGCAAGGCTACATGTCCCCACTCCCATGGAGGAGACGGTGCTGCAGATAATTGGAGGGGCCATCACTGAGGCCATAGCGAGTGGCAAAGTTGAAAACATTCAAAGTGACGGTATGCTCATACTTAATCCTCTTTCCGACATCCAAGTTCCCCCTCATCCCACAATCTCTTCTAACTTGCAAACTGCTGATGGTGTAAGCTTGCACCTTGCTTTCCCTCCTCCCCTCACCACACCACAAGCCTACCCTTGTGCCTTTCTCCTTTCAAGAGCTCCAAGCTGTCCAGCCAATGGTGGAAGTGGAGATTGTTGAATAATAGACACCGTCACTCGATCTGACACTCGCAGGAACCAGCTCAGATACTGACACTGCGCGGAGTTTAGAGGGTAGCTTAGAGGCGGGATCTGCACGTGGTGACTCACCGGGCACAGATGGGCTGTAGCCAGGGCAGAGGGAAAGGGCAGCACTGGTGGCAGCACCCCGGAGGGCGAGCTCGCGCATGATTTCTGCTGCACAGGACTCAGATGAAGACTTTGATGGGACGGCCTACGGAAAATCGCTGATGGCCATGCACAATGAACTGCTTGGTGCATTGGCAGGCCTGCCGGAAAACCTGTTGTCATTGTTGAGGAGCATGGAGGAGTCCAGCACCAAATTTGCACAGGCCTTTGCGCAGAGATTGGAGCCTATGACTTCCAGGATGCGCACTTGTAGACCCAGCCATGATGCAGCGTCTGATGGCCGATGTCTCAGCTTCCATTGCAGCACAAGCAGAAGCCACCCAATGTCTTAGTGATGCAGTGGAAGCTCAAACTGCTGTCATGCAAGGCCAGACTGCTGCCATCATGGCTGCGGTTAGCAGTGTGGAAACGGGCTTGCAGGGTGTCACAGCAGGCCAGCAATCTGTCCTCCAACAGATCACTAGGATTGCTGAGGTGTTGCCCCAGGGGAGTGGTAGTGGCTCCGTGGAGCACGATCCTGCTGTCCTCTCTCAGGATGACAACATTCGTCCTCCCACCCCTGCCGCTCCGCCAGTGCCCTTGCCACTGCCTATCAGCCAGCCTGCCCAGACTGCTGCCACCCATGCCGAGGTGGTACAGTCCGTTGCCGGGCCTTCTAGCCCCAGAGCCGCTCGAGGTCGTCCTCCAAGGCCATCTGCAGTCTCCCCCACTGAAAGTCAGCAGCCTTCCACCAGTCATGCTGCAGCAACCGGGGGAGCACTGCGTAGGAGCACTAGGACAGGCAAAGGAACACGTAAGACAGGCACTAAGGGAATTCAGAAGGATGATTAGTTGACTTTGTAATGTGCCATTTGATTGATTGATTGATAAATTTTGTTTGGACTGTTTGTTTTGTGTTGGCTTTCATTTCAGGATTGTGGCCAAGAGGACACTGTGATGGTCCGTGAAAGAGGGATGGTAAGGTGGGGAAGCGTTGAGCAACAGGGATCTGGGTTTTAAGTCAGGGGAACCGCAGTCTGATGATGCGCTCATGGACAGCCCATCTTGAATGTGGATTGAGTGGCTGCCTTCTCCATTCCTCCTTTTCCTCCTCCTGAGGTGGTGGCGGAATCCATGGTGGCAAGGGCTGCGCCCTCATAATGGCCAAGTTGTGGAGGATGCAGCAGACCACAATGAAATGGGACACCCGCTCCGGCGAGTACTGGAGGGCTCCATTGCTTGAGCACCCCAATGGTCTGCTCGATGAGGTTCCTCGTGACAGCATGGCTCTCATTATATGATGGTGGGCAGGAGTGGTGGGGTTGTGGAGGGAAGTCATCAGCCAGGTGCAGAGTGGATAACCCTTGTCTCCGAGCAGCCACCCCCTCGGTTTGATGTGATCGCTGCAAGATTGCTGGCACAGTGGACTGGCGCAGGGTGAAGGCATCATGACTGCATGGTCGCACACCAACTGCACATTAAGAGAGTGATAGCCATTGCGGTTACAATACATCCCAGCATTGATGTGTGATGCCCGCAAAGCCACCTGTGTGCAGTCGAAGGCGCCCTGCACCATGGGGAAGGCCAATATCCTGGCAAAGCCACGTGTGTTCTCCTCTTGCTTCTCTCTGTTTAGAGAGAAGACAATGAAATCCCCTCTCCTGGAGGACAGAGCCTCTGTGACCTCCTGGATGCAGTGATGGACGGCGAACTGCGAGATGTTAGCTATGTCGCCTGTTCCAGCCTGGAAGGATCCGCCGGCAAAAATATTCAGGGCCGCAGTCACCTTGAGGGCCACTGGCAGAGCCGTCATCGCCCTGCTCTGAGGCTGCAGGTCTGGTTCCAAGAGGTGGCAGAGTTCTGTGACCACCTCCTGGGTGAAGCGGAGCCTCCAAATAAACTGTTCCTGGAGAGGTGCAGGCAGAAGTGCTCCCTGAAGACCCTAGGTGGGTAAGGCCTCCTGCTGAGCGCCCCCCCTCCTCCTCCTCTCCTCTCTGTGAGTAGCTTGTCTTTGCTGCCTCTGCTCCATCTCCCTGTCATGCTGCAGCGCGAGGGGGACTGTAACTAGAGCCCCCAGGACTGGGAGCAAGTGGTGTAATCAGAGGCCTTCCAGTAGCAGCCAACACCTTCCCAACGTCCAGCAGCACTCCCTGCGCACTTTAACACCATTATAAATGTCTTCCAGCAAACCAGTACTCATATAAACTCTGCAAGAGCCAGTACACGAGAAATAATCAACTTACCTGCAAGTTGGATGTATCCCTTTAAATTGCGCTGTTGGGGGTCCCTCATGCAGTTGAACGCACATTCAGCCGTGCGTGTGTAGGAGAGGGCATTGATTGGAACAGCGGACATCCAAAATGGCAAGTCGTGTGTCAAACCAGCATTACACACTGACTGACATCACGATCTGCCTACTCTGTATACTGCCAACACACTCTCGTCCCGCCCGCGTTATCGCCCTCACCAAGATGGCGAACAGCACGGGCCGCACCGGAAGGGAGGTGGCTGCCATTTTTTTCCAAAACCGGCCTTTACTGCCAGCACTAAGGTGCCAAATTTCGCAGTATTACTCTTTTACCAGTCTTTTCAACCACATTTATTAGTTCTGGAGTAGATAAGAGGCTAAGCCAAGAGCTGAACATTTTTTAGTTAAGCGAGTTTGCAACGCACATAGATTTTAGAGGTAGATGGACAACAACACAATCAATCTTCCCAAACAGAGTTATTGACTTAGGCTTCTCAGCCCTGAATGTAACAAACTGTTTAACTGCTCCCTGTACAGCTCTACCTATATCTGCCCACAGTAATTTCATCATCAATTGTCTTTCAAATTGGAGCTGTCCACTCTGTCAAAGATATTGTCAAAAACAAAGACAATAATGTCAATTTAGACTGCATCCACCTGGTTACCGAAGATGGGAAGCAGATTGGGGCCAAATTGGATTCCCTGAGGAATTCCTGCATCGGTATTGAGATTAGAGGATGAATGCCCATTTGCCCTGATAAAATGTTGGTGCCCTATGAAGTAATGAAGTATGTAATTAAGCAAATCACCATATATAGGAACAGGTATAGGCCATTGAGTCCCTTGAGCCTGTTCCGCTACTCGATGAGATCATGACTGATCTACGATCTAACTCCATATACCCACCTTTGGCCCATATTCCTTAATCCCTTTGGTTAACAAAAAGCTATCAATCTCAGATTTAAAACTAACAACTGATCTAGCATCAATTGCCATTTGCGAAAGAGAGTTCCAAACTTCTACCATCTAAGGGTGTGTAGTAGTATTTCCCAATTTCACTCCTGAAATGTCTGGCTCTAATTTTTAGACTATGCCCCCTAGTCTTAGAATCCCCAACCAGCGGAAATAGTTTCTCTCTATCTATCCTATCTGTTCCCTATATGCCATAACAGGCTAGCTTCTCAATGAGGTTGGAGTGCTAACATTTATCAAAGACTCTAGAAATATCAACGGCAACTATTCCAAATTTATGCCAGGCATGAAGGCAATCGTTTCCTTTTTGGAACATAACTTTGAAAGTGTCACAAGCTGGCCAATCTGTTCTGAAATTATACAAAAGCAAAATACTGCAGATGCTGGAAATCTGAAATAAAAACAGAAAATGCTGGAAATACTCAGCAGGTCAGGCAGCATCTGTGGAGAGATGAAAGGTCATCGAACTGAAACGTTAACTCTGTTTCTCTCTCCACAGATGCTGAGTGTATCCAGCATTTTCTGTTTTTATTTCTGTTCTGAAGTGAAATCGATGACCAGATAAACAGTTGATAAAAATGAGAGATTGGGATAAATTCTTATAAATATATATATATATATATATCTCAATATAAATATATTAAACATAATTTAACATTTACAAATATATTAAAAGAAAGAGGATGCTAAGAGTAATGACAGACACGGGTGATATTGTAATTGGAAATCTGGAAATGCCAGACTTACTAAATATTGGTCTTCTTTGTATTGGTATTGGTACTTTGTATTGGTATTGGTACTTTGTATTGGTATTGGTACTTTGTATTGGTATTGGTACTTTGTATTGGTATTGGTCTTTGTATTGGTATTGGTCTTTGTATTGGTATTGGTACTTTGTATTGGTATTGGTACTTTGTATTGGTATTGGTCTTTGTATTGGTATTGGTCTTTGTATTGGTATTGGTACTTTGTATTGGTATTGGTACTTTGTATTGGTATTGGTACTTTGTATTGGTATTGGTCTTTGTATTGGTATTGGTACTTTGTATTGGTATTGGTCTTTGTATTGGTATTGGTACTTTGTATTGGTATTGGTACTTTGTATTGGTATTGGTACTTTGTATTGGTATTGTTACTTTGTATTGCTCTTCACAGTAGAGGATGAGGATAAAGTACCAGGGAAAAAGGAAAACTAGAAATAAATCAAGGGGAGGAGCTAACTAGATTCAATATAAGTAAAAACATGGCGATGGAGAAACTGATGAGCTTGGCTTGGATAGGGATTTGGTTAGGAGGTAGGAGACAGGGAGCATGGATAATGGATATTTACTCACCCCAGGGTATTAAAGAAGTAGGTGAAGAAATTGTTGATGCGTCAGCCATTATCTTCCAAAACTCTCTTGATTCAGTAACATAGAAACATAGAATCTAGGAGCAGGAGTAGGCCATTCGGCCCGTCGAGCCTGCTCCACCATTCAATACGATCATGGCTGATCATTCAAATCCAGTACCCTGTCCCTGCTTTAATCCCCACAGTACACATATCCCACCCTAGCCCTGTAACCCCACGTATTTAAGTCCCCCTAACATATCCCATCCTATCCCCATAACCCCACATATTTAATCCCCCCCCCCCCAACCACTAAGGGTCAATTTATCATAGCCAAATCAACCTAACCCGCACATTTTTGGACTGTGGGAGGAAACCGGAGCACCCGGAGGAAACCCACGCAGACACGGGGAGAATGTGCAAACTCCACACAGACAGTCACCCGAGGTCAGATTCGAACCCGGGTCTCTGGCGCTGTGAGGCACCAGTGCTAACCACTATGCCACACAGTAATTATCCCCATGGATTGGAAAACTGCCACTCTCACTCCACTATTTAAGAAATGTAGGAGAAATAAATTTTATAGGTCTATTAGTCTAACGTCAGTTTTGGGGAAGTTACTAAAATCTTTTTTTTTATTCGTTTATGGGATGTGGGCATCGCTGGCAAGGCCAGCATTTATTGCCCATCCCTAATTGCCCTTGAGAAGGTGGTGGTGAGCTGCCTTCTTGAACCGCTGCAGTCCGTGTGGTGAAGGTACTCCCACAGTGCTGTTAGGGAGGAGTTCCAGGATTTTGACCCAGCGACGATGAAGGAACGGCGATATATTTCTAAGTCAGGATGGTGTGTGACTTGGAGGGGAACTTGGAGGTGGTGGTGTTCCCATGCGCCTGCTGCCCTTGTCCTTCTGGGTGGAAGAGGTCGCGGGTTTGGGAGATGCTGCCGAAGAAGCCTTGGCGAGTTGCAGAAGTGCATCTTGTAGGTGGTACACACTGCAGCCACGGTACGCCGGTGGTGGAGGGATAAATGTTTAAGGTGGCGGATGGGGTGCTATTATTAGGGACAGAGTGACTCAGCATTTGGATAAATATGAGCTGATCAGAGAGAGCCAGCACGGATTTGTTAAGAGTAAGTCATGTCTACGAACTTAGTTGAATTTTTTGAGCTGGTACCAAACGTTGTGGATAAGGGAATGTCTATGGATGTTAATTTTATGGACTTCCAGATGGCATTCGATAAGGTCCACATAAGAGACTGTTAACAAAAATTGGAGTTCATGGAATTGGAGTCAACCTATTGACATGGATAGGGAATTGGTTAGGAGGTAGGAGGCAGAGAGTAGGGATAATGGGCATGTACTCAAATTGGCAGGATGTGACTAGTGGTGTCCCCTCGGGGATCTGTACTGGGGCCTCAGCTTTTCACTATATTTATAAATGACTTAGATGAAGGAATAGAGAGCCATATATCCGAGTTTGCTGACGACACTAAGCTAGGTGGCACAGTAAATAGTGTAGATGGGAGCAGAACGTTGCAAAGAGACATTGATAGATTGAGTGAGCGGGCAAAACTGCGGCAGATGGAGTTCAACGTGGGGAAGTGCGAGGTCATCCACTTTGGACCTAAGAAAGAGTAATTTCTAAATGGTGAGAAGCTCGGAACTGTGGAGGAGCAGAGAGATTGTGGGGTCCAAGTACAGAAATCACTAAAAGCTAGTGGGCAGGTACAAAAAATAATTAAAAAGACTAATGGAATGTTGGCCTTTATCTCAGGGGGCTGGAACACTGGGGTGGAAGTGATGTTACAGCTGTACAGAGCTCTGGTTAGACCCCATTTAGAGTCCTGTGAAGAGTTCTAGTTCTGGGCCCCGCGCCTCAGGAAAGGTTTATTGGCCTTGGAGGGGGGGGCAGCGCTGATTCACCAGAATGATACTGGGGCTAAAAGGGTTAAATTATGAGGACTGGTTGCACAGACTAGGCTTGTATTCCCTTGAATGTAGAAGATTAAGGGGTGATCTGATTGAGGTGTTTAAGATGATCAAAGGAGTTGATGGGGTAGATAGAGAGAAACAGTTTCCACTGGTGGGGGAGTCCAGAACACGGGGCCTTAACCTTAAAATTAGAGCTCGGCCGTTCAAGGGTGATGTCAGAAAGCACTTCTTTGCATAAAGTGGAAATTTGGAACTCTCTCCCCTAAAAAGCTGCTGTGGCTGGGGGTCAATTGAAAATTTCAAAACTGAGGTTGATAGATTTTTGTTAGGCAAGGGTATTAAGGGTTACGGAACCAAGGCAGGGAGATGGAGTTAAGATACAGATCTGCCATGATATAATTGAAATGCCAAACAAGCTTGAGGGTCTGAATGGCCTACTTCGGTTCCTATGTTCTTATTTACTACACCTTTCATAATCTTTCACACAATAGGCAGTGAGGCACAATGCTTGCTGCTTTTAACTCATATGGAATCATTGCTGGGACAGTTGGGGAGATAACCCAGGGATCAGCTCATTCCTAAAGTAGGCATTTCAGAACCTGGGTACTTGTAACATCAGGGTCATTACCGCTTTAAAGATCATGGGGCAGTGAAATTCCCGTGCTTAGCGCCGGCTATTATGGCCGGTTGGGAGCAAAAAATGGCGCTCGCCGCGCTTCCGCTGACTTCCGGCGTGGCCCACACTGGTCACCATCTTGGGAAGGGCGATAGCACGGGCATTGCTTGCGTGCGCCAGAAGAATTCAAACGACCAATTTGGATGTCGATGCTCCACTGTACGCCCTCTTCGAAACACCCACAGCTGAACATGACGGACATGCAACTTTGAGGTAAGTTTTGCTTTTTGCTTTTGTACTGGTTCCTGAACAGTTTATTTAAGTAGTGGCTTGGTGTAAGATATTTAAAAAGTTGTTAAAATGTGCAGGGAGTGCTGCTGGACCTTTGCAAGGCATTGGCTCTTAAAGGAAGGCTTCTGAGAACATCACTTGCTCCCAGTCGTGGGGGCTCTAGTTGCAGTCCCCCTTGGGCTGCAGCATGACAGGGAGATGGAGCAGAGGCAGCAAATGGGACAAGCTGCTCGCAGAGGGAGGAGGAGGAGGGGGACTCTCAGCAGGAGGCCTTACCCTCCTAGGGTCTTCAGGGAGCACTTCTCCTACCTGCACCTTAGCCAGGAGCAGTGTGTTTGGCAGCTCCACTTCACCAAGGAGGTGGCCACAGAACTCTGTCACCTCTTGGAGCCAGGAGGAGGAAGAGGAAGAGGAAGAGGAGGAGGAAGAGGAGGAGGAGGAAGAGGAGGAGGAGGAAGAGGAGGAGGAAAAGGAGGAGGAAGAGGAGAGAGCAGGCAGCCTGCAAATCCCCGTTCCAGACAGGCTATCCGTGAGCGCATCATCAGACTCCAGTTTCCCTGACTGAAACCCTAGATCCCCATTGCTCAACACTTCCCCATCTTACCATCCCTCTGTCATGGAAGATCACAGCGTCCTCTTTGGCACAATGATGAAATAAAAGCCATCACAATACAAAGACTCCAAACATAATTTATATATGATTAATTCCAATATTACATTACAAAGTCAATTAATTACCTTTGTGCATCCCTTAGCATCTGTCTTTGGTGTTCCTCTGCCTATTCTAGTGCTCCTACGAAGTACTCCGCCAGTGGCTGCAGCATGGCTGGTTGAAGGCTGCTGACTTTCTGTTGGGGAGACTACAGATGGCCTTGCAGGACGACCTTGAGCAGTTCTGGGACTAGAAGGCCCGGCTATAGACTGCGCCTCCTCAGCATGGGCAGCAGCAGTCTGGGCTGGCTAGCTTACAGGCAACTGCAATGGCACTGGTGGAGTGGCAGTGGTGGAAGTACGAATGGTGTCATCCTGAGAGAGGAAAGCAGGTTCTTGTTCCACAGAGCCACTGCCACTCCCCCGGGTTGGTGCCTCAGCATTCTTAGTCATCTGTTGGAGGACCAATTGCGGGACTGCTGTGAGACTCTGCAAGCCCCTTTCCACACTCGTAAACCCAGCCACAATGGCAGCAGTCTGATCTTGCGTGGCAGCAAGCTGAGCCTGCATGGGAGCAGTCTGAGCTGCCCCTGCAGCACTCAGACGTTGGGTGGCTTCTGCTTGTGCTGCAATGGAAGCTGAGACATCAGCCATCTGACTCTGCATCATGGTTGGGTCCACAAGTGCTCCAATCGAGTTGCCCATCTCTTCCATCCTGGAAATCATTGGGCTTAGAACTTCAAGCAAAGCCTTTTGAAATGTTGGAGCCAGATTCCTCCATGCTCCTTGACAGTGACAAGAGGCTCTCTGGCAGGCCTGCCATTGTACCAAGCATTTCTGTGTGCATGCTCATCAGCCTACTTCTGAAGGCCTCATCTGACCGAATTCCTCATCTGAGTCCTGTGCAGCAGAACTCGTGAGCGACCTCTCCCTCCAGAGAGCTGGCATGTGCGCTACCCTTTCCCCCTGGACTGGCTGCAGCCCACTTGTGCCTGGTGACTCACCACGAGCAGATCCTGCCTCTATACTATCCTCTAAAGTTCGCGCATTGCCATTTTCTGAGCTGGTGCCTGGGAGTGTCAGATCGAGTTCCGGTGCCTCTTTTCCTCCATCACTCTCCTCCTTTACTTCTTCCTGCACAGGTTAGGCCGGTGGCAGTTCTTGAGTATCTTAAAGGAGAATGGCACAAGGGTTGGGTTTTGCTGAAGGGACTGGGGATGGGTGTGGGGGGCGGGGGGGGGGAAGCAAGATGTGCATGCTTACACCATCAGCAGCTTGTAAGTGAGAATAGATTGTGGGATGAGGGTAAGTAGGATGTGTGAAGGATTAGTTATGAGCATACCATCATCATCAATGCTTTCGGCTTTGCCGATCATCACAGCCTCAGTGACGGCCCCACCAATTATATCCAGCACAGACTCCTCCATCTGGGTCAGGTTCTGCAGCTGTGCTTGCCCCACCTGTTTGTTCCTGTTCACGCCAGTTGTACGCCACCTTGGCCTGCAAGAGAAAGTGAAGTGTGGTGCAATGTGTTTGGGTGATGCGCCTTCCATGGTTAAATAGCTGGCATTGTGTGCAAGGTGTGAGATGTGGATGTGATGCTTGCAGCAATGATATGTGTGTGAGGGTGAGGTGAAGCCATGCTTCTAAGGTATGTGTTGTGATTGCTAGAGATTGTTGGTCGGTGAGTGACGGGGGTGTGGTGCATTGAGCAGTGTGTGAGGCTAGTGGTGCAGTTATGGCATTTGAAGATGCATTCACTGACCGTGACCACTCGTGTGAAGTGATTAAACTTCTTCCGACACAGTATCCATGTCCTAGGGTGATGCTGGTGGCATTGACCGCTTCAGCGATCTCCTCCCACTGCCTTCGTACAGTGTGTCTGGAGGGCCTCCTGGCCCCCTGTGGGTAGAGGACCTGTCTCCTCCTATTGACCTCCTGCACCAAAGCCTCCAGAGCTGCCTCAGAGAACCAAGGTACCCTTTCTCTGCCCTGTTGAGACATTGCTAAGTTCCAGCTCCAGTCACAATGAGGCCACTTCTCTCACAAAGCACCTCCCCTTTAAGAAGTGCAGACAGCCTTTCATCTGCCGGCAACCTTTAAATACAGAGCAGACTCCACACGATATTGGGGCCCCTGTTGCACGCTGAGCTATCCAGCAGCGTGTTCAGCGCTGGTCTCAGTGCTACAATCATGTTAATGAGCAGACAGCACAAATTTTGCGTGCTGCTTGCACTACTTTCAACGTGCATGGGCAGATCGCGCATCGCGATCCCTGCGCCAGTTTTTGGACCTTACCCACTTTAGCCCCCTCACAATCTTCAAGAGCATTCAGCTCTGTTGCCATCAAGCATAGATCTAACCAGCGATAAAAGGCTGTAGCATTGATTGTGAGATCACAAAAACCATCACTCGGTCCCGGACTCAATCACCGAACTCATGCAAACTTACGGACCTCTTGAGTAAGTCTTGTTTCATGCTGCATTCCACTCTCTCCAGCAACAAAGAGATGCAGAGAGCGTGCAAATCCACGACAAAATGAAGACTGTAATGCTACCACAAGGGTTACTAATGCTGACATCAGGATCACAAAACCTCTTACAGCACATCTAATCCAAAAAGTTCCCTGCAGAATACCAGAAATGAAGCTTCACACACTGTTCTTCCCTCTGTGCAACTGTCCCAGACATAAATGCCAACTGGATGTCTGCCCCATGTACACAGGAGTTTAAACACAGAGTTAACTATCACTTGCGGAGTTGATCAAAGTTGCTGGAGGATGCTTTCAGCTAAGAGAACTCTGTTGCACAGTACAATCTCTCCAAGTTTATTTCTGCTGCCAGAAACCGCCAGGATTAAATTTGTGAGACATCTGTTCCTGTTATACTTGTCTCCAGCTGCACCCTGTTGTTTTGGCACCTATAATGTAAAAAAAAGTGTCATGCAACAGTAGATGTTGTGTGTACTGCGACTGGTGGAGAACAAGCTGTTCTTCCCCAGAGCACAGTCACAATACTCAGTGAGCTCATCTACATCGAGGATGTTTTAATTATCGTGGATTCCTACTCAAATCTGTAATGTCTGAATCATGAAGTGAACACTCTTACATTCACCCTAATTCCAGTTTGTATGGCATTGAAAGAAATGCACCAATTATCTCTGAGACTATATTAGAGTTCAATTAATTAGCCAGACCTGGCTGCAAATTCGGTTCACAATTAGAATTCAGGTTTCAGAAATAAATTCACACCCATGAAAATACTATTCCTATTTCACAAAATGATAGCGCAATTGTTGTAATTGCTTCTTTTTTGCAATACAGTAATGCCATATTTATTAAGAGTGGTGCCATTAGCTTTCCGTTGAATGATCATTTGCTTTGTACCATATTTTAATTTTTCCCTTTTATTGCATTTCTATTTCCAATACTGACCACATGCACATATGTAAATGACGCATAGTAGCACACACAGTCAATTTCATACACCAGTTTGCGAGCACTAATTGGTACTTGTCAGTTGTGTTATTAAGAACATATTTTTGGTTTGCTGGCATTAATGAGAAGAGAATGACATCAAGTGCAATTGTGCTAGTTCCTAGTTAAATGTGTTTTAAAATGGTAGAACATTTTCTTTTTAATTAGCCAGCGAAAGAATCGAGAGAATAGATTGTACAAGTTGTTGAACAGATGAGATTCCCACTCAGTGGAAGTAGATTTTTTTTAACTTTTCTTGACAGTTGTCTCCCTTCCCCTCCCCTCCCCTCCTGAGGGCACTGACTCCTTATTAGGATATAGACACCAACTGCTTTCTGGTGCCTCCCCAACATGGCCACTACAGATCAACGCGTCATTTCACCAAGCTGGACATCACAGTTGAGCCCAACCCTGTCATCATCCAATGTCAGTGGAGTGCATTTTCCAGCAGAGATTGCTGGATAATGATCAGGAACAGGAATTGGAGTGTCTATTGTCACCCAGGCTGAGGTCAGCTAACTCTGCACACACCAGGCTTCAAACCTAGGACCTTCCTGGCTTGTATGGCTCAGCTACTCCCTTGGATAAACTAGCTCAACCATTAGAGGGATGACAGAAGTATCAATTTCAATTCACAAAATGCTTTATAATCTCTGAGCTTTTTTTCCTCTTTCCTGTTGTATTTTTAACCATAGAATGTTAATTTAGATTTGCAGTGCATCCAGTGGTTGCTTCCTCTAACTGCTATTTGTCTGTTTTGCAAGTGGCATCCAAACCTATCTTTTAAGCAAACGCTACAAGGAGAGGCCCTCTTGATAAGTAGCTAATGGTTTTGATTTGCTTCTGGAGACAAATGTGGGATATCAAACCCTTAGCAGAAAATTTCCATTGTACTTTTCCAGTGAGGACAAGACATGGCAAAATTGACAGAATTTAACTGGTTGGTACTGTGATGTACCAGCACATTGTGTGTCACGCTCATATTATACGGTGCTTTTGTGTTATCGGTGCAAGTTTGGCTGAGCTGGTAGCTCTCTCTCACCTCTGAGTTGCATGATTTTGAGTCCAAGACCCACTGCTGGATCTGAGCATATAACCTCGCCAGACTTGAGGAATCATTAAAAGTGTGATCTCTGGATGAAATATTAAACCAAGGCCACTTTCCACTGGGTTTAGGTGGATCCAAGAAGAGCAAAGAGTTCTTCTGTGGCCCTTGACAATTTTCCAGCCTCACCTGTGAGGCCTTGAGTGTTATTACAGGAAACTTGAACTATTGATCCCAGGAGGCTGGTAAGCAAGGGATCTTTTACGTTGATTCAAGGCAACTTAACCATTGAATCTACAGCATCCAAAGAAGAAACTTTGAGTTAATGCGGATTTAATTAGGATTGCAAGGGGGAGAAATTCAGTATCGCCCCATTTGGGGCGCAATTATCGGCCGGGCGCAATGATTAGCGCCTGGCGCTAATTATCGCCTCCGACTGCAAACTTGACTTTTATCGCCCCTGGAGGTGATTGGAGCGCTAAATCAGGCGCTTCACACCTGTCTCAAGGCGCAAAGGCCAAGGAGCGAGGCGCTACCTCAGAGCGCTGGCGAAGCTCATGTGATGTCAGTCAGCAATGGAACACAGACACAATGGCCCCCGCCAGTTCTTAAAGGGGAGGGTTGATCTTGCTTTTCATCCACATCCTGCTCAATGCAGCCTTGAATCTCAGCCTGGAGAGACCTGTACATCAAATCTGCTGGAAAGAACAATGGAGAGGGCCAGGGAAAGAGCTCAGAGTGCAGCCCCCACAGTCTCTTCTAAATCGATACAAGGAATGGCAAATCAAAATGAACCTGCAAAGTGCTGCTCTGACCCAAAACTCCTTCACACAGCGTTGAATCTCTCCAGAAGTCTCTCTCTCTCTCTCAGAATGCATGGTTCAAAAATGGCACCAACAATAAAAGGCAGGACGCGGTCGTCTTTAAATAGCGCTCGCCCAGTCCCTTGCTGACTGAAAAACGCTCCCCTCAACCTGTCGTTGCTAGCGTCAGGCGGTAAGGCAGGGGGCGCCACTCAATATCCGCTCCATGGCACTACCGGGGCGTTGCGCACTCGACTGACGTCACGATCTGCCGGCGCAGGAGATCGTGGTGGTAGTGTTTAGCGCCGCCGCAAAATGTCTAGTTAATTTCGCGAGCGGCGCAAACATCGCCGTGCCCGGGCGCTAGTTGCTTTGCGCCCCATTAGCGCCCTCTTAAGGCGCTAATGGGAGGCGCAACCTACCAAATTTTTCCCCAAACTGTCCAAGGTCGCTAAATTGGAAGCTTTAGCGCCGGCTGTTAATGCCAGTTTTGCAGAAAAAATGGCAGCCGCCTCGCTTCCGGCGCGTAATGCGGCAGCAGGCATTTTGGGCAGGTCAGCAGCGCTGTGTTACCCGCGCTCACCGCACACATTTAAATGATGTAGATTGTGTGCTCAGTCGCCGTGTAATGTCTGAATTGATGCACAATCTGTGATTTTTGACGTGTGCTGCTCTTGATACCACCCTCTCCAAACCACGCGTGGAAGACCTTGCCAGCAGCAATATAACAGAGAAATTGATGTGCTGCCGGCACTTTTTGAACGGGCATGGGCATATCTCGCATCGCCGTGCCTGCGACCATTTTCATGCGCTATCGAATTTCACCCCCTAGAGATCTACATCAGAGGAGAAGGAAGGCTTGGAGCTCTGCAGTGGGAACTATGGCTTTCTACACTAAGAACAACTGGGAATTGCATTAAACTCACCAAAATAGCTTCAACTGTGACTCAGAAAAGCCATCAGAGAGGGAAAGTATTAGCCTGTCTGTGTCAGTTAGTTGATAGGTCCCAAAGGTAATTGGGCACTGATCAATTTCTTCATCCAGTTGTCATAACCCCTATTTATATTTCCATCTCTGATCAAATGTAAAGTAATCAATTCAATATTTTTAAGATAACAATATGACAAAGTTTACTCTAGATAAGGATACTATTTTCAGCAGATTTATTCAGACAAATGTTATTGTTCACTATTAAGACAAAAGTTAATTAATTTGAATGAAAAATAAAAACAATATACTTTTGGAAAAGTATTATTGAAGTCTCCATTTCAGAAATTGTAAATCTCACTTTTTTGGGGGTTCAAGTCCCGCTCCAGAGACTTGAGCATAAAAATCTAGGCTGACACTCCAGAGCAGTGCTGAGGGAGTGCTGCACCGTCGGAGGTGCCGTCTTTCGGAAGAGACGTTAAACCGAGGCCCCGTCTGCTCTCTCAGGTGGATGTAAAAGATCCCATGGCACTATTTCGAAGAAGAGCAGGGGAGTTATCCCCGGTGTCCTGGTATATATTTATCCCTCAACCAACATAACAAAAACAGATTATCTGGTCATTATCACACTGCAGTTGTGGGAGCTTGCTGTGCGCAAATTGGCCGCCGTATTTCCTACATTACAACAGTGACTACACTTGAAAAAGTACTTCATTGGCTGTAAAGCGCTTTGGGACGTCTGGTGGTCGTGAAAGGCGCTGTAGAAATGCAAGTCTTTCTTTTCTAACATACTTTTACAGTAGTATACCTTTTCAACCTGAGCCTCGAAAAAGACCACAGAGTAGATCATACACAAACTTGTGATTGCAGATAATTTTGCTCTAGAAGCACATAAGAGGATCTGAAACACATTACCATCTGATTTGCCACAGCAGCAAATAACTATGGCCTTCGCATAAGCCTAAAGACAACAGAGGGCATGTAACTGCCAGTCCTTGGAAAGCACAACAAAACAATTATCACCACTGGTAATACTAAACTAAATGTTGTCAGTTGATGCATTTATCTGGATCACATATCAGAAAAGCCATTCAGAAGACTGGAAAAGATGCCTGAAAGCAGCATGGGAATAAGCTCATAACAAAGCTGGAACTGTACAGGGCAGTTGTCAATACCACCCTACTGCAGGAATTGTGTCCTACATAAGAACATAAGAACATAAGAAATAGGAGCAGGAGTAGGCCATTTGGCCCCTCGAGCCTGCTCCGCCATTTAATGAGATCATGACTGGTCTGATCTTGATGCGGAGATGCCGGTGTTGGACTGGGGTGGACAAAAGTGAGAAGTCGCACAACACCAGGTTGCTCCTTCTTCTCCTGACAAAGGAGCAGCGCTCCGAAAGCTTGTGATTTCAATTAAAGCTGTTGGACTATAACCTGGTGTTGTGCGACTTCTCACTTTGGTCTGATCTTGGCCTTAACGCCACTTTCCCGCCCGCTCTCCATAACCCTTGACTCCCCTGAAGCTCAAATATATGTCTATCTCCGCCTTGAATATATTCAATGACTCTCCCTCCACAGCTCTCTTGGGTAGAGAATTCCAAAGATTCACGACCCTCTGAGAGAAGAAATTCCTCCTCATCTCCGTTTTAAATGGGCGACCCCTTATCCTGAAACTGTGCCCCCTAGTTCTAGATTCCCCCATGAGGGGAAACATGTCCTATACATGTTACCAGCATCACATTCTACACTTTGACAAGTTAAACCTTCAGCACCTTGAAATTCATCATGCTTTTCAAATGACATGCCAGAATGATCAACTGTGAGATCTTCAAGTGTACCAAGATCACCGGTAATGAGCCAATGCTAATAAAGAGTACAGAAGCACCGGTCAGGAAATGTTGTCCATATGGAAGACACCAAGATGTCAATATGGGTCCTGTACGGTTCAGTGGGTGAGGGGAAACTGGGAAAATGCTCAAACATAACCTTAACTTACGCAATCTCAACCTTGACAGCTGGCAAATTCTTGAGGCTGATCGCACTGGCATACAGATCTCCTGAAAGAGAAGTAGCGACAGTGGAAATATGAATAGCAACAGTGGAAAAGTGAAATGTAACACACTTTCGACCCCAGGCAGGTTGTTCGGGTCTGTGAAATATGAGGGGCAGCTTGCCTCTATCACATTGGCCTTAATAGTCAATAACGCAGTCATCAAGACTGATTCTCTTTCCAGAAAGAGCCATCGGATGCTAAATGTGTTAGCCGCAGACCAGCAGCGGCCTGCCGTGTTAATCTGGAAGCAGGAGGAGCACTGCTACTCCTCCGGGCTCTACACTGAGGTGAGTATAAAATAATCATCAACGCAGTCATCAGGAGCGTAAAATGGGCAGAATAATGTTGAATTTCTCCACCATCATGTTTGAATACAAAGGCCTACAGCTTAGGCCAGCCATTTGTACCTTTCGAACTTAGTGAATAGAAAGAATATCTCAGTGGAGGCAGTTTTAGAACATACCTTGGTCATTTGCCTTTTCAGCTCCTCGGTCACGCCTACTTAGCTCTCATAAAGAAACACAATGAAGCAACATAATCAGCAGCCTATGCCACAGGTTATGAAATATTGCACAAATATTGACTGCCATGTGAGGATCATAACAGTGAACCATTACTCCAGAAGTGGCAGTGAGGGAATTACAATATTTTTGAGGCAATCGTTCGTATGTGTTAGAATTTTAACAGGTTAAATATCATTCAAGAAGTCAATGTTTGTTTCATTAATTTATGCTTTGTGACTTGTTCTTTGTGCTTGTCAGGGCTATGGGGAACGAGCAGGCAAGTGGGACTAATTGGATAGCTCTTCCAAAGAGCCGGCACAGGCACGATGGGCCGAATGGCCTCCTTCTGTGCTGTATCATTCTCTGATTCTATAACTTAAGAAAACAATGTTTTTTCTTAAACAAATATAATTGATTTCTCCATCCCAAAACGATCTTTGTGAGTGTACCATGGATAGAATCTACAGTGAATCTTGTTTAGCATTTTGGTACCAGATTCTAATAGCCCAGAACTCGCTGGAGCGGGGCGTCTCGTGGCGTGCGCCATGAGTTGGATTTTCTTCCTCACCCTTCAGCTCCAATTAATTATGTGCCGCAAATTGCTGGAAGTGCCAGTTGTTAACGGGGCATCTGGGACCTTGATGAGCGACAGGATCAACAGTCTATCTCCTTAACCAATGAGATTTAAGGATAGAGAAAGAAACAGAGTGAACAACAGAGAAGGAAATGGAGTCAAATTAGATACAGAAAGAGAAATCAAGGCCTGGGCGAATTCTTTGGGTGGGGCGGGTGGCTGGCGGGGGTGATACGGCTGTTGTGAGGTCGGGAAACCCGGAAGAATGGTTTTCCCGAATGTCCTGCAGAATTTAACTGCAGGGCTACTTTAACTGGGGTTCCCGCCCACAGGCAGCCTGATTGACAGGCTGAAGGCCAAAGCCTACGAGAGCAGGTTGGTGTATTGGGGGAGTGAGAGAGATTGTGGGGGGTGGGGCGTCCTGATCCGGGAGGGTGGGGGGGTGTGGACCGCGGGGCAGGGTCTGGATCGCAAGGGGGTGTCTGGATCACGGGGGGAGGGGGTGCCCAATGGTGGGCTGGGGGTGTCCGATGGTGGGCTGGGGGTCCGATGGTGGGCTGGGGGGTTCAGTGGTGGGCTGGGGAGTCCGATGGTGGGCTGGGGGTCCGATGGTGGGCTGGGGGTCCGATGGTGGGCTGGGGGTCCGATGGTGGGCTGGGGGTCCGATGGTGGGCTGGGGGTCTGATGGTGGGGGAGGGGGGTCCGATGGTGGGCTGGGGGTCCGATGGTGGGCTGGGGGGTCTGATGGTGGGGGAGGGGGGTCCGATGGTGGGCTGGGGGTCCGATGGTGGGCTGGGGGGGTTCCGATGGTGGACTGGGGGGTCTGATGGTGGGCTAGGGGGGGGGTCCGATGGTGGGCTGGGGGTCCGATGGTGGGCTGGGGGGTCTGATGGTGGGGGGGCTCCGATGGTGTGCTGGGGGGGTGTCCGATGGTGGGCTGGGGGATCCGATGGTGGGCTGGGGGGTTCAGTGGTGGGCTGGGGGGTCCGATGGTGGGCTGGGGGTCCGATGATGGGCTGGGGGTGTCCGATGGTGGGCTGGGGGTCCGATGGTGGGCTGGGGGTCCGATGGTGGGCTGGGGGGTCTGATGGTGGGCTGGGGGGTCTGATGGTGGGGGAGGGGGGTCCGATGGTGGGCTGGGGGTCCGATGGTGGGCTGGGGGGTCTGATGGTGGGCTGGGGGGTCTGATGGTGGGGGAGGGGAGTCCGATGGTGGGCTGGGGGTCCGATGGTGGGCTGGGGGATCCGATGGTGGGCTGGGGGTCCGATGGTGGGCTGGGGGTCCGATGGTGGGCTGGGGGGGTCCGATGGTGGGCTGGGAGGGTCCGATGGTGGGCTGGGCGGTCCGATGGTGGGCTGGGGGTCCGATGGTGATGGGGGTCCGATGGTGGGCTGGGGGTCCGATGGTGGTGGGGGTCCGATGGTGGTGGGGGTCCGATGGTGGGCTGGGAGGGTCCGATGGTGGGCTGGGAGGGTCCGATGGTGGTGGGGGTCCGATGGTGGGCTGGGCGGTCCGATGGTGGGCTGGGGGTCCGATGGTGGTGGGGGTCCGATGGTGGGCTGGGGGTCCGATGGTGGTGGGGGTCCGATGGTGGTGGGGGTCCGATGGTGGGCTGGGGGGGGAGCAGACAGATTGCGGGGCTGGTGGGGTTTACTGGGTAGCTTGTTAGGCCTGGAGGATGCACTCCTGCTCCTCTTGGCCCACAAGCAGTGCTGTAAAGAGACTTACCTCATGGATATAGCCCTTCCCGCCTGCTTTCAGCTGCCGAGTTTTAGCATGTTTATATGAAAATCCCCCAAATATCTCTTTAACCTCTGAGTGCCCTGGTCCTTCTCCTGAGTGTTTCTGGGTTTCCTGGTCCTGCTTCTGCATAAATCGTGCCTCCTCCCTAAATCCTCCACTGGTCAAACTACAGCATCAATTTAAACTTACCCTTCTCTTTGAGTTACACCTCCTAACCTTTTGAAAAATAATTTAAAGAGCTGAAGCTAAAGGTATTATAAAATCTTGAAAAATATGTGTGAAGTTTCATAGCTCTGCTTAAAGCAGGGAAGTGATACTGTTTTACCTACATTAATACTCATTAACCAGTCAGTGATAGCACAGGGAGATACAAGTAACAAGAAGAGTGCTGCCACTCAGCCAAACTGACACTCGAATAATGCACAGGTAGATGTAGCTACCCGTATGTGCATCGTTTAATGACCCAAAGAATCAAAGTTGCAGCATTTGTCTACATACGGCTCCAGTGTAAATCATAGTGTGATGGCATTACTGATCAGTCTGCTCTAGATTTTGTAACCATTACTGGAGAATCATAACAACAAACATTTCTCTCTTTCAACAAATTGGGAGACACCAAAACACAAAGTGAAATGAAGCCGAGAAGCTGCATCCATTCAAATATCCACGCTCCGAGTGTCTGGATTGGTAAATAAATCACGTGATGTAGCACTGAGCCACACAGCCTGGGATAGTGGCCCAATCTTTGCTGAGTTAGCTGATCTGAACTGCAGGGGCAGTGGTCAGAAGACATAACATTTGTCCTCAGCATGTCAGTTATAACCCCATGACTCTTACTGGAAATGTAGATAGCGGGCACAGTTGTGTTCCTGTGGTTGAACAGCCCTTCAACATTCACTGCCACCGAGATTAGGACCTGTAAGGGGAAGGAATTGTAAGGAGCACTTGAAGCTATCACACTCCACCAGGAGACCACTACCTTGGATGAGCTTCAGTGAATTAGCACAGTTAGAGCTACTTTGGATTTGGATTTCCTGAGCTGTGATTTTCATGTTGCTTAAAGAATAAATATAATGTGAAAATCTCAGTACAACAAGCCTATTTTTATAACATTTAAGTGAAGGGAACCAGCACCGGTGGTGTAAAGTGCAGTTTCTTTGTTGTGAACATGGCATGAAATGCTTTTTACCTTACTTCCATTTCTTTGTCATCTTGCTTCTGTTACATCAAAATTGCTTATTTATCCCTTTTCCTTCAGTTCAAGCCATTATCTTAATATTCTCCTGATCGGTTATTTTTGGTTTCATTTTCATCCAAATAGCCATTCTGAGCATGTCAGGCTCACCTACACAGGCGATATTACAGTCATTACCTGTCCTGGACTCCGGTGATTAAGTGGGCATTTTGATTTACAAGGAGGTATCTTAATTTAGTAACTTCATTATACACTACAAGATACTTGATGGACATCCAGCAACTCAGACAGTTCAATTAAAGGGAAGATTTGTTCCGGCAAAGATTCATTCCTTACATATCCAAATTGAAAACAGCTAGCTTATAGGAACGCTTTAGATTAGGGTTGCTGGTTAAGATGCATGAAGCTTAGGCAGCACTGAAACTGATTCATTACTGGATTAGCAGATGTCAGTACTTTAAACAAATGAATTACAATGATTACTTGAATAGGTTTTATATAACCTTGGGCTATTGTCATACCGTTGATCTATTCCTAAGAAATTCAACGGATAACTTTATACTTTTTTGTTACACATTGTAACTGTCCCGGTAATGATACGGTAATGAAATTTATTCATGGGCATGTGTTTGCTGCAGAAGAAAATTGGGGATTTTGCTTGGTACAAAGAGCCATGTTATTTTCCAGATTTTCTGCTATTTTTCTCCTGAAGGCTCTGTAAGTGAAGGTTGTCCTCCAGTACATCACCAAAGCAACCAATCTTCGCACGTTTTTATTCATTTACGGAATGTGGGTGTCGCTGGCAAGGCCAGGATTTATTGCCCATCCCTAATTGCCCTTGAGCCGCCTTCTTGAACCGCTGCAGTCCGTGTGGTGACGGTACTCCCACAGTGCTGCCGCGTATACTTCTTTGTAGCGTTTTCTGTACAACTGAGTGGCTTGCTGGGCCATTTCAGAGGGCAGTTAAGATTCAACCACATTGCTGTAACGCAAATGTAACCCCGCTATTTAAGAAAGGAGGGAGAGAGAAAACGGGGAACAACAGACCAGTTAGCCTGACATCAATAGTAGGAAAATGCTAGAATCTATTATTAAGGACGTGGTAACAGGGCACTTAGAAAATAATAATAGGATTGGGCAAGTCAACATGGATTTATGAAAGGGAAATAGTGTTTGACAAATCTGTTAGAGTTTTTTGAGGTTGTAACTAGCAGCATAGATAAGGGGGAACCAGTGGATGTGGTGTATTTGGATTTTCAGAAGGCATTCGATAAGGTGCCACACCAGAGGTTATTAAACAAAATTAGGGCTCATGGGATTGGGGGTAATATACTAGCATGGATTGAGGATTGGTTAACAGACAGAAAACAGAGAGTAGGAATAAACGGGTCATTTTCGGGTTGGCAAGCTGTAACTAGTGGGGTACCGCAAGGATCAGTGCTTGGGCCTCAGCTATTCACAATCTACATCAATGATTTGGATGAGGGGACCAAATGCAATATATCCAAGTTTGCTGATGATACAAAGCTGGGTGGGAATGTAAATTGTGAGGAGGATGCAAGGAGGCTTCAAGGGGATATAAACAGGCTAAGTGAGTGGGCAAGAACATGGCAAATGGAATATAATGTGGAGAAATGTGAAGTTATCTATTTTGGTAGGAAAAATAGAAAAGCAGAGTATTTTTTAAATGGTGAGAGATTGGGAAATGTTGGTGTTCAGAGGGACCTGGGTGTCCTTGTACACGAATCACTGAAAGTTAACATGCAGGTACAGCAAGCAATTAGGAAAGCAAATAGTATGTTGGCCTTTATTACAAGAGGATTTGAGTATAAGAGTAAAGATATCTTACTGCAATTATATAGGTCCCTGGTGAGACCACACCTGGAGAATTGTGTACAGTTTTGGTCTCTTTACCTAAGAAAGGATATACTTGCCATAGAGGGAGTGCAATGAAGGTTCACCAGACTGGTTCCTGGGATGGGGGGATTGTCCTATGAGGAGAGATTGAGTTGACTAGGCCTATATTCTCTAGAGTTTAGAAGAATGAGAGGTGATCTCATTGAAACATACAAAATTCTTACAGGGCTTGACAGGGTAGATGTTTCCCCTGGCTGTGGAGTCTAGAACCAGGGGTCACAGTCTCAAAATAAGGGGTCGGCTATTTAGGACTGAGATGAGGAGAAATGTCTTCACTCAGAGGGTGGTGAATCTTTGGAATTCTCTACCCCAGAGGGCTGTGGAGGCTCAGTCGTTGAGTATATTCAAGACAGAGATCGATAGATTTTTGAATATTAAGGGAATCAAGGGATATGGGGATAGTGCAGGAAGATGGAGTTGAGGTAAAAGATCAGCCATGATTGTATTGAATGGCGGATCAGGCTCGATGGGCCAAACGGCCTACTCTTATTTCCTATGGTCTGGACAGCAGATTTCTTTCCCTAAAGGACATTAGTGAACCAGATGGGATTTTACAACATGGTTACCATAACTGAGACTAGCTTTTTATAACATGGTTACTGTAACTGACACTAGCTTTTTATAACATGGTTACTGTAACTGACACTAGCTTTTTATAACATGGTTACTGTAACTGACACTAGCTTTTTATTCCAGATTTATTTAATTAACTGAATTTAAATTCCCCCAGCTGCCGTGGTGGGATTTGAGGTTACATCTCCAGTCCAGGCCTCTGGATTACTAGTCCAGTAACATAACCACTATGCTCCTGTACCTCATCTGTGAGCCCAGACAGTGAGGGCAAGACTTCCCTCATCAGCAGGATTCCTTCTGGGATTGTGTCGGTGTGGTGCATCTGCTCACAGGACTGACCCTGTTGACACCTTGTTGCATTTTCCTTGGTCAGGATTAATGATATACGCGGGATGGGCTCCCAGCAGTATCTCTGCTCCACTTTGGGAGTCTACCACGGTGGGGGAGGGAAACAATGTGCAGCTACAGTGTTCCTTTCGGAGCAGCAGAGTAAAGGGACGGGCAAAAACATTCCTAATAGAGCTAAGTGTTGGAACTGCAGAGGCACAACACTGATCCCTGGTTCTCCAGAAGATCTGCTCCAAAGAATCGTTGTGGGGAAGGATAGGAGGCAGAAGTGGACAAAGAAGCCACGCCTGCAACCTTCCTGTCTGTGTGGGTTGGTATTCCACTGGGCGGTGCCTTTACCCACTCAGCCATGAGGGAGCACTAATTTGGGGTTATTCATTTTTCAACTGTTTGTGGGATATTTTGCCTTGGTTAGGTGGCTCGTGTTTTGATCTCGTGAACATTCATGTTACAGAAATTAATAAATCCACATTGAAAGGATGAACAGGCTGGGCCCCTTTTCTCTTGGAAAAAAAAGGCTGAGGGGTGACCTAATAGAGGTCTTTACAATTATGAAAGGTTTTGATGGAGTAGACACAGAGAGAGTGTTTCCACTTGTGGGGAAGAGCAAAACTAGAGGCCATCAATATAAGATAGTCACCAAGAAATCCAATAGGGAATTCAGAGGAAACTTCTTTTCCCAGAGAGTGGTGAGAATGTGGAACTCGCTACCACAGGGAGTGGTTGAAGCAAATAGTATAGATGCATTTAAGGGGAGGCTAGACAAGTATATGAGGGAGAAGGGAATAGAGGGCTATGCTGATAGATTTAGATGAGGAAAGACGGGAGGAGGCTCGAGTGGAGCATGAAGGCCGGCATGGACTGGCTGAGCCGAATGGCCTGTTTCTGTGCCGTATATTCTATGTAATGCTATGTAATTCTATGATTGTTAGAGATTTCTGAATTCACTCATTATTGTTTGTGCCTGTCAGTTGAACACAAGTACAGTGCATGTTTTATCGAATTGTATTCCAAAATGTGTTGTGGTCAATGGCTATTGATCAGCTAACAGTGATTAGTAATTATAAAAATATCTAGAGTTACATGAGGTGTAGATGAACATCTGACTGGGTAATCCTGCCGCTGTGCTATAAATAGTAGAGGAGGATGAAGTGCATAGGACTAGCAGCTGGGCAATTGCGCCAAACAGGATGTAAGACAAGTCAATTATTTGCCTTTAGATGTAGAACCAGTCCCCAGATCCCGACAGGGTGAAAGATGCAGTCATGAGAATGAACTAGATTATTAATTTCTTCTTTGTACTATAACTCAGAACACCTCTTTCTCCTGGTTATTTATGGACATGCCTGTGTCTTGTTGCTTGGTCCTAGCTACAACTCAGGCCTTTGTCTTTGCTCTTACCACAGCTCCTGACACATACTGGAGCAAAGTAAGGAAACAAAGTAAGGACACAAAAGGCATTAAGGGGTATGGGGAGAGAGCGGGAATATGGTATTGAGATAGAGAATCAGCCATGATCATATTGAATGGTGGAGCAGGCTTGAAGGGCCGAAAGGCCGACTCCTGCTTCTATTTTTCTATGTTTCTATGTTTCTAAGTCGCCATTTAATGAAGAAAATGGGGACTCTTGGTGATCTTGTGATTTTGCCCTCTCCACCCTTATTGTATTTATTTGGAATGGTACTGTTGGGTGCCTAAATTTGGACAGCTTCTCTTCAATAAGCATGTGGCCTGTTGGGGTCCCGGAGGATATATCAGAGATGAGCGAAGCAAGTGAGCTTATATTTAAAGAGGAGACCTGGATACTGCATGATTTGAAGAAGGAGCTTTTGAATCCTCCTTACATTATTACTGGGTTTGAAAAGCCACACGCCCTTATTATCCATCTTCTGGGGTGTTGGCGCCGGGCGATGCAGCAGTGGGCGGGAGCGAATTTCACATCCGGGGTGGTAACGGGGCGCTGAGCACCTGACAACGTCACGATCTACGGGGCGCAAGAGACCGAGGCGGTAAGGGTTAGATCCAGCGCAAATCCGCCAGGGAAGTTCGCAGGCGTCGCTGAATACGCCGCGCCCGGTCGGTAACCCCTTAGCGCCTCGTTACCGCCCCCCGCAGGCGCTAACGGGAGGCGCAAAGCAGCCGAAGTTCTAGCCCCATGTCTCATTATTCCAGCACTGTCAACCCTTCCCTAATAAACTCAAGCAGCTGTGCAAATTCCACTGGCCAAAGGGTGACTATTTCCAACAGTTCCTTCGCGAAGGCTCAGTGTAGTATTTCAGTTCACCAGTGGGAGAACCAGACAGTGAAGGCTATCACTTACCGTGAGAGCCGTCAGCTCCGTGTTCATGCAGCTCACTTCAAGGCTCTATCTTTCTCATCTAAAAAGGATCATCTTTCCTGTTTCCCTGCCATTAAGTACAAGACATTCGATGAAATATATTTCACAGAAGAATATAAATAGAGATATAGATTTACCTGTTAATGCACCAAGCTTATTGATGGCACAAATAGCATGAGCTAGAAATGATTACCTGATACAAGTATTATTTTTCTTTAACCTTCCACTACATTCACAGAAACAACAACCTAACCGGCAATTTTTTTAAAAGGAAACAACAAAACTGACCCTCTGCAGTGCAATTAATTTTTATGACTCTTTGAATGCAGCACTATTTATCCAGCTAAATTAAATTTAAAGGGTATCAGGGTTTATTGAAAGCTCACATATTACTGGTCGGTGGATGGTGCTTAAACGTCAGCAGACAAGATGATTAATTATTGCACTGCTGCAGGGGATGGAAAGTGATTTATTGCTTTGACTCATTAAAAGAAGAAACATCGGAACAGGCACAATCAGAGAAGCAGCTCTGTCTCCTCATTGCAATTGCCAGTCATGATTTGCAGCACATCAGATCCCTTCAGGAATAACTGCAAATTGATTTGATTTCTCAACCACGTAAATGGGGCTGCACAGACGATTGAGGGAGGGAGAATGCAAGAAGATGGTGGCATCTTTGATCCTAAAGGTGCTGGGGCCCTGGTAGTTGTGGTGATCAGATTTCCCGGGACTGTCATAGCACGCCTACCTAATCTCCAACATTCAGTGGAAATCTTGCAACCGAGATCAGAATCTCATACCCTCCTTCCTCAGGGTCATGATCTCACATACGTATCAGCTGCGCTGCTAATTCCCAGCACTTCTACTGCTTTATCTTGTCGGGCAGCAAGAGAACACTATGGGGAGCCGAGCTGCCTCACCATTGGTAGCAGCACTGAAAGCTCTCTGTAAAACTAACGGTCCTAGGGGGGAAACATTCGTTTGGTTAGCGCCTCCCATTAGCGGCTCTGGGGGGGGCGCTAACGGGGCGCTAGGAACTTTGCGCCCGAGCGCGGCGATTTTAGCGTCGCTCGCAAAATTGACTAGTCGTTTTGCCCTGGCGCTAAACACTACCGCCACGATCTCCTGCGCCCGCTGATCGTGACGTCATTCGAGCATGCAGCGCCCCGGTAGCGCCCCGGACCGGATATTGAGTCACGCCCGCTGCCTTAGCGCCTGCCGCTAGGAACGACAGGTAGAGGGGAATGTTTTCAAGTCGGGAAGGGGCTGGGGGAGCACTATTTAAAGGCGGGCGCTTCCTGCCTTTTCTTGTCGGCAAAATTTTTGGAACATGGAGGTTGAGAGGGAGAGAGAAGTCTGGAGAGATTGGACGCTGTCCTAAGGAGTTTTGGGTCCTGAGCACCACTTTTGAGGTAAATTTTTATTTGACCTTCATATTTACCATAATTAGAAGCTTCTATGGGGGCTGTACTAACTCGGGGCGTCATCGTCCAGATTCACCTTCGGAGGCAGCAGAGACGCAGAGAGAGAGAGTGGCAAACGTGGCCAGAGGGAGGAGGGCCAACAGGCCTCTGCACAGGAGACCTTACCCTCCCAGGGTATTCTGGGAGCAATTCTCCTACATTCATTTGTCTGAGGAGCAGTGTTTCCATTGGCTGCGCTTCAGCAAGGAGGTGGTCACTGAGCTCTGCCACCTCCTGCAACCAGATCTGCAGCCTCAGCTCAGGACCAGGACGTTTCTGTTGGTGGCAGTGAAGGTGACGGTGGCTCTGAATTATTATGCCAGTGGCTCCTTTCTGGCTTGTACTGGGAAAATAGCGAATATCTCGCAGTTCGCTGTTCATTGTTGCATCCAGGAGGTGACAAATGCTTTGTATAAAAGGAGACGCCCTTGGAAGAAGCACTGAGAGTAGCAAGGGCACAGAATGTACTCTGGGTGGGGGACTTCAATGTCCACCACTAAGAGTGGCTTGGTAGCACAACTACTAACCAAGCTGGCAGAGTCCTGAAGGACATAGCTGCCAGTCTGGGCCTGCGACAGGTGGTGAGAGAACCAACACGAGGGAAAAACCTACTTGATCTCCTCCTCACCAATCTACCTGTCGCAGATGTATCTGTCCATGACAGTAGTGGTAGCAGTGAACACTGCACAGTCATTGTGGAGACGAAGTCCCGTCTTCACACTGAGGATATCCTCCATCATGTTGTATGGCATTACCACCATGCTAAATGGGATAGATTCAGAATAGAAGCAGCTCAAAACTGGGCATCAATGAGGTGCTGTGGGCCATCAGCAGCAGCAGAATTGTATTCCACCACAATCTGTAACCTCATGGCCCGGCATATCCCTCACTTTACCATTACCATCAAGCCAGGGGACCAAGCCTGGTTCAATAAGGAGTGTAGAAGAGCATGCCAGGAGCAGCACCAGACGTGCCTAAAAATGAGGTGCCAACCTGGGTAAGCTGCAACACAGGACTACATGCATGCTAAAAAGCGGAAGCAGCATGCTAAAAAGCAGAAGCAGCTAAGCAATCCCACAATCAACGGATCAGATCAAAACTCTGCAGTCCTGCCACAGCCAGTCGTGAATGGTGGTGGACCATTAAACAACTGACGGGAGGAGGAGGCTCCATGAACATCTCCATCCTCAATGATGGTGGAGCCCAGCACGTGAGTGCAAAAGACAAGGCTGAAGCGTTTGCAACCATCTTCAGCCAGAAGTGCCAAGTGGATGATCCATATCGGCCTACTCCTGAGTACCCCACCATCACAGAAGGAAGTCCTTAGCCAATTTGATTCACTAGGTGTGATAACAAGAAACGGCTGAGCGCACTGGATACAGAAAAGGCTCTGGGCCCCGACAACAACCCGGCTATCGTACTAAAGACTTGTGCTCCAGAACTAGCCACACCTCTAGCCAAGCTGTTCCAGTACAGCTACAACACTGGCATCTTTCCGACAATGTGGAAAACTGCCCAGGTATGTCCTGTCCATAAAACGCAGGACAAATCCAATCCAGCCTATTACCGCCCCATCAGTCTACTCTCAATCATCAGCAAAGTGATGGAAGGTGTCATCGACAGTGCTATCAAGCGGCCCTTACTCACCAAAAACCTGCTCACTGATGCCCAGTTTGGGTTTCGCCAAGGCCACTCGGCTCCCGACCTCAATACAGCCTTGGTCCAAACATGGACAAAAGAGCTGAAGTCCAGAGGTGAGGTGAGAGTGACTGCCCTTGACATCAAGGCAGCATTTGACCGAGTGTGGCATCAAGGAGCCCTAGTAAAACTGAAGTCAATGGCAATCAGGGGGAAAACTCTCCACTGGCTGGAGTCATACCTAGCACAAAGGAAGATGGTTGTGGTGGTTGAAGGTCAATCATCACAGCCCCAGGACATGGCTGCAGGAGTTCCTCAGGGTAGTGTCCTAGGCCCAACCATCTTCAGCTGCTTCTTCAATGACCTTCCCTCCAACATAAGGTCTGAAATGGGGATGTTCGCTGATGACTGCACAGTGTTCAGCGCCATTCACAACTCCTCAGATAATGAAGCAGGCCATGCCCGCATGCAACAAGACCTGGACGACGTTTAGGCTTGGGCTGATAAGTGGCAGGTAACATTTGCGCCACAGAAGTGCCAGGCAATTACTATCTCCAACAAGTGAGAGTCTAACCACCGCCCCTTGACATTCAATGGCATTACCATCGCTGAATCCCCCACCATCAACTTCCTGGGGGGTCACCATTGATCAGAAACTAAACTGGACCAGCCACATAAATACTGTGGCAAAAAGAGCAGGTCAGAAGCTAGGTATTCTGCGGCGAGTGTCTCACCTCCTGACTCCCCATAGCCTTTCCACCATCTACAAGGCACAAGTAAGGAGTGTGATGGAATACTCTCCACTTGCCTGGATGAGTGCAGTTCCAACAACACACAAGAAGCTCAACACTATCCAGGACAAAGCAGCCCGCTTGATTGGCACCCCATCCACCGCCTTAAAAATTCACTCCCTCCACCACCGGCGTACTGTGGCTGCAGTGTGTACCATCTAAAAGATGCACTGCAGCAACTCACCAAGGCTTCTTCGGCCGCACCTCCCAAACATGTGACCTCTTCCACCTAGAAGGACAAGGGCAGCAGGCGCATGGGAACACCACCACCTCCAAGTTCCCCTCCAAGTCACACACCATCCTGACTTAGAAATATATCGCCGATCCTTCATCATCGCTGGGTCAAAATCCTGGAACTCGCTGCCTAACAGCACTATGGGTGTACCTTCACCACACAGACTGCAGCGGTTCAAGAAGGCGGCTCACCACTAACTTCTCAAGGGCAATTAGGGATGGACAATAAATGCTGGCCTTGCCTGCGATGCCCACATCCCATAAACCCCATGACCCAGGACAAACAACGCGAACGCGCATGTGGCTTTGCTAGGATCGCGGGCTTCCCCATGTTTCAGGGCACTATTGACTGCACGCATGTGGCATTGCTGGTACCTCATGAAAATGCAGAGGTGTTTCGAAACCGCAAGGGCTTCCACTCTCTGAATGTCCAGTTGGCGTGCGACCACAGACAGCACATCCTCGCCGTCAATGCCCGCTATCCTGGCAGCAGCTTTTACCCTGCGGCAGAATGGTATCCCAGACCTCTTCCAACCACCGCGTCAACCTCGTGGATGGCTCCTCAGGGACAAGGGTTATCCACTCTGCTCCTGGCTGATGACACCGCTCTGTAACCCCAACACTCCTTTGAGCTCGCCTACAATGAGAGCCATAGCGCCACCAGCAACCTCATAGAGCAGATGATCGGCATCTTGAAACAACGGTTCCGGTGTCTTGACCACTCTGGAGGAGCCCTGCAGTACTCTCCCGAGCGAGTCTCGCTTTTCATGTTGTGTGCTGCATGCTTCATAACATTGCAATCATGAGGACCCAGACATTGCCACCAGGGATTGGTGCACCACCTGAGGAGGAGGAGGAAGAGGGAGAGGAGGAGGAGGTGGAGGAGGAGGATGAAGAGGAGGATCAGCAGCACCAATGTGAGTGGGAGGTGCACAATGTTGCCTCTGCAAGGGCCGTCCATGAACGCCTGATAAGACACCGCTTCTGACGAATGACAGAGAAGATGGCTTCTGGGATGAAGAAGCACATCATCGCAAGCATCCCGCACCCCCTATTACCGGGCAAAGCTGCAATGAGTCAAATCAGCAAAGATGTAAAGTAAGAATAAATTATTTTATTTATATTACAAACTCTGTGTCATTTATTCAGGACAAACAATTAGAAACAAATCCAACAATTCATGAACTAATAAAAACTCGTTCTCACAACATGGAGGTAAACGGCAAAACAGTAAACAAATATAATAACAAGAACCTCGAACTTTCCCACAAACATTCCCCCCATTTATTTACAGATTCTACTGTTGGGCCTTCGAGGGTAATCTACATCCCCTGCGCACTTCCCCCCTTCCCACCCTACTGCTCCTCCGTAATGGGGCCCCAGTGGCTGCAGCAAGGCTGGTGGAAGGCTGCTGAATGTTGGAACCAGAGACTGCAGATGGCCTTGAAGGACGCCCTCGACCAGCTCTGGGCCTGGAGGGCCCGGCTGCAGACTGCCCCAACTCTGCATGGGCGGCAGCAGTCTGGGCTGGCTGGGTTACAGGCTGTGGCAAGTGCAATGGGGAAGTGGCAGTGGTGGGAGCAGGAATGCTGTCATCCTGAGAGAGGACAGCACCTTCCTGCTCGACCGACACACTGCCACTGCCACAGGGCAAAACCTCAGCATCCGGAGCAATCTGCTCGAGCACAGATTGCTGGCCTGCTGCGGCACCGTGAGATCCCCGGTGGACAATGGTTGACCCAGCGAGGATGGCAGCAGTCAGAGCTTGCGTGGCATCAATCCGAGACTGCATGAGAGCAGTCTGAGACTGGATGGCACCAGCCAATGACTCGATTCCAACACTAAGCCATTGCGTTGTGTTGGCCTGTGCTGCAATAGATGCTGCCACCTCACCCATTACACGTGGCATGGGCTCTGGTCCCCACGGTCTCCCTGCAATTCAACCATCCTCTGCAACGAGGCAAGTATGTTTCAAGGGTTTGTGCACAGATCACAGCTGTGCTAGCGGCGGACTCCTCCACACTCCTATCCAGTGCATCCATGCTGTCGGGCACCCTTGCCATTGCAGCCATGAGCTCAGTGTGCATGCTCAAGGCCTGGGTATTCATCGCTGCGATGTCGAGATCCTCATCTGAGTCCTGTGCAGCAGAACTCGTGCGCGTGCTCACCCTCCGGTGAGATGGCCTCCGAGCTTCCCTACCCCCCATGGCATTGCTGCAGTCCGCTGGGTCCAAGAGCTTCGCCCTCATCAGACCCTACCCCCCTGCTCCCCTCCAGAGAACTCGTGGACCCAGTGTCGGAAGTGTCATCCTCGGGAGACGCAGGCGATGAGGCTCCGGCTTCCTCTTCCTCCTCGTCTGGTCACTAAAGCGCCGAGCTCTCTCCCTGGGCCTATCCATCTGTACTTTCAGCACAATGGTGGTTTAGGTCTTTTCAGACCAAGATTCAAGGCTGCAATGCGCAGGGTGTGGCTGGCCAGCAAGATGACCCCTCCCCTTTAAGAACTGGACAGCGCCAGTCTGTCTGTCTTCCATGGTAACTGACATCGCCTGAGCTTCGGTAGCGTTCTGAGGTAACGCCTCGCTCCCCGACGTTTGCGCCTTAAGAGAGGTGTGTAGCGCCTGATTTAGTGCTCAGATCACCTCCAGGAGTGATAGAGGCAAATTTTGCGGTTGTAGGCGATAATTAGCGCCAGGTGCTAAACTTTGTGCCCGACAGATATTAGCGCCCCAAAATGGGCGATACCAAATATTTTCCCCACTGACTCCAACACTGCCATTAGCCCAGAGCCTGCTAACCTCCTCCAATCCACACACACTGACACCCACCCTGCCATTAGCCCAGAGCCTGCTAACCTCCTCCAATCCACACACACTGACTCCTACCCTGCCATTGGCCAGAGGCTGCAAACCTCCTCCAATCCACACACACTGATTCCTACCCTGCCATTGGCCAGAGGCTGCACACCTCCTCCAATCCACACACACTGACTCCTACCCTGCCATTGGCCAGAGGCTGCACACCTCCTCCAATCCACACACACTGACTCCTACCCTGCCATTGGCCAGAGGCTGCACACCTCCTCCAATCCACACACACTGTGTCCTATATGGCCATTGGCCCGAGCCTGCTCACCTCCTGCAATCCACACACACTGTCGGCACGGTGTAAGAGCTGGCAGCCATTCAGATTAAACTCTCCCCCTTGCCCCGCCCCCAGTGACACTGTGTCCCTCGCTCTCTGCTGGCTCTCGCTCTGGCCGTTGGGCACCGCCCCGGGAATTTGACTGCGCGGGACCTTTCAACTCACTGCACACCCGCGCGCCTTAGAGGGAGCATTGCTCATTACCTCTCACCATTCACCGATCGCTTCTGTCATCTCTACTTCATCTGCCATCTATTCCAGCAGCATCGGTGCCCTTTATACTCTCTCACCTTGGTCCTCAGATTCCCACCATGATCAGCCCCAACACCAGCAACACCAGGCGCACCAGCAGCACCAACAACACCACAAACCTTCTCTGCAATCACCTGATGCTGCACAGGACAGAGGGCAGCAGCACCTGACCACATTGCTGCCCGGGAGACCAGGGCTGGCCTCACCATGGCCAGATTTACTTCACTTGACGCTGTACACCCTGGTTGGCACATGATGCGCCAGGTTGGCACCACCCCACACCAGCACCATAAAGCATCCTTACAATGCCCAAGCCATTCCTTTCACACTCATCACCATTGCGGGGGGTACCGATATGTCTCACCATTCACTTCAACTCACTAAGCCACTTCCAAAGATGCACACAAATCTGTCCAAGAATGCAAAGTGTTAAAAATAAAGGTTTCAATGTTCGACACCACATTAACAGAAACTTTACATGAACATTGCATAAAGCACCCAAGTGCCTACCCTAGTGTGTTGTTAGTTGGTATGATTGGAATAGGATGACAGTAAGTGTGAGGGGTGGCTGGTGAGATGGGATATGATAATGTAGAGAGAAAGGGATGGGTGGAGATCCAATGTAAGTTGGTGTGAGTAAGGATGTGCAGGAGTAGGGTAGGGAAGGCAGAGTGATGGGGATGTGATGAGAGGCACAGCAGGATGTTGTTGAGTGTGGCTTTGTACTAACGTTTCGTGATCTACTGTGTAAGGGCGTGACCTGCGGCTCTGTGCTTAGCCTGGGTGCTAGTGCGAGGTTAGGCCTTGTTGCCTGTTCTGGTCTCCAGCCAGCCTGGTAACACTAGACACCTGTGAATGGTTCGACCCACTCGCCCTTACGGTTCTGACACTGGACTTAGGTGCGAGAGCAATAATGCAGAGAAAACTCAGGTAGACCCGGTGGAATAGTGCAAAATGGAAAATCTTTATTGCATATTATTCAAGATTACGAGATACATGTCATAAGCACAGATTAATGACAGTACAATCTTACACACAGTTATGTAACTAATTTTAGGGAAACGAGGAGCGCATGACACATCGTAAAAGGGGGCACACATTACAATTATCCTTAAAACTCAAACCCTCCCCTATCAATACCTGTCCTAAACTAGATTTGTAGGATCGAGACTCATGCTCACCACTCGTGATAACTCGGAGAATTCCGAAACTCTGCTCGGATGTTTTTCCCGCAGCACCTGACTATCCACGTGTTGATCAGGGGTCTCCGTACCCCACTTGTTTACTCGTTTCTGCTCCGGCTAGCAGGCTGGACCGTCTGCTGTCATGAAGATCTGTGTTGTCCTCGGAGTTCCGACACTACTCAAAAAATAGTCTTCCTGTGCCCTCACACCGGTTCGATAAAATTCGAAGAATGGTCTTCCTGGGCAAGGAAAATGTTTATTCGACTTGCAGGCGCGGTTGGGGCTTACTGACCGTGGCGATACGCATTGTCGTCTTCTTCTCTTCTCATCTCATCTCATCTCATCTCATCTCATCTCGGGCCTTCGGTTCCAACACCGTTTACCGACTTCTCGGGATGGTGTGCCCATTTCAAGGCCTCACAGCCCAGTTCTACACAGATCTTCACGGAAAGCCACGAGGTTGATCCTAGCGGATCAGAGTCCAGAGCTGTCAGGCAAGAGAATAAAAGTTCAATAGTCTTCCAGCGAGTCAAAACAGCAAGAGCAGCAAGAGGCAGAGGCAGCAGTCAGCAGCAAGAGTAGCAGGCGAAGAGGCAAGAGGCAAGAGACAGATGGACGGTTATACCTTACAGTTATAGTGCTGTAATTCCTCTTTTCCCGCCCAATCTTAATGTCTATCTTTTGTCAGGGTTTTGGCGCTCAAACTTCTTGTATAGGGTGATCTCCGTTTTTAATGGGTTTCGGTGATACTTGTAACTGTCTGAGTACCCGTTAATACTTCTCCCATTGTGTAACCGGCTAGTAGTCTCCCTGGAGGGGTTTTGGGGCTTCCAAATGCTTTCTGTAACTACCCGCAAACGGCTCTCTCATCGTAGAGTCGGGGGGATTTTGCATATTAATGTCTTTGGATGGGTCCTTGATCGCTCGGTACAATAGCCCTTATTCGCACCTGGGAGACCGATTCCAGTATTTATGTATAAAATGCAAACCCATTATGTCTTGTCAGTTATCTCAAATGTGCTGAGTCCTGTACGATCTCGCACAAATGTTTATTGGAACGCCATCTTGTCTGCTCATTGAAAGTCTAGAACGTTCTGCCACGAGGTGTGGCGGCAATTTTACAGGCTGTTTGTGTCCACTTTGAAAACCTGACAGCATTCTGCTGAAATAAAACTGTTTGTACGAAACTTTATGTCTCCTTCTTATTTTATAAAATCGTGCTAATTTTGCGAATTCTACAACTGAGATCATTGAAACGTTTGCGACACTGCACCCTCACTCAAACTGTGAGGGATTATGGAGTGTCCTCCGCAAATTCGGCTGTCCTCAAAAGTTTGTCACCATCCTCCGCCTGCTTCACGATGACATGCAAGCCGTGATCCTGACCAACGATTCCACCACAGACCCAATTCACGTACGAACCGGGGTCAAGCAAGGCTGTGTCATCGCACCAACGCTCTTCTCGATCTTCATTGCTGCAATGCTCCATCTCACCCTCAGTAAGCTCCCCACTGGAGTGGAGCTAATTTACAGAACAAATGGGAAACTGTTCAACCTCCGTCGCCTCCAGTCCAGATCCAAGGTCGTCCCATCCTCTCTCGTCGAATTACAGTGTGCAGACGATGCTTGCGTCTGCGCTCACTCGGAGGTCGAACTCCAAACCATCGTCAACACCTTCACCGAAGCATACGATAGCATGGGCCTTACGCTAAATATCTGTAAGACAAAGATCCTCTACCAACCTGCCCCTGCCACACAGTACTGCCCCCCGATTATCAAAATCCACGACAAGGCCTTGGACAACGTGGACCACTTTCCATACCTCAGGAGTCTACTGTCAACAAGGGCAAATGTTGATGACGAAGTTCAACACCGCCTTCAGTGTGCCAGTGCAGCCTTCGGTCACCTGAGGAAGAGAGTGTTTGAAGACCAGGACCTCAAACCCGGCACTAAGCTCATGGTCTACAGAGCAGTAGTGATACCCGCCCTGCTGTATGCCTCAGAGACATGGACCATGTACAGCAGGCACCTCAAAGCACTGCAGAGGTACCACCAACGCTGCCTCCACAAGATCCTGCAAATCCACTGGCAGGATAGGCGCACCAACGTCAGTGTTCTTGCTCAGGCCAACATCCCCAGCATCGAAGCTTTGACCACACTCGATCAGCTCCGATGGACGGGTCACATGCACGATACGAGACTCCCAAAACAGGCGCTCTACTCGGAGCTCCGACATGGCAAGAGAGCCCCAGGTGGGCAGAGGAAACACTTCAATGACACCCTCAAAGCCTCCTTGAAAAAGTGTAACATCCCCACTGACACCTGGGAATCCCTGGCCCAAGACCGCACAAAGTGGAGGAGAAGCATCCGGGTAGGCGCCGAACACCTCGAGTCTCTTCGCCGGGAGCAAGCGGAAGCCAAGCGCAGGCAGCGCAAGGAGCGCACGTCAACCCAAGCACCCCACCCACCTGCCCCTTCAACCACCGTCTGCCCCACCTGTGACAGAGACTGTAGGTCCTGCATTGGACTCATCAGTCACCTGAGAACTCATTTTTAATGTGGAAGCAAGTCATCCTCGGTTCCGAGGGACTGCCTAAGAAGGAGAAGGAGCACCCTGGTCCTCCTGACCACATCCCTACTTGTGCCCTCCTCTGCAATGTGCAACCAGGCTGTATTGATCTCCTGGGGAGGTCTCCTTCGCCCTTGGGAAGGGAAGAGGAACTCCCCACGTGCTCTGGAGGGAGTCATGGGAGAGCCTGGGTGCAGCCCTGCACGTCTGAGCAGTGCTTGTCAGTGTTTGCTGTACCTCAATGCTGTAGAACACTGACAGCACAAATGTCAAAATAAATTTGGACATGGCCCCTTTAAGGAAACCGGCTGATGACGCAAAATCAAATGACATCACCAAACCCACTTCCTCTAATTGTCCGGGAAATGCACTGGGCAGGCTTAGTAAGCCCACTCAGGGGAAATTCATTTCAGAGACCGGGATGGAGACAGCAGCAGGTTTGGGACCCGCCACGGACGTCGCTCACCACGGACCCAACTGGTTCGTAAAAGCGCGGCCAATTTCTTCGCACAAAGTCCGTTCCCTAGCCATTGACTCCATCCCTCTACATAGCATCTGCCTGAGGCTGAACCAGACTCTACGCAACCTTGGTGTCATAATTGAACCAGAAATGAGCTTTCGGCCACATACCCACACCATAACTAAGACAGCCTATTTCCACCTACGTAACATCGCCCGTCTCCGCCCCTGCCTCAGCTCATCCGCTGCTGAAACCATCATCCATGCCTTTGTTACCTCGAGACTTGACTATTCCAATGCACTCCTGGCTGGCCTCCCACGTTCTACCCTATGCAAACTTGAGATCATCGAAAACTCGGCTGCCCGTGTCCTAACTCGCACCAAGTCCTGTTCGCCCATCACCCCTGTGCTCGCTGACCTACATTGGCTCACGGTTAAACAACGCCTCGATATTAAAATTCTCATCCTTGTTTTCAAATCCCTCCATGGCCTCACCCCTCCCCATCTCTGTAACCTCCTCCAACCCCACAAACCCCCGAGATATCTGCGCTCCTCTAATTCTGGCTTCTGGAGCAACCCTGATTTTAATTGCTCCACCACTGGCGGCCCTGCCTTCAGCTGCCTAGGCCCTAAGCTCTGGAATTCCCTCCCTATACCTCTCCACCTCGCTACCTCTCTCTCCCCCTTTAAGACGCTCCTTAAAAGCTACCTCTTTGACCAAGCTTTTGGTCACCTTTTGGTCACAGGGAGAAATTAGGTCTAATTTCTCCCTGTGTGGCTCAGTGTCAAATTTAGTTTTATAAAACTCCTGTGAAGAACCTTTTGACGTTTTACTGCTTTAAAGATGCTATATTAATATAAGTTGTTGTGGTTGTTGCTGAGTGAGTGGAGAGCTGTAGACCTCTATCTGAATGGGTGCTGCATAATGGTGTGATGTCAATCATTGATCAGTGGAATCAGACTGATGGGTTTTTGTTGGGTGAGGTTATGAAGGCATATGGAGCAATGTTGGGTGAATCACAGATCAGCCAAGATCTGATTGGATGGCAGAGCACACATGAGGGGCTGAATGGCCTCTGTAACATTTGCATATTGAGTTGTCATTGGCCGGCAGGCATCTGTAAGGACTACTATTGTTTGAAAGACCCAGGCTAGGGGTCCTAATGCCATGCTTTCCCCTCTGGAGCTGCTATGAGTAAGAACACAGACCTAATGCTTAATAAACAAAGGTAAACCGTAATACTCCGTTGTCCTTCAATTTACAAAATGTGCAAAAAACAAGACATGTTGTCAGAAGTAGGATTGTAAATGGACATCGTTGGAGCTCCCTTGCCTCGAATGGATTGGGAATCTTTGAACTTACCTGGAGAATGGTGCAAGTTTAAGCAACATGTGGAGTTGATGTTCTCGGGTCCGCTGAAAAGCAAAGGGGAGGAAGAAAAATGCAGCTACCTACTCCTGTGGATCGGAGAAAAAGGGAGAGATATTTATCTCTCACCGCGGATGAAGCAAAGGTACTGAAAAGTTATTTTGACCGTTTTGAATCATATGTGATGCCCAAGACAAATACGATATTCACTTGGTACAAGTTTCAGGAGAAAGTACAAGGAGCTAGTGAGTCATTTGAACAGTTCGTGACTGAGTTAAAACTGCTGGTAAAAGACTGTGAATATGCAGATAAAGATGAGATGGTCAGAGACCGCATCGTGTTTGGAATACATTCAACTAAAGTGAGAGAGAAACTTTTGAATGTTGGGTCCGGGCTAACGCTGGACAAAGCTATGGACATAGCTAGATCGCACGAGATAGCCCAAGCACAGTTGAAAACCATAACCGGCGCCACGAGCAGCTCGCGTGAACAGACAGTGCACGCAGTTAATAGACACGCACCAAAGAACACCGCCCAGAGAGCGTGTTTCAGAACAGAAAGAACAGAGAGAGTTCTAAAAATGAGTGACAGACATAAAACGCTTCAAAAACTGTGGGTATTGTGGAAACAAGGTGCATGGGGAAAAGGAGCACTGCCCTGCCAAAGGAAGGCAATGTGCTAAATGTGGCAAACGGAACCACTTTGCGAAAGTTTGCAGGACTGTTTTTGGAAAAGCAGTACACACAGTGAGTGACAGCCAAATGCCAGATAGAGAGCCAAATGCAGAGGAACTGTTTATTGATTCTGTGTCACAGAAAAAACAGTTTTTAGAGACGGAGCAAGCCTTTGCAGATATTGGCCCGAAAATTAGACCTAATACGCGAGAGTACGCACTGTGTACTCTCGCGTTTTAGGTCTCCAATTGCCGGTTTCCAGCATGCACTGCGCATGCGCGGGAAACCGGCACTTCGTGAATTCAAAAGGGGGCGGTTCCTAGGTGAACCGCGTGCGCGCTACAGGCTGCGCGCACACAGTACACTTAGTGCTTTGAACGCGCAGGTAAGCATGGAAGATTTTACACATAAAGAAAGGAGGCGTAAGACCCTCTTTTAACAAGGTAAGTAGTTAATTAAGTATTATTTTAAAAAAATTTCAACAGGTTTATCTTTTTTAGAGACTTTAAAGAAAGGTAAGTTTATTTTTATAACTTTTAAAAATTTTAAATTTTTTCAAAAATTTAATTTTTTGTTTAAAGTGGTTAATTTATTTAACTATACTTATTTTATTAATGTGATGGCTTTTAAAAAAAAATTTAATTGAGGTTTAGCTGTTCTTTTGGGGGGGTATAGTATTCATAGCTTTGACAGGTCTTCCTGTCAAAACTATGAATGAAAGATGGTGTGCTGCCATTGGCTCTAACTGAATCACGTGATCCCAGAGCTCGCACAAACTAATTGCGTCTCTGGGTCACGCAAGCACTGCACAGCTGCAGCCTTGAAACTAAAGTTCGTGTGGGCCCGGAGGAAAAAGGAAAGCGCGGAGTGAGATATCGCGGGGAAGCCTTACCCCCGCGTGAACACTCAGGGGTAGAAATTAGGTCGCGCCCCATTTGGGGCGCAAATATCGTCCGCGCGCAAATATTAGCGCCTGGCGCTAATTATCGGCACTGACAGGAAACTTCACTTTTACCGCCCCGGGAGGTGAGTGGAGCGCTAAATTAGGCGCTGCACACCTCTCTTAAGGCGCAAAGGCCTAGGAGTGAGGCGCTACCTCAGCGCACGAGCGCAGCGCAGCTGCTGCCAGTTAGCGAGGGAACACAGACACACTGGCGCCGGACACTTCTTAAAGCGGGGGGGGCCACTTGCTCCCCAGCCACACCCTGCTCATTGCAGCCTTGAATCTCAGCCTGGAGAGACCTGTAATCCATTTTGCTGCCAAGCATGGAGAGGGTGAGAGAACGCGCTCATCGCTTCACCGAGCGGGCCTTGGATGCTCTGGTTGACGCAGTGGAGCGCAGACGATGCATGCTGTTCCCGGAGAGTGGCAGGAGGCCTTTGCCACGCGAGTTCAGAAGAGTGTGGAGGGAGGTGGCTCAGAGCGTCTCCTCCAGGAGCATGGTGCCCAGGACCCATGTCCAGTGCCGCAAAAAGTTCAACGACCTCACTCGGGTCGTCAGGGTGAGTGGCTTTTTCTCAATACCTCTCCATCCCTCCATCTCAACCTCACTCTATGGCCAGAGGGTCTTAAAACCCCAATGCACAACACTCATGCAACACCTATGGCCCTTTCATCAAACACACACACACATTCCACACTTTGCATACAGTAAGGGCTATTCACCTATGGGAGGCACATCAGGCAAGACCATGGCTGCATACAGTAAGGGCTATTCACCTATGGGAGGCACATCAGGCAAGACCATGGCTGCATACAGTAAGGGCTATTCACCTATGGGAGGCACATCAGGCAAGACCATGGCTGTATATTGACTCAGATGCTGTCCTTTTTCTTGCAGGCTAAGCTGGCTCATAATCGGAGACAGCAGCAACGGACGGGTGGAGGGCGGCTTCAGCTGCAACCCCTCAGCGATCTGGAGGAGCGCGTCCACAGGATTGTGGCAAGCCGGGTGATCGGTCCCGTCGCCACTGGAGACGCCGACCCCGTTGTGGACAGCAATGGTAAGGTCATCACCTTTTTGTCCTCTGTCCTTCCACTTGTCCCTCACAATACCAGCCTTTGACACTTTCAATCCAACTTGCTAACTCGCTGCACTTATTCCTCCCTTACTGCCACCCTGTCCTCACGCTAAAGCCACTCTTGTACCTCCCTGCTTTCAGATGGTGATTCACCAGCTGAGGAGATGGTCCCTGAAGCTGCCACTGGGAGTGATGCTGCAGCTGAGGAGGAAGAGGAAGCCGGAGCATCAGTGCCACCCTCTCCCGAGGAAGCCCATGGCCACACTGGGAACACGCCTTCCCCGGAGGGGAGCAGGGGGGAAGGGGCTGATGATGGTGAAGTTCCAGGACCCAGCGGGCTGCAGCAACGCCATTGGGGGGGGAGGGAAGAACGGGGGAGCAGGGGGGAAGGGGCTGATGATGGTGAAGTTCCAGGACCCAGCGGGCTGCAGCAACGCCATTGGGGGGGGAGGGAAGAACGGGGGAGCAGGGGGGAAGGGGCTGATGATGGTGAAGTTCCAGGACCCAGCGGGCTGCAGCAACGCCATGGGGGGGGGGAGGGAAGAACGGGAGCCTTCTCCCCAGAGGGAGAGTATGCCAGACACTCCTAATGCAATGGACGCAGAGGAGGAGCGGCTGATTGCAGAAATGAACAGCCAGGCGGTGGGCATGCACACTGAGCTCATGGGTGCAGTGGGAAGGGTGCCCGAATGCATTGAGGCACTGGCAAGGAGTGTGGAGCACTTCGCTGTAGCACAGGCGGATGCCACACTAAAGCTTACTGCTGCAATTCAGTCACTGGCTGCCAGGAACCCATCTGAGACTGCTCTCATGCAGACTCAGATTGAGGCCACGCGAGCACTGACTGCTGCCATCCTCGATGGTTCGTGCACATGTCCCCGGGGCAGTCACCGCGCCGCAGCAGGCCAGCAATCTGTTCTCCGGCAAATTGCTCCGGATGCTGAAGTGCTGCCCCGTGGGAGTGCCAGTGTGTCGGGCGAGCAGGGAGTTGCTGTCCTCTCTCACGATGACAGCATTCCTGCTGCCAACACTGTCACTTCTCCACTGCACTTGCCACCGCCTGTAGGACAGACTGCTGCCGCCCATGCAGAGTTGGTGCAGTCTGCAGCCGGGCCCTCCAGGCCCAGAAGTGGTCGAGGCCGTCCTTCAGGGGCATCTGCAGTGTCAGGGTCTGACAAGCAGCAGCCTTCCACCAGCCTTGCTGCAGCCACTGAGGTCCCATTACGGAGGAGCAGTAGGGTTAGAAGGGGGGAAGTGCGCAAGGGAAGGAGATCACCCTCGAAGGGCAAAAAGTAGGAGGTGTGCCAAAATGCTGGTCATTTTTTTATTAAAGGCCGAGGTTCATGGCCCAACTTTTGTTTAGTGTTTTAGACATTATCTCCAGGTTGTGAGAACCAGTTATGTTATTGACTGTTTTTTTGTGTTTATTTCTATGAGTTTGTCATGAGGAATTGACACACACAGAGTTTGTACAATAAATAAGTTTCTGTATTCAAAATATACATGGCTGGTGGTTGGAATTATTGGTGCCTTGGCCGGCTTAGGGGTTGCGTGCTGGGTTGATTCGTGTTTGTAGCACTGGCAGGGGCCCTAGAAGCGGCTTGCTATTAGTCGTTGACGGACGGCCCTTGCAGTTTGACCATTGTGGGCCGCCCTCCTGCCTTGGTGCTGCTGCTGATCATCGTCCTCGGCCTGTTCCTCCTCTTCCTCCTCCTCCTCTTGTGGTGCTGCAAGGCCTGGTGGCATTGGCTGCGTCCTGAGGATTGCCATGTTGTGCAACATGCAGCACACCACTACGAATTTGGAAACTTGCTCAGGCGAGTACTGCAGGGCTCCTCCGGAATGGTCCAGACAGCGGAATCGTTGTTTGAGCACGCCGATTGTGCGCTCAATAATGTTCCTCGTTGCTTGTTGGCTTTCCTGGTACCGCAGCTCAGCAGGGGTGTTTGGCGCACGGAGCGGTGTCATCAGCCAGGTGCTCAATGCGTACCCCTTGTCCCCCAGAAGCCAACCAACTGGCTGATGCGGTGCCTCGAAAATTTCTGCCACAGTACTCTGGCGCAGGATGAAAGCATCGTGGCAGCTGCCCGGATAGTGGGCATTGACAGCGAGAATCACCTGTCTGTGGTCACAGACCAACTGCACATTCAAGGAATGGAACCCCTTTCTGTTCCGGAACTCCTCTGCATTCTCTCGCGGAGCACGCAAAGCCACATGTGTGCAGTCAATGGCGCCCTGTACCATGGGGAAGCCCGCTACCCTCGCAAAGCCCATAGCACGGTCATGCTGCTTGTCTGGGGTCATAGGGAAGGAGATGAAGTCTCGTCTCCTTGTGAAGAGGGCATTGGTGACCTGCCGGATGCAGCGATGCACCGCAAACTGGGAGATATTGGCGAGGTCCCCAACAGCAGCTTGGAATGAGCCAGTGGCGTAGAAGTTCAAAGCCACTGTGACCTTCACTGCCACCGACAGAGACGTCCTGGACCTCAGCTGAGGCTGCAGATCTGGCTGCAGCAGGTGGCAGAGCTCAGTGACCACCTCCTTGCTGAATCGCAGCCTTCGCAAACACAGCTCCTCGGACATGTGGATGTAGGAGAGCTGTTCACGATATACCCTGGGAGGGTAAGCTCTCCTGTACATGCGCCTGATGGCCCTCCTCCGTCTGGCCATCATTGCCACTCTCTGTCTGCGTCTCACTCTCCTCCGATTGAGCTGGAGCAGGACGACGCCCCCAATCATTGCAGCCCCCATATTCTCTTTGCCAGAAAAGTAATGAGGTACAGCAACGAAAGTAGCAGCAAAGTTAGGATTAACTAGGCAAAACTACCTCACAAAGCGTTGAGTCAATGTAGAAGTCTCTCTCTCTCTCTCTCCGAATCTCTCTCTCTCTCTCAGAACGAGTGGTGCATAAATGTCGACCACAGAAAAAGACAGGAAGAGGCCCCCTTTAAATAGCGCCCCCCCCAGCCCCACACCGATTGATAACGTTCCAGTCTTCCGGTCGTTGGAAGCGCCAGGCGGTAAGGCAGGGGACGCCACTCAATTTCCGCTCCGGGGCGCCCCAAGGGCGTTGCACCACGGAATGACGTCACAATCTGCGCGCGCAGGTGGTCGCAGCGGTAAGTTTTAGCGCCGCCGCACAATCTCAAGTTAAGTTCTCGAGCGGCGCAAACAGCGCTGCGCCCGGGCGTTAGCGCCTTAACGCCCCATTAGCGCCCATTTAAGGCGCTAACGGGAGGCGCAACCAACTGAATTTTTACCCCTCAGTGTTTAATTTCTGGGCCATTGAGATAGGAAAACAGGGCACAGAGCTTAAGTTTAAACTAGACACTGGAGCTCAGGTTAATGTAATTCCTCTGAGTGAGTATCACAGCTTGAAGGATGAGTGTGAGCTACAGCCCACCTCACGCAGACTGACCAGCTATGGGGGTGAGCAGCTCATTGTAAAAGGCACATGTGTGATGAAATGCAAGTACAAAGAAAGCGACATGATGTTGGACTTTTACATTGTTGACACTCGCGCACCTCCAGTGCTAGGTCTAAAGGCATGTTTAGACATGGACCTCGTCAAGCTAGTGCTATCATTGACAGCACCAGTTGAGAAGCAGACAGTCATGGAGGAGTTTGCTGACGTTTTCAAAGGAATCGGACTATTCCCAGGTGAATGCACCATTCACCTTGACCCAGCAGCAACCCCTGTGGTTTGCCCACCGAGAAGGATACCCCTTGCTCTACGTAGTCGCCTGAAGGAGGAGCTGCAGAGCATGGAGAATACAGAAATCATCGTCCAGCAAACAGAACCGACAAAGTGGGTCAACGCGTTAGTAGTGGTTGAGAAACCACGTACAGGCAAGCTCAGAGTCTGTCTCGACCCCAGAGATTTGAACAAGGCTATCAAACGCCCTCACTACCCTCTACCAACGCTAGATGACATCACACCCAAGCTAGTGGGAGCACGTTACTTCAGTGTAATGGACGCACGATCAGGATACTGGACTATCAAGCTCACGGAAGAGTCATCTAAGATAACGACGTTCAACACACCATTTGGACGCTACCGATTTCTGCGTTTACCATTTGGTCTTATCTCAGCTCAGGATGAATTCCAGCGGAAGATCGACGAAACCTATGAAGGCCTCGACGGAGTAGTCGCAATCGTAGACGACATCCTCATCTACGGCAGGAATAGAGAGGAACATGACAGGAACCTCCGTGCGATGCTACATAGATCACGGGAGAAAGGTATCCGGCTCAACCCCGAGAAAAGCATAATCGGATCCACCGAGATCAGTTATTTCGGGCACCGCCTCTCAACTGATGGCATTAAGCCGGATCCAGAGAAAATCTCCGCCATCAAGAAGATGGAGCTGCCAAAGAACCGCGCAGAGCTAGAGACAGTACTTGGCACGGTTAACTACTTAGCCAAGTTTGCCCCGAGCCTCTCCGAAATAAACGCACCCATGCGTCAGTTGCTCAAACAATCCAATGAGTTCCTGTGGGACAAACAACATGACATAGCATTTCAGAAAATGAAAGACCTAATCACCAGAGAACCAGGACCAGTCCTTGCATACTCCGACCCCAACAAAGAGCTCAGACTACAAGTGGACGCATCAAAGTACGGACTAGGCGCAGTATTACTGCAAGAAGGTAAGCCCATCGGCTACGCTTCCAGATCTCTCACAGACAGTGAAATCAACTATGCTCAAATCGGGAAAGAGCTATATGCAATTCTGTTTGGATGTAAGCGTTTCCACCAGTACGTCTATGGCTGACAAGTCATTGTGGAATCCGACCACAAGCCCCTCGAGTCAATCATGAGGAAACCACTAGCCGCAGCACCAGAGAATGATCCTTCAGCTACAGAAGTATGACTTCACAATCATTCACCGTCCAGGCAAAGACATTCCTGTCGCAGACACGCTCTCCAGAAAGTTTCTTAGCTACCAGGACAGCAGCCTCAGTGAAGGCATGGATGTGCAGGTACACATGGTATACAACAGTTTACCGGTGAGTGACTCAAAACTGAAGGAGATCCGAGCAGGAACAGAAAAAGATGCACAACTCACACTGCTGAGCAAAGTCATACATGAAGGATGGCCTGAGGAAAGGAGGAAATGCCCTCAGAGCATATCTGAATTCTGGAACCACCGAGACGAACTGTCACAAATCAACAGAATCGTTTTCAAAGGGGAGAAAATCATCATTCCTACCAGTCTCAGAGAAGAGATGTTGACAAAAATTCATGCTGGACATATGGGCATGGAAAAATGCAAACAAAGAGCACGTGACAATGGCCCAGAAATTGGAGTTCGATGGTTGCCGCGGGGGTAAGGATACCCCGCGATATCGCACTCCGCGCCTGCCTTTATGGTTTTGGCCCACACGAACTTCTGGTCCTGGGCCTCTCCCTGGTGCCGGTGCGCAGTGTGTGCGTGTCCCAGAGGCGCAGTTAATTCGATGCGACCTCTGGGATCACGTGGGCCAGTTAGAGCCAATGGCAGCAAGAGCTGTCAAAACTATGAATACAACAAGGCCCCAAAAGAACAGCTAAACCTCAATTAAATTAAAAAAAAGCCATCACATTAATAAAATAACTATAGTTAAATAAATTAACCACTTTAAACAAAAATTTACATTTTAAAAAAAATTTAAATTCTTTTTAAAAGTTATAAAAATAAACTTACCTTTCTTTAAAGTCTCTAAAAAAGATAAACCTGTTGAAAAAAATTTAAAATAATACTTAATTAACTACTTACCTTGTTAAAAGGGGGTCTTACGCCTGCTTTCTTTATGTGTAAAATCTTCAACACTTACCTGCGCGTTCAAACCTGAAAAAAAAACTAAGTGCGCTGCGTGCGCACAACCTGTAGCGCGCACGCGGTTCACTTAGGAACCGCCCCCTTCGCAATACCCAAAGTGCCGGTTTCCCGCGCATGTGCAGTGCATGCAGGAAACCGGCACTTCGGGACCTAATACGCGAGAGTACACAGTGCGTACTCTCCCGCATTAGGTCTAATTTTCGGGCCATTATGATTTGGTCCGGAATGTGCAAACACATTGAGGACATTGTCGGAAAATGTTCCATTTGTCTAGAACGCCGCCCATCAAATGTCAAAGAGCCCATGATACCTCACCGTATCCCAGACAGGCCCTGGCAGGTCGTGGCAACGGATCTGTTCACATGGAACAACGAGGACTACATGGTAACTGTTGATTACTACAGCAGATTTTTTGAACTGGACAAGCTTCACAGCACCACATCTGCAGCTGTGATCCACAAGCTAAAGGCAGCCTTTGCCAGGCATGGCATGGTAGAGACTTTAGTCTCAGACAATGGCCCCCAATACAAATCAAAAGAGTTTGAGTCGTTTGCCAAGGCATGGGATTTCACACATGTCACATCAAACTCACATTACCCTCAAAGTAATGGCCTTGCTGAAAAAACTGTCCAGATTGCAAAAACACTCATGGACAAAGCCAAAGCGGACAAAAGAGACCCCAACATCAGTCTCCTTGAGTCCCGCAACACTCCAATTGACAACTTCAAGTCACCAGCACAGCTGTTGATGAGCCGTAGACTTTGCTCAATCCTTCCAAGCACCAATCAGCAGCTGCAGCCAGAGGTCGTCAGCTGCCAGCAAGTGCATGCAAAACGTATACCGAGACAGCAACACCAAAAGAGATACTATGACAGGTCAGCTAGACTACTGCCGTCGCTGCACAATGGAGAATCCGTCAGAATCCAGGAGCATGACTACTGGAAGCCAGCAGTCGTCAACCAGCCAGCTGACACTGAGCGATCGTATCACGTCCGCACCCCAGAAGGACAGGTGTACCGCCGCAATCGCAAGCACCTCCTGAACACCAAGGAACAACACCGTCATTCCGACGAGAGGATCAGTTCAACAGAGTGTGATGAACAGAGCAATACACAAAACACATCATACTTACCTAAACCTGAACCTGAATTGTTGATCGATTTAGGAGCATGCTCAGTTTCACACCACACAAGGTCGGGACGAGAGGTCAAGCCTAGAGTTATCCTTGACTTGTGAACTTTCAAAGGGTGTAGGCGGATCGCTGCCCTAAAAAAAAACTGTACATCGTTATTGAAACGTTGAGATGTTTTCAGTACTAGTTAAATGCTGAGTTTACTTATATGTTTATGCTACCGAGAACATTATGTAGAAGAAAGGTTTAAAAGTAATGCAGAACTTTTTTTTTTTCTTCTCTTTCTTTTAAAAGAAAGGGGATGTAACATTTGCATCTTGAGTTGTCATTGGCCGGCAGGCATCTGTAAGGACTACTATTGTTTGAAAGACCCAGGCAAGGGGTCCTAATACCATGCTTTCCCCTCTGGAGCTGCTATGAGTAAGAACACAGACCTAATGCTTAATAAACAAAGGTAAACCGTAATACTCCGTTGTCCTTCAATTTACAAAGCGTGCAAAAAAACAAGACAGCCTCCTTCTGTTCCGATCTTCCTGTCAGAGTTTTTTGCAGGGGTGGACGCAGATGGAAATACGGTTGGAAGTTGCTAAGGGGTTACGGGTGATAAAATGAATGATCAGAGATGGCCTTGTCACTGATTGAGACCATGCAAGCAGTGAGGCCAGGAGAGACGTCAAAGTAGAGGGGTGGACGAGATGTGTAGGGGTGTTTAAGGGACAACAAGAGGGCAGAAAATCAGAGGAGAAAGGACAAGAGGAGTTGAGGTGGAGATTGAAATGACCGAGGATGAGGAGTCACTGAGTGCAGAGGCTGAAGGAGGAAAGCAGGGAGGATATGTGGGTGAGAAATCTGGGGTGGTGGGCAATAGACAACAAGGGTTTTAAAGGACACAAGAGTGGAACAAATGTCACAATGGACAGCTCTGATGTCACAACATAGAAACATAGAATCTAGGAGCAGGAGTAGGCCATTCGGCCCATCGAGCCTGCTCCACCATTCAATACGATCATGGCTGATCATCCAAATCCAGTACCCTATCCCTGCTTTAATCCCCACAGTACACATATCCCACCCTACCCCCGTAACCCCACGTATTTAATTCCCCCTAACATATCCCATCCTATCCCCATAACCCCACATATTTAATCCCCCCCTAACACTAAGGGTCAATTTATCATAGCCAAATCAACCTAACCCGCACATTTTTGGACTGTGGGAGGAAACCGGAGCACCCGGAGGAAACCCACGCAGACACGGGGAGAATGTGCAAACTCCACACAGACAGTCACCTGAGGTCAGATTCGAACCCGGGTCCCTGGCGCTGTGAGGCACCAGTGCTAACCACTATGCCACGGACCGCTCTGATGTCACAACGGACCACTCTGATGCCACAACGAGCCGCTCTGATGTCATAACGGACCGCGCTGATGTCACAGCAACTTCCTGATGACATCATTAAGCAGCTTCAATCCCTGACACATGAAGATCCCAATTTGGGGCAATTCTGCTAGAAATGTCTGTCCTACACTTCCATTTCCACATCTTTTGTCACATGTACTTTGAGTGTCTGTGGTGCGGTGGGTTCTTTATTAGCAACAAACAGCTGCTCAATCCAATATGGCTGCCAAGGGTTGGGAATGTTGCCTCGTCCATATGGTTTGTATCTCAGGTCTGGGCCTTAACCCCCAGCACCCACCTTAAAGTGCCACAAAGAGCTGGCAGGACTTATATGGGCACATGACCCAGGGCCACATCACAACTGAGGGGTTATGTAACCTGGCCTCACAATGAAAACCATGACAACACAGAAACCCAGGGCTGGACAAAATACAGCAAAGTGGCCCAAACTGTGCATTTCTGCATCAGATGGATGTTGTGACAGAGATAAAGTGCCTCGGGCTAAAACCACAAATGGACAACCTGCTTAACAAGCTCCACCAGCAGATTTGTGTTTCGCTGGAGTCTACTGATGATCTCGCTGTGAAGAACCAGACTGAGATCCTTCGCTCTTTCAGAGTTCTGGCCCCAGCTTATGCAGACAAAATGGTCGAATTTCTCCAATCTCAGTTAGAGAACGCTGACCAACGAATGAGAGTAGGAACACTCGCTGTACTAAAGCACCTCATCACATCGGTCTCATCACACCAGGAGAGGAAGAAGGCTCAGATTGTAGCTGCAATAAAACTAGTCCTTCTAGACAAGAGCAGCAATCAGGAGAAGAAGCTCATTGCCCAGGTAATATGTGTCATGGCCGAGCAAGGTTACATTGAGCCCGAGGGAGGAAAGGCAATGATGCAATTCTTCATCCAACAGTGTGCTGCACCCGTCGGTTCAGGGACCCTGGTACCACCCAATCATCAGCCAGACCCAGTAACAGGTGAAGAATTACTGTGTGGAAGAGTGATGTGTTTGATCACAACTGCAGTGAAAATGGAGGATGTCCTTTGGCCATCATTACTGGAGTTTGTCACTATGAACCAGTACACCAAGGCTTTAACAATAATCTGCAGTTGTTCCGCACATATTGGGAAAAAGAAACTGCGAGCCGGTAGTGAAAGCTTTTCCCTTACTTACAATGAAGATGCCAATCTCCCTAAAGCCCAGGCACTGCTGACCCGGCTCCTCGCTGTGTCTTGTTGCCCATATCAGGGAGGAGGCCGAGGAGCTGCGGCACTGAGTCTACTGAAAGTCCTGAGTCTCAATGTCCACTCACAATCAGTGAGGTGGTGGGAAGACGAGCTGGCGCCATTAGTTGGCCATTTACTGGAAAATTCAGAGCAGTCTCTGTCCCAATCGGAATGGGAGAATAAACTATTGGCGGTCTTGTGCCTAGCTCTAAATACGATTGATGACGAGGAATGGACATGTCAGGTTGCTGATGAAATGGCAAAACAATTCCACACCAACCATCATTCCCCACAAGAGAAGGGCTTTCTATATAAATCTCTTGCGTCAGCGCCCTGCCAGACACACACGAGGAACGTAAGGGAGTGTGCAGCACAGTGAGAGTGCGGAGCGAGAGGGAGCAGCCCTCGCCATTGGTTTCTGTGCCATGGCACATTTTGATGATACGCTCAGTAGCCTGGAGGAGTTTGCTAACTCCCACAGATTTCGGATCAAGGCTGATGAGGAATCGGATAAAGTCAAGAGCACACTGGTTCTGTGCTATGGGAACATGGCAGTCTGTGCACCTGACGAACTGCTCTTCACAATCGAGAGCCACATTCTGCCAGCTTTTAGTCATTTAATTACAAGTGGGCAGGGGATAAAGGCTGAATCCAGGGATCTCACACTCAAGCTCAGCCTAATACAGACCGTGACTCAGATAGCCAGATCCCTATATATAAATCGCTGGAGACTTCCCACCAACTTTATTAGAAACAGGGTGCTGCTCACATACATGCAGGATCTTATTGAGGCCGAGCCACCCGAGCTGCTGCAGAGCCCTGTTCGACAGTTAGCCGTGGACGCCTGCACGCATCTCGTGAAACTACACAGTGAATCAAACCAAGCTGACACCTGCCAATTGATTCAAACCTGCCTGACCAGTACTTTCGACTTGGTACCTCCAGACCTGAACAATGACGAGGACACAAATGATAATACAAAGGAGACGGCCACGCTTTATACCCAAACCACAGATTCTCTGCAAAATCTGCTGAAGCAAGTATTACTTCAGGACCTGTCCGCTCAAGGACTTGAGGCCATTTTCAAGCATGTGGAAGCCTGGATCAGTTCAACAAAAGACCATGAACGAGAGAGAGCCATGGAAATGACCTTGGAGCTTCTGAACCTTTCCTGGAGGAAGCTCAATGTTAGTAATGTAGTGCCAGGTAATAATACGGGGACTCTGATTGGGTGACTGATGCCACGTTGTGAAGACCTATCGCTTCCCGTTCGACAGATGGCCCTGGACTCTTTGTACTTAATCCTGGCCATTCATTGGTCGTGTCAAGGCACCAATCTAGTTCAGCAAACGGAGCAGTTAGAGGGACTGAAAAGAGTCAGAAAACAGTTGGTTAACCCTGACAATTCAGTCCTCTTTAACGCATGCTCTCAAATCACAGAGGTCATTTCCAAATGTTTGCCCCATGACCAGCTGGGTAACTTACTCTTCATGGTCTTCAAAGGACTGTCCGACCAACAGCCCAGCTGTTCCAATGCAGCCGCTGTTCTCATGCAAACCACGATTAAACTACGAGGCAGTGAACTTGGGGACCAGGTCTCGGAGATAATTGACACGCTGAGACTTGAATTGCAATCAATTCCTTATGAGCAGGTGAAACTTTCAGTTCTGCATAGTGTAGCCATTTTGGCCTCGCACAACACAGCAACAGTTGTGTCCTGTCTCCTCACTTACCCCGTCCCTTTGGACAAGTAAGTCAGTGACATGTGGCGATCACTGGCTGAGGACACAGAATGTGCCATGAGAACAATGGGAGAGCTGCTGGACACACTGAAAAAGCAGTTGTCCTTTGGGATGAGCAGAACCTATGCCGTCAGTGAGAATGCGCCAGAGTATTCAACCCTTGAATCCCTGGCTGCCGTCTGTGGGCTGCGACAGATGATCACTGAGCCCGAGTCGGTAAAGGCGGTGACTGCATTATCCCCGCAGTTATTCAGCGCCCTGCTCATTCATTGCAACTCTTCCATTCATGTTTCTCTGCTCAATAGTTTTGCTCCTGGTGATAAATTCAACCAGAGACAATTCTCAGCTGCGTTTGAAACACCTAAATGTAGAGATCTGTGTGTGAACTGTGTGAGGACACTAAAGGACCTGTTAGCTCGGACAAACAATAAAGAAGTAGCTACTGACATGGTGAACAGTGGAGGATAGGACCAGATGAAGAACCTCCGCATATTTGACAAAGGGGTTGTCTGGCTGGCCAGAGGACTGGTGCGATTTGCTGGCATCAGCCTGCCTGGCATTGTGGAAGAGCCGGCAGCTCAGATCCATACTGTCCAAGAGTGTCAGGCAGTCACCGTGGCTTCCTTCTTTGGAGAGCTATTAAAATCTCCATTGGTTTCACAGCTGCAGCTCACAGACACTCTGGTCAGCATATTGCTAAGGTGTTTGCGTGATGCTTGTCCAGTTGCCCAGTTGCTGTGTGTCAGGGGCCTGGGCAACATTACAATTGGAGCCCATTACTGGTCTCATCAAGTGATGGGCACAATGTTGAGTCTACTGGGGACCAAGGAGAACCAAGAGGAAGTGCTAACATTTGAGGTGCTGTCGTGCCTCTCCAAGAACATTAATAAATTGAGAGGGAGCACCATCCAACCCTTTGTAAAGCAAATCCTCACCAGCATTCAGCCACTCTTTGACGCCGAGTGTGATCTAGTGTGGGCTGAAGCGATCAGCATGTTGGGGAACTTGACCAAATGTGGAATCAGAGGTTCCAGATCCTTCTTCTACCAACTGATCCATTCCAACCTTGTGCGATTGTTGCTGCACCTGGACGGAAAGAGTGAGGAGGTCACCAGGTCTTGCAGTTCAACACTGCAACTGGTTGTCCCCCTCATTGGATCGGCCGAGGCTTCCTCATTAATCAAGAACTATCTAGGGGAGCCTAAGGGGAACTACATGGATCTCCTAAGGGACCTTTCACGACAGTTGGTTAAAGATTTCCCCAACAGGATCACTTCCTACGCCATGGATTGCCAGTCCTTCCTCCACAATCCCCAGGAGCAGCTCCGAGCACATGCAGCGGCCTTTTCAACTTTACTTCTCCAGCAGTCAGGATGTGTCCGATCCGCCCGCAGGCTCACCTGCTGGAACAGCTGCCTAAGGAACTGCTGCTGTCGCCGTCAGAATGAAGCCGAAGCACACAGGCCCCGATCGGCCTCCAACTCCTCGTCTTTGCATCAAACTGATCAATTTTCCAAGATGACTTCTAAATATGTAAATTCATGAATTGTAAATAAATAGATTTCCTGTTGTTGCAACTCTCGGTTGATCTTCAAACAGTGCAGGTTCCGCGGCTGTGTGACTGCAAGAGTGTAAACATACACTTCTCCTTCTCTTCTTCTTAGGCAGTCCCTCGGAACCGAGGGTGACTTGCTTCCACATTAAAAATGAGTTCTCAGGTGACTGATGAGTCCAATGCGGGACCTACAGTCTCTGTCACAGGTAGGGCAGACGGTGGTTGAAGGGGCGGGTGGGTGGGGTGCTTGGGTTGACGTGCGCTCCTTGCGCTGCCTGCGCTTGGCTTCCGCTTGCTCCCGGCAAAGAGACTCGAGGTGTTCGGCGCCTTCCCGGATGCTTCTCCTCCACTTTGTGTGGTCTTGGGCCAGGGATTCCCAGGTGTCGGTGGGGATGTTACACTTTTTCAAGGAGGATTTGAGGGTGTCCTTGAAGTGTTTCCTCTGCCCACCTGGGGCTCTCTTGCCGTGTCGGAGCTCCAAGTAGAGCGCTTGTTTTGGGAGTCTTGTATCGGGCATGCGGACAATGTGACCCGTCCATCAGAGCTGATCGAGCGTGGTCAAAGCTTCGATGCTGGGGATGTTGGCCTGAGCGAGAACACTGACGTTGGTGCGCCTATCCTGCCAATGGATTTGCAAGATCTTGCAGAGGCAGCGTTGGTGGTACCTCTCCAGTGCTTTGAAGTGCCTGCTGTACATATGGCCCATGTCTCTGAGGCATACAGCAGGGCGGGTATCACTGCTGCTCTGTAGACCATGAGCTTGGTGCCGGGTTTGAGGTCCTAGTCTTCAAACACTCTCTTCCACAAGCGACCGAAGGCTGCACTAGCACACTGAAAGCGGTGTTGGACTTCGTCATCGACATCTGCCCTTGTTGACAGTAGGCTCCCGAGGTATGGAAAGTGGTCCACGTGAGTGTAAACATACACACACACACCCTCACACACACACATAGAAACATAGAAACATAGAATCTAGGAGCAGGAGTAGGCCATTCGGCCCGTCGAGCCTGCTCCGCCATTCAATACGATCATGGCTGATCATCCAACTCCAGTACCCTGTCCCTGCTTTAATCCCCACAGTACACATATCCCACCCTACCCCCGTAACCCCACGTATTTAATTCCCCCTAACATATCCCATCCTATCCCCATAACCCCACACGCACACACTCAAACACACACCCGCACACCCACACACACACACACACTCAAACACACACCCGCACACCCTCACACACACACACACTCACACATACCCTCACACACTCACACACATCCTCACACACACACTCACACACACACTCACACACTCGCACACACCCTTGCACACACCCTCACACAAGCACACACCCTCACACAAACACACACTCACACACAACCTCACACACACACACACACACACTCACACACAACCTCACACACACACCCTCACACACACTCACACACAACCTCACACACACACCCTCACACACACTCACACACACACACACACACACCCTCACACACACACTCACAAACTCACACACACACACACACACTTACACTCACCCTCACACACACTCACACACACACACACACACACACACACTCACACATACACACACACACACACACTCACACTCACGCATACACACTCACACATACACACTCACACACACTCACACTCACCCTCACCCTCACACACACACTCACAAACTCACACACACACACACACTTACACTCACCCTCACACACTCACACTCACACACACACACACACACTCACACATACACACACACACACACTCACAAACTCACACACACACACACACACTTACACTCACCCTCACACACACTCACACACACACACACACACACACACTCACACATACACACACACACACACACTCACACTCACTCATACACACTCACACATACACACTCACACACACTCACACTCACCCTCACCCTCACACACACACTCACAAACTCACACACACCCTCACACTCACCCTCACACTCACACACACTCACCCTCACACACACACTCACAAAAACATACACACACACACTCACACATACACACACACACACTCTCACAAACACACGCACACACTCATACACACACGCACACACTCACGCACACACCCTCAAAATCACACACTCACACACACACTCACACTCACCCTCACACTCACACACACTCACACTCACTCTCAACACTCGCTTCACACAAACACACTCACACTCACACACACTTACACACACACACAAACACTCACACACACTAACACACACACTCACACTCACACACACCCACTCACACACACACACTTTCACTCTCACACTCACACTGACACTCACACTCTCTCACACACTCACACCCACTCACTCATACACACACGCACACACACACTCACACACACTCAAACACACAATCTCACACACACTCACACTCCCACTCACACACACTCACACACTCACACTCACACACACATTCACACTCACACACACACTCACACTGACACACACTCACACACACACCCTCACACACACACACTCTCACACACACACACACTCACACACACACACTCACCCTCACACACACACACACACCATCACACACACACACACATACCCTCACACACACTCACACACACACCCTCACGCACACAAACACACACACACTCACCCTCACACACACACACACACAAACACACTCACACTCACACACTCTCACACTCACACTCAGACACATGCACAAACAACACTCACACACACACACACACTCACACATACACACACAAACACAAGCACACACTCATACACGCACACACTCACACACACTCACAAACACACACACTCACATATTCACATACACTCACACACGCTCACACACACACACGCTCACTCACACACGCACTGACACTCACACTCACACATACACACACATACACACTCTCACAAACACACGCACACACTCATACACACACTCAAAAAAACACACACACTCACACTCACACACACATGCTCACAAACACACACGCTCACTCACACACGCACTCACACTCACACTCACACACACTCTCACAAACACACGCACACACTCACGCACACACTCACAAAAAAACACACACACACTCACACTCACACATACACACACACACACACACTCACACTCACTCATACACACTCACACATACACACTCACACACACTCACACTCACCCTCACCCTCACACACACACTCACAAACTCACACACACACACACACTTACACTCACCCTCACACACACTCACACTCACACACACACACTCACACATACACACACACACACTCACACTCACTCATACACACTCACACATACACACTCACACACACTCACACTCACCCTCATACACACTCACACACACGCTCACTCACACACACCCTCACACTCACCCTCACACTCACACACACTCACCCTCACACACACACTCACAAAAACATACACACACACACTCACACATACACACACACACACTCTCACAAACACACGCACACACTCATACACACACGCACACACTCACGCACACACCCTCAAAATCACACACTCACACACACACTCACACTCACCCTCACACTCACACACACTCACACTCACTCTCAACACTCGCTTCACACAAACACACTCACACTCACACACACTTACACACACACACAAACACTCACACACACTAACACACACACTCACACTCACACACACCCACTCACACACACACACTTTCACTCTCACACTCACACTGACACTCACACTCTCTCACACACTCACACCCACTCACTCATACACACACGCACACACACACTCACACACACTCAAACACACAATCTCACACACACTCACACTCCACTCACACACACTCACACACTCACACACACACATCACACACACACACACTCACCCACACACACACTCACACACACACCACTCACACACACACCACCACACACAACACACTCAACACACACACTCACCCTCACACACACACACACACTCACAAACACACACACCCTCACACACCTCACACACACACCTCACACACACACACACACACACACTCACACACACACACACACACACACTCTCACACACACACACACTCACACTCACCACTACACACCACACACACTCACACCACACTACACACACTACACACACAACAACACTCACACACACACACACTCACACACACTCACAAACACACTCACACATCACACACCACACTCACTCACCACACACACCACACTCACACACACACTCACACACAACTCCAC